>CM076261.1:50880268-52080268 GCA_038380795.1 Pyrocephalus nanus
AAACCATATCTGCGTGACTAAATCTGGCCTGAGAGACAGGAAGAATAGGTTTCATTCAGAGACAGCTCTAAATGCTGTATATTTATATTGAGGGTAGAACAATAGCCTTGTTTATTTGCGTCTCTCTAATGTATTTACCAACTATAAGGATTTCTGTGCACTGATTACGGGTCAAAAGGTTATCCTGGAGTATTATTTAGCAAGATTGCTCTTTATTATAATGAACATTGAAGATGCACATCAATAAAGTGGCTATTTTTTAATGCTTTTTAGTGCTTTTGAGACAAATACAGTTTTGAAAGCCTAAAATGTGTCGCAGTTCTTTGAAAAATCTGCTATTAGCTACTAACATATTATTTTCTGTCAGCTCTTTGAATTCACATTATTTGCATTAATGCAATAAATTAATTAGCATTAGCACTTTATTTGTTTTCACAGCTGCTAAGCTACAATGAATATTAGTCTCTTAAATCATTCTGTCATAAAGTGTTAATTATAAATGTCTTTTATAATAATAATGGTTTCTATAGTAGTAATAAAACCCTTGCAAAGAGTCATTGCAGTAAATGTAAGATTATTAGACTATTTCCAAACAATGCCAAAATGGTTAGCAAAATAGTTGTTTCATTAGATTCTGTTCATGATTGATTCCTTGAAGATCCTTTAAGTGTTTTAATGAATCTCCATCTGTAGCCAGAAAGCTTTGTTAAAAGTCAGGCATCTCTATGTATTTCAAATCCATATTTTCTGTTTAGAAAATGTGCACATACACCAACTCTGCTGATCTGGAGAACTTCCTCATCTTCTGTTACCTCTGTTTTTACTCAAGAAATTTCTACATGTTTCTCCTCCACTGTGTCACCACAGCAAGAAAATATTGAATAATTTTAACTCCTTTTATGAGGTCTTGAGTCAAAGTGATTTTCCTATGGTCAAGGTATGCTTACAACACTTGGCCATTTACACTTGTTCAAGCATGCTAATGGATCTGGGTCTGTTTTCTTTCTATAAACTTTCTAATAAAGATGGAAAAATACAGAAGTAGGAAAAAATCAGTTTAAACCTGTAGTTAGCTGTCAAGCAAATGCAATAGCTTTCAGCACCAAATGTTGGACCTAATTTCTGAGTGACTCAAAGTGATATAATAAAAATTATGGAAAGTTACTGATGAAAATAGCTCATTATTCTGGTGGTCATGAAAGACAAATGGAATTTCTCATCTGAAAATTATTACTGTGAGCAAAATATGATGTCAGACCTTTTCTACTTAAAAAATGTTTGTCACACTCTACTTCTTGCTCTGTCAGTTAAAACAGGGAAATAGAGTAGCCTTTGTCCCAGTAAATTCTGATTCCTTTCCTACAGTCACAATTGCAACAAACTGTTCCTAGATATTTTAAGCCAATTGCATCCAAGAATTAACTAATATAATGATTCTTTCATTTTCAGTTAAAAAACACACCCACATATCAGGCTGGATATACTTAAGTTTAGATTATTTAAGGACCAAGCGACAAAATACTGAAAACACAAAATAATTCAAATTCAGAACTTAGTCAGTCTTCGAAGAAAACAACTAGTTGCCAAAATTATGCAATTGCAGCCTCAGCTGCAAGGTTCTTCTCATCCTGCAGTCTAGTTCTTGTAGCTAAATTCAGATATTGCATTAGGACTTAAGTTCAAAATCTCCTCCACAACAGATTACATGTGGGAAATTATAACCTGATTTTCTAAAAATATCTCTCTGTTTAAAATAGCACACGCACACACTGGCTGTGTGACTGCCACTGGAATTTGTGAGATTATATTCATACATACACTGGTTAGCTACTTCCTCACATTCTGCCAGTGCTTATTTGTGTGTGTTCTTATACAGAACGTATCCGTGTTTTGTCTTGGATGAGCTCGGATGAGGAATGTGCTTTTGAACCAAATCTCCTGACTGCCCACTCCCCATGCACCTGCCTGCATTCTGGAGCACTCCCTCAACACATGAACGAGGCCTCTTTCAGATGAAGCTGAGCTGCAAGATGTGCTCAAGGAGAGCACCTCATGCAGTCTAAATGCAAATAGGATTTTAGCCCCTGGGACTGTGTCTGAAGTAAAAATCCATCAAATGTGTATAGTACAGACATGACATCCTCAGCACAAACTGTTTCACTCCATGGATACTAGTCCACTCGACTTATTATAGCAGCTTCATATCCATTTCCATAGCAAGACTTAAAAGCCTAACAAAGGATCTTAGGTTAGCAAGCCATAACATACACTGTCCCTGTCCCTCTTTCCTGATAGGTTTACTTGGCAGCTACTCCCAGAATATGAGTAACACACCAAGTTTAGACTACCCAAAATAGAGTGGCAGTCATTTCTTTCTTCCAAAACAGCAGGACAGATGTCTCTTTCTGCTCTAAAGAAGTGGCTAGAGCAGTTACCCAGGAGGTGAAAGCATTTTTTGCGTGATTCAGAACCTCAGCACTCTCATTCACATTTTGTTTTCTAGACACTAATCTGTGGGTATAGGCACCAGCCATCTCTTTTATTGAATGTGTTCTACTGTATAGACTATAGCTGAAGAATATTGTGAAGAAAGGGTAAGAAAAAAACCAAAACTAAGTTCAAAGAGCAGCATTTGATCAGTGACAAGGGGACTCCTGGGTTCTTATTTGCTTTCTGGTCTCCTTCTGCACTTTATATGAGGCTTTCACTGGATAAATAATACGACAAAAACTGTCAGTGAGGGTCACAAATTGCTCTCCCATTCAAGAAAGGTGGGCTGTGTGAAACAATGATGACATACTTTTCGATCTCCTTTACTGGCCTATGAATCTATTTAGATTTCTGCAATAGCCCATAACCTCAGAGCAGTATAACATAATCCTGTAGGATTCAGGCAACTTCAGTGGGAGAAGGAGGCTATTTGTTTGAATTCCAGGTGAAGGAATCAAAATCTGGTGTCCCTTGCCATGAAGAATGCATCAAACCCTTGCACTACTATCATCTGTCCTCCTGCAGTTGTGAGAAGAAAGCAAGTGCCCTTATTGTTTTTAGAAGAACAGGGATAAAGGTATACCTTCAGGGGAGGATTTTGGTAAGTCAGAAGTTTGTACCACCACCTCAGGAAGAGGAGATTCTAGGTTTTCTCAACATTTCCTATTATTAGAGCTCCCCTCAGAGTACAGTGGATTTCCTGGACTGTCTTTCTTTGGTGTCTAAACCTCTATGTGTTCAGAGCCAGAGCCACCAGCAACCTTTTAACATTTCAAAATACAGAAGTAGCTCTTCCTCCCTGCCACCCCAAAAAATGGTGATGCTGGTAGCCTCAGCAGCAAGTGGCCTGAGAGGTAACCTGACCCTTCTTCTGAAATCTGCAGCTTCATAATGAATGGTACCTCAGACACTCTGCTGAGATCCAAACCAGGGAGGAAAGAGAGGACTAGCAATCCTTATTATTTCCCCTAGCACCACCAAAATTTCCAGTCTAATGTGTCACGACCCCCAATCTGAGAACACAGTTGTTCTGCTGCAGCTTTTGGCAGACAGGTCTCCTGGTAGAAGAGGAAGAGTCCCACTTCCCTGCAGCTGGACAGGAGATGCTGCTCAACATGTGCTGCTCCCTTTCAGAAGAAAGAAAGATGCACTCAGGGTCCCAGTTTAAACACAGCTTTTGTTTACACCAACACAGACTATAAACATTCATTTTAATTTCTGGCTCAAAGGTTGTTTGGTGGCAGCTTTCTTTGAAAATATGTCACACTTAAAAGAGTTTCAAGTTGTTCTTTCGTGAATTCAGCATACTTCCAATTTATTTTCTTCAACTGCTACATCCCTAAATATTTCCTTTTAATATACCATCTCAGAATTTACACAGTGAGCTTTCCCACACTGCATGGCTGAGAGGAAGTGCATACTGTGATGATTGCAGCTCATCCATGATGAAAAATATCTATCATTCTTTGCTGCCCCCCACCCCCAGTTCTTGTGTACAATTATAATAGCTACACTTTGGTGCAATCAAAAGGTTTTTTATATAAAGAACTTCCATATAATCAGGAAAGGAGAAAAAAAATAGATATTTTTTCTTTTTTTTTTTGTCAAGGACTTAGAAACCATGAGGCTGTTGAGGTGTGCCCTCTGCACATATGAGCTCTTTGCCCTGAAGAGCCCTCAATAGGTGTCAGAAAGTGCTCTGCATCTGGATTGTAAGCTCACAGACTGGTGCATTCCTGCCAGCTCAGAAGGTTAAATGACATGTGCCTCTCTGGGACATGTGTTCTGTCAAAGGCCAAAGTTACAAGCACAAAAGGTAAAAATGCCCAGCGAAGCGATGAGAAAAATGGATTTGGTAAAGAATAAAAATTCAAGACATTTACAAGAATAATTAGCCATACTACAGGCAAAAGCATTACTGGAAGAAGAGAGCAGAAAGAGGTGCTCTGAAAACCATCAAATTGAGGGAAAAAAGGGCACCCTCTGCATGCCCGAGCCAAATCCCACTGAACCTACACGACTCCAACACGGCTATTCCTCAGCCAGCTGGGAGATGCTGCTTTTCTACTACATCGTTTTAGAAAACCATCTGTTGGACTACACATAGCCTCCACACAGGAGAAAATTGCAGAAGTCATGCTGTTTTCTCCTGCCTTACAAAAGTGATGTTTTAAATATGAACAGATTCTATTGAAAATGCGAAGGCTATTCCTCGCCAATTGTTTAAAAATAAAAAATAGTTCAACTTGAATTTGCAAAATATCCCAGGCAACATGAATATGATTTTCGTGGATAAATTTAAAAAAAAAATAAATTATTACATGCAGCTCTAGATTATACCTCTAAATAAAAAAATAATTTAAAAAAACCAAGAGGATGGGTTTCAAATGGGACTGAAACGAAATTTGATGAACAGGTTCTTTTTATCTCTCTCTTTCCTTGCCCACAGCATTCAAAGGCAGCAGGGGCATTGTGACAACACAGACAGCTAATTGCAAGGAAATGGATGTCTGATGCCATTAACACTACCCACTTTCCTTGGGCATTTAAAATAAAAACAAAACACGCCACTAGGCACACAGTTCTCTCCCTGGGGTGGAGATGAGAGAGCGCCTGAACTACATGTGATAGATGTTAAGTCAGATTGCTTAATGCACTACTGGAGGGAGCCCAGACACACCTAAATGAGGATAGTATTTGAACCTATATAAGACAGAACAGAATACTTGCATCCTGCAGAGTATTGTGTTCAGTCTTAACTTTAGGAAACAGCTATAAAACTCCACCATTTGAACCCACTGAAGTTGTCATTTAAGCATTCCAAGTAACTACAAATAGTATCATCTTTAAAGGAAAATTGCAAATAACCTACTGTACTTAGGCCATACTTAAGAAATTCCCCATAAGGATAAATACATGTACAAAGAAATATAAATAATTGTTTGTGTGCAAAAAAAAAAGGTTGTCTGAAAGGTAAGCATTTTTTCTAGACAGGAAATTAGGAAACAATGCTTGATGATCACTTATTTAACATTAGTAGCAGAGGAAATGTTACAAAACCATTTCTTGTTTCATTGGATGTTCAAGCACAGGCATTACTCAAATGCAGAGTCAGATGAAAAACAAAAAGAGGAAAAAAAAATTGAAATGACTGAAAAAAATTGCTTAAAATCTTAGGAATGCTTGCTCCATATAACCATAAAATGATGGATTTAAACTACTTTAAAAATTCAACGAATATATTTGTTTTGAAAATACACCTGCAAGACCTAATTTTGCTCCCACAGTCATATATTAAACCTCTAAAAATTTTTTGAAATAACAATGGATTATTAATTACAATGGCACTGTTAAGCACCATTATAATTACTGAACCTACCTGACTAACATCTGTGGTATTGCTAGCTTTCAACTTGAAATAATGCCGTCTTTATAACTTACCTTCTTGTTTTAATACAGCATGCATTGCTTTAAACACTATTACAGAGTGAAACATTAGGTTGACTAGATTAGACTATAATTTTGAATAACTCATTTCCCCCCTATTTTAGTTAAGAAAAACAACTTGGAAGTATCATAGCTAGAAGTCAGAATTTGAAGTTATAATATATAAATACAACATATCATATTGTTATTGAAAGAGATTTGTGTCGATAAATTTGTCTACAATTCACTATATTGCCTTCTTTGGAGGAAAAATGAGGAGTTGCTATTTACAACTTGGGCTTCAACCTGAATTCACAAATATCAGTGGGAGATTTTCCTATTAATTTTGGTAGCAGCGGGACTGGACCATTAATGTAATAAAACAGGTAGTGTAAAAAATTCCCATCTCCAATCACTTCTGGATTATCAGCCTGCAATTAATTTGTACCATCTTAAGTTGCTGGATAAAATTAAACAACTATAAATCTAGTTATGAAACATACATAAAGTAAAAATAAATAGTAATTGAAAGTCTGACCTAAGAAGTTATTAAATTACTATTTGATGTTTTAACAAATCTTAATAAGGGGCCATTAATTTAACACAGCGATTGCCTAGAAAAAGTAGGTAATATTTTAATAGTCAAAGTTTTTTTCAGTTTAACTCTTCAGTTTAACAACTTATGTTGTGCCTTTTGTAGCATATCTCTGAAATGATCTCAGCAGTAAATTGCTTGTGCTTGTCTGTTGATTGTGATGTGAAGAGGCTGGTTGGACCAGCAGCTGAAGGACTCTATTTATATACCTGGCTGGTTAGATTGAATGGACCTGCAGGAAGAACCAGCCCCATCAGAGCTTCTTCTGTGGTTTCCATCTTGACCTTGAATTTGACCTTTGCTATGGTCCACTTCCATCTCCATAAAAATGAGCTGAAGGCTAGATTGTCATCTATTTGCTCTTTTCTGTTTTCCTGGGTTTGATGACATATTCCTAGAGCTGCCTAAAAGAGATTAATTATCACACTTTGGTGTGACTCACAGGAAAAGAGTTTGCAGTGCACAAGTGAATAGGTGTATGCAATTCCTCACAATGCTGAGCAGACATTGTTATTTAAATCAGAAAATGCTGATTACTAGGGTAACACAGGGAAAGAGGTTCCCACCACAGAATGAAATGAAAGGTCAAACAGCTTAAGGGGATCAAACAAAAAAAAAATATGTAAGATAAGCAATTTCAGGCTCAGATCTCAAACTGAAGTTCTTCTATTTGCATCTACTCTCATTTTGAAGGTAGCACATCCAATGAATGATCAATTCACTGGTTTAGATACAGCGTATTCTCTTACCCAAAGTAATAATGAGAATTTCACTGGTTGTGGATGTTTCCTAGGATTTATCAGGGCAAGGACTTGTATCCCCTTTTGACTCTTTTGAAGGTAATTTTAAAAAATGTACACAGGTCCTAATACCTATGTTTCAAGTAATTATATTTTGTCTGTAAGAAGGGAAATTATGCTTTTATTTAATGTACCTTTTAATTGCTAGAGAGATCCGAAACAAACATGGTATAAATTTCAAATGAATTCTGTAAAGAAAATGTAGCATATCAGCCTTGTGTCTGAGTAGATAATTTCTCATTTATGCTAGACATAGTTTTTAGAATTGCAATTTTTCTAGAAACAGCCAGTACAGAGAGAATTGTACAGCCTGTACCTCTTCTGATCTATTCACATCAATTAAATAGCACTTTGGGTGCCAGACTGCATTTGGGAATTCACTGAGAACCCATTATTTTAATATCATGACTAGGATCACTCCATTCTGAATTCCTTCACAGAGACAACTTTCTTACTGTCTGTACATCTGAATACCATGAAGATGGACCTAAAGCTTTTTGGTACATTTCCCTAACATCTAAGAGTTGAGAGACTGACTGACCAGCCTGAGTTTGCTTATTGCATTCATAACAAATTATTAAAACCAGAGGTTCAAGAAAAACCTACTAGCAACCATAAGATATACAGAGCAATGCTATTCTCAAGCATTTGACCTAGAAACAATGTGTTGACAGGAGTGTCTCTACCAACAATTTGCAATAGAATGGAGTCAATAGAGCATCAGCAATGACGTTGTGATTGGGTCCTTGGTGCTGGTGTATAACTTATACAAAAAGGCAGTTCTAGCAACAGGTACTAAATATTGCCTAGATTTTTTTTATTTTTTTATTTTTTACTTTTTTTCAAAAATGTGTATGGGTCACTAAAATGTTTAAATTTTTAATCTCACTGTTAGACAGTTCAAGGTGATGGTTATGCTAATGCTCTCACAAACGGAATTGTGGAGCTAGGTACACAGTTTGACCACAATAAATATTATAGAGATTATTTGATTTGCTTGTCTTTCTGCTTCTCAAAATCCCTACAATAAATTTGACTGCTTGTGTCAAAAGACAAGTCTGTTATAGATTATTCAGATATTTTTAGCTACTCACTGATTTAAGCAGGTCTGAAAAGCAAATTTCAGAGCTATCTGCATGAATAATTGTTGTAATAGGTGAAAATGTTTGTATAGAAAGTACTCTTACAACCACCCAGCAATGTGCAAGGAAAAGGACTAGCCATTACATCGGACCACTCACCGTCACTGCTTCAAGAAGTCATGGTGTTGATTAGTTCATTGTTTCTATGTGGCAACAAAATAATAGATATACTTTTGGCATTCTCCTATGATTTCTGAGAAGGATTAATGAGTAAGGAAAGGAAAAGGAACAAAGGCCAAGGATGACAAGTACAACTATTTGGCTATTTGGCCCTAGCAGCACATTTTTAATCACCAAAACTACTTGATTACTCATTAGGACCTCAAAAATAGTATTTAATTAGAGCTTCCTGGGTCAAGTTTGGGTTGACTCAGCAGAAAAAAATATGTTATTCTCCACTTTTATTCTGTCTTCTATAAATTACCTTCAGAAGGAGTTAAACAATGATAGCATTGTGGTACAATGGCCTACTTGTCATTGGTTGTCAAGGAAAAGGTGCTCATTGCTGACTTCTGTACTCTTTGCCATTAGATAAATAGACACACAAACTTCTGGCTGTTTGGACCTTGCAATCTTTTATCCCCAAGAGAAAATCATTAATCTTTTTCATCAGAACATACATCAAAAACTAGAAGCAAAGATACCCATGATTCCTGGTATTCTATTCCCTTGGGCTCTCTGTGCAAAGAGAGAGATTGATTTTTACTTTTTAGGGTGGATTTGCTCTTAAATTAGCCCTTTTATTTTTTTGCAGCATTTCATTCTAAAAAAAAAAAAAAAAAATCACAGGAATGGAGGAAAAGCAGAACCGCCAACGTCAACCAGACGAAACAAATGGATTCCCTCCCCGGCCCCGCTCAGGATTTCACGAGGAATTCCAAGGCGCCCGGGGGCGAAGAGCACAGGAGAACGACTATTCACACGTGTTTACAGAAACAGCTGTGAGGGGAAGGCGTGAGTTTACAACACGTGTCAGCTGTCCTACACCCCAGCGCCGTGGTTCTGTCGGGAAAAGAAAAGGAAGATCAGTCCTCGCGTGGGGGTTTTGTATACATCTGACCAAAGGGAAAAAAAAAAGAAGAAAGATGCTATTAAGTAATCTTGCAGATGCTTTGCTGATTACAAAAGTCTTCTCTTTTAGTATTCTAACTTAGTTAAATAAAAAAAAAAAAGATTGGATTTAGTTACAATCCGGACAAGTTAAGAACTCTGCCACTACCGTCGTGTCATCCTATAAGACTAAACAAACTTTTTTGGGTTTGTTTGCCTTCCCGTGTTATGAAAAAACCTAAGTTTTGTCACTGTGATTTGCTCCAAATTAAAAACAAAACAAAACAAAACAAACCTAAGAAAATGAAAGAAAAGCAAAACCAAAATAAATGTGAATATGGCTTCAGCCTCATAATGTTTTCAAGATTCTTTCAAATCTCAGTTAGTACATCCTAAAGTAGAAGTGTTTGACACTCTAATCAAGTTTATTTAAATAAATGACGTTCTTAATAAAAAAGGCATACTGAGAAAATTTTCACCTTGCATTTTTTTGCAATTTTTTTGCTCAATTCCAGCTACAAAATACTGTGAATAGCAAAAGAAATGTGATCTCTGAGCTATAACCCAGCTCTGTGCTTCTGAACCAACTTTCAGCAGTGTAAAAGAAAGTAAGCAAGCACAAAATAAAATGATACCACAAATCAACTGGTTTTGGACAGGAAGACAGGGTATGTTCACTGAGCACCCTCTATCTGTTTGAATAAGTTTATTTCTTCATGTGTCCCCCAGATGTTTTATTGTAAATTGGATATTGATGACTGCTAGCCAAGAATTATCATTGAACTGCAAAGAAATATTTTTTTTGTGAATTGTAAAATAAATCTATTTTCTTTCTGTTTTGAACATTGTCTTTAACTGGGGGCAGGATTCCTTTATATCTGTGATTTCTCTGTGCTTTAGTGCCTGGATATATATGGATTATATTAATTATATTAATATATTAATATAATAATTATATTAATGAGTGCTGTTACTAAAACACAAAGTCTTCTATCAGAAGAACTACAGAATTTAAGACTATTTAATAGAGATTTTTAACACATTTGTATTATACTAATTTAAAAGAGGAAAACAGATGTGACAGTCTGACCATCAGTCCACAAATCTTTTTGCAGAAATTCTCCAAAATTCATAACTCCTTTTTGTAACAGGGCAATTATAGTGGACCGATATTAGCTGAAAGCAAGAAAGAGAGGCATGAACAGCTTAAAATTGTTGTTCATAAAATACTAGTAGCTTTCCCTGCTTAGAAGTTCAGTGTTTTTTGAGTGTGCCTATTTACAAGTACTGCAAGCCATGTCTCTTCCCACTCAGCATCTCCTGTGCTGCTTTGGATGGAAATTTGTTGCAGAAGCTACTGCAGAAGCTCCCTCTGCACCCAGGGGCTGGCACCAAGAGAAGAGGGTGACACAGCAACATCTGTAATACAACAACCTCCCTCCAATCCTGCTGTTGTGTGAGAAAACATGCATAAAGGGGACTCAAATAGAGGTTCCCTGAGTTGAGGAGTTACTCAGAGGTATAGTGGAGAGTGCAAGAGACTTGAGCAGGCACAACTCAGCGTTAGGATGATAAAACTTAAAAAGATTTGGAGAAATGGAAAAAATTTCCTTTCCTCACTCCATAAAGTGATGAATTGCTGTCACTAAAAGAGTGACAGTAATTCTAAAAGGGGGGTAAATGAAAAACATTTTGAAATTCTGGACATGCATCAGTGTGGACAAGCTGATCTTCTCAAGCATAAAAAATAGAAGAGTGGATAAAGGGGGAAAAAAAAGGATATGTGTCAATGAATCCAATTCTGTTATGCAGCACTTGTGTATCTTGATCTTCAAAGCACAGAAAGTATTTGAAATGACTGTGAGAAGGCATGAACTGATAAGCATTTTACAGCTATGAGTAAACACTGAGGAAAAGCATTAGTATCCTTGTTAACAACCTGCAAAAGCCCAAGATTTGCTTTTGAATGGTTACACTAGTGCAGTGTCTGCAAGTCCAACAACAGCAGTGAGGACCTCTCAGTTTTAGTAGAAACACTCACATTCTTACTGAGAAAACACCAGTGCTGAGACTTCTGGCTGTTAACATCAGTATCCTGCGTTTGTCTATACCAAAGAGCTGAAAGAACTCAGAATCTCAATATAAAATTTCCCTAAAAATAAATTATCCATTAAAACCATGAGAAAACTTGGATTATAACACACTTGAGGGTCATTCTTGGTGCTTAAAATTCAATCTACAAGTTAAACTATAATAAGAAATAGCATTTGGCATCTTATAAATGCAGTTGTTGTTAAGGCTGGCAGAAAATAGGTAAAATTCAAATACTTCCGTCACCTGAAGTAACGTTTTTAGTCACCGGGATAATTTATGACTCCTATGAAACTACAGGATTTTAATTTCCAATAACTCTGTCATTTGACTTTATTTTACATCTTCACATTGTATGCATATTAACTTTTTGCCAACAACTCCTCAAAAGTTTTATCCTGCGGTCCTTTTTCAGACACGCTTTAAACAGCATGCTAAAGCAACTTGGGAATTCACGGATCTTAGAGACACAGGCAAATGCTGCCTCTAATTTTATGCTCTAATTGCTGTAGTCAAATGTCACCCAGGCCTTCAGACACACCACGCACAGTGGTTAGATCAGCCGCAAATGACCAAGCCTCAAATCTCACAACTTGATATGCTCATGTATACATTGCAACTATATTTCCTGATTTACAACATGACTGCCTGCACAGGCTTCACGAAAAACCTCTCAAAACTGAGGGAATAATCAGTTCATATCTAGTTAGCTTGGAGAATCATCTTGCCAGGATGTGGCACATCACATTTGTGCACAGTTATGCATAGCAACATGTCATCTCTTTTTCTTAATTAAAAAGATTTCATTATTTCTTAGTGAAAATAGACAGGAACTTTGCGGTATTGCTTGAGATTCACTATGATGTTTGATGCCATTAATTTTTTAAACTCCCTCTGTACCATAATAGAACCCATTATGGAATTTCAGGTGCTGAATTATAGGATTTGTACTTTTATACACTTAGCCTTAAAACCCTATCAGTCTTCTAGTGACAGAAATTATTTTCTTCTCTCTCACTGCAGGACATGATATTTGGTAGTACCCCAAAACTGAGTTCTGAGAATGACAACATTTTACTTCAGAGCCAAGGTAAAGAACTCCTTAAGGTTCACTGACTACTGTTCCCGTCCTGGGGAGGTGAAGAGTGACAAAAGCATGCTTCTTCTGCTTGCCTTGCCTTTTGAGCCTCAAAATGCATACATTGCAAGCATAATCTTACCTTAAAACACGGCTAATACTGAAAATTAATAAACTCACCCCTAAAAAAGTACACAGAGTTTTACAGAAAATCCCTGAAATTTTGATGTCAGCTTGACATTGACTGTCTTGTGAAATGTGACTGACTTAAGTGTAAACATCCTGACATTTTGAGGATTTACAACTCTAGTAAAGTCTTCAGTCTAAATCACAATTATTACTACCTTTTCAGAATAGTTAATACCGTTAATCACATTAGCAATCACTATGTCAACATTTAACAATTATAGTAAGAAGGTGAGTACAGGGATTCCTACTGTATAGAAAACCTGCCAGTTTTTGAAACCCTGTAACTTTTTTTAATACTAGCCTATTCTTATGGTAGCACTGGGTATTAAAAAACAAAGTTAGATTTTAAAAAAAATAAATGCAAACAAACAAACCCCTCATAAATAGCTTTTCAAATTTCGGGCACTAATCCCATGAAGTTATTGCAAAAAGGCCAGCTATCATGCAGACATCTGAATAACAACCATAAGCACATATCTCCTGTACCTTGCATCAGTGCATCAAAAATGTGGTCACAAAGCCAAAATCTGGCGAGGTTGACAAAATTATATTCACATTCAGGTAAAGCAGGTAAGAAATAAAAAACTCCCTATGCAGGCTTTAATGTTTATGTGGAATAAAATCAAGCTTGCATTTTTAAATAGTTTCATGATATCTGTAAATAGTTTCATGATATCTGTTACCACTTCTGGAAAAAAAGGGATATGTCTACATATTAATTTCAATACTTTTGACTGCCAGTATTGCTGATTCATGTACTTAACAAGCAAACTAAAAGTTTGTTATTATTGCTATTTCTCTGGCTTCAGAAGAGCAAAATGAACAGCAAATACAGAAAAAAAAAATTGCTTAGGCAAATAGATCATTTTCTAGATGAATATGAGGCGTGCTGCTTTTACCATTCAACTCCTCCATATAGATATGCTTGCATATCTATACTGTCCACTGGTTATACATTTTACACTCAATATTATGGATGTTATCATTTTTGGTAAATATTATACCTATATCATTTTCTGTTATATATAGTATTGTCAGGCTTTATTCTTATAGCTTTCTGGGAACACATAAGCAGATATCAGCAAGGAAACCTGATGATAAAACATCCTTATTATCTAATGTGTTTGTATTATGAAACAGAACTCTTGCACATGCTACAGATATTATTTCATTCACATGATCCTTCTGAGAAAACTTATCTTCAAAGATTCCAGAATTATTCTGTTACAGGAATTGCTTTATTTTACATGGATTGTGTTGTATTTAAGATATGATGCACATATTATTTATTGAATGGTTTAATCCATAACATTTTGATATCCAGAAAACAATGGGTGAATGCTGCAATCTAAATTTCAGAGTTTTTTGAAATGTTTTGCTTCTTTGAAAACCATCTGCTTGACCCTTTCTTTGACTTACCCATTTTTTCATAAATACTTAAAAAAAACACTCTCCTATTTTAGATCTTTATTATCTTCCTTTGCCTCTACAAGTTTTTTTTTTTTCCAGATTAAAGAGGTTTATTTTATTTAGTCCTCTTTTCACAAAAGTATTTCCATACCTGCATCATCCCTTTCATCGTTCCAGGTTCGTTCTCTGGTTCTACAATCCCCATTTTCAGGGGGTGATGTTAGTCAACACGGTGGCATAATAACATTTCTGGTTCAGCTCTATTCCTTCCCCAGAAATTTCCTACAGTTCTCATTGCCTTTTTGCCTGATATGAGAATCAAATCCTTTCTTCAAAGCCCTCTGAGCACTGATTCCCTTATTGCCTCTCTTAGTACTGAGTTAGAGTCCAGTACTGCAAGTATACACAGAGTTTTGCTTCCAGGGCTACACTATTCTGCAACATGTCTTACCAGGTAAGCTTTTCTGTTGGGCTCAGAAACAATAAGTCAGGGAAGAAACTTATTACTGGAGCATATTTTCCACTGCACCTCAGCTGACCCCGGAGTGATAAAACTGTAAAAGAAATAAACTCTGTTCCATGCGTTTCTCCTCTCCTGTCCAACCACTGCAGTTCAGTACAGACTTTCCACAGTTAAAGTGTAATTGATATCACGGTCCTGCTTTTGAAGAAAAGCCTTCCCTATTGCTATTTTCCTTTGAGGGATGCCCATCAGTAGAGGAAAGGGGTCAGGTCTGTGGAGGGCAACCTAAGAAGCAGGTTTGGGATAGATACCTCTCTTCAAGGAATGGATTACTGCTTACCATCACAAGACTGGCCTTTCCAGTGGGTAGAGAGTAGAGGAAAGACTATGTTACTCTTTTATTCACCTTTTAAAGAAAAGCAGCTGGTAAAAGAACACGGCTCATTGGTGCCATATGAGTGATGTGCTGGCCACAAACCACCTGCTGCAGTGATTTGCAGATCAGGATAGGTGGGTAAAACTCACTATCTCCCAGAAGGTGGCTTAGTTGGGCACTGGGCATGCTCCAGTCTATTCAGTGTATGCTGCAGTCACTAAACACTCTGTGTTAGGCACTACAAGGAGTGTTGAATGAAGTGCAAAGTATTATTAGACATTGTTGCAAGGAAAGGAAGTTTGCCAAGAGTATGAGATCAGGCTGGCAAAGGAAATAACCCTATGAGAGGCTTTTGTTAATAAACTTTGCATGCTTTTTTATTTATTTTTTCCCCTCCCTCCTGAGCATGAAGCAGGGGGAAAAAAGGGACCATTTGTATTACAGTTATTTGCAATCTAATTTGCCAGGCCAAAGGATAGTCTGAATGATCTAATTCTCAATATACTACAGGACCAAGGTGAAGTACAAATCATCTTAGAGGAGCCAATAATTTTGTTTCAATTGATTAGCTTTTTAGGCAGTATCCTTCGGTTGAGACTTTTCAGATAAGTAAAGTAAATTAGGTTGAAAACAAAATGCTGGTTCCTGAAATGTGGATTTCACAATGTATTTTTGATCTGATAGGAGCTCGGTAGCATTTCTTCTATCCGCTGGAGGCCCACTGAGCTGTGCATACTGTACTCTATCAAAGCCCAGTTCTTTGCAGCTCAGTGAATAAAATACTGCAGTTTCTCCCATTGACTGACTGAAATAAAATAATCTATGATGCATGAACAAGTCTAAATGAAATAATAATATCCTTAGCAGTGAAAAACGGATTGGTAATACAGTAATTGAGCAGATTTATTGCCATCTCCTTGAGCTACCCTGCTGAAACAGCCTGCTATTTTATTTAATCTCATATCAGAGGAATTACTGGCTGGTAATCCATTGTTAAACATCATTTAGAATGATGGATGAAAATGTCAGCTTTTCCAACATAATCAATTCATATCTCATTAGCACATATTATTTATGATTCTCATAATGGGACCTGCAGGGGTCTCCAGGGGGAAATGGAGACCTCAGCTGTTGTTGAAATGAGATGAGATATACTGTAGCTTATGAGTTAATAACTGCATATAAAAAATACTTCCCCACAGTATTGATTGTCCTTACCATTTTACAAATGAATTGAGTGCCTTGGCTTCCCCTCTTGCTGTGTATGGCAGCTCTTCCTTCTATTCATTTTGCTGCTCATAATTCAGTGAGAAAAATATTAAAAAGCATATAAGAAAGACTATTTTACAAATAACTTTCAAGACCCAGTGTAGGGGGGTAGGAGTCTTTGAACGTAAAGTAATAAGAAACACTTTACTGCTCTGTTGCTGTTTGCTAAGGACTTTGGGCACTTTTTCCCCCCTCAGTCCCTATGAAGACAAATCGACATATTTCTCCAGCTACAGCACAGTTGCATTTTAAGGATACTTTCTACCGTATGCTGCCTCAAAGACCAATGAAAAGCAAACCTTGATTCATGGATTTAATGCAGCTGATGGTGCAGCAGTAATCATGGTCACAGTGTCAACTGCTGCCTCAATTAAACTACATTTGAGAATCATTTTATGCTTCAGCTCATAAACATCAATAAAGGAAAATGAGTAATAAATGACTGTCTAGAGTACAAAGGACCAGCTCATATTTCAGATGAAAATGAAGACAAAATGTAGCTTTTATTTGCCTGTGGAATTCCCATTAACTGCATCACTGACAGGAGGGAGTTGGATCAATAGTTGGCTGGCCGCAGAAAACAGTTTCTGGCTGTTCAGCAGCCAATGCAAAAGGAAAACTGTCATATTGTGATCTTTATCAGGTAATCTTCATTACACCAGACCAATGATATATGTATATGCTGGTCAGCTAGGGGCACTTCTAATTCCTGCTTCTATTTGTGGTCTGAGCTCAGTGTGCTCACAAATTATTTGTTTACAGCCGTGAAAAACCTTCAATGTTCATCTCTTTTATTCTTTTTATAGGTAATCCATAACTGGGAACTTTGTGTCAAGACTATTTTATTCACTCAGAATTTTTAAGAAAGCAAGCGCTGTATCAAAACTTATCTTTCTTCCTGCTTAAGAGGAATCTGCTGGTAGCTTTTGTGGTTGTTGTTGTTAAGACTTGACTGAGAGATTTACTGAGTATCTTTCAGTCAGTTCTTGGAGGGTATTTGTGCCTTTATTACAAGCGTTTCTGGGCTTATTTGAACAAAGGTGATTGCTCACTGTAAAGCAAAAAACCAACGCTCTCCACGAGCTGTTTGCTTTCCAGGTGGCAGCTTGTATGGATGGAAAACTAAACGAGAAACACAATCATCTTCTATTTTTCCCTATTCCACAAACAGAGCAGAAATATTTTACTCCTTTGCAGTGCTCTGTAATTCACAGAGCTTCATCTCGGTGCATGCAAAGTGAGGGTCTGTACATACAGGCCACCAGCTCCAGCTCAGTTGGTATGTGGCTCTTGGAAGAGCAGTTTCTCAGAACACAGACAGCTTGTTAAAACATCACCACTTACAAATCTCAAATAGGAGAGAAAAGGTCACTTCCACTTCACGCAATGATAACAGAAATCAAATTGACAAAACCTCGACCCTGACTGTAAAGTAACCACAATATTTTTACATTTATTTCACGATTTATGAAAAGAAACTAGTATGTACTGTTTCTCTGTCTAGTTTCCTGTTTGACTCTGTGAAATCAAACTTTCCACTTTGGAATTTAATGCCAAACACTAAAGAAACAACTCAAAAAACCCCAACAAAACCAAATAACAACATCATGGTTCATAGCTAAAAATAAGATTTCCTTCAAAAACCTTTAAATCATTACCATCAATAAATACCTTAAGTATAATATGTGGGTTATACCTTAACTATAGATATGTGGGTTTAAGGCTGATCTTTAAAGCTGATGTTGGTATGCATAAAGTGGATCTTGCTGCTGTTCCTAAAAGTTATCCCTTCCCATTCTCTCTCTCAGCCCTTGAATTCTCCCCTTCATCCTCATTCTTCTCAGCCCACCACATTCCCCTCAGATTCTGCTTTGTTTTCCCTTTTTCTCTCCAGTTCCTTCCCAGTGTCTTGGTGTAATCTTGCCTCCCACCTTTCCTACTACACATTTCCTTTGCTTTCACTTAATACATATAATAATGAAGAATGATAAGGTGATAATAAAAAATATGTATACTGTATGTAAATGTAATAAGTACCTACTAGAACATTTTCTTCCAACAACACCCCATTTCTTTTCAGTCTCCTCAGTTACCTTTAGCTCCTCCCCATGCTTTGTTCTGGCTGCTTACCCCAGCAAATCTCTAACCATCTATACCCTGTATTTACTCTCCCCCAACAGGCTTATTTGCTCTTCTAGTCTCTTTCTACAAAACCTTAATCTCTTCTATCTCTTCAGATCCTTTTCCAGTCCACCTTTCCAGCTCTTTCTCCTTTCATGTCTCTCTTCACTGCTTTAGCTCTCTTCTGATTTTTATGTCTCCATGCACATAAATGCTTCTTCCAAAACTTGTTACAATATGCTGATTCATCCTTTCTCCCTTGCACTTCATGCTCTCTCCTGCTTTCTATTCTCTTTTTTAAAACTAGTTTGCCTCCAGTTTGTTCAGTTTGTCCTGGATAAGGTGGCTGAAAATAATGGAAGGCACTGCCACCTTTTCAAGAGGTGGGTTATTTCCAGGCAAAAAGTTAGCAGGGAATGTCACCAGACAGCAGCCTGGAGGTGGCAGCTTTTGTGTATAAATGGAAGGTTGTGAGTTTTGGAGCCTGAATCAAAGATGATGTTACACTGACCTCAGAAGACACAGTAAAATTCATGATGTTTGCAGCACTCTGCTGAACTTGGACAATTAAACCAGTTTTACAGAATGCACCTCTTTAGAAATGGCAGTAGTCATGAGTTGGTCTTCATATTAAAAACCACTAGCAACAGCAAAAAGTGTCACACATGAGAATATGGAAAAGATGTTTAACTATAAACTTTAAAATTCCTAAACAGAAGATAATTTTTTGCCACAATTCTAAAATATTGTATTATTAAAATAATATAATATTGTAGCCTAAGGAGTTTTCAGTTACATGGATATATTCTATGCTTACAGTACATTTTAACCTACTTAAGTCTCAGTTTTTCAAAATGGAATGTGGAGATTTTGCTGAAAAATATCTACTCAGCCTAAGTTATTTGTGATAACACCACCACGGAGAATAATGGATTCTAACATAAAACAAAAGGACTATTTTTCATGCACACTCACAGTGATAAAGAGATAATATCTGGAGCAAATGTCCAGAGTGGGAAAAAAAAAACACCAAACCAAACAAAGACATATTCATACATCTCATGGTACCTGAATATTTTTTAAAAAACCAGCATTTCACCTCCAGTCCAAATCTCAGCAATGAACTCCAGAACAGAAATGGGGATGGATATAAATCATCAAAAAAAAACCCACAGAAGTCAGGAACAAATGTCAGTTTTTCTGATTACCATATCTCTACAATTTTTCACCAAAAGCATGAAAATAATATTTGAATAATCTGATTCTTATTCACCTTTCTCAAGGGAGGGAAAATAAAATAAAAACACATTGCTTCTATTATGCTGTCTGCCACGGAAGTTAATTTTTCTAAATGGTCATTCTCTTCCTTCTCTTCACTGAAAAAAATGCTTCGAGATCCCAACGATTTTTTCAGTTACAGCAACAGTGAGACAGACACTGCTCTTGGCAGTAAGATGGTTGTAAAAATGTCATTGAATGTGCCAATGTGCTTACCCAACCCTTTCCAGCAAGGATACACCACTGGAGCCCATCTGTTGTCCATATCAGTATGAAATACATCAGCAAGAGGAGAAGCACAGGCTAGGTTTTCCACCAACCAGAATATTTCTCCCAACATACTAAGATATTTTTTTTTTTTAAAGACGTGTTTTTCATTTTTATGAATTTAATTTTGCTAACACTCTAAAGACTGCCAAACAACCTGATGGCTACACCAAGCTGATCCTGTCTCTTTAGCATGACTGTGCTTTGTCAGCAAATAAATGACTGCCAAGAAATATGAAATCTTCAAAAACATGGGAAATGTTTTAGTCTAACCCTTCAGTCAAATTTCATTTTCTTAACCTAAACACAGAGCAACTCAAAAAACACCACCAGGGTATGGTTTCCTGAAAGAAAAATCTGATCAGCACTGATCACAGCAAGACAACCATTAAAACCAAATTCTAATCTGCCACTAAGGGGAAAAGGTTTCAAATTAGTACAACATATGATAATTAAAAAGGCAAAATGAGAAAATATGTTTCGAATCAGCAGACATCAGTGACTTGTTTTAACATGTTATTTTATTATGCTTTTAGTGTATGAGAGTTACCTGTGCAGGTAACCAAAATGCATTCCTGAGAAAAGATGGTACTAAGAAACGGAAGCTACCTTGTTCACTGCTATGAAGGTAGATGTAAGCTCCAAAAGGAGCCAGCAGATAGCACTTTTTCTAGTTCTAAAGTGAAGGTATAGTCAGAAATTGAAAAAGGGCTGCTAAAAAAGAAACTAAAAACCAAACACTAAACCAAAAGAAAGACCACCAGAAACAAAAACCAAACGAAAACCAAACAAACCAAAACAAACAAAAGCCAAACAAACAAAACTAAGAAAAGGATACAGGACAGGTCTCAATATGTGTGGGATGAGGTGTGGGGGCCTGCCACATGAAATGGAATAATATATTATTCCTTTGTGGGATGTTGTGTTATGCTTTGATAAAGACTTCAGGGAATTGCTATTTTTCATAACTCGCTATATGGGATACAATTAATGCTAGGCTAGTGCTTTATCATTAGACTACAGAAATAAAGGCATGTGCTTTTACAGTACCAGTTGAGGCTTTAATTAATTTTTGTAAAGTGGGTGTGTGAAAGAAGAACCTGATAGCGAGCTTTGAGAATACTAACCCATTCACACCCAAGATGCAGATAAATAGCATATTAAGGCACAGTTAATATGATAAAGGTTTTATAAATATTTTCCAGGTGGTTAGAGAATTTAGCAGCATTCCACTAATATTGGTGTTCAAATACTTTCTTCACTAAGATAAATAAACAATACAGCAACAGCCTTGATAATTATATTCATTAAATGCATTATCTCTATGAGTCCACGATACTTGAGATGTAATGAAGGAAAAGAATATTGTCTCACTGAAATAAACATTCCAAGCAAAAAGATTGAAATATAAATATTTACTATCCTTTACTCTCTGTATAAATTAGTTTCTGGCTTCTCCACCCCTTTTTGCACTTAGTGAATATGTAGTTTGTTATATTGAATGAAAGCACAGGTATGTGCTGCTCTATGCTAGGAACTATAACTGGCATGCCCGTAATACATCATATTGAATGAAAGACTTCATAAATCAGTTATACAAGGGATCATACAACGCTTTTAGTGAATTTCCAAAGAGCCATAAAAACTATAAATCAATGCATTTTTGATTAATCAGCTCACAATATCAGCTTTTGGCAATAGTTATCTGTTGTGCCCTTCTTACAAGGAGCACCCTGCCATCTGGCAGAGTGAGGTTTAAGCGAGAAAACAGGCCAAAAAATCCACGACTCCCAGTGTCTGCTGCAGTGGGGCAGATCTTAAGGCTTCCAACACTCTGACCTACAGTCTACGGTGGAAATAATGGAAGTTTTGAATGGTGAAGTAAAAGAGCAGGCAAATCCTAATTCTGCAAAAATTTACTAAACACACACCAAATTGAACACATTCAATGCAGTCAAATCTTACCATCATCTCATCATGTTCTTTAGATAAACTGAGCACTGAAGTTAATAAGATAGTTCCCTTTCCTGGATCTAACACTATATGAATATAAGGGAGCAGAACCTCAGATTTGCCTGTCTCTTGAATGCTATATGCCTGTATTTAGCAAGGGACTACCACAGATTAATTTTTCCAAAGAAAATGCTGTTGAAGAGTGAAATCCCATGCACATTGTAAAAGACATCTGACATCAATATTTAATTTTATTAGTTATACTACAGGTACTCTAGGGAACCTGATGGAAAGCCTTCCTAGTATTGATTAGAATTCAGCAATCCCACTGCACACTGTTCAAAAAATTATTCAATTACAATTAATTTTTCAATTCAGAATAATTTAAAATTTATTATGAAAAGTTAATAAAAATGCTTAAGTTTGGAACGCTGTGGGATTTATAAATATGAGACAGAAATACTAACTAGAAATTACTGTGATTTTTCATTTGCATAATCAATGCTTTTAATTAGTTGTATTTGCCTGTCCAAGATTACAGCAATTGTGTGGCTTTAAAATTTTGTTAAAACATCAGAATTACCTCTTTCATGTGCAGAATAAGAAAAGACCAGAATATTAGTGATACTGTGCTTTCTCAATTTCACACAAAAGAGATTTAAAAGAAACAGTAATGAACAAATTGCTAATCAAAATGCAGTGAATACATTAGACTCAGTATATCTCATTGAAAAAAAAAATCATTCTATCAGCTTTGTCATGTCAGAAGCCTCTAGACATCTGTCTTCTCTGTGGTATGAAGAGGGTTCCTTTGGGCTATTCCAAACTAATAAATGTTATTTCCTTAATTATTTTCAATACACTCTGGTTCCAATAAGGAATCACCATGAACAAAAGTATCTATGGAGGGATTGGGATTTTAAGCAGATAAAAATATTTATTTTCAAAGTCTCATGAAATTAAAAGTAGAACAGACTACAAATTCTTTTAAGAGCAATTATGTTAAAGTTCACAGTTATTTTAAGTGAAAATATTTGATTCTTTCTTATGACATACAAAGCTGGAGTGGAACACTTAGAGCACTTGGCATAACAAGTCACTGAGTCATGGCACTAAGGTTTCAGTGTTGGAAATAGCTGTTTGCTTCTTCCTATAGAAAATTCAGAGAAATATACTACTTCTATATTGCTGGCAGTGGAAAGCTGAATCAAGACTTACTCCTCCCACATATTTCGAGTAGCTCAAACAGATCAAGTGAGAGATCAAGTGAAAAATTGAAAAGAAGCAGAGGAGTTTTGCAGACTTACAGAAAGGAAGGCTAGAAGGAGTTAAGAGGCTCCTAGTGGACACCTCTAATTTTAAATTTCTCCTTGTCAATCTTGCAGTACTACATGAAAGATACACACAAACCCATAACAACATCAGCATTTAATTTGAGGTTGAGGGCGATTGTCTGAGACTTTTCCCTGCAGATCCTGCACTGCCTCACTGCTCAGCCCTCACAGAAGAGAGAAAAATTGTTCTTGGAAAACAGAAAAGAACTAAATGAAAATTGTATGCTGCCAAAGTAGCTGGTCCAAGACAAATGACATAGCAGAAACTTATGACCATGCAAAGCTTATAAAACTTAGTCCAGGACATGAAGGTAGGTTGCATACTAACTTGAAATATATGGCCAAGATATTTGGAAAATTTGGATTTCGATAGTTGGTAACTGTCCTTATTTAGGCAGTTCTGTTATTTCTTTTCACTTTATTGTCAAAAGTGCTGAGTTACAGACTTCAAGAAGTGAAAGCAAGAGAGTGAAGGACGAGCAATTTTCAGGGAAGGAGCCAGTTACGGACAGCAGATTTAATAGCAGTAACTAAGCAAAGAATTTTACTTGAGTAACATTTGCAGTAGGTAGTGAAGAACCTGTGGGCCATCTGCATATTTTATTACAGTGGTTTAAAATTTTAGGCTTATACTCTGTGTGCGTCATTTTCAGATACTATAACTTTTATTTCAAAACACAAAATTTTGTTGACAATACCTTAGGGAACAAAAAAAAACAACTAAAAACTGTGTATTCCAAAAGCTTTAAACTAATTTGGCTAAGATCTTGTCTAAATTGAATAAAATTATTACCAGATAATGTGAAGGATTCTACTGTTGTTTTAAGGATATCCTCTAAAGACTCAATAATTAATTGGCAGCTGAAAAGAAAATGAGCAAATGTAGACGGGAAATTGATTCACTTTTAAGTCAGGGGTGGCAAATTGTTTGGAGGGGGCTCTTGGGGAAGAGATGATGCTTGAGATCTCCCTTTTTTTTTTTTTTTTTTTTAATTTACGTACAGGGAATATGTGCGGAAAGTTTTTCAGGGCGATGTTTTGGATGAAGAATTTGCATAAATCTGCTAAGCAAACAAAACCCTGGCATGTCTGTAAAAATCTGACAGAAGGTTTAAAAGGGCAGTCTTGCATCTCTGGATATAATATAGCGTAGACAAAAGCGCATATCAAGCAATGCAGTAGGGCATGGATTTCATAGCGCTATTCTTGCTGTGCACTGGGCAGGGACTTTTCATTTCACACATCATCATTCACAGTTTGCTGCAGTGACTCAACACAGTCAGAACATGTCAACAACACACAGAATGAAATGTTTCAGCGTGGTTTTCCTTTGGAAAATGAGGGACATGGGATTTTGATTTCAATTGCCTTATGCTACAGTGGGAAGAATCGGGAAAAGAAGGAATTGTGTTTTCTGGTTTGGCACTGACCAAACATACAGAAAGCACGTTGTAAAACCAACTGTCAACCAGTACAGAAATAGGTATTTAAGACTAGAAACAACACATATAATTAGACAAAAATATTAAAGTTGTTCGCCATTCTTACTCCTTTTCTGATATCCACTAATACTCTACGTTTAAAAAACCAGACAATTTACTGTCCCATAATAAAAAACAGTTTCTGAGCTGATAGCAAAAAGCAAGTTACATCTTGCCATTTTCACCCAGGACAAATGCTGTTTAGATGAAGGAAAAAGATAATCATGTGACAAAAGTGGTAAAAGTAACCTCTGGTTAGACAAAATATTTGTGTATTCTGAGCCTGAGTTCTCTCTCTTCTCACCCCAATCCATCTCATTTGATACCTGGTATTCTTAAGAGTGAGAGTTGTTGCTGTGACACATGGAAGAACAGCACCAAATTTTTTGCACTATGAATAGCCAGCCCAAGGCAAAGAACATTACACTGTGGTCATGAAAAAAAGGTGAAAAAAGGTGAAAAAAGGAAGAGCAGGCTCTGAATAAGAAAACTTCTAGCAGAGCCCATATCTGAACTGGTGTTTCAATTTTAAAATGTTTTTAGTGAACCATTCATATTAGTTGTGGCTGTAGCTGACAGCAGCACCTTTGTAACTCTTTATGCCATCTTAAGTCAGTTTTTGGAAGATAGATATGAAACCCTGATATCAAAAGCAACTTAACACGCCCCATGCTCTTAACAACACACATCTGAGCCACTGACAGGTGAAAGATTGTAGTAATATCAAAAAAACCCCAAAACTCAAATCCAGAGAAAATTCTGGATTTCTTTTTGTTTCTTTGTTTGTTTTAATAGACATTAAATTTTTTTTTTAGAAATGTTAAAAAAAAAAAAAAACAAAACAAAAACAAAACCAAAAAAAAAAAAAAAAAATAAAAGAAACCTCTGTGTGACAACCTCTAACTTGATTTAAAACTGAAGTCTCTGGAACCTCATTTTAAGAGTAAAGGGAGGTCCAGACACTGAATTACACTTTCTACAGAGCAAACCATGCTTTGCATACTTTTCAGGTATTTATCAATGACAATTCAAGGGATATTCTTCCTAACCACAATATGAATCTCCTCAGAAATATTTCCCAAGTCAACATCTACCACCCAAACTTTTTAATCACATAATCAACAGTAATTAACATAATTTAATAATGGCTATTAAAAAGGTCTTTTAGCATTTCGATGCACAACTACCTTTTAAAATTAAAACTATTTTGTGGAAAAGTATGGTCAATATTCAGTTTTGAATAGCAGTCATACATTGGATTTTTCTCTTTCATCAAAGAGGTCTTTCAAAGCATTTCAAATATTAGCAATTAATTTTCACCCCTCTGGGTAAAGAGTCAAAAAAGCTCATACACAATGACACACAGTCACAGCAAATTTAAACTCATACACTCCTTACTCTTTTTTTTTTTGCTATGTTTTAGCTAGCCAGCAATCTAATTTCCTATCTGCTTAGCATGTGGAATTATTTTAAAATGTGTATTTTCTGAACATCTCCTAGGCTTAGTCCAAACCAGAAATCTAAAAGGTAACGTATCCTTTACTCTGCTAAAAACCAAAGTCTCTACCCCCTTTCCTATGGTTACTGCTTATGCAGAAGCTGGTATGTATATTCACAAGAAAGTGAAAAGCAATTCTGTGACAGGATCATCAAGAAGGAACCTCTGGCCAATTCACACTTCAGTGCATGACTTATACCACAGAGGTATAAGATGCTATAACTCAAGAATTAATTGCTACGGTATTATCATCTCCTGTCTTGACTTACTCTTTTCCTCCCGATAAAATACAGCACAGAGTGCAATGGAACAGAACACAGTTCACTGGTGTGTGGAATAATACTTCCTAATCCCATGCAAATACTTCAGTGCTCCCAGACTGTTCAGTTAAAAACTTACTACTAATTTGACAGGACTGTTAAGGTTAACACTTGGTTTATGGCATTCATGCTGAAAGCTTAAATGCAGCATGACCCATTGATTTCGAGGAAAACTTTTATCAAAAACTATATATGTACAACATGCTTCCTTTGACCCTTACTAAAGAAAGAAAAAGTTATTTTTATACATAATTCAACTACCAGAATATAAAAACATTTGACAGTAAACATGATATTCCCCTTCATGTGTCTCCAAGACAAAACGTACTTAAATCTGAAAAACAATGAAACATTTGCGAGCAAGGATTATAGGATGTGTCTCTTGCTCCTTCCTAGACAAATTCCATAAAATTTCACACAAAGTATATTCCTCTGTAATTCCAATAGATTCTAATTTGCATATACTTCCACAGATTAACTGTAAAAAGTCATGAGAGGTCACTTTATGTGCTGTATAACTTGGGATAATTCCTTGTAGAACCCTGTTTAGTGCAGCCCTACAAGGCTTTCCATGCATTTAAGACCATAAGCAAGTGAGGGCTCGGGCTGTGGAGTTGATACCAAGGAATCCTCTTCCTCACCTCTGCAGGTTCTCAGCCCCAAAGTCCCACTCACCAAGGAGAAGGGATGTCACATATGTGTCTGTTGCCGAAATTGAGAGATAGCAGAACAAATCCATTGTTTCAATCCTTTGCTTTTCTCTAGCAAGCTCAGGATTTCTTTTACACTGCCCACCCTCCAAAGAAAAGGAGTGCATGTGAAAGCATTGCTGGGTTAATTTGAAAGCACTTTCACACTCTCTTCATTGAACTGAGAGTTAAACCAGCTTGAGAGGGAGACATTTTTACATCATTTTCCAGCTTATGAATTTTAAGCATAGTGTAAACATATAAACTATAATTTTTATTTTTACTCCTAATAAGAAACCACCACTGAAGATTGAATTTTTAAAGAAACTATTGCTTGCCATGCTAACAGGTGCCAAAGGTTAACAGTACTGTCTGCTCCTTAAAACACCTTGGAGATGTCAGAAAAACTGAAGCCCTTTGAGATTTCAGATGCTTCCACTTGAAAGTCTATCCAAATAGTGATTAATTACTGGTTATTTCAACAGAGGAAAAAAATCTGCCTGTAACTTAATAAATGGCTGTTACTGATCTACATGTTTTAGCAGTAATATTCTGAGCTTGTAATTCATTTATACCACATGCACTCCATTATTATAATTACAGGGAAAATATTTTTCATTGAATTATCAACTTCGTCTCAGTAATAAATCCACACTGCATTCGTGGCATGTCAAATATTCTCATTTCTTTCTACTATTTTCCACTGGGTAGAACAATTCACTGTTAAATCTGTTTGCGCTGTTTCCAGATTGTAGGAGCTCATTCTTGGCTGTTGAGATTGGTGGGAGGTTTTTTTTTATTTCGTTTTAAGAAAAATGGAGAGAATTCCCTTCTCGGCAGCCCTTGCTCTTCTAGGTTGATACAATGCTGCCATCACATGGTACACATTTGGCACAGCACTTGGAGAAGGGGGAGGTTTCCAACCTAAGAGGGCTGCACTCCAACCACATACTCACTTGTACGGACCCTTCCTAAGCACACGCGTACTCAGCAACGGGGTATCGGTGGTGACTACTATTAATCTAATAAGACCTAGTGTTTTCTCGTATCAGTCTCTGGATACTCGGGAACGCTGGTTTTCAGCATTTAAAAATTTAGAACCATTTCTGTCCCTTAGAGCTGCTGAGGGGAAGTTGCTTGGCTTGGTTGAAAGAGACACTTTTCCCCTGTGCCCGCTGTTGCAGTAAAGCATAGAAGCGCCAAAATGTTTCAAACAGTTTTTTTTTTTTTATTATTTGTAAATTGAAAGGAATATAATCCATTGGCTACTCAGCAAATTTTGAGGCAACAATTAAGCTGCATTAGGAATATCTAGGCGAAAAAAAAAAAAAAGAGAATTCTGTAGTAAAACCAAATAGTTTGCACTTCAGCAACGTGCTATCATTTGCTCACGGTATCAATAACGTTAACTTTCACACACATCACTCTGTCTACGAGTTAATGGAAAATGGGAATTGCCTAGCACACCTATTGGAAACTGCAGCCACGAACTCTGTAACTGAAGGGCATGTCACAAAGCTAACAAAAATTTCAGTCTCTTTTTCTAGTCTGTCAAAAGAAGTGTATCACCTTCAGAAATACGGGGATGGTCCTACTCCACACCCAACAGTGAACAGATCAAGAAGGTATTTTCCAATATTATTGTTGTTTTGTACATTTGTGCACCTGAGCAGTTTACAATTTTTCACAGGTGATTATGAAGGTGGAGGAAAAATGCCAGCCACTGACTACTGTTCATAGTTTCCTCACAATTTCTAGTTTCTCCTTACAATGCTCTAAACTTTCTCAATCTCAATTTTTTTATAACCTGTGCATACAAGCACTATAATACTATTACTCCGTATTTGTAAACCTTGTTACAATAAAGTACTTTTTTTCCCCTACTGTAAATGTAAGCTATAAAAAGACAGCAGAACAAATCATCCTGGATTTCATTAATGTTAAACACAAAACTGAGTAGTGTGTAGATACTTGGCTGAGAATGTGTGAGAGCTCGTTCCAGGGCTCATGAATAAGGAAGTGATCTGTTATTCCCAGTTCATTCCCCCAATTTTTTTAAAGTTGGATAACTTATTATGTCTATTCCTACCTCAAACAGAGCAGTGAAAATAACACTTTCTTATGTAAATAGACTGGACAGATTACAGGAATCTTGCTAAATATTGATTTTGTGATGGCAGAAGTTCAAGACATAGTTGTTTGAATTGTGTTATGTGGTGACTTACATATTGATTTCAAAAAGTGCAAGTGTAATGGTATGCATTAAAATATGCTTCATAATATATAATTGTTATTAGCATAAGATGTCTAGATTGCATTTCTGAGGGCAGGTGAAACCCATCATGAGTCAGAAAATGGCTGATATAGTTCCCTAAAGCTCTTATTAAACAAGTATTACCCTGTATTTCTCTCTCCTAAAGAAAACGTTACCTATACCAAAGATATCAACAAATCCAAAGAGCATCACTTATAGCATATTCTAGGTAATTAGAATGTGTCTGGCCTCCAGAATCCAGACACATCCACATTGTTCTATAGTTCAGTGCTTCATCTTCAGGTTGTGTGGACCTGTATATCAAACAACCTAGAGTAGGACCTTGGCCCTGTGTGGGGAAAAAGAGAATAAATAGTCTGCTTCAGTCTTTCAGTGACTGTTCTTCTTTTATCAGATAAGCTTGACCAGCGGGTGCATTGATAAGTGGCCTGAGCCAGGCTCCATTCCTGCCTTCCTACTGTGAGGGGAGATAATAGATCCATTTTATTGTACTTATCCTGCACAGCCTAGCCTTTAATTGCTCAAATGAAGTATAGAGAATCTTGTTCTTCCTTCTCTCTGTTTCTCTGATCTGATCCTGTCTAGTCTTGAAAAAGTCTCATAAGTTCTCAACTTCCTATAATAATAGCTCTTCTCATAAATACAGTGTTTTAATCCACAAAATATTTGTTCATGATCAACACGATTTTAGTACATCTTGAGCAATGTAATTTTTTCATGCAGTACAGTAAATCTGTTTTTATCTACCTGTCCATGAATACTGGAAAACTGTACTTATACGAACGCACTCTTTTTGGAAAAAGAATCGTGAAAAACATTTTTAGTTTTTCTTTGTTGTTATGACAAAAAGAAAAGCATAGAGAAAGAAAAGATACGTGTAAATTTGCAAAACTATTTTAACTACCCATCTTTGTAAGTGTTGCAGTTCATGCAGTTTCCATGAAAGCTGTTCTCCCTGCATAGCACAGCACTACTTACAAGAGCTAGGAGTTTCTTATGCATATTCTCCTCTTTATTCTCTCTGGTATTGGATTTTTGTAGGTTCAGATCAAGCCATAAAATTAAAAATTTGAAGTAGTATTCGGGGGGTGGGGGTGCATGTTTTATACACACTCCCATTAGGTAAATGCACTTTCCATGTTTAAATTCAGTAGTTTATAATGACTTTTTTTTTTTAAGTCTTTACATGTACAATCTAGAATATGAAGAAACCTTCATCAGTCTTTACTTTTCTTCCTGAGTGCTTTTATCACTTCCACTTTTCCTTGAAGAATTATTTTAGAGGGGTTGGGATACTTGTAGCATTTGAAGATGAAGGAAATGTCAGTATTCAAGTTCTCTGGCTCCATTTAGCACTATAAACAAAGGTAGCACCATTTTCATTTTGAAACTCCCTGACATCCAGCCTCAAATGATTGCTTTAAATAAACAAACCTCCAAAAAAAGTCTATCAGTTCTGACTTTTTGATTAAACCAGATTATAAGTCTTTGTGCACTGATTCTGATGCAGCACAATGAACTGCAAGGAGGACAGAGACCACCTTCCTTTGACAATTTTTAAGAAGCCTCTGAAATAATAGCTGATCTAAACCAACAAAGTCATGAGTTCTGCATTGAATTGAAAGCTATACATAGTTCTGAAGAGCTCTATAGAAAAACACTGTCGTCTGTACAGAGACAGCCAAAGCATGTTGCTTCTGTTCCTGAAAACGTTCTGAATGTTAGGCCTGTGATGAATGAAAAACTGATAATAGGTAGCTTAATAGAAGCCTTGCCATAGGCACAACAGAGAGGAGCTCCATCCAGGAGGCATTCCATATGTCCAAACATTTTCAGGAACACACTACTGCATAAATGCTGTGTTATCTTCACTCACAAGAATGTGGAACAAATTCTTTTGTTCTAGGTAATAATCTTTAATGTAAGAGTCTTGTGGGGATATCATGTTCTTCCATTTATTCCAGGTATTCAAAGTTTTAGGTATTGCTTTTCTGTTCTTGAATTCCAGACACTGTCCTACAGGAACCAGATGTGAGGGAACTGGTAAAATGCTCTAGCTGAGCTTTTAAGATATTTAGAAAAAACAGTTGCAATTTTAGCTGTTTAAAAGCCTTGACTGCCACTATAAATACCACTCTGACTAAAGCTGGTAACACTTTTTCAAAATAAGTATTTTGAGAAGTCTGGGCAGTAGAGTGCATTCTCCTAATTTATGCAACAATGAGGTAGCCTTTTTTAATTGATAGTGATTAGTGAACTTTCTAAATCTGTAAAACTTTGCAGGCTGAAGCTTCCAGTAAATACTAGTGTCTATTTTTACACCACAGCTTCCATTTAAAAGAAAAGCAAATGCATCAGCCTGCAGCTGCTGATGCTGCAAACACCCAAAAAAAAAAAAATAAAGGGGGTTTATTCCACCTACCATGGAGTAGGAGTGTCTCCACACATCATTGCTTGAGGACTAAGCTGCAGGCTTACTGGCTTACTCCAACCAGAAAGAGAAAACTAATTTTTTTTTTTTTTTTCCATCAGAGCATTAGCTAGAGATCAACTATTTATCTGTGGCTAAATTCTTGACACAAACTTATCTGAAGATCAGTGATCTAACCAGACAAGAGGTGAGGAAGAGTGACAAGCAGGTTTTACATAGCCTTTCATTTTGCTCTCTGATTGTGATCACTGCCTGTTTGTTTCTAAACATTGCTTGCTTAAGGTACAACAAGTTTATTTGTTTCTTAACACAAGTTCTAGAAATTTGAAAATTAAGCACAAACAAAATATGTGATGACATTATGCTCTCAGCTGGAGCCTATTTGCTAGGCTATGTATAAGTGCACTGGAGTACACAAAAAGAGCCCCAGGCATTGGCAGTTTGAATCAAGAAGTCAGGAGACACTTGTACATCAACATAAAAGTCAATAGGATTAGAGCTTTTTATGTTCAAATAATTCCATATTCTGCCCCTGTCTTTTTATACCTGCCCCACATCTCCTTTCTGAGGAGACAGAGGAGCAAGGTACTCTTCAGAGCTGGCTCAGGCTGCTCAGGTCCTCCACCAGCTTTTTTAAATGGGATGAAACTCTCACTCTCTTTGGGCAAATTGTCCTAGTACACAATCACTCTTGAGACAAAGAAGGTTAAATCCAGCTGAAACTCCTCTAGCTGCAGCCTGTGTCTTTTCTTGATCTGTCAAGCCACCTGTGTTGCCCAAATTATTTTCTGAAAAGCTGATTTCCAGCCAGCCAGATGCAACTTCTATGGTTACAAGGGACTATTTCACCCCAGATGCAAACTTGTGCCTTTTTGATATTGCTGATAGTTCTTCCTCCAGCTAATAACAGATTTCATTCTAAAATTTCATTTGCTTCCACTCTCTGCTTCAAATTATAAACAAATAAATCAATACACACAGCAAAACAACCTTTTCATTCCGTAATTAAAAATTCCGACTTTTCTGTGAATTTGAATTTTTTGACAATACCAGCCCTTTCAAGTATGAAGATCAGTGGAAATTTCATTCATACCAGCAGCATGAACAGATTTGAATAAAACCATAGAGCATGAAACCAGAACACCAAACTCCTTCATGCAGGTTAAATTCTATGATATTTTCTTATTCAATCAGAAACTTCTTTACCTTAGATGAAATTTTGCTAGAACATGGATTTTATCCATGCCAGTGGCAGAAGCTGGATAATTCTACGTACCTTTTGGCCTGGTAATTAAAAAGTTTCTATACCCAAATAATAGTGCCTCCAGTCAAACTGGCAGACACTCCTGTATTTCTTGTTGTAAAACCCCATAGTAAATGCAGACAACTCTCTTGTCCCACTTGTGATCACCAGAAGTTTCTACAGAAATCATAGCAATGAGTAAAGAAGAAGAGCACCTCACCACAACCCACTGGGCACAGCAAGCACTGAGTGGATGCAGTGCACTTTCTTTCTTGCCTGACTGGCTTCAAGTTTTACATTGAAGAGTTCATCTTTTGCAGTCGCAGCTACTCTTAACAAGAAGAGCTGACTCCTCAAGAAAACTGCAAGACTTAAAAAAAAAAAAAAAAAAAAAAGAGTATTCAAAATTGTTTCAAATCTAACTCAAATTACTGCGGCAATTCTTTCTTACAAAGCAGAAACTGAGAAGGCAGCCTTGAAATTAGCAAAAGGATATCCTGGAAACATATTTTCACAAGGGAAGTGGAAGCCTGTAAAGCTATACTGAGGGGAGTCCCTGTGACAAGCTGAAGGAACGAACTATGTGTATTCAGAGCTGCATTACAGGACATTGTCTACAAAGGCACAAAACGAGGAGGGGGGGGTATGGATTAAGTAATGGCAAGAATAAACTGGTATCAGAGAAAGTGCTGCAGAAGAATTGAAAAGAATTGTTGACTGTCCCAGCTTAAGTCCAGTCAGAATGAAATAGAACACTTTTCCAAGAATAAAGCTGGAATCAGAAAGTACAATAAAACCTCTTAGCTTTGCATGAGTCTTTAGAAGCTATTGGAGAAAGCTGACTGACAAGGGGGCACTGAATGAAACAGAAAATGCTGCAGGATGGTCAGCTTCTCCAAAGCCTTGGACCCTTTTGCAAGCAAAAGCTTGCAAAGGAGAAGTTAAATGTTAGAAAAGAGAAAATAAGCGTGTAAACCTTTATTGGTCTTGCCTTTCCCTTCGCATGCTATTCACCTCTGGGTGAACAAATGAATAACGCTTTATTTTGAAGAAGCTGGTTTTGACTCATTTGTACCAGCCACTGTCACAAGTCCCTGAACTAAAAGAGCTTACAGCTTATCCTATCCCCTTAGTGCTGCTTGGAAATAAAGCCACAGAGGGACGTGGATAGCAGGAGAGTGGCTCACAGAGATGGGTCCTTCAACTGGGATGAAAGGACCCCAAAGTACTGCTCACCCCTCAGCTCCCCAGTGTGCCCTTGGACCCCACAAAGCCATAGTTTTGACTTTAGAAACAGGGACACACACCCCTATGGAAAAGTTTCCACTCATGATTTTCAGACAGAGCGTTATCTACGGAGGTTAATGAACAAGAGGGATTGGTGTTAACCAGCCAAAATCCTGCTTCACCAGGAAAGCTGAACTAGTCCGCAGCATTGGTATATCATTGTTATCGAAAATACAAAATTCAAGTGGAAATGTAATCGGAGTTCCCACTGTTGGGTGCATTGCACAATTTCCATAAAGCCCAGTATACAAAACTGGTTGCTTAGCTGGTGCTACAGAAACAACAGCCATGGGAAGCTGTTTTTGGCAAGGGATCCAGCTGTTGAGTTAAAAATAATCTCAATAAAAGATAAAGAAAAAGTAGCGGTTTCCAAAGGAAGAAATCTGATAAAATTAAAGTGTAATAGACACTTCAAACTGTGTGATCTGACCTAATAAGTTATTAATAGGGAACCATTACTCCTCATACATTTTTTATGAGGAAGGCATTGCCTTTTTGTCAAGATTAGTGGATTATAAAATATTTGTGCTACACAATATAAATGACCCTACCTATTAATAAGTCTCTGGAAAGATATGCTTAAATTGAATTACATTAAGAAGAAAAGTGCCAACAGAAAATTAGGTATAATTGATGGGAGCACATAAATAAACCAGAGATAGAGGGAAAAGGACATTCTCTCCATTGATCATTTTGAGGATTAATTGCTGATATGCTCTAATGACATACCAACTATTACTGTTTTTATAAGGACCATTTCACAGAAGATGAAACCCATGTAACTATGAATATGTATTGCAATTTATTGCCAGAAGATAATTACACTGATCACATATCTCTAATTAGTCAGTACAGTATTGAAGGCTAAAAGATACAGCTTAAAATTTAATATACAATAGAGGCTCATTACACTCTTCAAGTAAAATAGATTTTTTTTTTTTCTGATATTCAAACACGCAGCCTTTCCTGCATGTTTTCAGGATAAACAGTTCTGAAAGTGAGAACATGGGCAACACCACTGTTATTTTCCAGACCCTTTCAGAACAACAATACCTCGGAGATGCAGGAAATTATTTTTCACATCTCATTCACATAATGGACAAAGTGAATAGAGTTACACAGTGAAAGAGCACTCTAGTCTTCTCTATTTGCCAGCATATATAAGGTTTCCTTGGATATCACAGCACTGTCTCCAGTGTGTGCAGCCACATTCTGGTTTTCACAGACCCATAGAAATTTTGAAGGCTTTCATTATTAATCAGGAATGTAAATATGAAACTTTATTGCTCTGTCCTTTAAAAAATATCTTAGAGACTGTAAATAGAACAATTATTTTGCTCTCAAAATAAAGTCCTCAAAATAAAATAATTTTTTCAAGAAGTTAAATAAGGGTTTTTTTTTTTTTCTAAGGGGAAGAAAAGAAAGAGGACCCATTCATTAGAAATAATCCACCTGAAACAAAACACCTTACACTAATCCCCTAAAAACCTTATCTACTCTTTGACACTGTTGTAACAAACACTTCCAAAGTACTGTGCCAACATTGCTCATGTGTTCAGTGGATTTTAATTAGAGCTCTGAAAGCTTGGGAAAACTGTCCGAGCGAGCAAGCTGCTCTTTTCAAATGGCAGCACAACTGTCCTTTTGCCCATGTCCCAGTCAGAGCATATGTTTAATTAAAAGTAGTGCAAATAATGGAGACAGAAGAGACAAATCTCCTTCCCGCAAATTAGTGGGGAAAATATCATTACTAAGGTGCAGAGCAAGCTGAACAAAGCAACCCATGTTGTTCTTTAGTTGTACTCTGTACTGGATATCTGTGGATAAGTCTCAGGGAACCATTGTTTGTGAATGGTATGAATAGCTTCATATACAAGATTCTTTAAGTGCTTTAGAAAGAGAAGAGGTGTTTAAGAATGGATAGCAAAAGGAAAAGTACAGCAGATAAGGGCACAGAGAGAGGTAGAGAGGGAGTTCTGGCTTATTCTGCTGTTGCAGTAGTAATCACCTCAAATATTTGTCAGATAATATTTATTTTTCTAATTCACCATGAGGGAATGCTTATCCATCTGTCACCTTTACCAAAGCAAACCAATTCCACAGTCGACATCACCAAGTGGGTTAGAGGATGTCTCCTACTTCTCCTACAGCATCAGTCTGCCAGCCTAATGAACACTTAGTTTGTTCTGCTCCAGAATCCATCAGAGACTGTGAGATTAAAACCCACAACAACTAGGGTAGGAGAGAAAGGGTCCAGTGGTGAGAAAATGCTGCAAGAGCCAAGGAGGAAAACCTTGGGCCAGCTGTGTTGTGACCACTCCACCCAGGAAATTCAAGCTCATTACAGAGAGACATAAGATGAAGATCAACCAACAGACTAAGAAGATCAACTGGACCACAGTACAGAAAACACATCAGTGAGAAGAAAGAATAGGAGAGAAGAATGAAGATTAAAAGCAAAGGAACGGTCATGTGGTGTGCATTTGTAAGAAGGAAAAATTAAACACAAAACCAAGAAGGAAGACAGTCATGAGAATAACTATAAATCAGTCACATCCTACAGGTTACTCTGATGCAGTTATCGAAGCAAGTTTGAATATGAGAAGTATCAGTATAAAACAGGATTTTCTCATGCAGTCTTTCATCAGGACTTGAATCTGCACAAGAAAGTTAACAACACTGAGCCTAGCATTTTTGTAAAAGCAACCAAAGCTGAGACTAAAACTGTTGTTTATCTTTCGAAAGCAAAAAATATAGAAAAGTTAATATTTCAGGGATATCAACTACATTTATTTTTACATAGTGATTTATAAAATTACAAAACTAAGCATTATAGAGAAAAGAATAACATTAAAATGAATGCAAAGAGACCTAGACAGCATGTGAAATACTTCTAGAGAATCTCTACCAGAGGGTTTCTCCTACTAAATCAGAATACAAACAATCTATACGTAAGACCTGGGGTCAGAGTGGGTAGTACTGAGCATTTCTGAATGCTTAAAAAGTTTAAAAAATGCTGAACATCAGAAATAATTTTTTTATTAACTACTTTGCAAACGGAAATAAAACTCAAGAGCAATAATAATTTTAGTGTCTGCTAAAAACTGAGGATAAGGTCTCTCATTAAGGCACAGAGTGAAATAATAAGGACAGAGGCTCAGGAGTTCTTACAATGTTATTTTTAAACTGATACCAAGGTACATCTGCACTTCTCTGTTTGGATAGCTGTAATTCTTTGATCTTTCAGCTATATTTAGCAGCTTCAAAAGACAGTAAAATAGAATTTGAGAGATTATGTTGATGCACAATAGCAATTACTAAAAAGTATGACTCTTTGGGGTAGGGGGGGAACAGGGAAGATAGAAGTTTCTCCTGACCTTAGGGAGTAGCATGTTGTAATGAAGATTTTCTGCAGAATTTAAAGATTTCTCTGTTCTACAAGGTCCACTGTAATTATTCTTTAATAACTAAATAAATGAAATGGGGGGAATAATATAAATCTGGAGAGGAAAGCTGCTACCTGCAGTTTACATACCTGCAAGAGAATAAGTAGCAACCTGCACAGGTAGCAAAAGTTTTATCATCAAGTCATTGGTTATATTAGCAGATGAAAGATGTTTTTGAAGTGCCTGGAGAGTTCAGAGCCATGTTTTCAAAAGCTGTATTTATTGAGCACCAGAAGCTTTGCATGCTATCACCAGATAAATACAAATAAAAACCTACTTTCTAACCGTTTTCTGAAAATAATTTGCAATTTATTTCAATTGTTTTTCAGGTTTCTCACGGAAGCAGGACAGCTGCAGGAAGGTGCTAGGTACCACCCTCCCATATCCACACCCACCCACACCCACACCCACACCTGGTGGCAGCTATCAGAGAAGATTCAAAAAACCTGTTCACATCCCTAAGAGAGGTTACTCTTAAATTGGGGGCAACTGCACTTTCACCCACAGCACTGGTCATAATCATCTATAAATGTAATTCAGTGTGTACAAAACATATTGCTTATTTTTCTTTTCAGCTTACTTGTTTATAGATACTACTTTACTCTTTGCCTTACTCTTTTAGAATTTAATCCTCATAGCATCAAATTATATTAAAGGATTCCCCCCCCCCCCATACCATGTCCAAGGTATTTATATATCTTTTGCTCTCTAGTGCCTAGGACAAATTAAAAAACATGAAGCTATGAGATGCTTGAAGAACTGACTGCTTATGTCTTAAAGCACTGCTGTTCCTAAAATACCTATTTTAAGAAACCGTGTTGCTGAATTTGCATGTGAATGCAGCTAAGATTTGAAGGGGAGGGTACTAACTGGGAAAAAAAAAGGTGCAGAAGTGGTAATTGATAAGATGGAGGTAGCAACACTGCCTCCATTTAACTCTCCTTAGTATGAAAGTTGTGATATTCAAAGTGAACAATATTCAGATTATGTTTTTATACACTGCACAATTGAGAGTAGTTTGTATCTCACAGGTTGACCCTGGATATGTGTACAGCAGAAGAGTTTCCAAAAGTTTGAGCAGTTTCAGGTTTGAATCTTGACTTTTCCCTGGCTTTAAGATGGAATGACTGTTGACTATTTTTCAGATACATATTAGTTTAAAACTCTGTTTCAAAGACAAATAAGAAGCTGTGTTTTTAAAAATTCCTACACAAACTTGCAGAGAAAACATATTTTATAAAAAGCATAAGATATCCAGTCCAACAATATTCAGTAGGCTGTTTTGGTTCTCTAATTTGTGAAAGGTTCTGTTCCTTGCAACTCCAAGTGTCTAAGTTTTGGGATGCAGCTAAATAATGTTCTCTTCTATCTGTACTCCTTCAGAAATAATTAACAATGTTATAATTACCAGTGTTAGGAGATTAGGTTGCTTATCATAGAGACTTTTTAGACCCACCTCATTATCCTCTCATGTTGTTCTACAACTCCCAAGTTCTGAACTGTATTAGTACTCACTGATCAAAACTCCTAGTGTCTGTCACAAGCAGCTCTGTTGAAGAGGAGACACAAAAAGATTACAAAAAACAGAAGGCAGCTCCAGATAGAAAACTTAATGTTGAAAATGATCAGCAAATTATTACCTGATTTATATCAGGTGGCACCAACCACATACCTAGCAGGAAAGTGGAATATCATTAAACTAACCATTTCCAGTACCACTAATTGTCAACAACGTTACTGACAATTTTAAACAGAAGAAGTGCCCACTGGGTATTTATCCTAATTCCAATTTTACACGGGTTAAGCCTGTATATATTTTCTTTTTGCTATGCTGAATCCTTTCTTTACGGAAGTGTAAGTTTGGTTACTCGCAAAAGTTCATCACTTATGTAACAGGGTTTGGGATATTTTTTTAAACTTTAAAAGTACCTGCCAACAGTTTTATGTTTTAGGCACATCTCAGTCCCACCAAGGGCTGCAAGACCCAGAGCTGCAAGTGCTGCCATCCAGAAGAAAGAGCATAAGGAAAGGGGATTGGTCTAGAATTATGTTGTCCTCCTAAACCACATGATGCATTCAGAGAATTAAATTTTCAACAAGTCATTTACTGATAGCCACTCTGCAAGTGCTACTCCACCAGCTTAAGTTTCTTGTGGTTCCACCGGCATTTATAGGACAGGCCTTTGTTATGGAAAGATGCTGTGTGGAAGAATTTCTGTTTGTTTGCCAAAGGTAGTTCTCACCAAACGAGGTCAGAATTAATACAAAAAACCACCCCACACACAAAGCAGTTTAATATCTTTGCCCTCTAGATTTCATCACAATTATGAAATGGCAATCGCCCTCATCAAGGGGGAGGTAGGTGATTAACTGAAGTGCATTCACTATTGATGGGCAGCAAGTGTAAATGAAACTGCAGCAGCTCAGTGGCTGCAGGATTTTAGAGCACGTTTCTCACTGACCAGCTTTTTTTGAGATTGTTATCATTTCTCTGAAGTTAATACTCTTTGGTGGAACATTTCTTGCAATGGAATATATTTACCTTGCATGTATAACAAGGTGGTATAAGTTCCACCAGGAGCTAAAATCATTATCATTTTCCTTTCCGGAGATATCGAGTTTTCCTTTTCCCTTGTTCTTTTTTTTTTTTTTTTCTCTCTTCTTCTTGTGGAGGGCAGGAAGATTTGTAAATAGTCACTAAAAGAACAGACATCCCAGCTAATTGCAGGCTTTAGATCACTGCAGTTTTAGCTCAAACTATGTACCTGCTCAGACATAGCTACAGTAATGCTCATCTTTTCTCAGCTTTACTCTAGTACAAATCAGATATTTTCATCTAAGCTCTTCTTTCAGCTGTAACTGTTTATTTAATACCAATAATATAACAAAAACGTTTATATGCATTCACACACTTCTTTAAAATCTTCATTATCCTTCAGGCTTTCTTTGTCAAAGGGGGTTCACTACTTTGTGAAATTTCGACTCAGACTCTCAGCATTGTAGTAATATGAATCAAGGCAATGATCTTTTGTGTTGAGAACTAATAATTCTAAATTTTCTCTACATTTCTGAGACCACAAGAAAAGCAATCCAGGGTCAGTAGTACAGGCTCTATGACAGAAGGCATTTTACCTAGGTCTTAGGGAGTTTTATTTGCCTAACTAAGCATATTAAAGATAATTTTCTCCCTCTGAATTACATTATTTTCCTTTACTCCTTCTGAATGTCTTTCCAACTCTGTGCTGCAGCTGCAGCTTAACACGGGAGCTGGGATCTGGTATAGGAAATCTTTGATGTTATATTCAAGATTATTTGGGGAGTTTAAGTAGGATCTTTTTCAGAAGCCTGTTCCAGACCTCAGTGTCAACATTTTTTTTCCTTTTTATTTTTTCCATCCCTTTTTATTGGTTGGGTAACCTCAATAACCTGAGGAATTAGACAAGTCAGCAGGAGTTAAGAGAAATTTATGGAAACTACCAAGTAGAGTGGCATTGACATGTTGTAAAAGGAGACATTAGGGGAGGGATGAAAAGGAAAACATAAGAAGGCTTCATTTGGAATACAGGATGTAATTAAAAGCAAGCAGATTAAATCACCTCACACCACCAGCTGAGTGTAAGAATTTGCTAAGTATCAGTAATTGAAGTTACGTAGCACTGAGACCCATGGAATAATCTTGTGAGGTTCATGAAATGAAACATAGCAGGTATAGTTTGGCAGGGTTCTACAAAGCTTTGCTCTGTAGAATCATCCTGGAGCGAGACAGAAATTTGCATTGCTGATTTCCATGATCCCTAAGTGGAATGGAAGTAGAAGTGTGTTCATTGGAGAGGGGTAATTGAAAACATTTCTTTCATATTAAGAGTGCTTCATGTAGCCAAACTGGTACAGCACCATTCTAGTAAGTAAGATTTGCATCAAAGGTTTCATTGACTTCACTATTCCCACCCTGTCTCATCCTGTGACTGATGAACCTTTTGTGATGAATATTAGCCAAATTACATAAGATGTCATTACAATGTGTTCAGATGACAATATAAGAAGCAGAAGAGTGGAGAGTAATAGAATGAGTCTGTCCTGAAAAGAGTCTGTGAGTAGACTACAAGTTACAGAACACTGCTATCCAGAAGTATGCTAACAAGACATACACATATTTGGAGTCACTGAGTTGCTTGATCCCTTTCCTATTATCTCCAGTGGTCCTTCTTTATGGCTGAAAAGCCTGCCAAGTGACAATTACATCCTGAATTGCTGCCTTGTGAAGTGAAAACTGAAAGGGCTTTATGCCATCTATAAAATGCACTATGCAGTCCACTTGGTGAAATGTCCCTTGCTTACACAAGGTCAGGTGCAAAAGGTGCCATTTGATTCCACTGCTCCTGCTGTGCAAGACATTTGCCAAGGAATGGAGAGGAGACAGCACTGCAATTTTAATGATTTTTCAGTACTAATAGAAAGTCCACTGGATTAGAAGTAAACTCCTTCATTATACTCAACCACTCCAGTTTATAGCAGGGCTTTTTAGTTCCATCTTTCAACTCGATTTCTCCAGTGATATAATACAAAGGAGAACTCTGACTGCTCCATGACAGTTACCTTGTTCCCCAGTCATCTCCCTGGCCTGACCTTGACCTATAGATAGACTTTAGCATTTAGTGATAATGTGGTTTGTGGTAGCAGTAACCGCAAAACAGGATCTTCCCAGTGGCTTCAAGCCAGAGTGTTACTCAGTAGCTAATGGTTGGAATGGAATGATAATAGATATGGGTGGAAAAATCTGAGATTTTGCATTTCTCTTAGTCTGAAATAAGAAGAAAAATCTACACTAGAAGTATCTTCAATTTTGCAAAGTGTCTTTGGTTCTGCAAGACATTCCTTTGAGAAGTTACAACAAAGTATATTCAAGTGTTTTGTCCATGGATCTAATATCCAGTGGTGTCTCAGTTGTGTAAATATGAAAAACAGTCTCCCTGGAAAAAACTCTATCATAAGTTCCTATTTTTCCTTTTCCCAACTCCATTTTAAAACAAGAAACCCTTTATGCAAAGTGAGGAGTCAAATTTTGCCTTAGGAACAATAATCTACTGCAGTAAATTGGGTCATAAAAGCAAAAATCAGGAATAAACTTTGACATTTCCATAAAACAGTCTATCTTCTAGAAATACAATAAACAAAATAGGTACCTGGTTGTCATCAAAATTCACCCTTTGCTCCTTATAATACCTTCCATAATTTCCCAGGTAAGAAATGTAACAAGGTTCACCTACACTGGATCATTTTAAACATGCAAGCACTGATTGTTGATGTGGTGGTGCCACCTGACACTTTTGGTAAGGTTTTGGTGCAAGAATGTTGTAGTCTTATTTCTACCATAAACTGTATGATCTTTCCAACATTCTCTGATAATATATTGTCATTACTATATAACTAGCATAAAGATGATCCCAGCCTGGACCTCAGTCAGGTTAATTAAGTCCATCACTATTTTAATACACTGACATTGGTGACAAAATATTAGGCTAATGCTTATGACTATTTTCTCCACTTTCATGGTCCTGCTAATTTTACTGTTCTTAAACTTCTGCTGGCTCTTGTAAGAAAACACAAAATGCTCAATCAGCATGTGATGGTGTCTTCCTTTTACAGTAGAGCTGCCCAGTCTGAAGCTTCCCACTTTATGACTGGTATACCAGCTCAAAACAAGATTAATTCCCTTTAGTGATATATAACTACGCTAATTTTTAACTGTAAAATATTTTGAATTTATTTGTTAAGTATTGACATAATGATAAAAAGTTAAATTACCCCCAGGCCATGAAAAAAGACTTTGATTAAATATTTTTGAAGGATTTTAATATGCTATAAAAGTTGTTCTTGGGCATTTTCTTTACCCATTATGCAAATATGTCAACTCATTAATAATTCAAAATAGGCAATACATTAATAATTAGGATCCCCCATTACAAATCTGACCTTTAATTGAATTCTATAGAAAGAGACTGTGAAAAATGAGCCTCTTGATTTATGCTACGAATAAAGGTTAAAAAGCGTTTTCCTAGTAGATCTAATTTTTATCATTATTGCCTAAGCAGAAACATTGAGATAAGAAATTTTTTTCCCAATTCAAACTGGTTTTTACAAAGGCTACTTCTAGGGAATAAGTATTATAAGATATTTGTTTATGCAGTTTAGTAAGATGTGTCACTGGACAAGTAATATACCAATCATCCGTACTTCAGAGGTTTGAAGTCAACTCTTTTCCTTCATTTCTCTTTGCCAAATGACCCATGGGCTTCATGATTACATAATTCTTCATACTTAACTAATTCTTCTTCATAATTCTTCTTGTTAACTTCATCATAATGTTTAAAGGTAAAAACATCAACTGACTATATAAAAGAATGATTACTTCCAGCTGTAGGAAAACTGACAATTAAGCAGGCTGTTGAAATGCTGCAAGGGCACTTCTGCTATGATTATTTGGTCTTCTGTTCTCAGTCCTTCCTTAAATTTTGTTTCTACAATGTAATGGCAACTATGCAGATGCACTGATTTCTTGTAAATTCTGAGCAAAAACATAATTGAGATCAATTAGAATACCTTTAATGAAAATTGAAGAGGGATGAGGGAAACACCTAAGAACACATCAGAGAATGTCCCAACAGTACTCGAAGAATATTTTATCCACTTAATAGAATAATAAAAAGCTTGGAAAAAATCTTTTACACATCCTTGTTGCAGACAAAGTATATCAAGTCTAAATGCATATAGAGGGCTTTTGCCTGAAAGCTATTGCATATTACAAGTTTGGATTTCTCATTTCCTTTCATAAAGATCTGAAGTCCAACAAACACCTGAATGTCCCAGCAGGAAGTTTCAGTGACTGGTAAATCAAGAGCACTATCTGGTGCCGTAATGCACATCAGAATCAGTTATTGCTATGCAATAAATATCACACTGGTAAAATGCCCTTAAAAAAATGCTAACTTTTAGAAATTATGAACGTATCAAATGAATAGACACAATTAATTTGAACAATTAAAGCAGCATTGTCACTGACATATGCTTTGAATATAATTAAAAGACCACAACCCGTCTATTCCTAAAAGGGATAAGAATAACCAAAGACCCTGTTAAGTCCCACTCATGGTACACTCTTTCAGAACTGGAAACAATTTACAGCAAACTACCTGAGCCATGGCCAAGCTGAGCAGCAGCTTCACAGACCTTTTGTTAGTCCAACATACATAGTGTAAAGGAATCACACATCTGCATTTTCATAGTAAGAATTCAAAACCAACCTGAGTAACACAGTGACCAGTTTAACCCAGAAGTAGTTACATGCCACAATAACATTATTATCACTGGAATTTATCAGCTCCCGGAAAACATAAAAAGGAAGCCCAAAAGGGCTGGCACTCCTGGGCTCACCTACAAATAAATGCTGCTGCAAGGGCTAATGCTCTGCTTGCCTGAAGAGCTGCTGAATTCATTATTGCAGTAAAATATACATTACACAGACTTAAATTGTCCATCGCCTGAATGTCGCTACAGACAGGAGAGTTTCAATTATGGTGAAAGTGAACTACAACTAATGTTATGAAAGGGACCAGCAGCTCCCTCATTAATGGTCACAGCATGAAACTTCCTACCAAGGATTTAACAACATCATGCTCTCACAACCACACCAGAAGAGCTGAAAAAGGCGTTGGATGTGCAACAACAGCCAACCTGTTTGGAGGTCTTAGCACACATTGCATCTTAACCTGGTTTAGGTACATCTGTCTCTCCACGGTTGTGGAACGAGGAGGACTCTGCTTCTTGAAACCAAGTGCACCTACGCCACCTTCCTAACAAACACCATGTTTGCTGCATTTGTTTAAATTCCCATAAGCGGAACAAATGGCAACACAGCAGAATCGGAGTGGTTTCCCCCTTCAACAACTTCATTAATAAACTATCTCTTTAGACTTAGGATAAAGTTTATAGGCATGACTCAGACACTGCTTTGGCTAGAGCACTCCCACTTCCCTGTGAAACCCCAGCTGAGACACCTGAGTGCCAGTGTTCTTTCCTTGTGCAGCCAAATTCTGCCACAAACAACTCAGGCAATTAGCAAAAAGCACTTCAGAATGAATTAAAAAGTTTCCTTTCCACTGTTTGTATTCTTCATCAATATTAAAATATTTGCTTTTAATATATATGTCCAAATAAATATAGAAAAGACTCTGTTCCAGCCTAGAAACTGAACAGTGCATGTCCACAAGTATGTTGTCACTTAAAAGCAATACTGCTAAAGCTTTAGGTCTACTGCCATGTGCAGGTACATGTAATATTTAATATTTTCAAGTGTAAATTCCTGAAATTTTAGTGCGACTTGGAACATACCTCTGCACTCCAAGACACCAGACCAAGATTCGTTTTTCCTGTAACAAAACTTATTCTTTTTCACATCTCTGCCACCACTTGAGTTACAGCAAAACTTGAACGAATGCTGCTCCCCACAAGTGCAAGAAGTTCTTAGGGATGTCAGGGGAAAGACAGCATTAGAGTAATTGATTTATTTCATGGATTGGAAGAGTGTTTTCAATATATTTTGATTTTTCTCTAGCGATTCCCCCTTTCTATTTGATTGTACCTGTACTAGCTACAAGTGGCAAACACCATTTAAAAGGAAAAGGAGGACGGGGGGGGAGGGGGGGGGAGGGCTGTAATTGTCATTATTCCATTCTGTTGCCATCTGTTCCATCTATGGAAGAAAAAAAACTTTTATTTCATTATCAAAAAGGTTGCAGAAGTGCAATTGATTTTGTTAAGAAGCAAGGACTCATTAACGTTCCAAAGACTGGAATTGTGCTCATTCCCTCAGACTCCCTAGATAACAAAGAAATAAAATTTAACCCAGCAATTCCTCCACCAGCAAAATTACTTGTAACTAAAGTAGATCATCCTTTATAAAGGCTTCAAACTAAGTTAAAGTGCTTACTCAATGAAGACTTTTCTATAACTCTTGGAAACTTTCCCCATTACTTAATTATTGCCATTTTTTAAAAGAACCTTTTTATTACCAGATTGAGTAATATCTACTTTTTTTTTTTCATGGAGCTAGATATAATTACCTTATTAAGTATTTGTTTGTATTTTTCAAATAAGAAATGGGAAATTAAGTATATCATCAAAATTTCACAAGCAACATGAAAAAATGCAGTGATAAAAACCTCTCAGACTTACTATATCAGTGCCCTATATTGAAATACGGAGCATGATTTCAGTAGCATTAGCAATCCAGCTATTCCCACATTACTCCTTCCATTATGGAAAAGTGGGGTGGTAAGGTTTTTTAGTGGGTTTTTTTGTTGTTGTTGTTTCGGTTTTTTAATTTACAAATGCTTGCACTTGAAAAAGCAGAAATTATTTTAATATTTTTTGCTCAGGTGACTGCACACCTGAACAGATTGCCAGAGAGGTCGTGGAGTCTCCCTCACTGGAGATATCCAAGAGCCATCTGGATGCAATCCTGTGCCACGGATGACCCTGCTTGAGCAGGCAGGACCAGATGACCCACTGTGGTGCCTTCCAACCTTACCCATTTTGTGATTCTGTGATGCTCTATTAAAGTGCAAAATTGTAGCTCAAGATATTTGGGCAATAAAGAGAATAAGCCTTTCTCTCAAAACCAGTAGACATTTAAAATTGGTTTTGTCTGTGAGTAGAGTACTTCACTTTTTTTCTTAAGTGACATCAATGGTAATAGCCTTTTAAGCAAAACAATTTTCGCTTTGTACCTTACCATACCCAGCTGTCCTCCACTATTTAAAAATAATGTGTTTGAAATTTTAGAACTGTGAACAAGTACTGGACTGTGTCTCTGATCTGTGGAGAAGGGAAGGATAGAAGCAAGGAGGGAAGGAGAGGTGAATGAGCAGAAGGGAGACACCTGCAGCATTCAAGCACTCTCCAGTTGTAATGCTCCCTCCATTAGTGGCCAGTGTGGGAATTGTAACCACAGCCTGGAGCTTCCAGATCCGTTTTATAGACAGGTGAATACTCTGCTCCTTTGCCAAGGATATTTACCTTCATTTCATAAATATGCTGTCATATCTAAAGATAAAACTAGTGAAATAAGTCATACAACAACACCAGCAATTGTTGTGATGCATTTTTCAGTGCTACTGTGTTGCTTATTTTCAGGACACTGGTTGTTCAGAGTTGTTGTGTTGCAAACATATTGCATATCACATTTGGTAATACCACTTCATGATCCTGTAAATATGAACAAGTAGAAGCCTAGAAAAGTAAGTGGTCCATTTAGAATATTTGGCTGGGATGACAAAAGCAGAGCAAAAATTAAAATGAAAACTCACTAAAGTCATTTCCAGTACTTCAACAACAGATAAAGGGAACTTCTTTTAATGTGATTCATATAAATTATAGAAATAGCTTTAGGACAGCAAGTGTGGCTGATCATAAAAGCAGATATTAATGGAACTTATTCCAGACATAAGGCAATCTGCTTTGAGAACCAAACCCAGAAAACTAACACTGATGGATCTGAAAAAGCTCTTTCAGGAAACAGCTTAAAATGCTCCTGTCTCTCTGCACCCATGACACTGCAGTTCCAGACAGAAGAAAAGTCAGCACTGACAATCTCTAGTGGCAGCCATGGCATGACCAGGGTCAGATTCAGAGCCACTGTCCCATGCACCAAAAGATTGTAGCAGATGCCTCCAACTTCTGCAGTATATCTGGAAGAGGAGCCAGTTGTCACTGAAGGGACAATGTGAGTCATTGTCAGTTATCTTTTCCTGGGCCTTCTGAGATGCATGCCACTGATACTAAAAGAATAGAGTAAGATGAAGGCAAGAGACATATCTCCAACATGGTATTACAGACAGAAAGCTGAATTTTTATGTTCTTTGAACTATTTCAAACATTCTTTCACAAAATAGTTTAAGCCTATGGTTAGTGAAAACCAAACCCAAATCCTTCACAATTCGGCACAAAAATCCCAAAATAGCTCATTCTTCTCATCACTTCATGTGAGTTATTTTTCACATTGTGCTCTATGTTCATTATGAAACATATGAAATGTAGTTGAAAGTCCTTTTCAGGAAACAATTTTGTTCTGATAACAAACTTTGTTCTAAGACATAAAAAGCCATCAGAAGGAAACCTTCTCCAGTTAAGAAGCATTCAGAGTACTACAGAAGTATCTAAGAACCTTGAAGGTATGGAAAAAGCAGACTTACTAGGGACCACACTAGGACTATGGCAGCTGTGTGATTAATTACTCATAAAGACTGAAAAGACAGGAGTGGATGAAGACTACAACCGAGACAGAAGAAGCTAAAATGCTCAAACCTGGTAGGGAACCTGATAACATAATTCTCCATGAAGTTACACTCATGCCTCACTGCACTCAGTGCTCAATTCCAGCACTGCTGGGGTTTTTTATTGTTGTAGGTTTTATTCCCCACTCTAATTATAACGAATAAGGCAATGATTAATGCTACAAAGCAGACTGATATTCAGTTCTGACACAACATCAGCATGTGGGTTCCTAAATCTGTCAGTGAGGGGCATGAAAAGGTACAAGTGATTGACTAGACTGAAATAGTAAGGATAAATTAGAACTTAAAACAATGGAATCAAAACTAAAACCTGTGATACTGTACAGATTTATTACACTGGGCTCTTGAACAGCTAACTTGTAAGATCTTCTCATGGCTCATCTCAGGTTCACAGGAGGTTCATCAAATGGTTGGGCAGTTTTTCATGTATGCTGCAGGATCTATGTTTCATTACATGCATTTCACAGAATACTGGAAAATAACAGTTCAGGAACTAGTACTGTATTTGCAGTAAAAAGGCTCATTTTGATAGTTAACTTGAGGCCAGGCTTGGTAGACCATTTCTTAATAGCCTCCAAAGATGAGTGTGTCATCCCCAAAATATTAATTTCTTTTGCTAAAATTTTTATGATTCTTCAAATTAATTTTATCTCTCATCTCCAAATTTATACAGACTTCCTTCCATGCTTTCCAATTTCTTCCAGGGACATTTGCCTAGCATCTTCAACCCTCCTATTCTTGGGTCACTAGAGTGATCCTTGACTAAAAGACTCCTTCAGTTCGGGTAATTCAGTAGCAGTTTTATAATAAAGCCAGTGTCTAACTCTTCATGAGATTCCTGAATCACAAGTTATGGTTTTATCTTGTGATGAATTTATCTTGTTTCTTTCATTTATAGGATCTAAGCTGTTCCACCTCTTCCAAACATGCTTCAACCTAAAATACAGTGCAATCTTGTTTAAGTACCTGTTGCAGACAGCTATGAGCTATGAAGATGTATGTTGATAAAATTAATGAAACTACACATAACAGTCTGAAAAACACATCTCAGCAAACACCTGTAAAATCTTGCATTTCTATTGGGGTCTCACAGAATTCAGCAACTCACTGAAATCTTAAAAAGAGCCACTACAGATAATGTCTCTTCTCTAACACAATAAAACCTCTGTACTGTGCTTATTAAAAAAAAAAAAAAAATTAAATCCTTCAACTCTAAGTCACACTAGATCAGGTATAAGTTGGAAAAAAATCATATAGCTCACAAAATTACACACCTTTTCATCCCTCCCCATGAGATAAAACTCAAGAGAAGGCTCTCATTACAACACTACTTAAAGCAGAACGTACCAGCCTTCCCTTTATACAGCTACTGTTAATATAAGCTGACCCACAAAAAGCCTTTTCACAGCTAACCATCCCTCCAGGATGATAAAAAATACCAGTGAATTTTCAGAAAGCAGCAACAACTAGGATATAAGCTCAGCTATGAACTCGGGCCCCAGTATTTCAGACTGAGCTTTGCATATATACATTTTGCTGAAAGAGCTCTTTCTGAGACACAGAGAAGAGAGAAAAGAAATTACTCTTGAAGATCAGGAAGCACTTTGGAAATGTTTCTTCAGTTCAGAATTTGCTCGCTTTGTCACCTACCCAACTTAGTTTAATGCCTTTAATCACGTTGTGAAATGCAGTCTCAAACATGTCACATCAGCTTTTCGAGAAGATATAACAACACCGTTTGGCCAGTGCCCCAGAACAACAACCCAGCCCTCAACACCACCATTACAGAAACAGCACTTATAATATATTTATATATATTTAAAATATCACTCTTCCTCCAGGTCCATAATATTCTTCAGTTTCTCAAACTGCAAGTTTCCACAATCAGCACATCCTGCAGCTATTACTTTCTTTAAGGTATTCTTTAACGCTGTCAGCGTTGAAAACCAATCTGCAAGATGCATGTGTCATTTCAGTGGTTTGTAACGAGGGAGTCAGGAACTGCTGAAAGTCCTGGGAGAAACAACACAGATCTTCATCTTCCCTTCCTCTCCACTGCCTTCCAACACACATCCCTCCCTCCCCTGTCCCACACCCTAGCCCTTCCAGCCACCACCACCACAGGCACCAAGCAGACTGCTTGGATCTCACCAGGGAAACTGGCCCAGCCACTGTGGCAAAAGTAGGCCGTGAAGATTATTATTCCCTGCTGATCATGGATACTGATTCACTTCTAGTGGTAGGAATGACTAAGTCTGTACAGTAAACTCTGGGAAAAATAAACCAAAAACTAAGTTTACATAGCACCAAACACCAGGGAAGGCTGCCTGCATTTCCTCAGCAACAAAACCAGATGGTCCAGTGGCCACACAACACACAAGCAAGAATTACCTTGAAAATTTATGCATCTGTAATCAGAAAGCACGGTAGAACTGGTGCATAGGGTAACCAAAATGAATTGTGAAGTATCAGACAGATATTTAGGCACTCTGGGGTTTTTTAAAGCACCAGCAAGGGGCTAGCCCTGCTTCTGCAATGCTTGCTGTGACAGAAACATTCTCCTCTGTCCCTAAAGGTCCAGTATGTGGGCAGTAGAAAAAATGTTGCAACTGCAGAGCTCTTCTGACCTCCCTTGAGGTTGTTTTTCAGAAACAAGTAGTTTGTGACTCCATGAGTTTGCACTGGCAATCTCTTAGTGCTGTACATGATTCTAGGTATTAAGACAGTTTTATCAGTTTGCTAACTGAGGAAAACAAACTCTGTGGGAGGAGGACATCTAGTGATGTGATATATATTTGCATCCTTAGCTCTTTTGATGCACAGCTGAGCTAGAGAATTAGTGAGTTACAGAGGACTATAAGACTTTTAAGTGTGTGTAGCTGTCAATGCTGGAAAAGTGTAGACCTGGGGTTTGACAGGACAGTATTCAAACCAACAAAACATCCAAAACAACAACAGCACAAATTCCACCACGGAATTCTGAAATCAATCTTTATGAAATTAAATGCTGCAAAGATTTAGTAATATTGTCACACTTCTCACCTACAGCGATGTCACCTCCAAACGTGGATTTATACTGGCACTAATTGCAACCTACTCATACACTAACTATTTGTGACCATTAAAATAATGATACATTTGTCAGCAAAAGCTTCCCACTGAACTTGGAAGATGCTTAGTGTAGCAGCAATTCTGAAATATACTGATAGTTCTCCTTTTAAACTCTTTTCTTAAACAGTTTTTTAATTCTCCCGAAAGCAAAAATTATTACATCTCAATTTGATAAAAATCAGAGCAGTTGTTCTGCACTGTAGCTCACTTCGACTAATTTTTATCAGTGAAGTACCAGAAATTCAAAACTATAGCAGAAAAATACAGTAACAGTCGTAATAGTCATCTCTAGTACCTGCTCTTGAATTGAATATTGCTTGGAGAAAAAAGGAAGTATATCACCAATATAAAACAAATACCAGACAAGTATCAAACTTATGTGAAACCATTAACGTCTGCATTTCCAGAGCACTATCAAAATATCCCTTTCACATGTTTCAGAATAAAGCAAAGTCATTATGGTGAAGTAATTAAAAAAATAAGGAAAAGAGACAGTTAATGATTTCCAAGGAAAAAAAAAAGCAATATCAAAGGCATTAGTTAAATAAGGATCAATATTTTTTTAAGCCACAGGGAAACTCTAAAAAGACATACATTTGCTTTTATCTGTTTCTTTGTTGTCTTGTAATTTCAGGTTTAAAACTATCTGCACCACTCAATCTATAGGTGCTTATTGAACGTGCTGGTTTTTCTACTGTGCTAGCGGTATGACTAGCATGTCCCATAAAATCCACTTCCATGACTGATACAGAAGGACTATCTTCAAAGGATATTACCAAAAACGGACTTGCATTTTGAAGGAAAACAGAGTTGTTTCTTCGAGATTACTCCCTGCAATGAAATGTATAACAAAGAAAGCAAAGTCACAGGGCACATCCAGGAGGATTAAAATATTTGTTCAAATCATATCAATTAATCTCACCCCTGATTTTGGACTGAAACACAACCATTTGTACTAGAACTCAAAATGGATTTTTTGTAAGAAAAGCTTACATTGGCAAGTCCTGTGCAGTATGAACAAGATATTACTGGAATTTATCAGAAGTAATAAAAAGTCCCATCAAGGCAAGGATTTAACTGCTGTTTACTTTCTTAGTTAGCTGATTATTGCTAGAGCCACAGACATGGAAGACAACTCCCAGTATTTCAATGCCAACTTAACACTACTGAGAAGGAGGACACGTGGGTGCACTACTTCAGTCTTCTTCATAAACCGTGGTGGAATATTCTTCAGGTGTTTTCCACAACTTCTTAGAAAATGTATGTAGTAGCCACAGTACTTAAACTACAGTGGGTTTTGTGCAAATAATCCTTTATTGCCTGATGCAGCTGTGAAAAGCCTTGTTATCTATCAAATTAGAAAAAACACACAACCAAACAAACATTCATTTCAGTTGTTTGCTTGCTTCCTCTATTTCAGTTATTTATACACTTCAGACACCTTTCTTTGATGCTCTGAAGGTGCTGACCCAGAACTGTGAACAGAAGAAGATTTGTGGGTATGCACGTCCTAACAGGGCTGAGCTGGTTCAGTTGCATAGGGAAGGACACAGCAGAGACAGTGTGGTAGTGAATTTGTGAATCAGTTTGTATTGCATACTTTTACCATGACAGAATATCAGATTCGGTTTTCAATGAGAAGGTAAGTAAATTTGAAAATTTTAGAGCTTTTGGGCAATAGAGTGAAGAAACACTAGGTTGTTTGCTTTTCAACATATTATTTATCAATTTTTTTTACTGTTTTTAATTACTGTCTTCGTATTCAGAGTGTTTTCTAGTTACACCAATAGCAAAAATTTAACTGGAACAGAAATATTTGTTGCACTTTATTCCAAGTCATACACTGAAATAATAAGAAAATTTGTCTTCAGTAAAAATAAAGTCAGAAAAAAAAAAATCTTTTATCGCATTGCAGAGACCAAGTAATGTGTTTTTCTCAATTTATGCTACTGGAATTTACTAACCTGGAGACTGTCTGAAGACATCCTCTAGGAAATCAATTGAATTCTCTACTACTGCTTATTGTTGCTTTTTCTCAGTAATTAACACTGGAATACAAAGCATATGACTGTTTTATATAGAGAGAAAATTACTCCAAATTTAGTCTAAACAACTAAAATTCTTTCATTTCAGCTCATATAGTCCACTGAAATTGGCAGCAACAAGAATACTGACAACTTTTTAAGGAAAAGTAATGCTGAGTGCCTTGCATTCTTATTACCATAAACTGCTCTTAAACTCCATTGATTATTGAAACAAAAAATTCATTTCCCTTACATGCTGACAACTCCTTTCACGGAGAGGGGAATTTTCTTTGTCATGCAGAAAATTTTCATTCCAAAGTTTTCCAAACAAAATTGGCATTGACATCGCTGTGATTATTACAGTCAAGCTTCTGATTTTTTAATATTTTCAACCTGACAGATTTATTTCTTTTCAAATAAAAAAAAAAATCCTTCTTAGAATAAAAATATATAGCTTCCTTATATTTCCTGATTCTGAAAATTACCAGGTGCCAAGCTGTGAACATAAGGAAATTGAAGACCCTTGAGGGTGACCTTAAGAACCACAAAGGTGGAGAATTGTGATATAGTGGTTTAGGCAATTTCATTGCAGCTGCTTGGCTCTAGAAAAATGAGAAATGGGTTTTCTATTACTAAATATAATGAATTCCCTTTCTGTCCTGTCACAAATTGTCAAACTTCATTAATGAGAAGAAAGATGTGGCGCATACATATATATAAAAGGTAATATGAATATACATATTTAAAATGGAGAAATCATGCATACTGCTACAGGAGGATTCTTTCTCTGCATAATTCTTTGTAAATAAGGTATTTCAAAATTAGCTGACATTGCAATGCAATGCCACTTCTATACTATTATTTGCAAAAAAATGCTTAGATGTTTTTCAAGTGCATAGATGCAGCTCCGTGGCTGTATTTCAGAATAATATTTAAACCACATTTACTTTCAAGGCTGTGGGTATCCAATGGAAGAAGGCAACTGCTTCTAGTTATAATTTGGTTTAAATATCTTGCTGAATCAGGGTATAAAATATATAATCATTTAATAAAGTCACTTGCACTTTTGTCTTTGCCGTTACATTAAATTACGTGTCTCAGTTTTGAGGACGGCAATGGCTGTCTTTTATTCTTTTATGCAACAAATGAATGAATTTACTGTCAATAAGAAATGCTCAGATTTCACTTGATAATCACGGTAAGATACTTGTAATTTAATTTGGATTTATAGCAATAACAAAAATGAAGAAATCCACCTCATGCAAATTTCAATTTATCCTTGGTGTTAAGCCTAGACTTTTTCTGGTTAGACTATTCTGGGGGTAAAGGAGATGACTGGAATCATGCAGGACCATATATCTGCATATTCCACATAGCTCAATGAACCCAGCAGATACCTTAAAGGATAAAATGAGATTATGCATATCTTAGAGGCAGGATGAGTTTCCCTGTAACCCACAACCCTTTCTGGCACAAGACCCAATTTATATTTCTCAACTGTATTGAGAACAAATTCTATGTAAACTTTCTGGAATGTAGAAGTAGTATTTAGATAATTAGTAATATCAAGACTTCTATAACTATAGAAATTAAGCTTGTCATACACTTCTATGGTTCTCATTGGCAAGAAGAACACAACAGATTTCTTTTGTACAAAACTCAAAAAAAAAAAAAGGGGGAGATGCTGAAAGTTATCGAGCAACTCAAACACATCTAATTTCATAGTACAAAAAGTGCTTCACAGTAATTCAAAATATCCTACTGATAGGAAATCTGGAACTGCAAACTCTGAAGCAGAGGCAGCAGAGAAGTCTGATCATCTGGGAAAGAGTTTTTCTCTGTTTTTCACTGGAGTAGGACATTATAGCTTTTTTGCAGTATGTGCAGACCCAGGTCTTGTACCACTGTATTCTGGTCACGTCCTTTACTTCAACAGACCCTGCTCACAAAGTACCAGCTCTTGAGGTTCATTCAAAGTATCTCAAAGTGGACTTGTTTCTTTCTTAGCTGTTCTGTAATCACAGACTCCACAGGAGGCTGTGTCCCTGTATCTAACCTCTTTACTCACTACCCAAATCCTCCACAACATTAATTAGATTGATGCTGTATTAGAAAGGATCTTTTTCTCGCCTTCTCTGCAGTTGCCTCAGAAGTGTCAAATCTCCATCAAACCTGATCACTGGATGTGCTCCATGGCCTCCCTCAGGGCTCCTGAGGTCCATCTGTCCTCAGACTACACATCCAACCTTCCTTCCAATGGAAACCAAGGCAGAAGAGACACAGCAGGGGGTTGTTCAAATGCACTGAGAGCTGTTAGTTGTGTGCAAAGTCAGCACAGCAGCCTAACAATTTAAACATTGCCAAAGGGGTTTTGCAAATTACTTATCCCTCAGAAATTTTGCTCTAGTACTTCTCCCCCTGTTATATGCTTAGAGCATTGCTCTGTCCCATTTATACAGGGCATGCTCATTTCTGCTGCTTACTTAGCAATCCTGAATTTGAGAGACAGTCTAGAAAACCTGATAAAGTTTTCAGTTCTGGGAATTATAAGAGAAACAGGATATTTGAATGTAGTAATATATAGGAAATCTAAATTTAATTTCCGAAGAGAGTGATTATTCCAACTTCCTTAAGTATGCGGTTGTCTATTGCTGTTTGTGCCCATACCCCATCTTATAATGCTGTTTTAAGCAAAGTATGCTTAATTATCTAAATGAATGTGAATTTTGTTAGTGTGTGTAGTGTCAGGCATTTTTTACACACAGCTAGCCATACTGGAGACATCACACAAAAAAATGCAATTACACAGGTCTGAGAAAGGGAAGACCCCCACCAATAAATCCAGTTCAAGTCACCAGTAACTGCTAAAAGTAACAGAATTGAAAACTAGTGATATCAGGATCTATCAAGAGTAAAGGATTTGTTCTTAAGGTGAATATCCTAAGGAATCTAGAGATGTTTCACTTTTAATTTTTTACAGTGTCTGCTGTTTGGTCCTTCCAGTGTTCTTATACTTATAAAAGTGGAAAAAGTCCTTTTAGTTGGAGACACCAGCTGAGAGCCTCACCTGGTACGATATCACAAAAAGCAATCAGTCAAACATTACTGCCTATCAATACTGGGGAAATTGGATCTACTTACATTATGGCTATAAAGGAGCAGTACAGCATCTGCTTTGCATGCAGTTGTGTGCATAGAAACAGCGACAGCAGCAGCCACTGTCAGAGGCAAAGATATTCTCAGAGATTTCTCAGTGTTACCTATAGAAATCTCTAGTGGGAAAGAGCAGCAAGACTTCAATTTCTTCATAGACCACAGAATTAGGCTTCATTTTTCTAACTGTCCTGCTAATCCATTAGGACTCTAAACGTATCTCTGCTTTTTAGCATAACGAATCCAAAAGACCAGTGAAGGAGAAGCACCAGCCCATGATCAGAAGCCGGCAGTTTGGGCTCAGCAGGACAGAGGTCAGCTGGTGGTACACAGGGGGATCTCCCTTTTCTCACCTTTTGTTTCTCCCCTAAGCGTTCCATAATAAGTCATGTGCAACCCCAAAATGCTCTTGCCTTGTGTCCCGTAATGTGTCCCATTTTCCTAGGCAGTAACCTTTCAGAGTTCAGAAGGCACTTCAGATTTGACTTATCAGAATGGGTGTCATCCTGGGACACGGGGGCTGAGGCTTTCCTGGATCTGCCCAAGGAAGGGACCACAGTTTGAATTCCTGTCTGCCTTTGTGTATCCATGTGGTCTTCTGGGCTTGGGGAGATGGCTTCCTGTGATGGACCTGGGAGCAACCCACCAGGAGTTATTTTGTAGTATTTGGAGTCTCCACACCCACCTCCCTCTGCTCCTTTATGGGTGAGCACGTGTAAAGCACAGGGAGCTTTTACCACAGAACCTAAAGGACGACACATTTAAACTTTGATTATATTGAAAATGGCTTATAAATTGTTCTGTACTCTTGTGTACAGCACAAAGGTCATCTCTAAATGATTTTATAGACTCTACATCTTCCACTTGGAAGCAGAAGCATAGAGGGAAATAGCATTGCTTTACTGTAAAGAGAATATGTTGGAACAGCCTGAAGCAATAAACTCCCTTCCTCTCCGTAAATAACAATGGTGCCAACATATTTATAACTGGTAAAAACATTTGCATGAGAATATATAGAACAGTTTTGCATAAGATTCAAAGGTAATAAGTCAATAAATAAATGACACAGCTACACATTTAAATTGTGTTTCACATTTTCTAGGGACACTGGGTAACACTTACTGACACATGACAGATTGTCTCCATAGAGTTATGAAAACAATTTTCCACAAAATACTATTTACTACAGTAAACCTAGTGCTTAAGCTAAAATCTGATGGACACTTTCTTTTTTGTCAGAGTTCTCATGTTAAACAATTCCAATCCAACACAGTTAAAAATGCAGCAAGTAGTGCAAATGTAGAATTATAAATATTAAAGAAATTTTGTATCGAGTAGTGTGCTAAAAGGACAAGCACAGGAGACTGGCTTTGTTTTCTGTGGATTTTAATAACAACAAAAAAGAAAGTTATTTTTATCCAAGTATAACATAACCCTGGGAGATCATGAATAACAGTTCTATACTATAGAAATTGCATCACATAACTAATGAACTACCTCACTCAGAACCTCCAAGGTTGTATCTCAGCTGCTATGATAAGGAAATGTGCAGTCAGTTTTAACAGAAAGGGATCTTACTAACAATTAAATGTTGAACATAACTGGTCTACATTTTGGGGTTTTTTATCGGTATTAGACAGCGCTGTATTTCCCTGACCGGTTATCACAAGCTCATCCCCAGAATACCTGTAATTCAGACCTTGTAACACCTTTTTCTGCTGTCCCACTTGAGCCTGAGGGACTTCTTCAAGACCTGGGGTTATTTCAGCTGATGTTCTTGGCTGCACCAGGAGTACAAAATCATCTTTTATGAGTTAGAGGCAGTGAGTGGGCAGAAGTAGTTTCTTATAGGAACAGTCAGATTCAGGAGCAATAAGGTTGATGGCCAGTATTAACTGTAAAGATAAACCCAAGGCAGGGTGCCAAGCATTATAAAACAGGCAAAACATGAATTCGGTAGCCCTGTCCCAAAGGCCACCCCAGTTCTCATATATCTTGCTGTGCTGTGGTTAGACAAAAGGAGTTTTACCACACACACAGTGGGAAGAAAATTCAGCTAGGTAATATTTTGTGTTTGTTTGCTTGTGTTGTCCCATGAAAGAAGCCCAGGAGGCAATCAAAGTTTTTCTTTAGGGAACATCCAACCTGAAGTGTAGAAAGAATGGGAAGAAACTGGTAAAACTGATTAAAACATCCCAGGTTTACCTGTGCTACAGGTGATGATGTAGGAGAACAAGCAAGGTACATGCATTAAACAGCCTATTCTAGTAGGTGGTTGTGCAAGACCTTAAGGTTGGACAAGGTCTGTAGTTTGTTTTTAAAAGTGAGTTTTATACCCTTCAAGGAGAATTAAGAGTTCTTCTTGTATTTATTTTCTGTGGTCCCAAAATATAACCTGTCCCTGAGAACCCTGATACAACTTCCTTACGCTTCCCTCCTGATAATGGACTATGCCTACCCGAGGAGACAGCAAACAATTCTTTGTTGTTGTTTGTGACAAAATCAGTCATACTTTTCATGCTGGGTATCAAATTCACATGATCTCTCTTCACAGCTGATTCATGGGATAAACAAGCACATGGAACAACTCTAAATACAAAAAAAAAAAAAAAAACCCAACAAAATGAACCAACAAATAAATGAATCAACCCATCACACTACTTGGAACCCTTTACAAACCAGAAAAAAATGACACTTTTCCAGTGCAATTACTCTGAGATACATCTCCAAAGGAGAACACAACAAGTATTTACAAATGTCTTCCCCACAGCCTTAATTATAGGAGTACAATTTTGTTGCACTTCTAAAATGATGTTAACCTACTTTTTAGATGTCAAATATGAAAATAGTGAGGAATTCAATTATGGCATTGGCAAGAAACCATGGGCGTCTGAGCCAGCCCTCAATAATTTCTGATCACTCTATATCTAAAAAGCTAAGCCTCTTCTGCTTTTGTAGCTACGATTATTTCATTGAGTAGTATTGACATGTCTTTGTCCCAGAAGGTGGCAGCAGTCCCACAGTATTTTACAAATTTAGCGATGCAGTTGCTCTCAAGCCTGGTTGTGCCTTTTTTACAGCTAACTTTCTCTATTTAAGCACTAAAGAAGTAAATATTCCTTATCATCACTTTCCTGCTAACATACACTTTGTACCTTTCAGTTTACCACATATTCAGAGAGAGGGTTTAAATTTATTTTAAATTAAATTGAAATGAAACTAAACTCACTTTATGAACAACCTTCTAAAAGGACATGCAATACTACTCATTCAGTATTTACTGACACCGTGGAGATATTAAAAATACTAAAAGGTCTGTGCTTATCTTAAAGATTACATTCTGTTTCTCCAACTCTTCCACAGAGATTTAACAGAAGCCTAAACTATGAATAACTAGTTTTAAAAAAACCCAATGAAAAAAACCCACAACACATTTTCTCCTATTTATTGTGAAAGTGCATCACTTCATTTAAAGAAAGCTGGTTGAATTTTTTTGTTTAAAGAGGAATAGTTTAGATAACACAATAGCTATACTAAAGCACTTTTCATTGCTTTAATTACACTTTTCATTTCATGAAGGAAGGAATGAAATATTCATACCATATATGACTGCAAAGGTCTTGCTAACAGGCCAGACTAGCAACAGAAACTGATGAAGCCCAGGACTATAAATGGATTTAGTGTTAGGGACTAGAACTGCAACTGCTAACTTTGTATTCTTTTCATCAGTTTTAGGACTCTAGTCTAGGATCTCTTCTGAGAATCTGTTTCTTGTTTCGTAAAGAGTCCTCAGAACATTTTAGAATTTTCTGGGAACACAAACCCAAGACCGAGAAAGACTCCTAGCACACTCTGAAAATGATCTGTAAGAAGTGAATAAAACTAAAAAAAAAAAAAAGTGAAGAAAGTTGTGGAAAAAGAAAACTTAAATACCTGAAAACTCAGTCCTTCCTAACTACCAACTACGAAAGCCGGGTAGCAAGGTTGACATTTTTAGTGTGTAAAAATGGTTTCTCACAATGTTTCTCTTATATAAACCAAAAAATTTAGAGCCTAGAATTTCAGTTTACAAAGATATTTCAATTACATACAGGAAGTTCTGGCCTAAATAAGTGTAGAGAAAAGTTTGAAAAATATGTGTCAAATTAAATTTTTAAAAAAACATTATAAGGTGATTTCTGCTATGCTCTGGCATCACAGAATTTTTAGGCAACTTATTACATTGGGTACTCACTAGCAATTTTGAAAGCTTCAATTTGGCAATGAAAAAAGCCATCTGAATTCATGTTTGGGACTGAAACTATAACTTTGAATTTTATGGTATTTATTTTTTTTTTCCTTGACTTGGCTTCATTTAGAGAACTTGAAGTGACTACAAAGCAACCCACTTCAGTGTTTGCTTCTGGTTTCTCCCTTAATTTCAGAATTTCCTATAGTTCTGTTAGCAGATCTTTTAGAGCCTTGATTCCCAAAATCTTACTTTTTACTTTTTTAAAAATATTTCATCATTATTTTAAGAATTCTCCCTTCTCCCCCTGGTCACTGCTGAGTTACTAAGGCAAGTCCAAAGGACAGGTGGCAAGAAATAAAAGGAAGTGATCATCTCCTATTAATTGCTGAGGTGGGTCCAACTTTATTAATAGAAGTTATTTATGTTTGAAGAAGATATATGTCATTTATCTTCAGTTCGTCTCATGCACAAAGTATAAATATTTTGGCATTTTGTAGTCAGGAAATTTTCTGTAGCTCTCGGTGAAAACACCTAGCACTAGGGAAATTTTTGTATGTTATTTTGAACACAGAGAAAAATTTGGCAGTTAGATCATAGCAATCTTACTTATCACTTAGAAATGTTGACATCCTGATATATTAAAGTTTTACTTCACTATTTGGTATGATTAAAACATCATAGTTGGGAGTTTAATATGAAATGTCATTGTGAGTTATATTAACCATGTGTTATCAAACTGAAAGTCACGCAGAAAGATTTATTCTGTCCTGATTAGTCTGAAATTAATTCTATGTTAAAGGTACTTTGCAAGTGATTTATCTACAAGAGAGTAGGGTAATTCTTCTACTTGGAATCAGTGGGGTATTACAGGGATGCAGATCAATTTTAATAATTAAAATGTTAGTTTTAACACATGAAAGTCATTTTACTATTACCAGTCAGAGGTGTCAAGAAAGTAATAGGCAAAACATCTTTAAAATTGTGAAAGCACATAGACACTGTGTTTTTATCATGTTTCCTTTGGTAACAAAGCCAGCTTATGAAGATCCTTCCCAGTCCTCTCAGCCCTGTCTCTTCTGACTCCTGTAGAAACCCTTTACCTACCAGATATGCTGGTACAACTTTTATGGAGCACTTTGTCCTGCAAAGCTCTCCATTAAAATAATCAGTCCTCACAAGCAAAGGTGTTACTTTAAGCTGGTATTATCACCAGTCTTTTGTATAAAAACCAGGAAGGCTGGTGCAAATGGAGAGCAAGAGATAGTACAGAAGCAGGTACCATAGGAAAATTAGGAGGCTCTAGAAATGGCTATGCTGCAAAACAAAGCATGCATGTGGTTCTATCTAATAGGTCATATTACCTTAGCAGTGAGAAACAGAAACAGTTTTCATAGTCTGTTTTGCCAGAGAATAGCTCCAATGAAGCCAACCTAACTGAACTGGTGTGAAACTGAAGCTATTTAAAAATCATGTAAGAATAACTTCTGAAGGAGATCATAATCAAGGTGATTTAGCCCAATTTTCTCAGACTGGATGCTCAGCTGTACAAGACCCTATACAAGGGCAAAATTTGGACCCCTGAGAGATGCTGTGTAAGCACATTCTGGCCCTGTATGCCTGTGGTTCAGCAGGACAGGTCTCTGCCGTATGCTGATGGCAGCTAGGACAGCTACACAGCTGTGAATAGGGGAACAGTTGTGATGATTCTGCAAGAGGGAGATTTCTAGGCTCTGAAGACACCTCTATACCTTGCTAGCATCTCATAAAAGACTGGGTTGGAGGACACTGCCACAGTGCCTAATTCCACTCACACTCCAGACTGACTGCATGATCCTGACATTGATTTCAGGTGCAGGTCAGGTTAGTACTGCATGCATCTATTTCAGCTTTTACTTCCACAAGCAAATAAAATAGAGTTATGAAGTTATAAGTTTCATATTGTGGATATGGTTTTGAGGTACATTCTGGGAGGAGACAGTTAAACAGGAGCTGCTCTGGGTTTTGGTCACCATGGTCCTGCCCTTCCCAGCACCCCTTTTCTCTGCTATGCTTTCCCATTCCCTCTTTTTTGCTGGCTCCAGCACTCACCAGCCTGTCATTAAAAATCATTAACTCATCAGAAAAAAAAAAATCATTATTCACTATAGCTAGATTTACAGTGCTTAGAGATGGAAAAAGGATTGAAGTAAGCTTCAAAACTTCAACCACAATGCCCACAGTTATATCTTATCACACCAGAAATCTAATTTTACACCATCCTTAATATATGGGCAGAGAACAACCCACTGTCCCACCTTATTTTAGTTGATAGGCTGCATTCCATAGCACATGCAGGAATATAGAACTGTTTTGAAACATGTTCTCTTCGTAACCACAACACCTCAAATGAAACAGTTAATATTTCAGGTTAACTGCCAAGTTCATCACATGTATTAGACTTCTTTCCTGAACACTGATAAAATCATTAAGCAGTAGAAGTCAGAGAACTGATCTTTGCAGGGTGTCATGAAAAACACAATCAGTCAGTAATGATTTCTTATTTATAATTACTACTGGGACTTCTCACTTAATCAGTCCTAAATTCATTAGTGCCATGTTGATTTTGTATCATGCTGGATAATCGATCAAGATGCCAGGCAACACTAAATCAAATGCCTTACAAGAACAAGTCTGCTACATCAGAAATATTACCTTTATCAACCAAACTTGCAATCTCATCAAGAAGTGACTCCTCAAGCAGCCATTCTATCACTTTGTCAAGGATCAATGTCACAGCTGATGGATTAATCACTTCAAAAAGTGATTATCTTATTATCTTATTCACCCTCGTTGACTCTGGTGCAGTGCTAGGTTTCTGCCAGCTTAGGGAGCTTCTTGGCCAGCTGCTGAAGCCTTTCTGGACTGCTAGCTTAAAATCTCTGTGTTTATTCATCACCCTTTTCTGAGTGGCAGTTGAGTTACAACATGTTTACTAATCATTCTTCAGCAGGAGTGCATCATCTGTTTGTTTGTTTTTCCTAACTGCAGAACATAAACATAAACAAATGGAAAATCCGAATTTTTTAACTGTTCCTGTGAACTCCACAATACCTATCTCACAATGAGCCAATAATACTGGTACATTACATTCTTCTTAATCCTTAAACACTTCTTTGCATGGTCCTTAATGCTTCTGAAACATCTCATTTTGATTGTTTTAAGTGTTGATTTAATCTTTACTGAATTTCTAAATAATTGGTTCTTTTTCCCCCTCTGCTTTGTTAAGTTAAAGTGCTAGAGAAAGTCATAAAATGCTAAGAAGAAAAGAAATATTTCATTACTTATAGAACTATTTTTTATGGGATCTGCTTGCAGAATGTGTTTCAGGCAAGGAAAACTCTCCGTAGTGGTGCTGTTCAGAAAACTGGCAAGTGGACCGTGGCAACTGAGAAGCAGGGCTGGGAGTCTGGAGTTGCAAAAGTAAATATTCATTCATGCACATGAGGTGTCCCGGACAAATAGGGGCACCTCAAGTTTGGTTTGACACAGGTTTCTAAGAAGTCTTGGAGCATTCAGGTACAGCAAGCACACTCTGAGTCACCACCAACACCTGTATTCCAAATTGCCAATGGCAGCAAAACTTTGCAAAGCAATTGTATTTCTGGAGCATTCTTGCTGCTTAGTGATCCAGATGTCCCTGGAGTCAGCCTTGTGATAATTATGTTCTTATGATGCCAGACAATGCTAGGAGGGTTTCAGAGATGTCCTAGAAGAGCTAGGATGCTGGTATTGTTTTGATCACTCAGGGGGGCCTTTTCTCCTTCCTAGACAGCTCTAAGAAACCAAGTTCCTCTTTCCAGGCCTGCGCTGTCCTTTAGATTGTTTTAATTCAGCATAAGCAATACCAAGGTCTAAAATAAAGTTCCAGCACCTCATTCCATTGCAGGGTATGATGTGGCCCTAGAGGTATGATGAGTAGGAAACGAGTTTTAAACAACAAAAAGCATTTTTTTGTTTAAAAACAAAGAGCAGCCATTTACAATCACACTTTTCCAAGAATAGTTTGGTAATCTGCTATACTCTTACATTATCTTCAGTAAATATCTCCTCAGTAAATATTGGCTTAGCAGCTCAGTTTTCAATCTTTTATGATGTAGTAATTTTATTAGTTATCCATCCTGGCACTATTTTCTCAGTTCGTTGTACTGACATGAATTGTTTCTCCAGCTAGTAAATCTCATTTTCAAGAGCCATCCTTTTTTATGACTGCGCTTTGGGAGTTTTCAGATGTAAGTTCCTAGTAAGAAAAAGCAGCCAAAAAACAAACCCCTCCTCCTTCGTTCCAGGAATAATTAAACTGTTCTTTCTCTGCTGTTAGACAAACTTACCATATTTCTCTGTGGTGGTACATCACCCACCACCATCCCTCAGGCTGCTCTACTGTCTCAGGAATGGTTGTTAGGTCTGAGCCTTGATTAATTCCTCCTGTGAAGTCAGGAGGAGCTTATTGGAAACTTATTGGAAGTTATTTGAGCTTATTGGAAACATTATCTGCTCCCAGGAACTTCTGTTTTCTAATAAGCAGGAGTTTTCTAAAAAATAGCCTTATCATCTGAATAGCCTGAGTAGAATAATATTATTGCTATTGGGATTTTTGAGGAAAATTCCTGTAAATAGAGGCCTAGATTGTGGCTAGGATGGAAATTTACTGAGAGCCAAAGTCAATCATCTTGTGGTCCTAATTCAGGCCCTTTGAGCTCTTATGGTCTGCAGCAGGCTACAACCAGCATTTTTCCCTCTCGGTGGGACAGCTCTCAGAGCTTTCAAATATCTGAGGACTGACACCAAAAGGTGGTGATGGGGCCTGGGCTAATATCCTTACTCCTCAAGGCTCAGCCCTTTGGCCAGTGAGAAATGCAAAGGCATCTCACGTGAGTATTCAAATGAACTTGAAGGGAATTTTTTCCTGTTACTTTTGTACATACTTCTTTGTATCTCTGTGCGTGCATGTGTGAATTGATTTAAATAACCTACAGCAAATGTACTATGAATGTTGCCATCTTATATTCATAATTAAGTTAGATTCATAATTGAGTTCTTGTTGTGCTTATAGCAAACACTATTGGATCATTTTGTAAATATTAGATTAGTCGATGATTAAATGATAATAAACTCCTTAGACCTAAACCATTGATCAAGTCTGAGGCAAAGTTTGGCAAGGTGATCCACTAAACAGGACTAAACAGGAAGGTCATCCTTACCCCTTTTGCACCCTTACCCCTTTTGCATCCCTGATCTTCATGTAAACGATTCTAGATTGATTCTAATCTGATCTTGCTTTGTGTGCTTTATGTATGTAGTAAGTAATAGAATTAACCTTGACATCAAACTTTATTGTGCTCTTGCAAATTTATATTAAACTTGCTTTTGTTGATACCTTTGTCAGTGTTTCTTTAAGGGACCTAAATGACTCATTCACAATACTCTCGCTTTTTAGACATTTCTTTCTTGCTAATGAAATCCACTGCTGCTTTCCCATTGTCACCTATTTCATTAACACTCTTTTTTAGCAGTTAATTTGACTTTAGATATCTCAATATCTGACTCGGTGTTGTAAAAGTCCCTGTCTGTAATTACCTTTCTATCCTCTGACTTAAAGCAGCTTTGTACCCTAAATCAGGGCTAATGACTTTTCCTGCAATAAGCTTGATGACATCATGTATAATCGTCATTTATTCCAACACCTTCTCCTCTCCTTGCGATCACTTTCCAAGGTTCTCTCACTGAATATCCTCCATCTGCATTCTTTCCTTTTCCCTGATTTAATACATTTGTCAGACACCCTCTCTGGGCTGCATCCCAACGCCCTGATGTGAGCTTGGGGCAGTAAGCTGGCATGGATACACCTCCTCTTGCCCTTATGCTTCTTTTTTGGATGCCACCATGGGGCAAAGGCAGTTTCATATAAAACTTCAGCTTCAAGTCAAATTATCTCACTTCAGTACCCTCGGTGCCCTCTGCTTTGACCCTGCCGTGTCTCCTACCGGGCTCAGCAGTAAGGACTCCAGACCCATACAAAAGATGCAGCATGAGAATTTAAGGGGAAGAAAGAAAGGATCAAGCCTCCTGCACCGAGCCTTAGATCTCCACTCCTCCATGCCAGTTTCTTCTCAAAGAGTGCTGTGTCGTTCCTAGATAAAAGTACTCTGTAGAAACAAGGTAAATGGCTCTACTGACTTGCTTCCCACAGCAGCTCCCCGAGTTCAACGGAAGCCAGTTGCAATTTTCTACTGCAGCTCTAGAGAGCAGTCGAGACCAGACAGAGAAGAGGATTTTTACAGTCCTTTCAAACTTTCCCCATTTCTGAGGCAAAAGTCTTGATCTGAGCATCTTACTCTAAACAACAACATATACTATTTTTTATTATGCAAGTACTTCACACAATTTGGCTACTCTTAGTCCTTTAGAAACTTGTCTCTTAAATGACATGGGAGAATAAATGGTTTATTTCAAAGACAAATCAAGGCTAGATCAGGATTCAGCAATTCCTTGAATGACATCTGTAACAGATAATGACTGAATATCCTCACAGTGCAGGGATATTTTATTCCTTCAGAGATATACTCCTGGGGAGCATTTGTTATGGTATCTGCATGATGCTAATCTGTGCAGGAGCTATAGGAATGTACGTTTGGTGCAGTGAAGTGTTAATGTCAGCTACTGCACAGGAACACACTGATGCTCTGCTATTAGTGGATATGAATACAGAACAACACAACTTGGGGACTGCTCTAAGTGTGATCAGAAAGGAAAAGGCTACAGAGAGGAGATCTCATTTTTCTTTACCATATGTTTTGTATGTAGCTTTTTCCTTCATGTTTTATAGTCATCAAATCATGGAAGGGCTTGTGTAAGAGGCACCTTAAAGATCATCTAGTTCCAAACCCCAATGATAATGACTATGATGATAACACATATAATGATAATAATTATAATGATTATAATGATAAGACATAACTGATTCCAAATGATTAATTTCAAGCTAGTGTCGCCATGTATTAACTATCAATTATTTCCTATTTCGTGCAGGTAGGTTAGATTAGCCAATTACCCATAAACATTGTTTTGGTTTCCATGGCTACTCAGGTGATTCTGGCACTTTTCTTCCACACCATTGGTTGCCAAGGATACAAGCTGTTATAAAATACAGCAGCTACAAGTCAAGACTGCAGGGGTATAGTCCTTCTGCATGGAGCAGTTATATGTTATAAATTTTGTTTGACACAGCATTTGAATCCTGAAGACATAATCAGTGAAGATCTTTGAGTTAACCAAGTTAATACATTAGTTATAAAAGGAGGGGATGCTCACCAAAGCTATCAAACATAAAAAAGATATGGCATAACTACATTGCCTGAAACAACAGATCACATTTCTCAAGCAGAATGAGACTGAAAAAAACCCCACCTTTCCTCCCATTAAAGAGAAAACTTCAATTTTTTTATGGATGTTCACTTTCTGTTGTAAATTCTAGAAATCCTGAGAATTAAGTATCTTGAATTGTTTTTCTTGTGTCTTGGAAACTGTTCTTGTAAAGGATATTCTAATTATTTCCTTTTCCATGACATTTGTTTGAACCACAGATACTTTTTTAACATCCATATAGGATATTTTTAGTAATTTCTACCTATTATTAGCACATATTATTGACCATAACTTTTTTAATGTACAAAATGTATGCAAAAAATAGAAATGCCTTTCATTTCTGAAACATACACTGTCCTCCTAAAGGTGGATAAAGTTAATGGATAGTCCTACAAACTGCTTAGGAATATAATGAATTCCAGAGGTTGCTGTTCAAAATATTATATTGCAATTTTAAATGGTTGATAATTCTTTTTCTGGGATATTACAAAATACTAGGATATCTGTGAGGGGAGTCTGATTAGCTGCAGAAGAAATAAGCTTGTTTGCATTTTCTAATACATTTAGGTCTTTCTTTCCCTTTTGTCAAATTTCCTCCTTGCCTCTTCTTTAAACAGATTTTACCTAAAAGTCTGAGTTTTGAGTTTGTTAGCTGACTAAAAAATGCTAGTAGCAGGTAAGTAATCATATCCACACAGCAAAGGACTTGTTGGAGATGGGAAGGTCAGGGACAGCCGTGGCTGTAGACACCATGGGATTGTGGTGTTCTGAAATTCCAGCTCTTGGGAAACAATAGAAATAAAGCCAGGAGACAGCGGAGCTGATGGAAAAAAAAATAAACTTTTATTCGAATAAAAGGGAGAGTTCCCTGAACAAACCGCAGTGAGGTCGCTCAGTGCAGGCCGCAGCCCCCTTTTATCCCCCTTGCCCGGAGCGCTGGTCCCTGCCAGCGGTTCCTCCACTGGCTGAGGTACTCTGGGCTCACAAGTTTCCCCACACGCCTACTCTGTATCCCCCATTACGCCCTCATGAGGTGGCTCGGAAGGTCACTGACATTTTTCGAAATCAGGCCGCTCCAAAATGGAGGACGAGGCCACCTGAGACCTTCTCTGCTGCTGACCGGGCCCAGTCTCTGGGCAAAGGGCACCTCTTGGGAACTGACAGCTGAACAACCAGGGACTGCTTGCTTCTTACTGCGAACTCTGACTGCCCTACATGCTTTGCAAGAACACCTTCTTATTGCCAAGAGTGGAGTGGGGATGGCGGGAGGAGGGAGCAGGGCGGCATGTAAGATTGGAACCGTGGAACTGAGGAGAACGGCCTTGAGCCTCTTCAGGGATCTCCTTCCTTCTTGCCTGAAATCCTTTTTTCCCTCCCTCACTGCTCGATCCACACAACCTGATTTGCTCTACACCCTACACCAGTTTGTGCTGGAAGGCACCTTAAAGCTCATCTGTTTCCAACAAACCCTCCACCATGGCCAGGGACATCTTCCGCCAGACCAGCTTGCTGCCAGCCGTGTCCAACCTGGCTCTGAGCACTTCCAGGAATGGGGCAGCCACAGATTCTCTAGACAACCAATGCCAGGGCCCCAGCATTCTCCTAGGGAAGAATTTCTTTCCCATATCCCATCTAAGCCTGTCCCCTGCCCGTGTGAAGCCACTGCCCCTTGGTCTGTCACTGCAGTCCCTTCTAAATGGTCTCTCTTAGCCAACTCTTCTGGGTCCTCCCTGTTGTGTTACAAAATTTGCAAGTCGACCTTGTGCCAGGTGGCACCAGCCAAGCCCTGACCCAAGTGCAGGACCTCGCACTTGCGGTCTGAGCTCACTGGGGTTGTTCAGCCTGGAGAGGAGGAGACTGAGGTCAGATCTCATCGGGGGCTGCAGCTTCCTCCCAAGGGGCAGCAGCCCTTTCTGCCCTGTGTGAGCAGGGACAGGACCCCAGGGAATGGCTGGAGCTGTGTCAGGGGAGGCTTAGGAGGGCCATTAGGAAAAGGTGCTTCCCCCCGAGGCTGCTCGGGCACTGCAACAGGCTGCCCAGGGCAGCGCTCACGGCCCCAAGGCTGCCAGAGCTCGAGGAGCATTGGGACAACGCTCTCAGGCTCCTGGTGGGATTGCTCTGCTGTCCTGCACAGGGCCAGCAGTTGGACTGGATGACCCTTGTGGGTCCCTTGCAACTCCGGATTTTATGTGATTCGAGCTCTTTGGTTAACCCTTCCTCTCCCCATGAAGAGCTGGCAAAGCTGTTGGGGGTGGGCCAGAACGAGGCAAGCCCCAGCATTCCTTCTGTCTCTATGACACGAGAACGGGAGGCCCAACATTCCATCCCTGGAGACGCTCCAAGAGGAACATCTAGACCTGTGTCCGGTCAACAGAAGTGACCGGTCACCGAGCCTGACTCACCATGGCCCTGTCAGCTCTGTGGCACCGCTGTGTGAGCTGGAGCTCTACCCTCAGCCAGCTCGTGCAGCCCTTCCTCACTCCCCAAACCTCCTGCTCCAAAGGTGAGGACAGACCCTGACCCCGAAAGCCCTGGCCTGCACCGTGGGGATATTCACAGCCCTTCCTCCCCTGCACCTTGCCCTGCTCCTCCTCCTCCTCCTCCTCCTCAGTCCTCTCAGTGTTCAACACCCCCTGCTTGGGATGTGACTTCCAGGCTTTGCTCTTTCTCACAGGATCAGCCAACCTGCCTTCACCAGCCCCAGTGGCAAGCAGCCGTGGTGTTGCTGCTCCATCAGACACTGCCCGGGGCGGGCCCCAGAGCAGTGGGAAGCCCCTGGCTGGGGCACACCAAAGTGCCCCCCAGGGTCAACTGCAGCCCGACAGCCATCAGGGGACAGCAGTGGCCCTGGTCCCACCAGTGCGGGACACCCAGCACAGCCCTACCAGCTCAGCCAACCCCTCAGGGGCACCCCTGGGCAGTGGCAGCCCCCCAGACAGGAGCACCCCCATGGATGTGGACACCACCCCAGCACTTGACATCAGTCTGGCCAGTGACGTGTCCATGGATAGAGACAATCCCCGAGGCTGCGACATCTCGCTGGCCAGCGATGTTCTCATGGACGAGGACCCCCCCCGAGGCTGCGACATCTCGCTGGCCACTGATGTGGCCATGGATGAGGACACCTCCCTGCCCAGTCTCACCGCTGCCAGGCACTCAGTCCCGCACCAGGTCCAAGCCACCAGGGACCGTGGGGTGACTCCAACCAGCCACACTGTGCTGCGTGGGAAGGTCCCGCTGAAGGCGACTCGGGGGCCCTTGGATTGCTCCATGGGGGCTGGGGAGAGCAGCCAGGATCGTGGCAGCAGCGTCCCCATGCCCGTGGACCATGAGGGCACCAGTGGCACCAGCTCCCAGCACAAGATGCCCTCGCTCCGCCCGCCCAAGCAGATGCCCCCAAATGCCTGCAGTGTCCCCAGGACTTCCAAAGCCGTCCTGAGCACGGGGCACTGCAACACCATCGGCATGAAGCCTCAGGACCCGCAGCAGCATGTGGGGGGACGCCTGCCACCACCCCAGAGCAGCCTGCCACCACATGACACCGAGCTGCAAAGGCGGGGGACAAAGAGGAAGAGGGGCTCTGAGCCAACACCTACCAGCAAGATCAAGGCTCCCGCAGCTGGGGCTGGGGCAGAAAGATTGGCTTAGGCCAGGAAAGGGAGAGATCGTTTGGGGATCTCTCCTGGTTGGAGGGATAGTTCGTTTGGGGACCTATCCCAAATTGAGGCATAGGTCGTTTGGGGACCTATGCCCGTTGGAGGGCTAGATCGTTTGGGGATCTATCCCAATAGCTGGGAGGGAGGGAGGGAGGGTGTTTATGTAGGGAAGATGTCGCTAGAGATGTAGGGAAGATGTTGAGAAAGATGTAGAGATAGATGTCGATAGTGTTAACAGTTTTCTTCTGGCTATGGAATAAAAGATTTGATTCCAACACCTGCCTGGGTCTGCATGGTATGGGGAGGGAGGGAGTGCAGGCTGGCACCAGCAAATGGCACCAAGCGGATCCACCAAGGCCCAAAGGGCACCAAGGGCACCCAGAAGGCACCCCAGGCCTGAGTCAATGCCAGGCACTCATGGAGGGTGACTCTCCTGCCCGCTTCCCCTGGGGAAGCAGCCAGGACACATGGGTCCCATGCAGGACTCATGCACACGGCCCCACACTGAAAGCAGCCCTGAGCACAGCCTGGCCACCATCCTCCCACTCTGGGCTTTTGGAAGGCTGCTCCCAGTGACCCCACCATATCCTCACTCATCCCACCGCTGCCCCAGACCAGGCTCCTCCGGGCTGCCCTGAGCAGGGGCAACAAGGGAGAGGGAAGAGGACGCTGGCAGCCACATCCAGGGCCACACAGGAGTCCAGGGAGACGACCTCCGTAGAGCTCTGGGAGGTGACACTCGGAAGGTATCGAGTTCTGTCTCGGGCTGGATGGCGAGCCGCTCGTGACTTGATGGGTCAGGATCAAAGGGCAGGCTGGCAGTGGGGACACTGCTCGATCCCCGCAACGTGATTTGCTGCACACCCTGTCTCCTAAAACACTTGCACCGCTGGGTCTTTCTGCATGGGCCAAGCTCCTTGTTTCCCTCTGTCCTTCTCCGAATGCCAGGGAAGGGGAAATAGCCTTGTTTTTCGTCTTCAGCTCCTGCTGCCCTTTTTCAGAAAGCCTCACTTCCTGCAACACTTTCACCCATTTTCAATCTGGTTCTGTCACTATTTCTTTTAATCCCCAGATTTCATCCTCCAACTGACAATTGATATCCACTGAATTGCTACACCTCGAACTGCCAGGAGAGCTCCACAAGTTCACAAGTTCAAGTGGGCAGAACCTATCTTGGATACCGCCTTTCCTGCTTGGAACATCTGATTTCATGGGAGGAGCCAGATGCTGAGCAGTCCTGAAAGCCCTCATTTTCTAGACAAGAGCTCAACTGCAACAGATCACAGCACAGACCCAAAGCACCTTTGACCCTGAGCTGACAGAACCCTGTTCTTCTTGTCCACACTTGTCTTCCCACGGAATGGAGAGCAGGAAACAACTCTCCAGGGTGAGACCACAAGTGCCAGGTTTATGGAAGAGGCCCAGAAATTGCCCTATCGTTGCCTCCAGGATGGCATGCTTGCTCCCGGACCCTTCCATCAGGGAGCTTTTGTTGGATTGCTTGGCTTTCCATCCATTTCTATCGCTTTCAGCAACCTCAGCTTCCAGCGGTGAGAAGTCCTGAGATGAGTCCCCAGAATCAGGTGAAGAGATGACCCTGGGTAACAAGACTTTTTCTTTAAGTGGCAAATGTTTTTATTCACCTCCTGGCTTCTGCAGAAGTCTCCTGTTTTTCAAGACTCCTACACCAGTTTGTGTTGGAAGGCACCTTAAAGCTCATCTGCTTCCAACAACCTCTCCACCACGGGCAGGGACACCTTCCGCTAGACCAGCTTGCTGCCAGCCGTGTCCAACCTGGCCCTGAGCGCTTCCAGGGATGAGACAGCCACAGCTTCTGTGGACAACTGTTGGAGATGAGCTAGAGAGTGAAACTGAGTTTGCACAATGGAGAGACAACTTTATTAAAGAGAATGAAGATCCTGCTCCAGCCTGTCAGCCTACCTAATGGACTTTCTGCTAATGACCTCGTGGCTGAAAACCTATTGTTGGTTAAGGCCAGCATTTTGTGTTCCTTCTTTATCTTCAGTTATGGACTTTGCCTTTCAGGCACAGTCACAATTTGTCTATTGGCCAGTCTACCGTGGGGTAGCTACCAATCAGTTCTTTCCCCAGTTGCCTCATAGTTATGTTACGCCTCTTGGTTATGTCACCCTTTTTCCTACCCTATCATTTGCCCTGGTTCTGCATGCTCCTCCCATGCTCCACCCCTATTCCAGATCCTTCCCTACCCTGTCTTTTAGAAGCCATCCATTATGTCTCAATAAATCAGATCAGCTTTGGCTGGCTTGTTGATCACACTGTCTCTTGTCTCCTTGTTGGGCATGGTGTGCTTCCCCTTTGGGTGAGACCCCATATGACCCTTCAGGGCTGAGTGTGTGAGCAGCAGCTTAGCTTGTAGCAGGCTCTGTTGCATAGAAGAACTCCTGCAGTCCTGCTGTGAGCCTGCTGGTCTCGCTTTTCCTTTTACCAAACCATGACAGACAACTGTGCCAGGGCCTCAGCACTCTCTCAGGGAAGAATTTCTTTCCCATATCTCATCTAAGCCTGTCCCCTGCCCGTGTGAAGCCACTGCCCCTTGGTCTGTCACTGCAGTCCCTTGTAAATCGTCTCTCTTAGCCAACCCTTCTGGGTCCTCCCTGTTGTGTTACAAAATTTGCAAGTCGACCTTGTGCCAGGTGGCACCAGCCAAGCCCTGACCCAAGTGCAGGACCTTGCAGTGAGGACTGAGCTCACTGGGGTTGTTCAGCCTGGAGAGGAGGAGACTGAGGTCAGATCTCATCGGGGGCTGCAGCTTCCTCCCAAGGGGCAGCAGCCCTTTCTGCCCTGTGTGAGCAGGGACAGGACCCCAGGGAATGGCTGGAGCTGTGTCAGGGGAGGCTTAGGCGGGCCATTAGGAAAAGGTGCTTCCCCCCGAGGCTGCTCGGGCACTGCAACAGGCTGCCCAGGGCAGCGCTCACGGCCCCAAGGCTGCCAGAGCTCGAGGAACATTTGGACAACGCTCTCAGGCTCCTGGTGGGATTGCTCTGCTGTCCTGCACAGGGCCAGCAGTTGGACTGGATGACCCTTGTGGGTCCCTTGCAACTCCGGATTTTATGCGATTCGAGCTCTTTGGTTAACCCTTCCTCTCCTCATGAAGAGCTGGCAAAGCTGTTGGGGGTGGGCCAGAACGAGGCAAGCCCCAGCATTACTTCTGTCTCTATGACACGAGAACGGGAGGCCCAACATTCCATCCCTGGAGACGTTCCAAAAGGAACATCTAGACCTGTGTCCGGTCAACAGAAGTGACCGGCCACCGAGGCTGACTCACCATGGCCCTGTCAGCTCTGTGGCACCGCTGTGTGAGCTGGAGCTCTACCCTCAGCCAGCTCGTGCAGCCCTTCCTCACTCCCCAAACCTCCTGCTCCAAAGGTGAGGACAGACCCTGACCCCGAAAGCCTTGGCCTGCACCGTGGGGATATTCACAGCCCTTCCTCCCCTGCACCTTGCCCTGCTCCTCCTCCTCCTCCTCCTCCTCAGTCCTCTCAGTGTTCAACACCCCCTGCTTGGGATGTGACTTCCAGGCTTTGCTCTTTCTCACAGGATCAGCCAACCTGCCTTCACCAGCCCCAGTGGCAAGCAGCCGTGGTGTTGCTGCTCCATCAGACACTGCCCGGGGCGGGCCCCAGAGCAGTGGGCAGCCCCTGGCTGGGGCACACCAAAGTGCCCCCTAGGGTCAACTGCATCCCGACAGCCATCAGGGGACAGCAGTGGCCCTGGTCCCACCAGTGCAGGACACCAAGCACAGCCCTACCAGCTCAGCCAACCCCTCAGGGGCACCCCTGGGCAGTGGCAGCCCCCCAGACAGGAGCACCCCCATGGATGTGGACACCACCCCAGCACTTGACATCAGTCTGGCCAGTGACGTGTCCATGGATAGAGACAATCCCCGAGGCTGCGACATCTCGCTGGCCAGCGACGTCCACATGGACGAGGACACCCCCCAAGGCTGTGACATCTCGCTGGCCACTGACGTGGCCATGGATGAGGACACCCCTCGAGGCTGTGACATCTCGCTGGCCACTGATGTGGCCATGGATGAGGACACCTCCCTGCCCAGTCTCACCGCTGCCAGACACTCAGTCCCACACCAGGTCCAAGCCACCAGGGACCGTGGGGTGACTCCAGCCAGCCACACTGTGCTGCGTGGGAAGGTCCCGCTGAAGGCGACTCGGGGGCCCTTGGATTGCTCCATGGGGGCTGGGGAGAGCAGCCAGGATCGTGGCAGCAGTGTCCCCATGCCCGTGGACCATGAGGGCACCAGTGGCACCAGCTCCCAGCACAAGATGCCCTCGCTCCGCCCGCCCAGGCAGATGCCCCCAAATGCCTGCAGTGTCCCCAGGACTTCCAAAGCCATCCTGAGCACGGGGCACTGCAACACCATCGGCATGAAGCCTCAGGACCCGCAGCAGCATGTGGGGGGACGCCTGCCACCACCCCAGAGCAGCCTGTCACCACATGACACCGAGCTGCAAAGGCAGGGGACAAAGAGGAAGAGGGGCTCTGAGCCAACACCTACCAGCAAGATCAAGGCTCCCGCAGCTGGGGCTGGGGCAGAAAGATTGGCTTAGGCCAGGAAAGGGAGAGATCGTTTGGGGATCTCTCCTGGTTGGAGGGATAGTTCGTTTGGGGACCTATCCCAAATTGAGGCATAGGTCGTTTGGGGACCTATGCCCGTTGGAGGGCTAGATCGTTTGGGGATCTATCCCAATAGCTGGGAGGGAGGGAGGGAGGGTGTTTATGTAGGGAAGATGTCGCTAGAGATGTAGGGAAGATGTTGAGAAAGATGTAGAGATAGATGTCGATAGTGTTAACAGTTTTCTTCTGGCTATGGAATAAAAGATTTGATTCCAACACCTGCCTGGGTCTGCATGGTATGGGGAGGGAGGGAGTGCAGGCTGGCACCAGCAAATGGCACCAAGCGGATCCACCAAGGCCCAAAGGGCACCAAGGGCACCCAGAAGGCACCCCAGGCCTGAGTCAATGCCAGGCACTCATGGAGGGTGACTCTCCTGCCCGCTTCCCCTGGGGAAGCAGCCAGGACACATGGGTCCCATGCAGGACTCAACGCACACGGCCCCACACTGAAAGCAGCCCTGAGCACAGCCTGGCCACCATCCTCCCACTCTGGGCTTTTGGAAGGCTGCTCCCAGTGACCCCACCATATCCTCACTCATCCCACCGCTGCTCCTGACCGGGCTCCTCCGGGCTGCCCTGGGGCTACATTGGGCAGGGGCAACAAGGGAGAGGGAAGAATACGCTGGCAGCCACATCCAGGGCCGCACAGAAGTCCTGGGAGAAGACATCCATAGAGCTCTGGGAGGTGACACTCGGAAGGTATCGAGTTCTGTCTCGGGCTGGATGGCGAGCCGCTTGCGAGTCGATGGGCCAGGATCAAAGGGCAGGCTGGCAGTGGGGACACTGCTGTGGGTGTTTGCTCCTGACCTTCTGAGCAGCAGCAAGATGCGGATGAGACCTTGACAGGCAACTCGAAGCAGCCTCAAAGTCACAGTCCCTGCTTCTCATGCAGACTTCACCTCCCCTGACAGCAGCTGGAGAAGCAACACAGCCAAGCACCAAGGGTTCAGGAGCTTCCTGGAAAGCAGAGACCGCAAGTTCCCAGCCCAGGGAGTGGAGCCTCTCCCAAGGAGAGAGGCTGTGCTGCTCCACCTGTTACTGACACACAGCAAAGGACTTGTTGGAGATGAGAAGGTCAGGGACAGCCGTGGCTGTAGACACCATGGGATTGTGGTTTTCTGAAATTCCAGCTCTTGGGAAACACATAAATAGCCAGGAGACAGCGGAGCTGATGGAAAAAAACCCAAACTTTTATTCGAATAAAAGGGAGAGTTCCCTGAACAAACCGCAGTGAGGTCGCTCAGTGCAGGCCGCAGCCCCCTTTTATCCCCCTTGCCCGGAGCACTGGTCCCTGCCAGCGGTTCCTCCACTGGCTGAGGTACTCTGGGCTCACAAGTTTCCCCACACGCCTACTCTGTGTCCCCCATTACGCCCTCATGAGGTGGCTCGGAAGGTCACTGACATTTTTCGAAATCAGGCCGCTCCAAAATGGAGGACGAGGCCACCTGAGACCTTCTCTGCTGCTGACCGGGCCCAGTCTCTGGGCAAAGGGCACCTCTTGGGAACTGACAGCTGAACAACCAGGGACTGCTTGCTTCTTACTGCGAACTCTGACTGCCCTACACGCTTTGCAAGAACACCTTCTTATTGCCAAGAGTGGAGTGGGGATGGCGGGAGGAGGGAGCAGGGCGGCATGTAAGATTGGAACCGTGGAACTGAGGAGAACGGCCTTGAGCCTCTTCAGGGATCTCCTTCCTTCTTGCCTGAAATCCTTTTTTCCCTCCCTCACTGCTCGATCCACACAACCTGATTTGCTCTACACCCTACACCAGTTTGTGTTGGAAGGCACCTTAAAGCTCATCTGCTTCCAACAAACCCTCCACCATGGCCAGGGACATCTTCCGCCAGACCAGCTTGCTGCCAGCCGTGTCCAACCTGGCCCTGAGCGCTCCAGGGATGGGGCAGCCACAGATTCTCTGGACAACCAATGCCAGGGCCCCAGCATTCTCCTAGGGAAGAATTTCTTTCCCATATCCCATCTAAGCCTGTCCCCTGCCCGTGTGAAGCCACTGCCCCTTCGTCTGTCACTGCAGTCCCTTGTAAATGGTCTGTCTTAGCCAAGCCTTCTGAGTCCTCCCTGTCATGTTACAAAATTTGCAAGTCGACCTTGTGCCAGGTGGCACCAGCCAAGCCCTTACCCAAGTGCAGGACCTTGCAGTTGCGGTCTGAGCTCACTGGGGTTGTTCAGCCTGGAGAGGAGGAGACCGAGGTCAGATCTCATCGGGGGCTGCAGCTTCCTCCCAAGGGGCAGCAGCCCTTTCTGCCCTGTGTGAGCAGGGACAGGACCCCAGGGAATGGCTGGAGCTGTGTCAGGGGAGGCTTAGGAGGGCCATTAGGAAAAGGTGCTTCCCCCCGAGGCTGCTCGGGCACTGCAACAGGCTGCCCAGGGCAGCGCTCACGGCCCCAAGGCTGCCAGAGCTCGAGGAGCATTGGGACAACGCTCTCAGGCTCCTGGTGGGATTGCTCTGCTGTCCTGCACAGGGCCAGCAGTTGGACTGGATGACCCTTGTGGGTCCCTTGCAACTCCGGATTTTATGCGATTCGAGCTCTTTGGTTAACCCTTCCTCTCCCCATGAAGAGCTGGCAAAGCTGTTGGGGGTGGGCCAGAACGAGGCAAGCCCCAGCATTCCTTCTGTCTCTATGACACGAGAACGGGAGGCCCAACATTCCATCCCTGGAGACGCTCCAAGAGGAACATCCAGACCTGTGTCCAGTCAACAGAAGTGACCGGTCACCGAGCCTGACTCACCATGGCCCTGTCAGCTCTGTGGCACTGCTGTGTGAGCTGGAGCTCTACCCTCAGCCAGCTCGTGCAGCCCTTCCTCACACCCCAAACCTCCTGCTCCAAAGGTGAGGACAGACCCTGACCCCGAAAGCCCTGGCCTGCACCGTGGGGATATTCACAGTCCTTCCTCCCCTGCACCTTGCCCTGCTCCTCCTCCTCCTCCTCCTCCTCCTCCTCCTCCTCCTCAGTCCTCTCAGAGTTCAACACCCTCTGCTTGGGATGTGACTTCCAGGCTTTGCTCTTTCTCACAGGATCTGCCAACCTGCCTTCACCAGCCCCAGTGGCAAGCAGCTGTGGTGTTGCTGCTCCATCAGACACTGCCCGGGGCGGGCCCCAGAGCAGTGGGAAGCCCCTGGCTGGGGCACACCAAAGTGCCCCCTAGGGTCAACTGCAGCTCGACAGCCATCAGGGGACAGCAGTGGCCCTGGTCCCACCAGTGCGGGACACCCAGCACAGCCCTACCAGCTCAGCCAACCCCTCAGGGGCACCCCTGGGCAGTGGCAGCCCCCCAGACAGGAGCACCCCCATGGATGTGGACACCACCCCAGCACTTGACATCAGTCTGGCCAGTGACGTGTCCATGGATAGAGACAATCCCCGAGGCTGCGACATCTCGCTGGCCAGCGACGTTCTCATGGACGAGGACCCCCCCCGAGGCTGCGACATCTCGCTGGCCACTGATGTGGCCATGGATGAGGACACCCCTCGAGGCTGTGACATCTCGCTGGCCACTGATGTGGCCATGGATGAGGACACCTCCCTGCCCAGTCTCACCGCTGCCAGGCACTCAGTCCCACACCAGGTCCAAGCCACCAGGGACCGTGGGGTGACTCCAGCCAGCCACACTGTGCTGCGTGGGAAGGTCCCGCTGAAGGCGACTCGGGGGCCCTTGGATTGCTTCATGGGGGCTGGGGGGAGCAGCCAGGATAGTGGCAGCAGCGTCCCCATGCCCGTGGACCATGGGGGCACCAGTGGCACCAGCCCCCAGCACAAGATGCCCTCGCTCCGCCCGCCCAAGCAGATGCCGCCAAATGCCTGCAGTGTCCCCAGGACTTCCAAAGCCATCCTGAGCACGGGGCACTGCAACACCATCGGCATGAAGCCTCAGGACCCGCAGCAGCATGTGGGGGGACGCCTGCCACCACCCCAGAGCAGCCTGTCACCACATGACACCGAGCTGCAAAGGCAGGGGACAAAGAGGAAGAGGGGCTCTGAGCCAACACCTACCAGCAAGATCAAGGCTCCCACAGCCAGGGCTGGGGCAGAAAGATTGGCTTAGGCCAGGGAAAGGGAGAGATGGTTTGGGGATCTCTTCCGGTTGGAGGGATAGGTCGTTTGGGGACCTATCCCAAATTGAGGCATAGGTCGTTTGGGGACCTATGCCCATTGGAGGGCTAGATCGTTTGGGGATCTATCCCAATAGCTGGGAGGGAGGGAGGGAGGGTGTTTATGTAGGGAAGATGTCGCTAGAGATGTAGGGAAGATGTTGAGAAAGATGTAGAGATAGATGTCGATAGTGTTAACAGTTTTCTTCTGGCTATGGAATAAAAGATTTGATTCCAACACCTGCCTGGGTCTGCATGGTATGGGGAGGGAGGGAGTGCAGGCTGGCACCAGCAAATGGCACCAAGCGGATCCACCAAGGCCCAAAGGGCACCAAGGGCACCCAGAAGGCACCCCAGGCCTGAGTCAATGCCAGGCACTCATGGAGGGTGACTCTCCTGCCCGCTTCCCCTGGGGAAGCAGCCAGGACACATGGGTCCCTTGCAGGACTCATGCACATGTCCCCACACTGAATGCAGCCCTGAGCACAGCCTGGTCACCATCCTCCCACTCTGGGCTTTTGGAAGGCTGCTCCCAGTGACCCCACCATATCCTCACTCATCCCACCGCTGCCCCAGACTGGGCTCCTCCGGGCTGCCCTGGGGCTACATTGGGCAGGGGCAACAAGGGAGAGGGAAGAGGACGATGGCAGCCACATCCAGGGCCGCACAGGAGTCCAGGGAGAAGACATCCGTAGAGCTCTGGGAGGTGACACTCAGAAGGTATCGAGTTCTGTCTCGGGCTGGATGGCGAGCCGCTTGCGACTTGATGGGCCAGGATCAAAGGGCAGGCTGGCAGTGGGGACACTGCTCGATCCCCGCAACCTGATTTGCTGCACACCCTGTCTCCTAAAACACTTGTACCGCTGGGTCTTTCTGCATGGGCCAAGCTCCTTGTTTCCCTCTGTCCTCCCAGTGCCAGGGAAGGGGAAATAGCCTTGTTTTTCGTCTTCAGCTCCTGCTGCCCTTTTTCAGAAAGCCTCACTTCCTGCAACACTTTCACCCATTTTCAATCTGGTTCTGTCACTATTTCTTTTAATCCCCAGATTTCATCCTCCAACTGACAATTGATATCCACTGAATTGCTACACCTCAAACTGCCGGGAGAGCTCCACAAGTTCACAAGTTCAAGTGGGCAGAACCTATCTTGGATACAGCCTTTCCTGCTTGGAACATCTGATTTCATGGGAGGAGCCAGATGCTGAGCAGTCCTGAAAGCCCTCATTTTCTAGACAAGAGCTCCACTGCAACAGATCACAGCGCAGACCCAAAGTGCTGTTCCTAAAGGGAACTTCGGTACTCACAGACTAGAAATACACAGAAATACCATAGTCAGCTCACAAACACTGATACAAAACCAGCTAAATGCTGGGCAAATGTAAAAGCTATGGTGTATACTTCTCTTAGTTGCCTGCTTTTGGCAAGAAAACGAGACAGAGTATTGCAGTAGATGAACCTTTGCTTTGGCTGTGCTTATGTAAGAAATATTTGACATGTAATTTTAGCAGTCAGTTCACCAACATAAAGGAGAGTAAGAATGAGTGTTACATGAAAGATTCTGCTCAAGATAAAATTATACTGTGATATAAAAAAAATCTGCAAGTTCAGTGTGACTAATCGGAAATAACTTGAATTTTCTATTCTGAGCCCCACATCGCTCCCTGTAATTATAAACAGTACAGTGATACGGTTATAAAAATGGATCATGATGACACCATTTCTTCTTTCAAAAACCTATCTGCTTTAATATCTCTATTTCAGTCAGCTATTTCTTTTAGGAAAAATGGCCTTGCAGGACAATTTCTGGTTGAGTACCTCCATGCCATGGAGACAGCTGAGAAACCAGAAATGCAGCAGAGACAGTCATTTTATTATAATGAAATGTGCAGAAACCATGACAGTGTGTTTAATTCCTCTGTTTCCACAGCTGACTTTTTCAAAAGGACTATTAATACTACAGGAACCAACTATTGCAAGCAACAGTGACAAACTTTCAAAACATGAGGGAAAGACTAGGGATCAGAAGGGCAAGAGCCCCTGTTTCATCTTCCGTTGGCAGTACACACCCTTCTACCCCTTCTGCCATCTTGGGGCCTGAATGCCTATCCTGGGGTCTGCTTGCCTGGCCTTTCTCGGCAATGCACTGTGCCCTCGGGGTACAGTCAGCTAGGGCACAGGGACTATCATAGAATCACAGAATATGGTGAGTTGGAAGGGACACATCAGGATCATTGAATCCAACTCCTGGCCCTATGCAGGACACCCCAAGAATCACATCATGTGCTTGAGAGTGTTGTCCAAATGCTTCTGGAACTCAGACAGGCTTGGTACTCTGACCACTTCCCCAGGGAGCCTGTTCCAGTGCCCAACCACTCTCTGGGTGAAAACCTTTTCCTGATATGTAACCTAAACCTCCCCTGAATTAGCTTCTTGACATTTCCTGGAATTCTGTCACTGGTCATTAAGAGTGAAGAGATTGGAACTTTGTTTCTATTGCCCTTGTTAAATTTCATATGGTTGGTGATTGCCCGTCTCTCTCATTTGTCAAGGCGTCTCTGCAGGAACAGCCCTCAAACATACCAATAATAGAAAGTACTTAGGGTTTTCTTTTTTTTTTTCCCTTTCATTTTGAAAAGATTTTTGTTTGCTTAGACTTTCAAGGAAATTATGATAGAGAATAGTGTGATTTAACCTCGCTTGTGGTTTCCCACTTTGCCGAACTGTGTCTTTTATACCTGTCTTTCATACCCTTTTGGTAGGTCACTGGTTTTTTTACAAGGAATGAACCTGATGTTAAATTAAATTACTTCCTCCAGTGTAAGTGACTGGGGAAATTTCAGTGCTTAGAACTGGAACTGTGATATAAATGACACCAGCAGTATGAAATTTGGAAGTGTAATCATTAGTGCCATATGATGCCAAAAAAAAAAAAAAATCTAATTAAGACTCACAACATCAGTTCATAGTTACTGGCATTTTTAAGGAGTTACTTCTGTACCACTTATCTCTCTGTATCAGTAATTTTGCTGTAGCAAGAGTTCCCTGTTCTCCTACAGCTCGTTGTGAGTGACAGTGCCAGCACCAGCAAACAGTGCTCACACCTTTTGATTTGCTCTGTGTTCTCTTCTTTCTTGGTAAGAGGAAAGAAAAACCATGAGGTTTGTTTTCATTGCTTACATCTCCCATCCCTCCCTGGTAGCTGCAGCCAAAGGATTGATGGGGAAGGTGAAGATAGGGGGTGGAAATTTAACACCCAAGGATCCTAGAGAAAGGGAAAGCACAATAAACTCATGTTTTGTCTAAGAAACACCAATTTACATGGATTCCTACATTATTGCTACTTTTGTTTATCTGTGTACCTTCTGGACTATTTTGAAAGAAAGGGAAAACGCTAATAATGACTGGTGCTGTAGGACAGGTTTTTAATCGGTAGAAGAAAAGAAAAAAGAGGGTTCAGACCTGTGTGTGACTTGGCATAATGCTTAAACTGCAGATCCATTTCTAGCATTGACTAACTGATTCCTCCTTTGATTGGCAGTGTTTCTCAATCTTTGAAATATTTAGTGGGGGTGCAATATTTTTATTAGTTACAAGCAAAGTCATAACACTTTGTAAGAGACAATTCATTTTTCTAATTACAAAGACAGGCAAGAGTAAGATTATATTTGGTATAATTAGAGGTTAGTCACTCTTCCAGAACGAGGAAATCTTGTATACATCTTTTAGAACTCTACTCGAACTACAATAAAAGGAATCATATTTAAAAAAAAAAAATTAGGAAGGCATAAAAGCTAAATGTTTTACTGACTATTGAATACTAAGCGAGCACAACATCTTTAATTAAATACATTTTAAACCACTTAATAAGTACTCAAATTGCTGACAGTAAAGTGTCAGAGACCTTATATCAATTTGCCTCTTACACTGGTGTAAAAGACAAAATAGCTGCTGAATATGGCAACCAAAACTGGTAAAAACCCACCATAAATATATAAAAGGATAAAACCAGAAAAGCAAAACCGGACAAAATATTTATTAGGCTACAACTTGGAATTTGAATTCCTTTCCTGAATCAGTGATATATTATGGAAACTATACATCCCAAAGGACTTACACAAACACAGGAATATAAGAAAATGTGGCAATCCTCTCCCATTGTTAATCAGTGACGACAATGGACCTTGAAAAAATCCTGTACTATCAGAAGCATTATTTTATTAATAGTGTGATGAAGATATAAAGAAAAAGCAACTTCTTCTGAGGATCCAGGCAAAGTTTTAAACCCTTGTACATCAAAATAGCGTGAAATTACTAAAACAGAAGAGATATAACAAAATAAGGATTTAAGAAAAAGAAGCAAACAGTAATAAAAGAATAATAAAAGTAATAAAAGAAAAATCCTGTTATCATGATTAAAAGTGTACATCTAAAGAACATTTATGTTCTTAATAATAGAGGAAATTCTGAATTTGTAAGTAATAAAAATTTGTTTTACAAAGAGGAAGCATATGGACAATAGAAACCATATATCTCACACATCTTATAAAGGTTTGAAAGTCAATTGTATACAAGGACAAAGAAGACATATCCAAAATTTCTAGATCAAATTACAGATGTGACTGCCTGTATAGATCTTAAATGAGCAGTTAAAACAGTGTAAAGAGTGGAAATCATCAGCAAGAAGAGAAAAAAGATGGGAATAATTACACAGAAACATATGGGTGGGTTTTGATCAGTAACTGGCATGATTTTCTGTATCATCTGAATGTGATCTGAAAATCTCGATAAGGGTCCTGTTATCAAGTTTGTGTTTTGGTGTTTTTTTACCCAGAAGGAGGCAATTCAATACAATCCTTCTGAACACATGGTGCATGCAAATGCCTAGTGCAGGTAAACCCCAAGCAGAGGTTACGGGTTTACTCCACCTAACTTCACTAAGAGTGCAAACAAAGACTAACTAATAAAGTTTCATAAATAGTAGCTTTTTATTTTTCAGAGATGTGGCTTGTCGTGGAACACCAGCCCAATGAAAACTGAACCCCAGGGACAGAGAAGCTGTCAGTATAATGCTCTCATTTCAAGAAGGCTGAGAAAACAGGTTTAAATGAAAGACGCAGTGGGCAGGAACGTTGCTACATTACAACTGAAATGAAAAGAATATTGTATCTGCAACAACTCATGGTAAAATCACTACCGTATCATTATTTATGGATACATGCATACATGACAAGAAATGGACCTACTAACATACAGAAATGTTGTAGAACTACAGTTTAGATTAAGAAAAAGGGTAAAAGTACATGGCTTCCTCAATGAAAGATAACATATGTCAACAACGGAACGGAGGAAAGGATTACACCATGTCACTCTAACCTTTTGCACTCTTACTAGATTTCCTGATACTGTCACTGGTGGGACAGAGAAATTAATAAAAACCTACTTAGACATCATTTGTCAAGGCAGAAGCTTTACCTGGGCTGGCAGTAGATAAAGCTTGTAAGTACAACTGACATGCTGGACAGTTGTGGCCAAGAAGGGGAACTCATCTCATTCCAGCTTTCAAAAATTCTTAAAATTAATGAGGAATAATACAAAAAAAATCAGTCTCAGATGGCTTGAAGGTGAATAGAACTATCTTTTTCAGTGCTGGCAGACACTCCTTTGAGTAGAAAGAGATCAAGTTGTTTTACCTGTTTAAGATGGGAGGTGGGAAAAGGGTAGTTTTAGAAAAGCACAATACAATCTAATAAGGGTTAAGTAATATGACCAAAGAGGCATGTGTCCCAGACCTCTTTCTTTTCAATTGGATGTTACATGGAAAACTTCAGAGCAGCTGGTTTAGCAAACTAGCCAAGAGTGGGAAGGAGAGCAGAGCGCAGGGGGACTGGGAGGGCTGTGCCAGCCACCTGCTATGGGATAAATCTCCCTGTATGCCACAGTAATGTTATGTTGTGCCTCAAACCAGGGCTTCCCTGTTGCAGCAAGAAACTGCTCATAAGGTCCACTTGGCAGTGGTGGGGGATAAATGTCAGAGGCAGTCTCTAAAATGACCCTGAATATCTGGCAGTGAGTTAGTTGTCCAGGGTGATGACAGCTTCACAAGGCTTTTGTCTGATCAAATGAATGCACTTAGTGTGGGAAGGCAGCTGGAGGTAACCAGATCAACATTTACCTAAAAGGCTACATTTTGAACTTTTAACGATTTTCAGATACCATTACAGCAAGCTGAGCCTATTACTTTGTGAGGCTTAAGCCTATTAATTTATCAATGATATGAAAGGCAAGAACTGGTTCAGCAAGAAAATACCATCTTAGTCTCAGCCATCTGCAGTGAACCTGCCTTCACGGTCCGTTTCACCATTCCACAGCATTTCTGGAGTTTGCAGGCTGTGAACAGGCACCAGGTGCTGCTGCTGGGTTTATCAAATGGGAGCTGTTTCCTCTGATGGCTTTGCATTTGTGTGGGACTAGCTGCATCTTGTGCATTCAACAGAGAAGAAAACCTGGAAAGTCAAGGGCACTGGATCAGCCACTCCTGTGCAGAGAAAGCAAAAAGAGGGACAGTTGCTGCTTTGATCCCTTTCACCCTGTTTTCATTAAGGTGATGCTGGTAGGTACCTCCTAAGGGGACATGCAGAGGACTTGTCTCTATGATGTGCTAAGAAGTCTTTTGCATACCTGCACAGATCTTTCAAAAAGCACTAACACTGAGTGTACAAGTGAAAAATATTTCCTGCAGAGGAAATTATTACAAAAAAAATCGTGCCACTATATCTGCTGCTTCAACAGTCAGTAAAATTTGGATCATACAAGCACGTGAAGCATTGGAGGACAATTCTCTTCCCCCACTAGGCGAGTAAATCAATCCCCAGTGCTCATAGGAAGGCTGCAAGACATGAGAAATGGGACTGCCACAAAGGAAAGATAAGCAGGCTTCCTCTCTCCACACACGTCCTCTTCCAAGTCAAGTAGCATTGGTCAACAATGGCAAAATATAGCAGTCTTCTCATTGACACTTTTGTGTTATTATTGGAATAATTTTTAGGAATTCTCCCAATCCTTTTTCACTTGAAATAAGCAGACTTCAGTCTCCATAAGCTGGCCAAAACAGCCAACACATGGAAATCACAGAAACTGAGGAATCAAAATTGGCATAACAATATAGCAAAAAAAAAAAAAAAAATTCAAACAATGCCAACAGACATTTGTGCTTCTCCAGGTATATTTAAAGGCAATCCACTATTACAGTTCAGAGTTTTAATTCTTTGCTTTATAGAGCAAAAATATGAGTTATGAGCTCCCCACACTGAAGAAGATTTAAGTAGGTTCAAGAAATATCATACAGACCATTGTTAAAAACAGATGGGAAAGTGGGAATCAGATTAGGAGGTAAAAGCTGTTGTATGCCCAAGAGACAACATTTTTACATCTTTAGAACAATTTATTTTCATCATCTTGTAGTACCTGCAAAATACTACTTCTTACACTATTTACCCCGAGTAAAGCATTGACAATTCCTTAAAGACTAGACAGGACTTGGAAATACAGTAGCATCGCTAACAGGTTGAACAGAGGATTTGGGACCTTGACAGGCTGGTGCAAATCAGCATGAAACCTCTACATGTTAAGTTTGAAATTCATTGCTCTTCACATCTTAGTTCACTTACAAATGAAATTGCTTGTCCTAAAACTTTGCTGAGATGGGCAAAATCCATTTCTCAATGGCACATGGACTTTGGTGTTTTGTAGGAAAATGCCTCTTTGCAAATGTAAATTGGTCTATTATTTTGGAGAGGAGCTGTAAAAATCAAATAAACAATCAACAAACCATTTCTGCACGTTCTGATTGCAACATGGCTCTCAGCAGAAAATGTAGATGAGACAAGAACTAGGAGAGAGCAAAATGAAAGACACAGAAATGCTGACTACTTTATTAAGAAGCTCTGCTGAATAAGCTATGGTTACTCTTATAGTGACTTCACAGTGAGATATTTGCCATTAGGATGTGGGACTTTGCCCGACGAGCAGCACTGGGTCCCAGGCCCAATGTTTTTCAGAAAATTCTAAAGGTAAGGATCAGAAGGACGGTAGAATGAGGATGTGTGGACTAGAGGCTTGCCCCAGCACAACTCATACCAGACAGGTGCTAGCCTCCTGCTGCAGTCCCCGTGCAGCCAGTCACTGTGGAAAATCCCTGCCAGGAGTGACAGCGTCGCCAAAACATTGCACGTGGAGACGGAGCAGCCAAAAGCCGTGCAGATGGCAAAGGTATGGAGACCTGCACGGAGCACGACAATACAGAAGCTGTGGGATCCCACCTTCGATGCCACTTGGCAGACCAACCGCGACACCACGGTCGCCTTTCGGACACTGGTACCCAAAGCGGAGTGATGCACAGGGCTCGGCTGCCTTCCCAGCACACCTTGTGTTGGCTTCAGACCCTGTGCTTCAGGTCTTCAGACCTGGGAGACCTCTTGCTTGCTCCTCTCCAGCAGCAGCAGCAGCACCGAGGTCGCGCCTCTGGAGAGTGAAACCTCTCGGTGTAGCACTGTGCACGGTAACACGGCCCCACCGCAGCCGGGTCCCGGCTGGCAGCAGGACCCAGGGGGCTGCGCCTCTCGCTCTCCCCCGCGCCCCCTCCTTAAGATGGAGGCGCGGCACCTCCTCGCCTTGCTGCCGGCAGGAAACACCTCCCTCCCCCCAGTCCCTCTCGGGATGGAGCTGGACCAACCCTTCGGTGGCAGGGGAGCCGCCTCCCACCCCTCCTCTGCCGTGCCCGGGGCCGCTGCCGCTGCCGCTGCCGACAGGTGCGGCTGGGAGCCGGGGCGGCGGGCGGTGCGTGTTCGGGGGGTGTCTGCGGGCGGTGCGTGTTCGGGGGGTGTCTGCGGGCGGTGCGTGTTCGGGGGGTGTCTGCGGGCGGTGCGTGTTCGGGGGGTGTCTGCGGGCGGTGCGTGTTCGGGGGGTGTCTGCGGGCAGCGATCCTGCGCGGAAGGCGGCGGCCGTCCCCCGGGAGCGGTGTGGAGGGACGGCGCCTGCTCCTGAGTCAGCAGCGGGAGGAGGCGGGCGGCACTCCGCCGCCCTCCCCGGCCCCGCCGAGCGCCCCCGCCCCGGCCCCCGCTCCCAGCTCCCGGCCCCGCCGAGCGCCCGCGGGAGGAAGGGGGCGGCGGGGCCGTGCCGGCTCCTGCCCTCCTTCGCCGCCAGGTAGGATCGCCGCCGCGGCCTGGGCGGAGGTGGGGAAGGGGCGGAAAACGGAGCCCGTGCTCCCCGATCTGGGCGCTTGGGCGGGCGCTCCCGGCGAGGCGCATCCCGGGCTAGCGGGGAGGGAGAGCCCTGCCGCGGCTGTGAGCGCCGGGCTGGAGTGCTACGGGACAGCGGTAGCGATGAGCCAGCCGCTCTTCCAGGGACTTCTCCCTCCCTGCATCCTTCACACCGCCGTGTGCGTGTGGCAAAGTGTGCATCCTGTGCGACCTGTTAGGCCGGGAGAGCGTGGGGAGATACAGCAGTGGGCTGCATTGGGGTAACGTGTGTGTGTGTGTGTGTGTGTTGGTGTTTAGTTTGCAGATAGATTTGTTTATGTACGTATAGAAAAACAAGTGTTTTAGTATGAAGGATCAGTTTCGGTAGGATGTTTCCTAATGCATGTGCATTTAGCTGTGTCTGATCTGAGCTCGGAAATCATTGCTTTATGTTGCTCTCCATGTATATACATCTAAATATCTCTCTATACATATCTTCAAGGAATGTGAGAATATTACTCTTGCCAAGCTGCTCTCCAATCTGTCAAAATGTGTGTTTGTTACAGCCTAGACGTGTCTGCTGAGCATGCTTACGTGTAGTATGTGAAATGCTTTGTCAGGTTGCGTTCTGAGCAGTAGAGCAGAGCTTAAACAGAAGAAAGTACGAAGTGTGATTTTTATATTTGTTGCAGTTTTGGGTGTTACCTGCATCGGTGTTGCTATACAAAACCAGAAGACGGTTCCATCCTTCTCCTGAACCGCTTCAGGAGCCTATTGCAGAAAGCCTATGAGTAGTCAGATTGTTGAGGGAACAATATTAAGCCCAAACTCTTTTGCCCTCTGTTCCTCCCTATCTGTTTATACTGTAGGAACACTTGTGTTCCTCACGCTGACTGCATGACGAGATAGTGAAGTTGATATAGTAAACTCTTTGGGGTAGGTTTTGCCTTTGCCTTTGCAATATCTTGTAGTAGGAGACTGGTTCTCAACCACACAACTCTAATAGATGTTTGTTTTGTTTAATTATTCATTCTTTGTGTGGCAAGATTGACTGTTTTGGGTCATGTTTTGCAATTAGGCATTGTACTGAGTCAACTTTGAATCTTTAGAAACCTGGCATAATACGGAGTTAATAGGTGATACTATCTATACTCATTTTGGTGGCTTAGATGATGGGAGGCGAGCTGCTCAGAATGTTGTACATCAAACTGTGTGTCTGAGTGATGCAAGTAAGATGAGAGAGTGTATGTGTATGAGCTTTGTGGGCTGATGCTTTTCCCTTAAGGACAAGACAGTGGAGAATGCATTATAACCTGAGTTTTACCTTATTTAAGATGATTAGAGTTATGGTCATGGTCTGTGGTTTCTTGCCCAGTTTAGTATTTTACCTACCATTTCCTTTGGGAAGTACTGTGATGGAGGGCTGGAGGAGCATTTCTGTAACACTTCTGAAAACTTCATGTTCCACAGAAAACATAAGCAAGTCTGTTTCATCTTCATTAGTTGCATATCAGTTGCAATTCTATCAGTTCTAATGAGCTGCCTAAAGTGAAGAAGTTTTGGTGACCTGGAGATGCCATAGTTTGGTTCAGCTTTGTGTACAGCAGATCTCTTACCGTGTTGGTTTGGATGCTCTCTGAGTGGGCTGCCAATTTCAACAGTGTGGAGAGAGAGAAATTACCATGGACAGGTTTCTAAACCTGTTTGTGAAATCTCCATCAGGAATGCTTTAAAAACAGTTGATTCCTTCTGGTCCCCATGTGCACAGACACAGGATCTGTTTCAGGTGGAGCCCTTCAGACTCTTTCCAGATCTACCTTCTGTGAAGAAGGTTTGCCATGGGTTTCTAGACATATCAGTACAGACTTTGCTTACAAAGCTTTCCTTTAAGAAAGCGTATGGGAAAGGTTTTTTCTTGCTAGTTTTGATAGTGGCACTAAATGTATATCCTTCAAGGGAAACTGGTGATTAAAGGTGGAGATGTGATCAAGTGCTGTATATCCAGCAGTCTCCAATTTCAACACTGTAGAGAATGCACAGAACCATTGTAATGGATATTGTACCCACGGGGAGAAATCCTTCCTACTGGTAGGCAGTTAGCTTTCAATTTCTGTCACAAAGTGTCTTTCTGTACAAATTTATAATCTAATTTAACAGCAGATATAGTTGCTTTTCCATTTAAGCACCTAATCTCTTCCCAAATGGTGCCACAGTTTGACCTTTGAGTATTTTTCAGGATGATGTGACTTTGTACTGAGCGGATTGGAACTGAGTCAGTCTGGTCGGAGATAATATGAATGTGGTTAATCTAATGGGAGTTTTCAGCTAGTTAGCCTTGGTGAAGGAGAAGTTTAGAGGTTGTTTCCTGTCCTAGTGCATTTTCTTTGATAAATCTGTCCTCTGTACAGTTTGTTAACTGTTCTGCATGTTGCAAGGAGTTCCCCTGGTTAAATACAGATGGGTTTTAGAGAAATAAAAAGTGCTCACTTATCTGAGAGTGGGCTCCAGATATTTACATCTTAGGGGAGTGTGTGTGCACACTTGTATTTTAGCTGTTTTTAACAAGCAAGTAGTTTTCTGAACAGCAGATAAGGAAGATTTCTATGAATTTATGTGTTGAGGTCAAACGAGGATTTTTTCATTGCCTTTCTATGTCCCTCTCCATTTTTGCCACATAGTCCCCTCTTGATGACATGACACATGGGCTACTATTTTCAGTCATGGAAACTGAATGGCACTTTTTTTGAGGGTGGGCCTGTAGACATTCAGAATGCAATTTTGTCTTCTCTGGCTTGGTTTATTTTACAGAAGTCATGAGAACTCAGTTACCTGCTGGTAATCTGTTTTTCTCTGGTTGAAATCAGTCAATAAATGGCTTAAAGGGTAGGTAAGTGGTGAAAAAAAAAAAAAAGGAAAATCTGTCAAGTAAGATTTTTCTCTATGGGAGAGCAGGCTAACAATGAACGTAAAAGTTGACATGGTCAGGTGGGTGAAAGGACTTACCCCTCCATCCCCCACTTTCTTAGCTAAGGGAATGTACTCATTTCTCTGCTCTTATATCAACACAGAAGATTTAGATCTAGAAATGGATTTACAGCATCCAACTGCATTAAAAATATTTTCCCAAAGGTGATAAAATAGCAAGACACAAAGGAAGAGAGTGTTTAACTACTTCACTTGGAAGATTTGGGCTTTTCTGGCTATCTGCTGTTGTACCCACGCCCCTTATGCAAGCTTTTTTTTCCTGCAGTGTGTGTGATTGTATCTCAGGCAGTCACTGGTTATTCAATACTCTAATCTCAGAAATGACCAATTAGCTTTGTTGACATTAGTACTTACATTGCTTGATCCAGCCTCTGCCAATCAATCTGTGAGCAGCCCTTGAAAGCTGTCATAAATTAGATGTACTTCTAAGCCCAGTTTTATAACACCATAGTGTAATGCACAGATATTATCTAAAATCCTACAACATCCATTTGAGCTCAAGTGTCATACTGTTGCTGCTTCTACATGAGTGAACTTTGCATTTCATGTAAGGGGAGTGAGTTCAGAGAACTTCTACAGTAAAACTTGAATTTTAATGTAGCAGTTTTGAATTGTCTTCCTCCACAATGTTTGCACCATGAGTACTATTACTGCTATAACGTCAAAGTAAAATCTAGTAGTTAATTAAGTGCAGCAATTCAAATTGCACTGCACAATAACATAAAAGCTTTTGCAACGCTTTCTATAGTTGGTATTTCTTTGGCTGAAGTTATAAACTTGTTTTTTTTCAAGACAACCTCATGTATTATGTGACAGCTGGCCCCTATGTTTTGGTAGCAAGTGCCTGCAATTTCCTTTGAACTGTGATCGTTTCTGTGTTTGGCACTTCTGAAACCACTGTCCAGGATTCCTACATAGTATGTTTGCAAACTTGGGTCTTCAGTCTGCAAATATTGGCTTTGATGCTTAGGTAGAGATCACTCAAGAAGAATCTATTTTAATTTTATTTTTTTTTAAAGCATTAGATATTAAATAGCAGTATTAACAATTGCAACAGTTCAATTTATCCTAAATGAGGTCTTCTAAATCCTAACAGTGGCTTAAATGAGGTCAAGTGTTTGTCAGTATTTGAAGCCTTGATCAATCTATGAAAAACTATGAATCTTGTGGTTTTAAATGGTGTGGCTTTCCCTGCAGTAGAGAGAGATTTATTTTTTTTCTACTGAAAATTGATACTTTTTCAATAATTACTGTAGTTCAGGGAATGGCACTTAAGGAAAAATTGTCAAAATCCTAAGAACTGCAGTTCAAAATGATGGTTTGAATCAATTAATACTTCTTTTAATTTGAAGACTTAAATTCTAAGTGGAAAAAAAGATGCCATTAGTTTCAGCCCAGCATTATGGACAAGTGGGTTTTTTTGTGTAGTTTTAGGATAGTCATTTTTTGACCTCGAACAAGTGCAAAATAAATACATTCTTCTATCCTGTGCGCTTACATGATCCAGATTAAACTATGTGAGTATCTTTTTTTCTAGACCTCCTTATAATTTTCTCAGGTTTCTCCAGAAGCATAAAACCCACACCTGCAAATTGTACCTCTGCTGCATAAGGATGCCTCAGTATCTAGTGGGAGCCCATTGTGAGGTGCAGCTTGCTGTGTGTAATTGCATTTTGTCGTAATAGCACTTGAACTAGGCAGTCGATTGAGACCACAAGACTTTGTCACAGGCCTTCAATCAGCTGTTGGGCAGTAGCAACTTTGAGTTCTGCAAGCTGAAAAAAATTTTGACCACCTTTTATGCATTTTCTTCTGTGATCTCTATTCCTGTTGAAAAAAACCTACTTATATCCTGGAAGAAGCTGGATAGAGAAATTCTGAAATACCCTTCATGGGAGGCTTAGGACAGGCTAAATAAAAATCCAAAGGATGATGTAAGGATGCTTTGTCTTGCCTCTGTGCTGTGGAAGGGTCAAGATACCATCTTGTTCCTTTAATCTCTTCGTTTACTTAATTTTCACTGTGGAGTACATTTGTTATTGCCTCACTTATCAGTATTCTCTGCTATGTCCTTGTGAAAATAGAAAACATAGGGAGATGAAAGTATGATGGTTTAGAGGAATTGTTCAGTAGTTTGACTGCCTTCTGAAGGGAGATATTTTGATCAGTGGGGAGTGTGGGGCTCTCTGGTGTCTAACAATCTCACTCTGTTACTGACTTTTCCTGAGAGTTAGTTTTTGGTTAGTTCCCCCTTCTTGCTGGGCTGGCTAACCTCAGGGCTATACAAATGTTTGTATTGCAAATTAAGTAATAACAATCCTGAAATATTATGACCTTTTACACTTAATATTGTATGCCATAATACCATGTAAATCCTGACTCTGATAATAGTGTTTATATTTCTCAGCACAGTAGTTCCACCGTTCATTGGTGGGTTTAAAATACTCTGCTCTTCCATGTAAATAGCTCTTGACACCGTATACCCCTCCTAACTCTCTCACCTTTAGGATTTCCACTATTGTTTGCTCTTTCCACAGCAATTATAATAAAGGCTACTTAAATCTTGTAGAATAAAATGAGTCTTTCTGTGAAGCACTGCAGCTCTGTCTTTATTTGTCCAGTTGGCCTCACTTAGCGGTTGACAGAGCTGTGGATACCAGTGGAGCTAGTGGAGCAGGTAGCCTATCCAGCTTAACAGGCAAGGTGTTTTCAGCTATTCAGTTTGGCTTTTTGTCATGGTTAACTTGTTGTTTGTGCCCTGGACTTGACCAAGGAAATTGATGTAGAGTTGGAATGTAATGCCAGTCTAATGTAAGCCTTCACCAAGACCTGTGGGAGCCCCTCTGAATAACAGGGAGAGACATTTGTGATTATTACTGTATCCTGCAGCTGCAATCATTTTCCATCAGTAGTCATGGTGTTTTTTTCAAGTATAGGTGCCTATTGTTAGAAAATTGTTTGAGAGGAAGGTGACTTTGCACAGGTCACAAGCCTTGATGACTCTGCAATATCTTACACATCTGCTGAAGGGCTTGAAAATCGTCCCCTTTATTTAGATGCCTAACCTGTGGCTGTTTTGATGATGTGTGTTCATACAGTCTGTGTTATTGTTAGACCTCCTAGTGTCTGCAAGTGTCCTGAATTATTCTCTGTGTTATTAGGGGAAAATGCTACTGGCATGAAGTTATTTTTTTTTTTTTCTTCTGAAGTATTTATACAGTGTTAATGCTCAACTCTTAAGTAATTTTCTCGGGTATTAGTGTGCAGGTACAGTAACTGACAACTAATTTAAATTCTTCATGAGAGGTGGATTTCTGAAAGGATTGTCTTGTATTATGTTTAATAGAAATGTTGACATATATGCATGTGTGTATACATTTATATATGTATATAGACACTTCCATTAAGTGTGGTTATGTGTTCATTTACTCAGCCAGGCTGCTTTACAGAAGAGGTGCTGTCAATTCAAAAACAGGGGGCTTGCTTTACTTGTGGGTTGAGTTTCAGATGCTGTTTCAGTATTTATTTTGGCATGTTGCCTGGCTGTGCTAACGACCAGAAGGACAAGAAGGCAAGAAGCCCCTGCCTGCCTTTACCCCCCATGACAGTATGGCTGGGCCCAGCATTCAGGGCACTCGCTCTCCTGGAGGTTTCTGCTACCTGGCATCGCTCTCTGGCTGCCTTCACGACACCACTTGTTCTTGTCTGTGATTTTGTTAGAGTGCAAGCATTCTGCTACACCTTTTGGAGGGCGCCAGCGTGCTGCCTTATGCTCTATTTGCTGTTTCAGAGATGTAGGATTTTAATGTATTCCCAGACACAGGTAATTTCAGTCCATACACATTCCTGTGGTTATAGCCCTGGCCTAATTAGATGTAGGAAGCGGCAATATAGTTCTGCTTGGCTGACCCCTTTCTGTCTCTAAGGGAGAAAGTTACTTCATTCTGCATTGAAGCTAAAACGAAGCAAAATGTAGACTGTAGAGAAGAGGGGGAAAATATTGGCAGTTCCTTTTCCTTGGAAAGCTGTTGTTCTTCATGCATTATCTACAAGAAGATGTTGTGTTCCTGATCAGGAACTGCATATGTTTAAAAGATGGTGAAGTCCAAATGTTTGTACAGAGGGATCAGTTCAGAATTCCCTCTGATTCTGTTGGCTAGAGCACTGCCATAATCTGCCAGCTGGACCAGAAAAATGTAGCTTTCAGAGTAAGGCAACATATGGATAATACACATCTATTTTTACCATACCTGTTTCTAAAGGCTGCCATCCCTCTTCTAGCTAAGAGTTCAAGTCAGACTTGAACTCCTAAGAGCCAAGAAATGCCAAAGTAATTACCAGCAATGCTGGCTGCTTTTGTTGTTATAAAAATAACAGGCTTTGTGATATCCGTGAAGGGTGGAGATTCAGCTAGAAAATTAATCTTGTGGCCTTAGTTATTTTTAACTGCTGGAATCTCATGGTTTGCTGCCTTCTTTAAAATTTAATGTCTTTTGTGTTTGTGTGATGAAACTTGCAGTTGTGGGAAACAGAACAGTATCATGAGGATGACAAGGGCAGCATCAGATGCACACACTGCAGCAGTGTTTATTGTTTTAACAGTTTAAGAAGGCATGCAGTGTCTGGTAGCTTTGTTCCTATCTGTGGGTCAGAAGCTGTGCACTGAATTCTGACTTTGTGTGCTTTGTGTCTGAGCTTGATCCTAGTATCAGGAAACACAAGCTAGTGTTGCAGTGAATGGGAGCTCTTTTATTATGTGGAAATTAAACATCAATAGATGTGGAGCCACAAAGAAGCATGGGAGGACACAGTATTGCTTTTGTGCATTCACTGTATCCTCCTATGTTGTGTCCCGTAAGGATTCATTGGAGATTCTACAAGCAGTTCAAAATCTGGTATTTTGTAGCTTTGGCAAGTTGTATTTTCTTAATATAAATTAAATAAAATAATAATTTTTAAAAAAAGGAAATCAAACCCACAACCATTTGCTACAAGAACTGTGTTTCTGAACTCTGTACAAGTAATACTGAAAAAATCTGGATCACTTGCACAGCCTCTCAGTGTTTTTCTTAGTGCTGCTAGAAGTATTCTAAGTGGACTTCTCAGTCAGCTGTTCAGTAGGAAATAGAATCTGCTATTTGTCTCCTCTTAGTGAGACAGTTAAGTTGCCCTTGCAGAGGAAAAAGGCCTATAAAATAAACAAATTATTTTTCTTCCTCTTATGGGGGCTAATTCTGACCTCGTGATGTTCTGATACCGAGCCTGATGCATTTTTCCTTAGGCTAAAGGACTAAAAGTCTCTCTTAGGCATCTGATCCATTTGGCTGCTTCTGGGAATGAGTGAAGGTTACAGCGAATGCACAATATCTCAGAAACCTTGAGCTGCAGTAATAAGCTCTTCTGCAAATCACAGGTTATGGTGGCTAGCAACTTTTCCAAGTCTAGACAGATTTCCATAGAAACAGGAAAAAAATCTGTGCACAAAATTATGATCTTATGGTAATAATAATTTTCCTACCCTTGATATATGAGGTATTGTTTTTATTTAGTGTTTTATTTCAGAACATTCAAACTAAGCCACAGAGATGTACAGAGCCATCTAGAAAAGATCCCTTCTCAAAGAGCAGAAGTCCAAATGCTGACTTGCTAGGCTTTCTAGTCTAATTCAGTCAGCCTTAGCACAAGAGAACTTATTTCTTTTGCAAGGGAAAAAGAACAAGACGGTCTTTCACCATATAAAATTAGGTGTGGTAAGGAACCTTCCAAGAGCATCCAGTTAGCAGCATTTCCATCACATTTAGATACAGGCAGCTGAAATATGAAAGTCACGTAATGAACATCAAAGGAAGGTGACTGTGATACGCTGCCTTGAGAAGGGCTGTTCATTGAAAAAATCACTACCTATGTTCTCATTTACAGAAATATTTTTTGGTCAAGCATCCATTTAGGATTCTCGGGGGGGGGGGGGAGCGGAGAGTTTGGCTAAACTAGCTTTTTTTCTTGCATGAATAGTGTTGCTTTGAACTATTCATTCCTTACATCTATTTGTTGCTTAGGCTGCCTTATTTGTAGAATTTAGTGTCATGGCAAGGAATGTCTCCCTAGAAATTCTGGAGAAGTGTCTGTTTTCATTTACCTTGATAGTTGGGGAAGAGTAGCTTGAGAGCTGCCTCAAGAGCTACCTTAACACTGCATGGATTTTAGCACAAACAATACTGTCTGTGATTCTTCATTCAAGGGTACCTGCTAGTTTCTGTTTCCAGTCAGTGGAAAACCAGGGACTGGATAGAAAACTGCAATTAATGTGGGTTTTGTTTTAAAAGAATTAATGTGGGTTTTGAGGTAGAGGAGCCCAAGCATGCAAATCTTTCTGGGATGTTTCTTCATCTTCTGAAAAGAGAAAGAGGTTTCCAGGTAGGTAATCTGTTCTGTATCTTCAGCTTGCCTGATCTACTATGTCATCCACCAAGAAGTCAGGAAGTAATGATAAAGCCTGCATATCACCTGTCTGTCGTCTTTTACTGTAACATTCTAATTAATGCTCACATCTGACCTGTTTTTTCCTGTGCTGTCTGTTGCAGTGCTTGATGGACACAGGAGGGAACTAAACAATATTAGAGGAAACCGACATTAAGACCTAGAGTTTCGACACAACTGGAAAAGCAGTTGTCACTGCCTCCCTGGTGCAGCATGGCATTCGGACCTGGTGTACTCTGCCTGTTCCTGTGGGCAGTAACGGGTAAGAGTTGACTTCTTGTGTGTCTGAGTCACCCAGAAAAAGAGAAGCAAATGCTCCTGGAACATGTATACAGCTGTGGAGGAAATACAAATAAGGCAAGAGCTGGAGAATCTTGTGACTCCTCAATGCAAAAATCTTTGGGAAGGTACAGCTTCCTAACAGGCAGTTGACTGCTATGGAAGAAGGCAGTTGTGAGTAGCTGTTTGGAGCCAGTTTCAGTAGGCTGTTTCCTGGGAGGCACATGGGGCAAGGATGGGTAGTGGGAAAGTTTAAACAGTTTTCCTTCTGTTTCTCCTCAGGACAGCAGTTAAAGAATGATGTATTGCTTGTATTCTAAGCTACTTCTTTGTTCCAAAGTATCATAGGATAGTTGATATATGAGAAGCATAAATGCATTTGTTCACATCTATCACCTCATCATCCTCTCATATACAAACATGTATTTCCTTCCAAAGACCACAGGGAAGTCCTGTAAATTTCTGCTTCAGCCACAGGAGTAGGTAAATTATTTCCGCAATCAGACAGATGAAGAATGATAGTAATTCTTAATACTGCTGCTGTGTCCTAGAGAGACTTAATCTGGGGCAGGCAGTTTCGATATGGCAAGTGCAAAAAAGTGTTTGCAGAAGTGGGGTTTCTTTTCTTAAAAAACAGTGTTCGAATTCTGGCTTTGGAGATACTGGCAACATCTATATTAGCAGGAATTGGGAAAATAGCACTCAGTTATCTGACTTTCATCTCTTGCAGTAAAAACAGGATGAGCTGTTTCACAAGGGAGAGCCTTGCTTAGTAATGCTGAGGCTTAAACTGACTACTGAATTTGGAAAAGCTGGTTGAGGGGGGATAGGTATTAACCTACAGCTGAGGGGAGATAGGCATTAAGTATAGCTGTGCTCACATCTGGTTCAAAGTAGTCATCAAGATCACCCTGAGGATCTTAAAGTGCCAATTTCTTAGAGAAGAACGTGGAGCTGAGGTTTTTGTTGCTGTAGTAAACAAGTATGCCTTTTGGAAATAAAATGCTCTCCTATGTGATAGTGAGTACCTGCTGTAGGGTCCGTACTAGTATCTTTAGAAAAAAAACTCCCAGCAACTTCAACAGAAGACAGTAATGTGCAGTAAATACTGGATTTTGCCTGCAGAGAATGTCACAGTTTCATGCTTCTGATAATACTGTTAATTGTTAGCAGACTAAAATATCTTCCACGTGCTATGTATAGAAAGTTATCGGTCTTTAGCTCCAAATTTGCTATGCTCTCTTGGTTTGTCTGAGAACAAGACCATTGCTGTCAGACTGTTGGCTGGATTTCAAGCCTCTCCTTGGACCTCAGGTACCAGCACACAGTGTTCAGAGGACAACATAATCTAATATCTCATTTTGATAAAAATGTAAGAATTTATTTCCATCTTGATAATTTGAAGTGTTTTTTAATCCAATTAATATTTACTCTAATTAAACTGGAAGGTTCTTGCTGATTTCCAGGATATGTTTGCTAAAATACATCAGTAGATGCTCAGCTTTTTTTGAGTCAAAAGGACTTCTTTTTGGTGCAGGCTTGAAGGTGAATTGACTCAGGGTCAGGAATTTGCTGGGTGTTCCTTCTGTTTTTCTCTGCACACAAACTTGTGCTTTTAAGGGCCACTTTTTCTTTAAAAAAAACACCAACCAAGTAGTCTTATTTTAATTTAAGGTAATGAGAAGATTGACTTCATATAGGAAAGAAAGGCTTGGCATTTAATTACTGAGAGAGTAGATAAACAGGCTCACTGGTAAACGTTGTTGGAAGGTTATTGAAGAATATGCTCTGGTTAAAAGAAATTGTGGTGGGCTACTCTGTCCTATTTAGGTAACATTTATTTGGTTTTATTTTGTGCATGGTGACTTTTGACTAATAGTGTTTGACTGCTTTTCATGAATGTGATAGGTTGATCTTTGCTGGCTGCCAGGCGCTTAGCAAATCAGTTTATCACTTCCCCTTCTCAGCAAGATGGGCGAGAGGTCCTGTACCAATTAGTCAGTAGCAAACAAGACTTGACATAGGGAAGTTAGTTTAATTTACTGTGGATCAAGCAGAGTAGGATAATGAGAACTAAGAACTAAAGACACCTTCCCTTCACCTCTTCCTTCTTCCTAGACTCAAATTCACTTTCAGTTCTTCTGTCTTCTTCCCCTGAGTGGCTCAGGGTTATGAGGAATGAGGGTTGAAGTCAGTTCATAGTGCTTCATCTCTTTCGCTCCTTTCTCCCTCTTTCGCTCCTTTCTCCTCGTGCTCCTTCCCTGCTCCAGCAGGGGTCCTTTCCACAGGAAAATCCTTCAGGAACAGGTTGCTCCAGTGTGGATCCCCTTTGGGGCCACAGGTCCTGCTGGAAAATGTGTTTCTGTGTGGGCTCCTCTTTATGGGGTTGCAGTTCAGTCCAGGAGCTTATTCCAGTCTGGATTCTCTGTGGGTTCACAGATTCCTTCAGGGCTTATCCACCTGCTTTGAGGTGGAGTCCTCCACAGGTTGAAGGGTAGATATCTGCTTCACTGTGGGTGTCCATGGACTGCAGGAGGACAGTGTGTTTTCACTTCAGGCTGCAGGAGAATCCCTGCATTGCTGCCTGGAGCACCTCCTCCCCCTTCTTCACTGACCTTGGTGTGTACAGGATGGTTTTTCTCATGTTTTCTTACTGTTCTCTCCTGCCTGCTGCTGTTGTGCCATGTTTTTTGCCCTTTACTAAACACATTATCACAGAGGAGCTGTCACCATCCCTAATTGGGTCAGCCTTGGCCAGTTGTGGGTTTGTTTTGTCGTAACGGGCTCTGTCCTGACATGGGGCAGCTTCTGGTGTCTTCTCACAGAAGCTGTCCCTGCAGTCCATTTCCCCCAACTCCCAAAACCTTGCCACATAAAACAATAGAAAATAAAGCTAGAAGAGTAGGCAGATCACCTAATGGATACAGATATCTATTACTGACTAATGTTTGTGCCTCTCAGGATGCTTGAGCTGCATGTGGCAATAAGTATTAGTGTGTACCATGCTTCTGTCATTCACCAGCTCATGTATTTTGGAAGATTTGCTTCCAAAACCTGTGGATGCAGCTCCTAATTTAGCCATATAGACATTCCTTATAATGCTTAGAATCTCATTTCATTGTCTTTTATCCATTCATTTCTGAAATCAGCTTACATTGAAATATATTTAAATTATTCTGGCCATTAATTATTGTTTTTATGCTAATGTATTAAAAAATAATTTTTTCCTTACGAGAGATAGCAGACATTGCTGCAGAAGACATTGCTTTCCAGCACAGAAACAACAGTTCACTTTGCAACTGGAAATCCAATACCTTGGAATCAATTCAGTCTAGCCCTCATCTTGAGCAGGCACGTTCTAATTTGGTATTTGAGGCAGACCTTGCAAATACTGCTGTTGAAATGCATTTCTGCAAATATAAGTGTTTTTATGGCTGACTCTCAGTTTTCTCATTTCTGTGTGTGCACATTGTGTGCTTTGTTCTGAGATTACCCACTCCAACAAAAACTCGAAGAGGGATTGGCAGTCGCAGGTGTTGTGCAGTCTGGTCTCCTGCTTCTAACTCTGTGCACCCCAGCTGTAAGTTTTATGACCTCACAGATTCTTTGCTAGAATTCACCGGTATCCTTTTCTTTACTGTAGGGGAGAGTGTTTTTATATACATTACAAGCCCTCAATTTTCAACACATTTCACTGCCACTGGTCTTGGACTTTGAAGAAAAGATGAATGCCCTTTTCTTCCCATGTGTCTAAAACATGAAACACAGGCCAGGAGTGTCAAAGGACATTTTAAGATGTAGGTGTGTCTTTTGAAATGACAGTGGAACCACTAGCCTGGGGTCACAATGCATTTTTTCTTACTTATACTGCCGTGACTGGATGTTCTAGTGTTCTGATTTACACAGGTCTTTCCAGAGATACAAGGCCATGAAGTGCTTGATTACGATCTCTGAGATGATAGTGAGTTACGCAGTATGCCAGGTTTGCTCACATTGTCCACATCTCTGTTGGAAGTGGTCTGGTGTTTCCTTGTGAAGGGATGTAATAGCTACAGCTCTGCATCTACCCTTCTTTATTCTGGTTTTTGGTGTTTGTTTGTTTTTTTTTTTTTCCCTCTTTAAATAGCACTTAATTGGTTTATCAGTGACAAACAGGGATGGTGAAGATTCAGGGCATGAAAACAGTATTTGGAAAGAACCATTAGACCCACTGAACTCATTAGGGTGCTTTGACAGATGCTGGATGCAAGATGTGAATGGTAAACATCATGAAAGCTGCTGTAATGATCACAAAAGCTTTGCAGATATTTTTTGTGAATATAAGTAGTTTCCTGTTGGCTTTAGCTTGTGTTGAGGATTTGCTTTTACTTAACTGAGCATTTTTTTTGTCTATTTGTTCTCCTTTTCCTCCCTTTGCAGTGCTTAATCCTCAGTCAGCACCCTTACTGAGACCTAAAAGAGTACTTTGGTATTTCAGATGTATCCCAGTTTAAAGACCAGCGAAATTTCAGGAAAAGGGAGGGGGAACCCCAAATAGCATCAAGGCAGCCTGCAAAACCAGAATGAAAACATGTTCACGGTGTGCAGAGATGTTGGCTGTTGCTAGAGGAACTGAAGCAGTGACATTTCAGATGTTGAGGAAATTCTCAGTAACACTGCTTTTGTGGTTTCCAGGACAGTGCCTTCTGTAGGCCATTAGCAAAGCCTTTTTCAGCATTTATGATGTATAGTGTGCTTTTCAGAGGTTTATACCACTCCTGTGGAAATTTGCTCTAGCTTCAAAACTGGAGTTTTAAGTTCTCCTCTTAGGTGAACGCAATTAAAAAAAAAAAATAAATCAGTTTATTTTAATTTTGCTTCCAGAACCTTATCAAAACTGTTTCAATGTGTTATTATGATGGTAGGAAAAATGAAACCTATTTCTTGCTTATACAATGTCTTTCCTCTCAAAATTCACCCAATGAGGGTGAATTGTTACTTGGGTAGATTTAAAAAAAAAAATCATTAACCCTAAAAACAGCTAAAAAAGCACCAGGATGTGATGGTAGCATGCAGCTCAAAGAAGGGTGTGGACATTCCCTCAGTAAAGGAAGGAATCTCTGTAAAATGAAACTGTATTCCACAGTGTGACTGTTAAACACGATTTTAGTGGGGGGGTATTTTAAGAGTGGCTTTTTAAGATTAAGTGACTTGCCTGACTAGGTCTTTGGGTATGTCAGTGTTGTCCCACTGTAGACATATCAGGGTACAGCTAAAAGGAAGGAGAACACTTTCAGAACTTTATAGGCTTTTGGCTCATGCTTCAGAGGGTTTTCTGGGCTTGTAATAAAGGAATGCAGTCTTTCTATTAGTAACTTGAATGAGTACTTCAGAAACAAACAGTATTTCATGATGCTAGGTTTTTTTTCTCTTACTGGTCAGAGTAGAACAGTGTTTTAATTTCTGAGTTCAGTTAACAAGGAAAATAGCTGTTTTGTGACCTCTTACAGCAGGTAGTAGTATAGCAGACACAAACTTTACTATGTGACCTTTCATGTGGCACACTTTCAGTAATTTTTATGTAAAAAGAGACTTCACTGCCTCTGCTAAAGCCCGTTGCAGACTGGACATTGGATGGGATGAAGGGAAATATGAAATTGGAGATTAGATTAAGTTCACTTACTTGTATTTTCCATGTTAAAACAACTAATGTACACACACCTAGTGTGAGGTTGAAATAGCCTGTTAAATTCATCCTTTCTTGCGTACCTACTGCAACAATGTAAGTCTAGCTGAAGCAAGAGATGAAACTTTCATTACTTTGAGATTTGGATTGCACTGTTAGATTTAGAGTTATCAGGGAAATAATTTTCCCACTGTACAGAATTTCAGAAGTTTATTGTTTTTTTCCATTCTTTATTGGGATGAAACCAAGGCCTTCTGACATTTTAAAAAGCAGGTAGCTAAGGCCTATGGGTAGGTTGCTTGCTTGTGAGATTTAGGTTGCAAGTCTTTAATTATTTTAGGAATGTATTGGACCTGTTTCTCACAATGGCTAATGAAGCACCATTAATTTTGAGGGAGGTTGGCTCTGCAGTGTGGTAACTAATGCATCAAACTGAAAGTGGCAGAGGGATTTGAACCTCATTGCAGACTTGAAGTGTGTGCTGAGGTTAGAGCTGTGGAGTATCCCAGTTGCATAAGCCTTAGCGAAGCCTATGCATAAGCATAAGCTAAGAATTGCTGATCATTCTTTTCTGCACAAATAAATAATGAACTTTTAAATTTCTTTGAACAGATTGGTCACTCTCTCCTTCAAGGATGAAATAGAGAAGGGGAGGGGATGAATACAGTCCCCAAAGGAATTTTTCTGCTCACATTAATAGTCCTGTTCCTAAAGCATTAATTGTTACTGACTGAATATTGCCCATTTGCACAGAGTTACCCTTTTAAAGGCCTGTTTCTCATCTCTCCACTGTCTTGTAGGATTAATGGATATGGTTGCAAAAGGACTCCTATACTCCATTTTAATCCCGAGCTCCTCTGGCTCCCCTGTAGTAAGATGTGCAGACAACTTGAAGGAAAGACTTGTGATAACAATTCACATTCTCTGCCAGGGTCTTACGTTCTTGGAGGTAAAAGGGAATGTAGAGAAAAAGTTTATATGCAGCGTGAAAGAAAAAACTGCACAAATCTTGAGCGTTTCCTGGGTACATGCAATAATTCTACATATCTAGGCTGTTAGAGCAGGATAGGTTTCAAGTTCATGTTGCCCTGGATACATTTTTTCACTGAAAGTGTAAAGTGGAAGAGGAGACAGCATCCCAGTTCTGTGTGAAGGAGCAGCTGGAGTCAGAAAAATGGTACTTGAAGCTCTTCATCCATTTTGTCCTCTTCCTATTCAACTATATCTATTTGCGAGTCGTTACTCTTTTTTAAAATTTATTTTTGTTTCATGTTTTTCCTCACCCTCCACAGCCAGCTCTGCAAACCATTGTAACATTTTGTCCACTCTGTCCCTCAGTATGCAATGCAGTTTTTTGTTTGTTTTGGTTTTTTGTTTGTTTGTTTTTTTCACTGCACTTAACCTACTTTCCAAGCTTACATTCATCCCACGCAGCATGATGCCCCCACAGGTATTTCAGTAGCTGTATTAATGGCTTGTGAAGGACTGTGCTGCAGTTCAGCCCAGAAGATGCAGTCAGAACTGTAGTGTGGTGCTTGGACGCAGCACATGTGTAGGAGAATCCCTGCATCTCCAAGGTTCATGGTCAGATCTAACCCTTATGGCCACCCTACTCCTACTCCTTGATTTCATTTTCCTTCCCCTCAGCTCATTAGTCAAGTTGCCTTTTTCTCCTGCCCTATACTATTGTGAAAAATGAGGTTTCTGCTTCCAGAACTCAACTTTTAATGACATTAACAGAAATGCAAAGCAGACAGAGTCAACTTTGTCTTCCATCATTGTGTTAGCTCCACAGAGGTAACATGTTTGTTTTAATTTGTTGAATTAGCAAGTCTAGTTGAAAAACAGAAGAAGAATATCCTGGTTTTACTCAACTGTTTCTTGAAGCATGATCGGATTTTTCAAGTTGCATTTTGGAGAGAGGGATTCTGAAGAGCAGTTATAACCAGGGAAAAAAAATCCACCTAGACAAGGTATTAAAAATTGACTGAGATAGGCAGGATGTTGATTCATGCTTATTTTGAACACTTCACACTCAGTCTGTGATGTGCTATGAAATTGATGTCATACTAAAAGATTTCAGCTTCACTACAAATGAAGGAAAGATGCTCCATACTGAAGCAAGCTGTTGGGATTTCACATGAACTATTGGGTAAAGCAGCAAAAGTTTGAGAATTTGATCCAGCTTTTATGTGAAGCCCAGCGATTTTGCTGGAGTGAGGAACTCTTCATGGAGTTCAGATGAGATGGCAAATCTTTCTCCTGTGTAGATTTTTGCTGCCTTCTACCTCAAATGAAACAATGACATGCTGCAGCATCTTATTAAAGTTTTGTTTTAAAATGTGTTTTGTTTACTGTGCTGTAGGGGTAATGAAGGTACACCATGATTTTTTTATTTTTTGTGTGTGTGTGTGTTCCCTGCTTTGTTTTTGGTTTTAAGTATTGGCAACTTGTTTTTATCTCTATGTATTTGTATTTGTAGCACAGGACCAAAAGGTACATTTGCAAAACAATTCAAGATCCTGCACTGAAAAATCCTCCAAAGTACAAATACTACTGCAAAGGGATATGATGAAAAAAAAGGTAGCAGTGATGTTAGTGAAAGAAAACGAGCTTTTTTAACCAGGATACCACCTGTCTTTATCTTGTTTTCTGTGATTAGCCATTTCTGGTCACAGTAAACTATATTGTGGCTTGGTTGTAGTGCTGTGCCTTACATTGGTGGTGTTGTTTCAGGTTCCACTTGTGAGCAGTGCAGAGAAGGAGCCACGTACTCAGGTGCAGTCATATCTCCCAACTTAGAAACCACTAAAATTATGCGAGTTCCTCACGCCATGTCAGTGTCCGACTGCATCGCCGCGTGTTGTGACCTCTCTGGTTGCGACTTGTCCTGGGTGTTCGAACAACGTTGTTACATCGTGAACTGCCAACACGAAGAGAATTGTAAACCTAAAAAAATTGAAACTGTGAAGTCCTATCTTACTTTTGTGCTGAGGCCTTCTCAGAGGCCGGCCTCGCTGCTAGGACTTGGGCAAGTGATCCCGAGCATGGTCCACTCTGTGAGACACCAGAATGAGCCGTCTGAGGAATTGAGTAGCCTAAAGAAGTTATCTCTGCTTGGCAAAGATCCCAGCCTTGAGGAGATGCCTGAATACATCGATGATTATAAAGAGTTGGAGGAGGACCCATTTCAGGTGGGCATCAAACGTGAGCAGAAGGAGAGCGCAGATTATGCTGACTGGGGCCTGATGGTGGCAGATGAAAATGGCTTCAACACTTCCACAAGTGATGACGGGGATAATCAGGAAGACTTTGCTGAAAAGAAAGGGGAGGCTGTGAAGGTGGAAAGCCTTCTGAATAAAAACGTGTCTGAATTGAACTCTGTCGCTGAACACTCCGTAGATGGGTTGTCTTCCCTCCTGGAGATTACACCATTCCCTGGGAAGACATTTGAAAGGGAAGCAGCTGTTCAACTTCTTGCACAACCTGATGATGCTTTGCAAAAAGAGGTATGTTTGCCCCTCAGCAGGCAGAATGTAGTGAGGCTACTTGGCAACTGTTTTGTTTTCCAAATCTTTGAAAATCTTAGATTATTGCTTTGTAATATTACAACACTCAAATGACTTGCAGTCTTGTTACAGTGTAGAAAAGGCTGAAGGGGAGAGGATTGTCTTGATAGGCAGATAAATCACCGAAGTTTTTTTTGTTTTTAATCAGATGATAAGGAGCAGAGCACCTTTTGGGGCACTGTGGGGTTTCCTTGCAAGTGTACAAATGCGTGAGCTTGGAACCTGGTGTAATAGTGTTACAGTCATCTTCACTTCTGAGCCATGGTGACTCACTGGAAGAAGTTAGCAGGGCAATACGAGTGGGTGCTCTAGTATTCAAAGGCCAGGACCAGTAAGCATAAGTTCAATAAGAACATATATGTGGCAATAAGGAAAGTAAATTAAATACTTAAAATCTAATGTATATACTTAAGTAAGATGGACCTGTTCCCTATTTATGCCAACCAGTTTGATCAGCTGAGACTAAAGGGGCTTTGGTGTCTTAAGAACAGGGTGGGATCAGTTGAAAAGTTGAAACAGGCTATAAATTCAACATTCCCTGGTTTTGACACTCCTGGGAGAAAGAGGAAATTAAGCAATGTTAGCTGACTTGCTCTGAATTCCACCAGATTTTGTAACTAGCAGCTACTTGTCACTTAGTGTAAAAATTGTAATTTATTGACATTACTGTAGGGAAGAAGAATACAAGTTAATAAGAAAGTTGCTTGAAATGTGTGACAACTGAGATTCTTGGAGGGAATGACTAAAATGGCAAAAGTATGTGAGGAGAAAAGCAAGTCTTTCTATAATGTCTAACTTGGATACCATTGCAGCCTAGGGGTGTGGCAGTTTCTGGTGTCTGCTTTGAGATCTTTTAGATGTTTTAAGAACTGTTTTTGGGGGGTATCTGGGAGTGTTATGAAGAAAATAGGTGGTGGTTGTAGCTGGGAGGGGAAAGCTAGCAGAGGCTGGAGATTCTAGCTGCTTCTCAGGAGCTCTGTCTCCTAAGAGGAGAAGGAATAAGTTAGAAAGCAGGGTCACAACCACAGGCTTTAGTAGAGCAGTCTTTGGCCTGTTGTAGGATCTGCTTGGAAGACTCCCAAGGGAGATTGTCCATGAGAGCAGGTTGCTTTTTGAGGATTCCTTCCTCCAGGCTCAAGATAACCTATGACTTTTATGATTTTCTAATTTAGTCTGGAGCGTACTGGCACGAGTGAGAAGAGATTAGAACTCATCTTCATGTGTGTGAAAGAACATTTGGTAGCAGATCAAGTGCTGTTGCAAGTTGAAAAGTGGGTACTCATTCTACAAGCAGAGATGATGATGGGAGACTTGTTTTAAAAAGTTTCTACCATGCATGCCTTGAAATGAGCATAATTAACAAACACCACTGCTGTACTATAGTTTACCAGCATTTTTTAGTTACTGCCTGTGCTGTGTGCTGGAAATTAAGCCACAGCAAGAACCTGTGGTAGCTCCCTGTACCACCACGTTTGTGCACTTTGGTCATGCAGTAAGACTTGAAAATTGCCTCTATTGCATTTTGCTGTCAAATGGAAGACTCGTTAGCACTGTGCTAAACTTTAGACAGTTGTCAGGATCTCTACTCACTGAACTGCTTGTGCCTTCTGCCTTAGGGAAGCCATGAAACTTTGAGTTCACCTAAACTATGTGGCAGAGCTGAGCAAGTTTGCTCCCTGTCTCTAAGGGATCGTGTGATTACCATTTTATGAAAGTTGAGATTTCACATCCTGCAGCACTAATAACGTGTATGGTCAAGCCTACTTTGTAAATCTCTACTTTGATTTTGCTACCCCAGCCAGAATAGAAAGATTTTTCTTTCTCTTTATGCACTGACTTTGTAGATGGGTGTTTATTGTGAAATGAAATGGAGAAAAACCTATTTCTTGCTGGGGCACAGAAGAGTCATTCTTGTGTGATCCTTATGTTAAGCTAAGTATAATTATAGTATATAATATATATATAAAATATTTTATATATATATATATAAAATATATGTTATGCTAGCACAGCCACTGAAATTCTAGTAGAAAGGCTGAGGAATGAGCTTGCTTCTTTCAGTGCAGAAGGGATAAAACTCCAAGCCTGGGTCAGTCTTTAGCCCCAGCTGGTAGTGATGCTGAGGAGCTGGTAAGACAGCTGTAGTTACAAGGTGATTGGGAAGTACTCAGTGAGCAGAGCTGCAGAAGAGGATTGATGGGACAGCACTGGAAGCTGTTCATGACATGTATGGAGAAATTGCTCTAAAGACTCTCCATTAATGTAAAGAAAGAATCTGGAGAAGCAGAAGGTGCAAAGGTGCAGCCTTTGTTTTCCAAGTGGGAATCGTTTGAATTTAGACATTTGTAGAGAAAAGGAACGATGAGCAAGCCTTTCCCTGGCCCTCCCCAGAATCAACTTCAGTCCAGACATGTTTTTTCCCCTTCCTAGTCTCCACACCCCTTCTTTTCACTGCAGTTTACACTCAGTCTCTTTGGTGAGATGACAGGTGGCACAGGAGGTTGGAGTCAGTGCGTGGCAGTTTCCTCTTTGCCACTTATTTATCTTTTCTGTTGCTGTTCCTTCCTTCTTACTTGTTTCATCTCTGGTATGGGCTTTTCTGTGTGCCTCAGTTCTTTGGGAGGTGGCATGAAGTGCCTGTTTCCAAGAGGGTGTCTCAAGCCCTGTGCCCAACAGTGTTCATTTCCAGATGTTCCCTCTCATGCCTCCTGTTGGGCAGGAAAGTTTTCTTGTGACCCTGGGGAAAAAGGCCTGTGACAAATTCTGGTGAAAAAGGCCTGTGACAAATTCTAGTGATAGGTTTTCCCTCTTAGGTGTTTCTTTCTCCAGCAAGCAGATGTTTTTATCAAATCTCATATGGATTGTTCTGCACGTGTTTATGTTTCCTTCTGAAAAGAGTTTTTTTGGAAACCAAATTTTTTTATAAAGGAAATACTAAGTTTTTACACTGGGTTAAAAATGTGAGATATCCCCAAATAGTTTTATCATTGGCATATAATCCAAGCAACCTCTCAAACTGTGGTCTTTTTGTAGCGCTATGAAAATGTTAAGGTCTTAAAATCACATTTGCTAATAACTTTAATTAATTACCCTGTATTACATGTTATACAATGTTTTCTAATCATCCTCTTAATTCTGTCACTGCGATTCTGTGTTGATCTGTGCTGACACACTCCCTTCTGCAGCTTCCAAACAAAGCTGTTTTGACAAGCCAGACAGAGCAGGGTGGCAAAAATGTGATTCCCTCCCTTCACAGTAGTCAGCAGGATGCAGAGTCCTCAGGTGCTGTGTTCTTTGAGCAAGGACCTGGAGACAGATTTTAAACTGAGAGACCAACCAAGCACAGACCTCCAGAGTCTGTGCCCTTGGACCATCCTTGCCATAAGCGCAGTCAGGTGCAAAGGATTTCTGTGTGTGACTTGGATAGAGAATTTTTGTCATTCAACTGAATAACCTCGCTGTTGGGTTTTACATCAGGCTTCAGAGTGATCTTACAGACTCTCACCGTCTAGCAGCTCAATAACATGAACACATTTAGAAATCTGCACAGAGTATGTGCTGCCAAGCTGCCCAGAAACAGAAATCTGCAGTGCTGCCTGTCCCTGAAGTGTAACGTATTTAATCGTCTTTTTAAAATTTCCAGTTAGCTGCTGATCTGCTAAGGTCTGTAAGGTTTTTCAGGTCTTAATTTCTAGCTGCTGCTGTGTTTCAAGGGTTTTTTCAGTAGGTTAGGCCTGACTTGCTTCTTGAGCTTATTGTAGTTGCAGGAATAGTGGTGCAGTCAAAATGCATAAAGCTCTACCTAAGAAACCTTAAGATGGCTGACAGACTTTATGTCATGGTGAGCCTCTTAATATCTAATTGGCTTGCCTTCAGAACTGATATTTAAGACCTAGAATGAAGTTGAATATCAGAGATGTTCATATATTATTTTGGCTTTGCTTCAGTTTTGAGGCCCTCAGATGCCAAACGGTTCTGTTTGGTTAAAAAAGCATTGATTTGTTCTCTAGGATATGTACAAAACCTCTGGAAGTTGTTTAAATATTTAGATTTGCCTGTCAAAAAGGTTGATTTTTCTTGAAATCTGCACTTCCTTTCATACTGTATGATGGTTTGCTCTTTTTGCAACCTCTGTTGGAAATTCTCAAGAGATTTGCACTGAAGTCATACCCTGAGAACAGAAGGATGTGGGCCCTCATCGTTGGTGTGTTTGTAGCAAGCAGTTGTGGCTGTACAAATGGGTAAAAACAAACAACCCACAAAGCCCATACCAACAGAACTGCCTACCCTGCTCACTCCCAGAAAGAATCCTTCTTTTCTTTCTTTCTCCTTTCACTTTCCATCTGGAATTAAGGTTAATCTTGCCTTCCACCTCTGCTCCAGCAAATGTCTCAGTGATAGTTTCTGCCTGAGAACTCAATTTCTGATACTGTCCCTGCCCCAGTTGTCTGCTGCCTGCTAATGTTTTTAGTTTAAGCTGTCTTTTTGGCTGTGACACCGCTTCAGACGTGTCGTGCCACAGGGCACCTTTTCTGACTGCAGCATCTTGCCTAGGCTTGCTGACTGAAGTGATGTTTGGTGCCACTGCAGAAGAGAGTGTCCCTGGAAAGGTACGTTTGAGGTGACTTTGTCTCCATCTGTCCTACAGAGCCAAGAGGGCTGCTTTTCAGCTGTGCTTTTCAGCTGATGGATTGCCAAAGGGTCAGGAGAGGAAAACAGCTAGAGGAGGAAGCTCAGAAAAGTAGATTGCCATCAAATTTGGAAGGGAAGGAATTTGTTTTGCCCGAGTGTGGTGAAGATCCTTCTGGAAGATGTGGAATGGAGCGATTATGTAAAGCAGAGCTGTCTGGAGGGAAGACCTTTTGTCAAGATATGAGGCATGATGCACTTGAAGCTCTTCCTGCGCTTGATAATGTTGTCCAGGGTTAGATTCCTGCTGAGGATCTGGGGCTGGTGTGCTCAAGGCACTACTTTAGGGTTGCTGCAGTCCCTGATGCTGCTGTCAGTGTCCCACCTGCTCAGAGAGATCCTCTTACTGTCTGCATATCGAGCAGAGCTGAAGGTGTGACCACAGAGGTGCTTGCATTGCCTGCATTATGGATTCATTCATCTGAAGGTGCAGCTCTTGATGTGCTCCTCAGCATCCTCACACAGAGGTCAGCCACAATTGCTGACATTGCTCTCGCTCTCCAGGCTGCACAGGGATCTTTTCTCTCCATCTGTTGTTCAAGGCAGAGATGGACTTGCAGAGATGACTTCCATGTTCTCTATTTCCTCACAGGTTGGGAAGCAGCAGTCCCTGGCATTGTTTTCACATTCCTGGCTGTGCAGGGAGCTTTTCCTCCTGTCCACAAGGCAGAGCTGCTCTTATTTCCTGGGGAGGCCAACTGCAGAGTGAAAGTAGAGCACCTGAAATACAGAAGAGAAATAGAGACCTGGGACTGTTCAGCCTCGAATAGAGAGGGTTCAGGGGCACCTTACAAATGTGTACATATAACTATGGCAGGTGTGAAGAAGGTGGAGCCAGGCCCTTCTCAGCACTGTCCAGTGGAAGCAATGGACACAAATTGAAATACAAAGTCATTTATGTTTAAACATTAAAACTCATCTTTTTTTCCCGTGAGGATGGTCAAACACAGGTTTTTTAGAGAGGTGGTGGATTCTCTGTACTTGGACATACTCATAACCCAACTGGACTTGCTCCTGAGCAGCCTGCAGTAGCTCACCTGTTTTAGGGAAGGGGGCTGAACTAGGCTGTCCGGACATCCCTTTCTGCCTCAGCCATCTGTGATACAAGTGTACATTTTACCAACCTTCACAACCCTATTCTTCAGTTAATAGATTATGTACAGATAATAGCACTGTGTTATGCCTTCATGTGCTCCACACAGCCATACCTGGAAAAATGCATTTCCCCTAGTTGTTGGGTCAGAAATAAGTCTTGAGTATATTAAGGAAAAACTGTTGGCCCGTTGAGGCTGATGTGTCACTGGGAGGCAAGGCTCACGCAGTGCTGAGTTATTCGTGACAAACTTGCTGTGTTGTTTGCAGCAGTTCTGATTTCCTAACAAGGTGGAGCAGTGAGAGCAGCGCTACTGCTTGGTGACTGAAGGAGAGAGATGTAGGGTGTTTTATTACTGGTGAGGAGATAAAAGGGCTGAGTAAGTTTGTTCTGAGCAGATGTAGGAAGAGGCAAGGATTCTGTTATGTTTGTGTGTATACAGCATGAAGGCAATAGTACCACTTGGACTTTCTGTTAATGATTTTTAAAGGTTTATGACTGTATTTAGACCTGTCCTACTATTTTTTTTTATATTATTTTGAGAACTGATGGCCTTAGTTGTATTTCAGGTTACCTCATTACTCTAGCCTACACTATTCAGCATCTGAAACTTGGAAAATTATTAGCATTTCTTAAAAGATTGGGAAAAAAAACAACCAACCAAACAAAAAACCAGTCCTCATTCAATAAATATTCTGTACATGAATAAAATCTCCTAGTAACATAAATCACTAGGGTCATCCTATATGCTATTGAAAAGCAGCATACTTCTAAATCTAAGAATGTGAAAAATGTCTCACTTATGACAACTCTTTCCCTTTAATTCATTTTTTCAGGCTGCTACACCTTCCTCTTCTTCAGATAAATTGGATTTCTTCCCAGGTGTGCCAGGGAAGACCCAGACTCCCACAGTGTCCCCAGAGAACGTCACTGAAGGTGGGATCACGCTACTTCCCACTAGTACTGTGCCATCTGAGCCCATGCAGCAGTTCATGCCACCCGCTACTGCTGCTGAAGCAGGTGATGTTTCAACATAGCTGGAGATCTGAGGGGCACCTGCAGGCTGGACTGTGGGTGGGGGTGGCTTTACTGCTGTCAGGTTGTTAGTATGAGCTCGTTCTTTATCCAAATGGTACATAATCAATCCCACATTAAGCCTGTAGACCTGTGGTAACACTGCAAACCCCTGACCTTGAGCAAGTTGCTTCTGTGGCAAAACTCTGACCAAGTCCATCATTAATGGGAAATTACAAATCAAGCTAATAAAGCAAAGTAAAAAGTGGAGATTAGGAGCCTCTGTTTAAATGGGTTAATTTTTATAGTTGGTGAGCAATACCTGACACTTTCTGGGGTTTCAGAATAGTCTCTTCTAGCCTTACAGTTATTTTTGTGTGACTTCAGAACACTGATCCCTCTCAGAAACTCTCCAGTAGGCTTCCCACTATCTGTAGTTGTCAGATAACATGCAGCAATATAGGTGGGACCTGAGGAAGCTCAGCCCTTAGTAATGGAGAAGCCTAGCCCTTAGCAGGGGAGAATATGACCTTCTCATCCTGGGAAAAGAAAGTTTCGCTGCAGTTTCAAAACTGTGAGGAAGCTTATCACACTTCCAGCCGCAGAGCAATTTTTTTTATTATTTTGAAAAGGATGTTTAACCACTATGTCCCCTGTAGCTATGTTCAATTCTCTGTGTGTGTGTGTTAGCATCTCCTTTCTCCTGCTGAGTTTTCCCTGGGCACCCTGACAAAGGGTTAGAAGGGCCACAAGAAAGAAGCAGAAAAGCACAGGTGTGTGTTTTTCTGCTCTCCTGATGCCCCAAGGGATATGGAGAGCTGAGCCCTTTGCTTCCTGGTAGAACAAGTCTGGTTTGGGATATTCTTGGTACCCTGCCAGATTGCAACCTGCCAGACAGGCTAGCAGTGGAAGGTAACAGGAAGAGATGAGCTACAAGAGATTCCTCTCCAAGCCAATGGATCATCCTTACCATTGACTGTTGACTAGGCAGCTCCTCCTCCTTCACGGGAGGAGGTTGAAGAGGGCTCAAAAAGGAGTTTGGAAGAAGAAGCTTAAGGGAAGGTTGTGATGAATCTCACCATAGGTACTGCTTTATACAGGGATTGCCTCAAGTTTGTGTGTTCTCAGGCCAACGGCAGTTCCTCCTTCTCTCCTTTGGTCAGCACCCTCTTCTAGCCTTGTTATTCTCCTCTCACGTGGAGGTCCAAGTGCAAACTTCCACTCCACAGGTGTCTGGGGCAACTCCCGTGATCGGTTGTGGAGCCTTGGGTGAATTTAACTAGCAGTGACAGAAATTGTGCTGCCAGGGTGGCCTCTTCACCTCAGCCATTTTTAGACCCATCAGCTGCCACTGCTGAGTAGCCTCTTGCTCATCTATTCCAAGTTTGTAAGTCGGACGTTTATGCACCGGTGAATGTTGCCTTTGGAGAACCTTTGTTCTGTGGTTTCCCAGTATTAAAAGGAAGACATTTAAAACCTTTGAAATATGTTTCTGTTGGGGACTGTGTTTGTGTACTTAGCCATTTTTTGGAAGAGGGAAGAGTTTTCACAGACAAGAACTGGATAGCAAATGGATTGAATGTGCAGTTCAGATCTGAAATAACACATTTGCCCTGCTATACAAGTGGAGTTTTTAAAAGGGATGCCGAGATGGACATTGGAGCATGACATACAAGTGCCACACAAACATAGAAGTAGTGCTTCTTGGTGAAAGAAAGTGTGATATTTGAGTTTTGATATGAGCTCTGATACTTTATTTAATGATACTTATTCTAGTGCAAATAGCTTTTTTATCTTCTGTAACTGTGTAGTCTTTAAATTCCTGCATTTCTATCCAGTTACTGATAAAAATGCATCATTCTTTATGTAGAGCAGTGTTACCTGTAATGTACTGGAACAATAAGAATACTTTTCTCTAAAACAGAAGTAGGGAAAATGACAATTCATAGATGGGGATGAAGAAGAACTTTGTTTTGGTGGAAGATGAGGGAACCACAATTATGATTATAATAGATTATTTTCTTATGTATTGAGGGTTTTTTTTGTTATTCTTGCTTGTTCCCTATAGAGTGTTTGTCAAATTTTAATTAATCTATTGCAAATAATATTTGATGATACTAAATTTATATCAGTTCCATCTGTTATAACATAATGTATTTATTCTGTCTTAGATACAGTAAAAGAACTTATTGTGTCTGCTGGAGATAACATACAAGTGATGCTACCCAAAAATGAGGTTGAACTGAATGCCTTTGCCGTCCCACCACCATCTACAGGTGAGTTGAATAGCCTTGGTGTACAAGGAGATGCACACACTACCAGCCTGTAAATGCAGACAAGTTCTGAGTTATGTCAAGGATAAAACTATTTTCCTCATTTCCTACTACTTACTACCTCTTTTGTGACTCCAACTGCAGAGAGGATTTTCTCCTTTGGATTTTAAGGATTAATTTTTCTAAGTGGCTTTTATTTTTGGAACCTGAACTCATTAGCCAGAGAGGGTTCAATAAAGAGCCTGTAGTTTCTGCTGAAAGATAATGTGGCCTGGTTTATAGCATCTTGCTGTAAAGTGGGAGGGTAGTGGGGAAAGCAAGTTTTGAAGACACTGGATATTTAATATGCATTCATACCGCTTCATTTTTGCAGGTTTAAACAGTAGCAGTCATGATTTCCTACGGTAACATTTCATCTTCTGGATGGTGAACTTGATTTCTTTTGTTTTTTTACCTTGAAGGCAGAACTGATTACTCTTACACTGTGTTATTGCTCTTAGAAACAGCCTACACCTATGAGTGGAGCTTAATCAGCCACCCTGCTGACTACGGTGGAGAAATGGAGCACAGGCACAGCCAGACTTTGAAGCTCTCTCATGTAAGTGAGCTGTAAGCTCAGGCTCATTGTGTCTGTGTGGTCCTTTCACAGAATTGTAACCTGTGGGGAAAGGTACCTTGACTCAAGGAGTTCAAATGGCCTCGAGTCATCTGGAATGCCTTCACTTGTGTGTGTCACCAAATCCGTGCCAGATTAGAAGTGTCTTTTTTAGAGTGCTCCAATAATTTTCTAAATAGAGGAAAAATTCCTGTTTGCTTCATATTCCCCACTTCCAGGCAGTGACTAGTGGTCTTTTGTGTGTGTGTTTATAAAAGTAGCTCGAGGATTCAGATATCCAGATTTTTCTCTTGTTTACAATATGATTGTCAGATTTATGCATACTGCTTTTGGATAATTCAATATGTAACCCAATTTCCTCCGTGTTTGTCTCAGTTATCAGTCGGACTTTATGCCTTCAAAGTGACAGTTTCTGGGGAAAATGCCTTTGGTGAAGGTTTTGTAAATGTCACAGTCAAACCAGGTAAGTCAGTTGGCTGAAATAATTAAATTTTTCAACACAAGTAGTTGTACAGCATGCTTATCTCCTCATACATATCTGTTACTGTTTGTCAAGGACATCTGGCTGTCCAGTCATGCTAACAGGTGTCTATAAAGGGTTTTAAGGAAGTAGAGCTAAGGAGCTTGCTCACTGTGTTTAAGTGCTTTCTGGTCTTTCACCCTCCTCAGGCAAAGCCCAAGATAGCCTTTTATGATTCCTTCTCCAGTACAGCAGTTAGGCACTGATCTGGCTCAATCTGCAGATTGCAGTCCATGAGTCTGATCTGAATTATACCAGTTAGGAGCGGCTGCAGGGGAAAAATGCTGTGTCAGCACTCTGCAATTCAGTAACCTTTTCTCTCCCTTGTCCAGAAAGGACAGCAGATGCTGCTGCAAAGCTGTCTGATCTAGACTGAATAACTGGGGACTATTGATCTGTAAACTTAACATTCGTTTTGCCTGGGCTCTCACTAATACTTTTCCTTCTTTTCCTGCCTTTCTTACAGCCCTCAGAGTTAACCAGCCGCCTGTTGCTGTTGCTTCCCCCAAAGTACAAGAAGTTTCCTTGCCTACAACTTCCACCTTCATCGATGGCAGTCGTATGTACTGGACCATCCTGTGCTTATATCCTGTATTTTTAATGTACAGTTACAACATTATTGTTTGGCAATTATAAGTGGAATTCCTTCTTCTCACTCTTCTCAGAAGTTCCCTGATGAATCATGATTTATTTTGGGGATTTGAGTCCAGTTATAAATTATTTTAACAAATTAAAAAAATTATAAAATGCAGCCTTCCACTTGGAGATTGAGATGCAGTGTGTCAGGGGCTGCTGCATCCAAACAGCAGCTACCCTTTCAGCTTTTTCTGTGCCAGTACAGCTGGGGTCTTGGTAGAGCGCTGTCACATCAGGTGTGATGAGATATTGTAATTAGATTCATAATTACTGAGAACAGACAAGTTGGGATGTGCAAGGTCTGAGACCTTTTTTTTTTTTTTTTTCATGTGTATGGAAAAAATGTTCAGAAAAATCATACCAAAGGTAACTTGGAATCTGTGGTTCATGAAGCCTTTCCACATATACTTGAAGAGACAGTTGTAGAAAATCAGTTAGAGATGAGTGCGTGAAAGAATTTAGTCGTCATTTCAGCAATTTCTACAAGAAACTGATGTGTTTTTCTTTAATGAATGTAGAAAGTATAGATGATATGAAGATAGTGAGTTACCACTGGGAGGAAATTAAAGGTCCCTTGCGAGAGCAGAAGGCATCTGCTGACACACCTGTCTTGCACTTGTCTAACCTTGTTCCTGGAAACTACACTTTCAGGTACCTGCACAGATGCTTTCCTTTGGTGCTTTAACTATTTCTGTGATGTCAGCTCAATGTTTGTTTCCCTTTGTGCTCGTATCTACTTCCTCAGACAGAAAATTTCATTTTTCTTCTGCATGCTGTTACTCTTTGTTTTGCATAGAGGAGAGACTTAGGGAGCAGTTTTATGAAAAAGTGCTTGCAGTGGTTTTGTGATACCAGCAGAGTGATATTTTTCAGCACAATATTATGTAAATTAAATACCTCCCACTTCCAGTAATAACAACTGTGACAAAACTTTTTATTACTTTTTTTCCCCAGCTTAGAAGGTAGCTAGTGCCCTGAGATGAAATTATGCAGTGAGGGTGTGAAAGTCATCCCCTGAAGGGTGGTGGCAGACAGAATAATATTGGCAGACTGATCCTCACAAGACATTGTTATGTGCTGATTTTACTGAAACTCATTCTGTTCTTCATAAAAGCCTTTGCTCTGCTACCGGTTTCCTCTGTTTATGCACTGCTGAAGCTGGGTTTTGTCGAAACAGTGGAAGCAATGCTTGTGGTTTGGGGTTTCTGAACGTTTTAACTTAAAGCCTAGTCTTCACAAAGGCAGACTTCCCACTGACCCAGCTTGGGTTCTTTGGGTACCAGTCAATATATTGCATGTCAGTGTAGCATCAGCAGAATGTTGAAGCCATCATACACAGATATTAAACGTGGGGGTTTTGCCAAAGCTTCACCAAAAGTTTTATAGCTCCTAATTTCATTCTGTGTTCTTTACTGGAATTATTCCGTATTGTACAGTAGCAGAATTTTTTTCCATATTAAAAAAAGGCAGAGCTTTCTTGCAAGTAATACTTTCAAGTGTGTTCCAAAGCTAGGGAATTAAGAAATTAGTTGTTACATCTCTGCGACCTTGAGGGAGGCTGACTTACTTGGGCAACAGAGCAGTATGTTCAAGTTGACAAGAAAATAGCTGGTCAACAAAATCCAGTGATCTTGATGTGCATGGATGTGCACCCATTGCAAAAAGTATGTGTTCCCTAACGGCAGAATGAACGAGCGCTAATTTTGTTCCCACTCAGGTTCCCTTCCATGTGGTCAGCTGTTTTCAGAACAGAGGTGGGTTAGAGATTAGTCAGCTACCACACCGTGGAGGGCAGGTTTCATCCCCTTCAAGTGTCTGCAACAGCCTCATTTTAAGATGATTTGGTTTTGTGTTTCTGAGAGGCGGTAATGTTTGAGGTTTTTTAAACCTTGTACATTTTTAGTTTTGTGACTTGACATTGATACTAAGCTCCGTTAAAATTAGTAATAGTGTGTCATGAAGAAATGCAAAGTTAGGATCTGCTGCTGTGCTATAAGTAGAGCCTTTGAACATCCAGAGCAGTTCTAGTTATATATGTTAACAGGGGCTTTTTCATTATGGGTGATGAATGAAATCTCTGGTTTTTACCGAGTACGTTTTTAAAAGAGTTTGCAGTGAAATCTGTTTGAAATTGAAGTTGCCATTGGCTGCAGGCAGAGGGTTTCATCTGGGATCCAGAATATCTAGGCTTTTTTTTTCCCCCCCAAAGGTTGAAAGCTCTGTTTGTAAACAGTTTTCTGAATGTCTTTCCTATTTGGTTGGGGGTTATGCCTGTCTGAAGGAGAAGGTCGTATAATCTAATCAGTGTCTCTGGTTTATGTAGTGTTTGAAAAAGTACCTGAAAAAATAAGTCTTTGAATGTAGATCTTGGCAGAAGTCCATCTTAACAGATACTGCTTTTCTCTTGTAGACTCACAGTGATTGATTCAGATGGAGCAGCAAACTCCACCATTGCTTTTCTGACTGTCAACAAACCAGTGGATTACCCACCTATTGCTAATGCAGGACCTAATCAGGCAGTCACCTTGCCCCAGAACTTCATCACGCTGAATGGGAACCAGAGCAGTGACGACCATGAAATTGTCAGCTACGAGTGGTCGCTCAGTCCCAAAAGCAAAGGCAAGGTTGTAGCAATGCAGGTATGTCATTTCTCCTTGCACAGAATGCTATGGAAAGCTCTTTTGTCTTTGCCTCTAACATGAGCACATACCTAAGTAACTGCTCAGAAGCACCAAAATATCTAGAATGATGCTACACTTTTTGTTGTTGTTGTTGTCCTCTTGGATGTATTCAGCTCTTACTTTAGATACTACTTTTAACTCCTGATCATAATTTTTTTTTAATTCTGTGGGTCCAAACACTGTTATTTGTTCTCTGGTGGTTTGGAAATATGTCGAGTTCACATCATCTGTCCCTAAACCAGCTTCGCAGGTTCCCATCTTCTGAGGTGCTGGGCATACTGAAAACTGGTTGTGAGAGAATGGGGCGAGGGGTAGTCAGAATTTTCTTACAGTGCTTTCTTCTGGAGAGAGTAGAACTCAAATGGAAGCCTAATTTTCTGAATTGACCTGAAATATGGCAAGACCTTTTAGCAGTGTTACATAGCCATGCTCTGTGGTGGGTTTTTATGCTCACTAAGGCATGGGATTCCATTGAGGGCTTATGGAATTTATTCCCTTATTTTTATGGCTGAAGGGTTTCTGGGTTTGGTGGGGTTTTTTGTTTGTTTTTTTTTTTGGGGGGGGGGGTTGTGTGTGTTTTTGTTTGGTTTTGTTTGTTTTGGTTTTGTTTTGGGGTTTTTGGTTTGGTTTGATTTGTTTTTGTTGGTTGGCTGTTCTGTTTTTTTAATCTGAGAAAAGCTAATAAAATTTTTTAATCTACTTGCACTTGGTAAGTTGGAGATTCTTATGGCTCTCTAGGCAGTTGAGGTAATTAATGTAATGTAATGAAGCCAACTGAAACTGAGAAGCCATTTTTTATGGGAGACATGATTTCTGCTATGTTGGCAAATGTTGTAGACCTTCAGAACTGGAAAGAGATCGCTTTGTAGATTTATTTAGGAAAGGAGTAATATTAATGCAAGCCTATGCTGTAGAGACAATTACAGAATTAAGGAAGGACTTGCAGTATAATGGCTTATTTATGTTCATTCACTAAGGAAAAAAACTGTTCCAAAAGCATCCATGCAAACTGAACCTGTAGTTTTTGAGAGATGTTCAACCTTAAAACAACCTTCCTGAAAGAAGAGAATGACTGCTTGAGATATACAGTGGATTAATTGGGTATTTAGTGTGGAAATGCAAGTGCATGTTACAGTTTTTTTTTCAACAGACTAGTAATCTTTTTCATGTGCCTAAAGCTGAGGATCATAGAGTCATAGAATGGTTTGGGTTGGAAGGAACCTTGAAGATCATCTAGTTCCAAACCTCATGCCAAGGACAGGGACACCTTCCACTAGGATCAGGTTGCTCAAAGCCCCATCCAACCTGTCCTTGAACACTTCCCAGGGATGGGACATCCACAGCTTCTCTGGGCAACCTGTTCCAGTGCTTCACCACACTGAGTAAACAATTTCTTCAAATATCTAAGCTAAGCTTGCCCTCTTTCAGTTTGAAGCCGTGCCCTCTTTCAGTTTGAAGCCGTTCCCTCTTGTCCTGCCACTGTCTGCCTATATAAAAAGTCCCTCTCCCTACTTTTTATAAGCCCCCTTTAGGTACTGGAAGGTGCTATAAGGTCTTCTCTTCTCCAGGCTGAACAACCCCAACTCTTTCAGCCTGTTTTCGTAGGAGAGGTGCTCCAGCCCCCTGATCTGTCTTCATGGACCTTCTCTGGACCTGTTCCAGAGGATGCTGGTCTCTGGTGTGGTATCCACTGTTAGAGTTAAATGCTGATTAGTTAATAGTTTATCAAGTCCCTTAGTTTTCATTATCATCTTTATCAAAAAAAAACAAAAAAACCCAAACATAATTGCATTGTGATTTGTTATTCCTCATATGAGAGATGCCACAAATGTTCATTCTGTTAGAGAAAGGACCTGTAGCTGAGCCCAGTCATTTTATGAGCTTATATAGATATCAGCTAATACTCTTGAAGAGTAAATTCAGGACAGAGTTGTCTTGTTTGATATGGGGTTTTTTTTCCTATAAGCCTGTCTTTCTGGGTTCAATTCTGATTTTGCATTTAACAATCTTTATAAATTTTAACAAACGTCATGACATTTGTTTTTAAAATATCCCTAAAGAAATGAAATTAGTTTTATTTATGAATTAAAACAATTTTTTTTCCTCACATTTGCCCTGTAAGACCTTTTTTATCCATTAAGCATTCCTGTTTTATCTCACGCTTTGTCTTCGTGGACGTTGCAAAGGGAGTGCGGACGCCGTACCTCCAGTTATCGGCGATGCAGGAAGGAGATTACACATTCCAGCTGACTGTCACAGACTCTGCGAGGCAGCGGTCCATGGCTGAGGTCACACTGATCGTGCAGCCTGGTGAGTCACCTGCAGGCACCTCTGGAGTGGGGCCAGCCCAATGCCTTGGCGCTGTTTCCCACTGCCTTTTCTCCCCACAGTGCTGGGATGTCTGGTATCCATGCATCAGGTACTCTTGCACCTCTGTTTTCTGCAAAGCAGACAGTTAAAACAAGTGTAGAGTCATAAAAGTCCAGGTGGTGATCCTGAGGGCTCACACCAGCCTGATTATGTAAGGCAGCCTGCACAGAGATCTCTTTGAGTGCTTCTAGAAGCTAAATTGTATCTCTTTGGTTTAATGTCCTACAAAATCCGTTTTGAAAGCTTTTCAGAGTATCAATCAGTGCTTTGTTCAGTTTTCTTATTGCTTTGCAGTTCTTGTGCAAGAGCCCTTGTGTGGTTTGAATTCTCACCAGAATTACATTGTGTTTTCTAGGAAAAAGTGTCAAGCAAGGAGTTTTTCAAAAGCTGCATCTTTCACATGCTTCTTTAGGTTTGGGAGCCCAGAGATGAATGAGCCCAAATGGTCCGGGCCTCATGAGACTTCTTTTTTTTTTTTTTAATACCTTTTCTTTCTGTAATGTGTTTGCCTACTACATCCAAAGTGGGTTTTTTTTGTGCCAATGGGAAGGTTTCACATTCCACCATGGGGCAATGTTTTATCTTCTTCTCATTGCTTAATAAATATCTTTTTTGTAGACGATCCCTTCTGGCACAACTTTACAGTGGGCATTTACTGCAGAAATCAAGGGCATGAATTGGAAGTACAGTGTGTGGTGGTGCCTTTAAGACCTGTTATATAGTGTGCAGCCAGAAAGATGCTATTGCTGAAGTCAGGCCTAAGGGCAGATAAATACCCAGGAAGGTGGCAACGTTGCCAGTTTTACCATGCCACAAAAGCAGAGGCTTCAATCAGAATAACAGGTTATATGTTTTTTGCACTAAATCCTCAAAGGCTCTGAACTGGGATTAGCTTAGTGGCATCGTGCTGACCTTGAGCAGCAGAAAGCACGGGTCAATATCTTCTTTGAGGGCAAAGAACCCTGTGGGAGGTTTTGAAAGGGATGGAGCAGTAGGACCACGAGAAAACCCCGCCACTCCTGTTATGTAACATTTCATATAAGGCATTGAGCATGCAGCAAAATTTCTGGGAGTGTGACTTGTGCCTGCAGTGCAAAGGGGAAGTATTTACTGGGGTATTTGGCTTGTTGCAAAGCTGATCTCTCCTACCTGCTGGCTTGTGCATGTTATACCTGTGATTTGTGCTTTTAGAGCCAATATATCAATTTTTTAATAAAATATTATGTGTAAAATCTTCCCTCTGATTGGAAAAGCTTGCCAGTGACTACCTAGCAAATGCCATACACTAAATATTATTTTGCAGAGAATAACAGTCCTCCAGTAGCAGTGGCTGGCCCTGACAAAGAATTGACCTTCCCAGTAGAAAGTGCTACACTGGATGGAAGCAAAAGTCAAGATGACCAAGGCATTGTCTTCTATCATTGGGAAAATATCAGGTACCTAGAGATGTGAAAGTGCTTTGGTTTTGGGCCTCTTACGCGATTGTGTCAGGTGATGCACTGCTTGAGAATTGTTTTCAGGACCTTCCCACTTGGGTGGTAATAGAGCGAGAAACAGTAATTTTAAGTTCAGCTTGAAAAGCTTAGGCAACCTCTGTGTATGTTCTGCAATGTGTCATTTTGAAGCCTACTTTTATAAAATTAAGAGAAAATGACAGGAACTTCTTTTTCTCCTGTTTAAAAAGGAAGTAGCAGACTTGGGTGTCCTCCTACATGAAGTTTTCCCATTAGTGCTTAGAACTAGGGTTTCTCAGTTACTTGTTAATTGAATAATAAAGTAAATGGACAGTCAGTTTACCCTGAACTTTCAGTAATGGATGACTAAAGCAGTCTTGAATGATGATTGAAAAATGTTTTTAAACAGTTTGTATGTTTATGTGCAAATCTAACTGATCTTTAATAAAAGGACAAGCTATTAGCTCATGCAAGCATCGTACCTGGTACAGGAAGAGGTTTGCTGGCAGTCAGTACATATTGTGAGTGGCTCTAAGAGCAATATCATTTGCATGCTCCATGGAATAGTGCAGTGGTGAGATTGAACTTCTGGGGTGCATTTTCTGCTCTTCTAATAACTGGGCATGTTGTGTTTGGGTGCTTTGAATGCCTTTAAAAAATGCATTTATGCATTCTCTAAACTCATACAGTTCTTTAGCCATCAGTGCTATAAAATAAAAGCAAATGGCGTGAGCAGTGCTGCTGAACAAATGGTTTGGCTGGTTGTGCAGGATTATTTTTCTTGTTTCGTTTCAGTGGACCAAGCTCTGTCCAGATGGAAAATGATGACAAAGCAATAGCAACTGTGACTGGTCTTCAAGTTGGTACCTATCGCTTCAGGCTGACCGTGAAAGACCAGCAGGGCTTAAGCAGCGCATCTGTGCTGTCTATAACAGTGAAGGAAGGTAAGCCTTGAAGGCAGGTTGCTGCTGCTTAGAATGTGGTGGGCAACTTGCTAGTTGATTCAATTGCTGACAGAAAAGAAAGGAGATGAGAACAGGAAGTTACTAGTATCTTTGTTGTCGTATTTCAGGGGTGTTCGGTACGACTTGCCTGCTGTTCTGCAGTAAAGTAGTATTGTGACTGGCAGAATTAGTTTTGTTTGCTGTGAGATTTTTTTTTTTTAGGCTCAATATATGCAAAATTAGGTGTGATAAAAATGTTCCAAATTAATATTGTTGACAGTGATATGTCTACATCATTAAGAAGATACGCTTTTATTTCATTTTTCAAGTTAAGCTTTGAGCAGAAAAGCAGTTTTACTGTGGATTTTAAGTAACCTCCAAGAAGCGACATCTCAGTGAACCAATTTACACGTAAAAATTTAGTATTAAGAGACCTGTTTGTTGCTTTGGTTTTTTGTTATTGTATTTTCTGTTTCTGTAGAGGGAAACAGCTGCTGTGGTGTGGGGTTTAGGCGATTTGGAGTCTTTGTTTGGTCAACTGCTTTTATTTGAAAGAGACAAGATCCCTTGTATTACAGAAAACTCTCTGCTGTTCTAAAGAATAGAGTTACAGCCAATGCCCTTGAGATCTGCTCAACACTGAATTATTTATCTCCAAGTAATTATGTCCGGTGAGGTATTTCACTCAGCCCCACAGGTTGCTGGATCTCTGTCTTATCAGTTGTGTTCTAAAGAAAAGTCAGTGATGTTTGGTTTCTGGAAAGAGAGAATGTTTCTGTTTCTTTGGCCTTTTTTTTTTTTTTTTTGCCATGTGCCCATTGTGTGCCTTAATCTCACTGCTAGTGGTAAGCAGTGAGAACTAGATTTACCCTTAAATTTCCTGACTGCCTAAATACAAGCATTATGAAGATACAAGTTCTTGCACAAGCTTCTACAGGGAAATAAGTGATTCTCCAGATGAAAAGATCCCAGCATGGTGATCTCATGCTGGGCCATGTTTCTAAGTGGGTAGAAAATTTTTTTGCTTGACTGAGATCTGATGTTTAAATTATTGTGAGACTGTAAATAGAATATTCCACAATTCTTTTTGAAAAAGATCTTTCTTCTCATGGCGCAGCTCTGCTTTTGTTAGACTGTAATAATCCTGAAGCCAAATTTTGTATACCCACTCATCCTTCCCCTGTAGCTTTAGCATGAGGTTGTGTTGTTATTGTCTGTAATCATCAGGTAAAGAATTGGAGTGTGGGTGTATTGGAAATGACAGGTCACATTTCTCATGTTTTGAAAGCAAACCTTTATCCTCTGCTGTTTTTGTGGCTAGAAAACAACAGTCCACCCCGGGCGCACGCCGGTGGGAAACACGTTCTCGTGCTTCCAAATAACTCTGTTACCTTGGATGGCTCAAGGTCTGCTGATGACCAGGGAATTGTGTCATATCTGTGGATTCGGGATGGTCAAAGCCCAGCAGCTGGGGTGAGTATCTCCAGGGTTGTAATGAGTCAAATTCAGCTTTTGTTACGCACGTAGTGTCGTTGCAGCCAGGGGGGCAGGTGTGACCGAGAAGATGCTGTGATGTATGGTGTCTGTTTCTGGTTTGTCTCCCCTGCTTCTGCAATGCTGTGGTTCAAAGGGGTTGTTATATTTTCAGTAGAGCTAGAGAACATGATCGCTAAGGAAGAGCGCTGCAGCAATGTGGACTTAGTTGGGGAAGAGTGGAGACAGAAGAATGAAGCTGTGTCTCTCTTAGAGTAATTGGTGATAGTATCAAGGTAATGTGTTAGAGAGAAAAATCATCTGAAATCCAGCTGTTCCGGAGGAGTAAGGATCTGAGAGAACAGGAAGTACTGATAAAGACTAAAGGATCATGTCTGCTATCAGATGAGGTAAAACTTGCAGTTTAAGATAAAAATGGTATTTGGCGCTAGATGTGTAGATACTTTGCTGGCAGACCATGGTGAATAGCCTGGGTCATTAGGGCAGAGGAGTCTGCTCTCTGAGAGAGGCAGAAAGCAGAAATACCTCATGATAAACTAAATGTCCTACTAAACCTAGGATAACTTGTTTTCCCTATCTCACAAAGTGTCATGGATGGCTCTTTGCACTTAGGAAGATACTGAAAAATCAGCAAGTGCTGAGAGAGGAGAAACAGCAAAATCCAAACAAAGCTTCTAGAGGCAATTCACATGAGGGTGTAAAAAAAAATGAAGAGGTTTAGCTTAAATATAGCTGGCAGAAATGATAGTTGAAAATACATGAACTCTAAGGAAAGAAAATTAAGAGTTAAGAAAGCAGAACTAAGGATACTGGAATAAAATAGAGAAATAATAATGTAACTGTCTCAGATTTTCAAGCGAATGAGTTCTTCTGATTGTCAGCTGTTCTTTCTGGGGTATTTTTAATGAAAATACCCATACTGTGCAGACATCCTCACTAACTTTCACTTCCAAATTGTCCTTACTCTGCTATAAACCAGGGGTAGGTCACATTTGTCCCAACTGTCAAAGCAAGAACTCACACTGGTAGCCAACTTGATGGTCAAACCTGCAGCTTTCCCTGCAAGGGTAATTATTCCAGTACCTTTTTTTTTTTTTTTTGCAGGATGTGATCCATGGCTCAGACCACGAGGCAGTACTGCAGCTAACTAATCTGGTGGAAGGAACCTATACTTTCCATCTGAAAGTGACGGATGCTAAAGGAGACTCAGATGTTGATTCAGCAACTGTTGAAGTGCGGCCTGGTATGACAATTAAAAGGTCATCGATAACATTGTGAATACCACATCTTTGTTACTCCTTTTCACTTACTTATTTAGATGTTGGCAAGATTCTCTCAAAGCCAACAGGTCTCTCTCTTCCTGCCTTCTTATTGTTCTCTGAATAGGCCCGAGCGTGTTGGAAGGTGACATGTTAGGGATTCCTAACTGCTACAACCACCTTAGTGGAAGCATCAGTAAATAAAAATTATACTTTCTAGTTAATATTTTTGTTAGGCTTTTATTCTTCTTCATTCAGTGTAGATTTTTTTTCTTTTTTTCTGACTGTTTGTCAGTTTGGCCAGTGGAAAGAGATGGGAGCTAAACATTAAGTCTGGGTACAAATGCTGCAGTTGTGTGTTTGGTGATTGGAAGTGTGGCTTTATGTTTGTTTTTCTTCTTTCCTCCTGAAGGAAAAAAGAATGTTAGGGAGTTGTAAACTGTCTTTTCATGGTTTGGTATTGCTTGTTTTATAGACTTGTTTTCAAATGCAGGATAAATAGCTATATGATGGAAATTGAGGCTTCAGTTTCCTTTGTTGTCTGACTCCTGGGCTGTGATGTTCTGTTCCTCACTTTATTGTTGAATGCAGTCATAATAATTGGCTCATGATTCTCACTGGATAACTGTGAGGTTTCTTTTCTTTGCAAGGCACTCTAGAAGTCCAATTACTATTTACAGAACCCTCAGTTTGTAAGGGTAAACATATCTGATATTTCTCGAATTTGCCATCCTCAGACATACAAGTTCATCTTTGGCTCTGTTTTCCTGGGTGATAACCAGTAGTAAATAAGTAGCAGGGAACTTGGTAATTAGACCCACCTAGTGCTTACCTCTTGACTTTAAGATGGTAGCATTTAGGGGAATAGAATTTGCTATTCTGCACAGAAATATGTAAATGCTAAACTGAAGTGCACCCTGAAGTACTTATTTCGATTGATGAGATGGGTTTGTTTCAGAGGGAATGTGACAATATAGGTTAAGTACTTTTTAAAGAAAATGAAAGAGTTGACTTTTCAGGGATACAGGTCTTATACAGGAAAATGCAGGATTAATAAATACTTTCAAGTAATGCATTTTGTCTTCAGTTGGTACTGAAATACCTGCCAGGCTCTGAAAGAACAGTATGCTCTTCTTCTGTCAGATCCCAAAAGGAGTGGTCTGGTGGAGCTGATTCTGCAGGTTGGAGTGGGACAGCTGAGCGAACAGCAGAAGGACACTCTGGTGAGACAGCTGGCTGTATTGCTGAATGTTTTGGATTCGGATATCAAAGTTCAGAAGATACAAGCCTACTCAGATATAAGGTACAAAGATATCCTGCTGTGCCTGAAAGATTTGTGATTTTCTTTGCCTCTTTCGCAGCTCATAATTAGTTGCAAAATAACCTTTTCTAAGATGACAAAAAAATGCTGTACTTCTTGACAGAATGTACTTTCAAAGGTGAATTTCTTCTGCAGTAGAAAATGGATGAAATAAGCTCTGTGGAGGTCTAGAACTGCAATATTTTGTTTAAAAGAAATCAAAAATTTTCTGTATAGATTTTTTTATTTTGACTTTAGAGAAAGTGCATGGATATATATTTCAGTGTCTTTGTTCCTTACAATGCTACTATTTTTTCCAAATTCTGGACAGAGCAAAACAGAGAGACTTTCTCACAGTGTAGCAAGTATTGTATTTCAAAATATGTTTCCAACTCTGTTTGATCAAACCCTTTTGTTTCTACTTCTTTGCTAAGGTTTTGATATTGTTAATATTTTATAAACATTTTCCCAGGTAACTGGTAATGAAAATTCATTTTTTTTGCAGAGGAAACTCCCCAGTGGGTACTCCTACATGTGGTATTTTACTTTGAAGTAGAAATACCCCCTCTACTTGCTATAGAGAGCTAGAGATGGCTGTGCATGCCCACAGAACCCAACTCATGTTGATATAAGTTACCCTTACTGCTTCCTGTTCTCTATTGGCAATTTAAAGCTCATTTTGGTGTTTATTTAGCTCTCGGGGAACGTCTTAAAATTGAAAAACACAATTAGGAAAATCTAGCATTTATAGCTATGATATTTTTAATAACAGCTTTCTAAATTAAAATGTTCCCTGAAGTGTCTGATAAAGGATGAGATCAACGCTACCCGACTTAAAAGTTGTGGATGATGGGGGAGAAGGGCTTCCATATGAAGTCTCTGTATCCCTTGCTTCTGAGCATTCTCTCCTATTTAATTTAGTTTCCTAAAGTTAGTGAAATTGCTTCAGAGCACTTTGTGATAGGTTCTGCATGAGGGTGGAGAAAACAAATGTGTATGTACTTCTTAAAGCAGAAGTCAGGAAGACCAGGAGGGGAATTACATTCGCTGTTGTCCTCACATTTCTTCCGTGAAACTGAGAAGCCAAAGAACTGCTGGTGCTCCAAGCTCAGAATGAGGTCCGTGTCATTTGAATGGAGTTGACTGATCCATGGACAGAATTCCCAAATCTTTATCAGTGGTGACATTTGGTTCCCAGAAAAAAAAAAAAAAAAACACAACAAAAAAAACCTAAAGGCTGTATGTCTTTATACTTCATTACTGAGTGCCTGACAAAAATGATCTTTGACAGCCGTCATCACCTTCTTTCTGCAGCACCTCAGTTGTGTTCTATGTGCAGAACGGGCATCCTTCCACGGTGATCAAGGCATCAGATGTCTCAAGAACTCTGCACATGCAGCTCTTGAAACAGAAGGCCGACTTTCTGCTTTTTAAAGTCTTGCGAGTTGACACGGCTGGTATGTTTTGGCTCACGCTGGCTCATCTTGGACCTTTGCGTGCATTTTGGCTAATGCAGCGCCTGGAGACAGTGCATGAAGGCCTTCTGTCTGATCTTTGGTGTCTGGGCTTGGGTGTAGCTTTCCAAAAGATGATGTTGAAGACAATACTTGAAATGTTTCATGATCTGTGGAAAACTGGTGCCAGTCGCTTGTGTTCTTTTAAAAGACATCATCTGTGACAGCAGGCAAAAAGTACATCCTAATCTGGCCTGCATCGGGAAGGCCTGGGGAATGAGGATAAAGATTCCTTACATAACATCTTAGAAAATGGGCAAAATTTAATATAGCCATAATACAGATACGTTTCATGTCTCTGGTTCCTTCAGAGCTTGTAGTGTTCAGTAAACAGGCTGGTAACCTAACTTGTTCTTGTCTGCATGTATCAGGCAGAATGATTGGGTGCCTGCTGTGTTATAACCTAGCCTTCTAATATTTTAAATATAGACAGGCCACTGGGGTTTCTTATAATGAACTGCTTCTTTTGCTCAAAAAGGATGCCTGACAAGTTGTCAGGCAACACAACTGACCCACGTTTGGTTTTGTCCGTAGCCTGTCTTTTGAAATGCTCTGGACATGGGCACTGTGACCCCATAACGAAGCGCTGCATTTGCTACCAGCTGTGGATGGAAAACTTGATACATCGTTATCTGAACGATGGAGAGAGTAACTGTGGTGAGTTTGGTGTTGTGGGATGTATTTTAAGAGTAACTCGTAGTCTGGTGACTATTGATTATTTGCTCTCAGAATGGGGAGTACTTAGGAGGTGGATACTGAGGGAGGACTGAAACAGTCTGTGTTTTCCGGACCAGCAGTACCTTTCTATAAAAGCATATTTGAATAATTTCTTGAAATTATAATATCTTGGCAGTAGTAGCCTGCATTTAAAATATTTTAAAAGTTTAAATTTTAAAAAGAATCACTATCTGATGAAAAAAAAATGTGAAAATTTTGTCACAGGAGAGGGATTTTGCAAGAATTTAGGGCCAGTTGGAGGGATTGTTGAATAACATGGCCATTGCAAAGCTTTTGAGTAGGATTGTTACAAAACTGTAAAAGAGACAGCAACTTAGATTCTCTGAGCGTGTGGTTGATGCTTCTGTGCCAGGAGTGTGATTTGATCTAAGCAAAGAAAACATCAGTGTTCTGGACTGACCAATATTTGTGACCTTTAGAACCTCAGTTTCTTAGCATGAATAACTCCACTGTTTCTTTCAGTTAGCCCATTGCATCTAGGAAATGCAGTATAGTTTCAGAAGCATCATGCTGTCTATATTCTGTGGCACACCTAATTTATCAGCTTAGATTCTCTCTTTCAAATAATTAATACTTAAATCTAAATGAAATTTGTCTTCTATGTTTAGTTCAGGTAGAGAACGATAACTGAGGTGATAACCCTGCCCCTTTGCAGGATTTTCAGTTCCCACATAGCCTTTGGAAACCTTGGGATGATAAAAGGTATTAAGAGTGGAACAAAATTTTCTAACATGCACTTTCAGTCTTAAAGCTTAAGAATTTTTAGAAATTCTTCTGAGAATATGAAGGTGCTGAGTTTTCCTAACTTCCTGTTGGCACTCCCCATTCCTCAGAATTGGTTATTTTAATAGGGTTTGTGTTAGAAATTATTCATGGCTTTACAGAGCACTGTTGTGTTTCTTTTTTTCAGAGTGGAGTATACTCTATGTGACTGTATCTGTTTTTATTTTGATTGTGGTCATGGTAGGGCTTGCCTGGTTCTGCATCTGCTGCTGCAAAAGGTACATGATTTGTGTTTCTTTTTGATGGGGTATGTGCAAAAACTGCCATATTTTAGTCCAGTCCTTAGCACTAAACCACTGAACTCTTTTCAGACGTGAGAGGAGCTTCCTGTAGCTCTTTCTGTAGAGACACACTTTTGTTGAAAAAAGGAGTATCCATTTGAGTCTCTGTGCTTCTCTACATTAAAAAAAAAACAAAAAAGCTAATGTTGCCATATCCTTCCCTTTAAGTGATAGTTAATGTCAAAATGCTGAAGAGCATACTGCAGATCTTCACTGTCTCCCACTGAGTCCTCCAGGTACTCTGTGCTAACAAAAAAGAGGCACACCCTGAAGGTCACTCGCTGATCTAGGAATGTTCTAGGCCATGGGGAAGGATCTGCTCCCAATCTGCTGTTTCCCTTGGACAGGAAGGGTGGTGGGCAGGTGGGCTGCATGTGGCTGACAGGCAAGGAGTACCCCAGCGATCTCAGTTAAGCAGACTTCTTGCTTCCTCTTACGTTAAACAGTTCTGTCTACTACTGTGTATTGTTTCCCTTTGTGCCCTCCCTCCAGTCTTTCCTAGTGAACTCATAAGAAATTCTCTTTCAAGTGACAAGCCCCTGCAAGTTCTGTCACTAGAGCAAGTGTTTTTGCTGCAGCCCAAACAGCTGATAAAAAAGATAGCTCGTTGAGGTGTTAGTAAAAATAAAATGCTGTCAAAGTCTTTCTGTATTTTCAGCTTTTTGCAGTGTGTAAAGGATGCGTCGGAGCTGATACCTATTTTCTTTTTGTGGTTGAAAGAAGGGTGCTGTTAGTAGAAAACTTTAAATAGTAAAGTGTGTCCCACTCCACCCCCACAGTGTGGAGCCTCACAGGCTTATGTAGATTTGTCGATAAAGGGATTCTTTATTAGTTCAGCTGCTTCTGTCCTTTGTCCTCATGTGGCTTGTGCCAGAGAGTGAGGGCTGGTTGATACAGATCCATGTGAAAAAGGGGAAGGAAATGCTGCACAGGACAGAATGGCAAGAGATTCCCTTTGCCTTGGGGAAACTACAGGGAAAAGTACACTGCAGTCCCAAGATTTGACTGGAGTTTTGGAGGTTTTAAAGCCTTTGAGTTGGCAAATGGATTCTATTTTTTTTTTTTTTTTAGAAGACCGTAGAGGGGGAGGCTGTTGCTGTAATGTTGGCTGAGCAGTAAGGTGGCTTCTTCACTGTGAACTGTGAGGGCAAATGAATACACACCTACCTGGTTGTAGTAACTGTGTTGAACAAACTGAACCCCTGTGTCCTAGGAAAGCAAATGAACCCATCTTGATTTCTTCATCTTTGTATATCAGAGAGAAAATAAACTATACTGTCTTGTCCAGATTGTACAGCTGCTATTTATGCAGGTATAAACTGGAACAACTATTTTAAAGTGGAGGTGAGAAAGTACAGTGACACTGTGTATACCGGGGTATATGTGTATGAAAAGGAGAGGGACCAGATTTATGTGTGCACATGAGAATTAAATGTCTTTGTGGTAACTTCCTTTCTAGCAGGAAGAGGACAAAGATAAGAAAGAAAACAAAATATACCATCCTAGATAACATAGATGAGCAGGAGAGAATGGAACTACGACCCAAATACGGTAAGTGCTGTGTGGTAAGCTGTGAACTCATCCACCAAGCATGCAGTCAGTGTGCCTGACCTGTAGTCAGGAGGAGCCCAGAAGGTGGCCTAGAAGTTTGGGAATGGTGGAGTTGGACAATGAAGTGGCTGGAGGAGAATTGCTTCATTTCTTTTATGAAGCCTTGGGCTCAGCCACTGCTCTGAGCTTCTTAATTATTCTTAATTAAGAACACCTTATTGTCCCACAGGCTTTCTCTATGTAACCCTTTCTCCTCTGCACGTTTTAATTTGGAGCTGTTTTTATTGCTGCCCAGCAGTTCTTTCCAGACCCATAAGCACCCTGTTAAACCTCAGTTGACTTCAGCTGCTGTTTATATATATTTTGATTTCCTTGAATTCCAGTTTTTAGCAGGGGAAGTGTTGGAATCCAAGAAATGAAAATCATCCTGAGTAATTGCTCTCCTAGAAAGACAGATTTCAGTAGAAACCATGACCTTTCATTCCAACTTGTGTTAATAAGACAGCTGAGTGGACAGACTAATTTCCAGATTTAAGCTATTAAAAGTACATTAGGTATGTAGTAAAATAATCTAATTGTTTTAAATTTAAATGCATATATTCCAATTTCAGAGCCATAAACTGATAGGCCTGTACTGAAGTTGGAAGAGCATCTGCCTGACAGTATGGGATAGTTCTTAGGCCAGTTTTTATATTGGTGGTGGCAGTGGTGCATGCTGTTACATTACACTGCAGAGCAGGTTTTCACTTACTTTTCATATCACAGCAGGGGCAGTGGTGGTTAGTTATTACTAAGAAGTCAAATCTTTCTAATGAGTTTGGTTTGCTTTTTTATTGTCAGGTATAAAACACAGAAGTACAGAACACAACTCCAGTCTGATGGTCTCCGAGTCAGAGTTTGACAGTGATCAGGACACTATCTTCAGCAGAGAAAAGATTGAAAGAGAGAATCCTAGAACACTTATGAATGGATCCATCAGAAATGGAGTTTCCTTTAACTACAGCTCCAAAGACAGATAACTGAATGAGGGTAAAAGCACAGAACACGCTGGTGTGACACATCTGAAACATGTTGGCCCACCTCTGTTTTTGCAGAACCAGAAGCTTCCTAAAATATCAACTAATTGCAGGTGAAAGGCTAAATTTGTAACACAGGTGGAGGAAGGAAGAACGAAGGAAGAAGGATTAGATGGTCAGCTAACTCCTCTTGTCACCGTTATAAGAACAAGGAAAAGCACATCTTATTTCCTCCGTGTTTCATGCTGAATGTTTTTCTGAACTTCTGAAGGCCCTTTTTTCTGTGTCACTGCTACCAAATTAGCCAGGGCTGTTGTGCTACAGACTGTGGTAACTAACAATGGCATATAGATTATTGTCCTATGCTCCTAGCACTCTCTTGGAGAAGCAGTGTGGTTTATAACAGCAAAAGCCAATATAGATAAATTCCATTACAACTATAGAGAGCGGTATGTGGCCACAGGCTCCATCTTAATTTTCAGTTTAGGATGGAAACACAAAGAGCATTTTTAGTGCATTGTGTTTATGTGACTGTGCTTTCTGAATTCTTTTTTTCCTAGGGTACAGTTCATGAGGGGGAAATGTCTTTGTTTTGTTTTCGAAGAAAGGTTATCCCTGTCTTTTCATAGGAGATACGGTATCTACATAGGAAAGTCCAGCCTTAGGCTGCTTCTGTAATGATGAAAGTGCTTTGTCCTGGCCACGTCCATCCAGGAAACTGCTGCACCTTCAGAAGCATCCCAAGCAACCTTTTGCTTAGAGATCCCTTCTGGGGAGCTCTGAAGCTTCTAACACTGAACGCTCAGCTGAGATGAGTTTTCATCTGTCAGCCTTAGCACTCAGTTAATGAACGTGCCAGGCACTTGTGTAGTGAAATGCTTGTGGCAAATACCCTGTGTGAAGCAGGAGGTTCAACCTTCATTGTCGTGGGAATTGGTACTGAACAAGGTTTTAGCTTGAACATTAAACTGTTTTACTTTTTCCTCTGTGGCTATTCGGTGACTGGATGTGCTGACCTAAGGAAATCCTTTCAGGTTTTTGGCAAGGGTAGGTGTACTGAAGTTCTGATATTCTTGTCCACAGTCTGGATAATTTCTTCACAGCCTGCTTGTTAGGCTTTGAAATCATACCCCCACAGTACTGCTCTTGAAATCCCAGGCTGAAGACTTGGCTTTTATACATCAGCCTCACTTGTGGGGACATCTGTGTCAGTGGTGCTGTTTAGCCATGATGTCAGCTTTTTCTGGAGGTACTCTACTGATGTGCTGGAGTCTTGGGATGATAATGAGGAATGATGCGTTTCAATGGAGAAAACATTCCTCTGGGAACATTTTGCAGAGAGTTTTTTTGGTTTTAATCCAATGGTAGAGAACCCATTATTGGAGAAGGATGGAGCAGTATAGAGATCAAGGAGAGCAGCATAGAAGGCTCAGGGAGGGCACATAGCCCATCTTTATAATGAAAAATAATATAGTGGAGAATTTTGGGGCTTTCTCCATCTTTTCTTAGAAGTCTGAGAGAGCAGAGTAGCTGGGTTGAACACTGGGGGCTTCTGTGCTTCTCTTGTTAATGGAGTTGGGCAACTAGTTGGAAGGAATCAGTAGTCAAAAGTTGCAGCAACACGGCATGCTCGTAATTTGTTTCATACCTTTGATTTTCAAATGCAGCCAGCAAGAGTCCCTAAGGCTACTAGTGCAGCACTGAGGAGTATTTATCCTGTGCCGTGCCCGGCCCTGCATTTCTCTGAGGAGCTTTGCGTGGCTGCAGGAATCATTGTGGAGGGAGAGGCTGTGAAGAGCTAAAATGGTCTAGTGCAGGTGCTGTGTTTTTCTCATACCCACCAGCAAGGTGCAGTATAAGTGGTATGATTTGCTTTCTTCAGAAACCAAGTTTCAACTCTGTGTATGGGGGGGTTAGCATATTTATTGAAACAAATCTATCACACTCTCCCCCTTCTTGAGAGTGTGTGTGTATATGTATATATATTTTTAAATAACTTGGTCAATAAAAGCAAGGGCAGCTTCTGATGTCCTTCCGTTTCTGCTCCGGATGTGTTAACGTAATAACGCAGTGTTTACTTTAAAGCATTCCTGAATAAAGTTAAGGCCCGCTCAAAATACTAATTTTTTTTTTCCTTTGAAATCCAAATGTTGGGCCTAATTAATTCTGCGTAACTTCCCAGAATGTTCCAGCAGGAGTCATGCTCATGGAAACATGCATTTTTAAACAAGCAAACAAGTTGCTTAAGCAGTTTCAACTTTGTATTTGCCATGCTACTGTTAATGCTTCTGCTAAATACTGTCTCCAGTGTGCCTTTATCTATTATCTTACCTTGTAGGACACGTCAGTGCAGTCAGCAGCATCCACCAGTTTTGTGAAATCAGTCACTTTATATGTTTTGGGTTTATTTTATTTTTAAAGCCAGCGCAAAAGGCTAGGAGGTTGTTCTTTCAAGGAATTAAAATTCAGACATCTTAAAAAAACAAACAAACAACAAAACAAACAAACAAACCAACAACAAAAAAAACCAACTAAACAAAAAACCCCAAACTCAACCAACCAAACAAAAAAAAAAAACCAAACCAGAAAAACCCCCAAAACAAAAACCCAAACCAAACCCCAAAACTAAAGGTTGATTCTCTAGCAAAACAAGTAGAGGAATCAGGTTTTTCTTGTTTTATGTGTAAGCATACATTGGCAACTCTGTCCTTTTAGGTAAACAGTCTTCTTTCCCTCTGTCACAGGCATCACATATAAGTACTGTTCAGGTCTGTTTTGTGCTGTCAGCTGTTTGCCTGTAGGGTATCAGCTTTGCTTTTCTTGGTCTCTGTGGGCAAACAGAACTGAGCACACATGCAAGGAACTTTAACAGTGTGTGAACTTAACAGAGAGGGAGTGAGTGGGTGGGTGCATGTGTTCTCTGTGCTGGATTCACACTTTCCTTAAATAGTCGTATGTTCTTGAAATAATTGAGTTTAGGCAAATGTCCTGTTCCTGCTTTTAGCCTCAAGTGAAACTAGTTCCCCCTCCCCCCCCCCAGCATACTGATAATGGGCAGTAGTCAGATGGAGCTTTGGGTTGGTGGTAATAAAATGACTTTTAGTGAAGTCTTCTGACGTTTATTTGAGGTTTGAGAGAGGTAATCATTCTTCCTGAAGAAGGGAAATGGGATATAGCGATGAATTAGTTTCTTAATATCAGTTATTGCTTATCATTGATCCTAACTGGAATACTAATCCATTATTTCTGCGGCTAAGAAAAACCCATTTCACGTTCCTTTTATGTCCTGAACTCCCCAAGGCAAAGGAGAGAAATAAAAAGTTCAGAAATAAATTTTAAAAAGGAGGCAGCGAAGGCAAATGATTTTTGTACGGGCTATGAATCAAGTGCAGATGAGCTGCAGATTTGTAGTTTGTCTCTGTATGGAAGCACTTCTCCCTGTGGGTGGATGGGTGAGCTATTACAGAACTTATATTAGGAACCTGTTCCTAGAAAATGTTATTTATTGCTATTGTATCGTAACTGGAACTGTTGCTGAGCTGAAATTGCTACATTTATGTAACTAATAAATTTTTTTCTTTCCTTTTAGGACCTTGTCAGGTACTCTTTTAGGCATGGTATTCTGTATTGGAGTCATCACTCAGGTCAGGCTAATAGACATATGTTGTATACCATAGCTTATGTCTGTACTCAAACATAAAAGCAGTGCTGTAGCTGATCCCTTCCTTTCCCACTGACAGAAGCATCTTTTTCTAGAGAGGTGACATAATTCAATACATCAGAGAGCAGGAAAAAATTAATTTACTGCAGTTCACAGTAGGTTTTCTTGTGGTGCTTGTCCTTACTTGGTTTAATTGGCTGTGTGTAAATAATCACCAGCTGTCATGCCAAGTGTGGTAATTTCACAAGCTTTGTGGCTTACTCTATAACAAATCCAGTACCTGAGAGTGTCAGTATAATGGCTGCTTTGCAGTAATCAGTGTGCAGTATAACCCAAAATGCTGTGTTAGATAGAGGCAGGTTCCGCTGCCTGTTTTCTGAACTTCAGAAGAAAAATCCTTGCCTCAGTTTGTGTGAAGTTTGTGGTAATTTGTGATAATAAAAGGTACTACGAGATACAGGTGTCTTTCTGTAAGGAAAAGTCATTCACCATAAAAGCTACTTTTTAAGTGTATTTGGATGCATGGTGCCACAGTCTACGTGGCACCTCGTATTTCATACTGGAAAATGCCAGTGAGACACATAAATGCCCTGTACTGAGGAATGGAATCTGCCCCTTTGTCATTGCACTGTACATTTTGTTAACAGCAGTAGCCTGCCCCCATCCCTTTGAGCAGAACTGGTGCAACAGATCAGCAGCAGTGATTCCTCAACAACTTCAGCCAATTGTGCAAAGTACCTTCAGCACTCACTGATAGAAGTGAATATGCCACCCTGACTCCTTGTGGTTATTCTTGGGAGGCCCTAAGCAGGGAGTTTTGACATGGAAAAGACTTTAAACAAGCACTAAAATGTAACTTAGGGCTTCTGAACACACTACTTAAATCTTCTCCTCTAAGTTAGCTGAGTTGTTTAATATCTAGCAGAACAGGTAAGTACAGCTTGTGGAGAGTTTGTTACATAGAGAAGACAGGCAGCAGGGGTGGGGAGGGGGTGTGAAACAACAGCTACTTAAAGAATAACATCAGAAAATGAAACGGAAATTGGCCATGAGTAAAGCAGGTTGGAAATTAAAGCAGTTTTTGAGGCTTCAAAACTGTATGTATCAACTAAGTGAAAATAGAAGAGCTTCCAAAACTCTATGTTAAGTCTTAATACATGAGGTAAAGAATTACGCAGTTAATCGCATCGTGAAAGGAGGGAAGACACTGTGATATACAAAACCTCTATCTTGTGATAAAATGTTTGGTTCAGCATAAAAGACTTGCATACAAAATGACAGCAAATTACTATGTCAGAGTAGTCTCATGTGTTTGATTTAGATTCAGGGGGCTGTACTTGGGGGTACCAAAATCTTACACTTTATGGACATGTGGATGCAAAGTCTTTTCCAGTGATAAAGCTGGCAGAACAAAATACTCTGTGGAAATCTGAGAGACTGACCTTAATGTGGCTGCTGTCAGATTGTCAGTTCAACATCGAATGAGGTGTAGTAAGTCACAAAATCCAGTGCTTTCACAGAACATATTTATTAACTAAAAACATTTTTAATCACAGTTTTAATATCCGGAAATTGCTAAACTATCACAAGTGCAATCAACACAACTGAGGTGTGAGAATTCAAGTAAGTCTTTTGTTGAAGAATCACAGTTTTTGTTATGAAGACAACTTTGATTATTCTGTGCTTAACAGATGTAGACCTTACTGACACAAGGATACTATGCTGGAATCCAACCACAATCCAATCCAGACAAAGGTATTTTTAAAGTTTATTACATCCCTTATCTTTATTTATGGTTTGTGCTTGCTATCAGGCATAGTAAAAGGTATTATTTGCTAGAAAAAAAGGTAAAAATTTACTCATTAAAAGTGCTATTCTCAGAAAAGACATTAAGACTTCAAATGTATCAACGCATCAGATCACTAATTTTGCAGTGGAGAGAGCAGGGGGTAATAGAATTTATCTTCCAACTGCACTGTCCCAGGAAGTACACTCACATTCAAGATTGCACTGTCATACAGCTCTAAATGAGGTGATTAATTTTGAGCTTATACTTCAGTCCACAGGCAGACATAATTTAGGTCAGCAGTTTCATCAGGAGATACTCTACCTGCTTACAATAGCTGTACCTGTGCCTGTGTCACTGTGTTGTGGCACCCAGGCACCAAGTTATGACCTTCTTCTACCTAGTTACTCTCTCAGTTAGAAATAAACACATATTGGCAACCAAGGCTGGCAAAGTTTCCTCTTCCACAACGCTGTATTCCCCAAATTCAGGCAGGATAATGTGCTCAACAGTGTCAGCTTAGAAGCTGGCTATAAAAAAGTTTCTTGCAACTAGTGTAGGAATAGGCCATCCTTTTTTTGTTCTTGTCAGCAAGCACAGGTAACAGTACTAAGTCCTCACTACCAAAAATGTGTTGGTTTGGTGCATTAGGAATTACTGGAAGGGCAGTGAAGTGTCCTTTAACTGCCATTTGGTTGGCACGATGCACACACATTACTGACAGGTAATGTGCTCCAGACCCATCTGGTCTGAAGTGTTACACAAATATAACCACAAAAAAATATTTAAAAATAAGAAGTAGCAGTCAATGCTACTTTATGTGCGCTTTGAAAAAAAAAAATAAACATAACTCTTCTGGCTTCCTTCTCCCAAAGCTTGTGTTACCTTTGCTTGATGGGATAAAATATCTTAAAATATTACATTTCATGGGGTACATTCATTAGTTCATAGGACGAGGAGCTCTATTGCAGTCTTTTAATTTATTTTTAAAAATGAACACAAGAAACAAAATTTATTCCACTCAGCTTCTGCAGTGCCGATTTATTTGCCAAAGTAACACTGCAAATTTTTTAAAGTGCTTTGTTTGACTGCCATTAAAATAATGTTTAAACAACATTGTTTATTTCATATTAAGGAAGCTTTACATCATCTTTTGAAGATGACAGAATAGCAAGGTGATGTGTCAAAGTCTCACCTCTAATCACTACTATTTAAATCCTTATTAGGTCATACAGTTAGCCATGTTCAAAGGTTTTTAAGCCTTCCTCCCTAATGGACATTTCACCTGCATAACCAAAAATCCAGTTCAAGGCACAAAGCCCAGAGGGATGGAACCATTTATCTGCTCATATTCTGAGTAATGTTCCTTTAAACACTGAGTAACTTCTACCCAAGGAGAGTCATGGTCTTTTCATGAAAGGGACGAAGATTTATCTGTATCATCATATCACCACTTGTGCTTTCTTCACACAGCCCTTGTAGTGTCCCCTTACAGTTCTGCAAGTTATTCCTGTAAGTATCCCATCTTCCTCCTGTTACTCACTAAACCAGCAGTTCTTTGTCCTGGACTGTCCCATTCCTAGGACTGGAACTAAGAGCTGGGGCTAACAGACAAGAAGTAAGATCCATATTTGATCTTAGGCATGCGAGCTGTTAGGCATAAATTACAGCTCTTTGCTCAGAGGCCGAAAGCTGAACAGGGCTTCTGCAGTCAGCATTTACAGCACCGAAAAAACTGTCTGTTTGCCTACGTGGATGTCTAGCTGTACCTAAAAGCAATTTTCATAACCATCAGATTCACCCATAATTAAAAAAAAAAGACACACTTGCTTCTAAAGAACGTCATAGAAGCACATTAAAAAATGTGAGTACACAAAATTCTAAAGGGAGACTGCCATCCCAAAGCCTCCCACATCTGCACTGAAACACAAAAGGTACCAGAAAATGGTGGTCTAGTTTCCCCTTGACACAGCTTATAATCTATTTTCATTATGCACCAGCCTCCAAGTTCTCCCAGTTACACAGGGATAATCCAAGAATAATTAATGCACATCCTTACTCATTACGAAAAAGGATGGACATTTTGATCACATTGCTGAAAAACTGAATGTATAAACAAAGACCATGTAAAAACATATGGCAACACAGAATACTGTAAGTATCTTTTACACACACAGAACGGGGTTACTTAGTTTTAAAGAAGGTAGAAGTTGCATTCACACATATTTCTGGTTCAAGCAGCTTATTAAAACTACAGCACTCTTTTCCAAGCTGTTGGGATTGTGCTTTTTGAAGATTTTTATAAGCCCCCCAAGCAGACATATTTTATTTCTAAGTATTCATCGATGCCATACTTTGAACCTTCTCGCCCTAAGCCAGACTCTTTTACCCCACCAAAAGGACACTCCACTGATGAGATTATGCCTTCATTAACACCAACCATTCCAACTTCCAGCTGTTCCGCAACTCTCCAGATCTGAGCGGGATCTTGGGAGTAGAAATACCCTGCCGTGCAGACACAGAGATACAGGAATGAAAGTCAGTAAGAACAATTGCAGAATACTGTGAAAAAGAGACTTACTACATTCAAAATCATCACCCCGTCACACTACAGCTCATAAAACCACAGAAATACACTTATCTGACAAAGGCATACCTGCTAAACCCACATTAGCTGCATTTGCTATAGCAACAGCTTCTGCTTCAGTCTCAAATCTGTCAATAGAAAGAGAAAAAATGGAAGTGAGGCTTGCAGTTCACCTACTGTGTTGCTGACTTACTGACAAGAAGCAGTTTTATCAGAATTAAAAATGATTTTTTTCCCAAAAGTGTACTTTCAACACCTAATTTAACTTTCCCTTTGAAACCACGGAGGATTGTTTACCTCTTCTCTTAACTACTTACCAGCAATGTAAATTAAGATTGCCTTTATCCTCCCTAGCTACTGGTAGCAAAAACATTTATTTCACACTGGTTAGCCCACCTATTTCCCCAGCATTCTCAGCTCTGAGAGATAACTGGCTGTTCTTCCATCACATCAAACTGCTCTGCAGAGAGCCGGGGAAGGTTTTAAGGAGAACAGACAGCTCTAAGTCATCCTCTGTCAGAAAAATTTAGGACTAGTAGATCACATGACAAACTCAGAAGTCCTGTCTCCTGTTTCATACCACAGATACGAAGCTGATGAAGGTTTTTCTGCTACCTACCCCTGCTTAACTATTGATACATTTTAAAACAAAGTAATTTGCAAAAAGTTGCAGAGATGCTAAAATCAGGCCAAGAGAGAAACAAACAAATCACATAACCAAAGTATGTTTTCCACCTGTCTTACTACAAAAGACTCTTCTTTTTATTGACGAACTGCCTTTCAAATCTTTATTCAAAATAATCTTTCATTGATTTTTTTTAATTGTTATTTTTGATCTGGAAAATTAATGATCTTACTTGATAACTGGTGCTAAAGGGCCAAAAGTCTCCTCTTGGGTGCAAAGCATTTTTGTTGTAACGTTACTAAGTAATGTTGGCTCAAAGAAATTCTTCCCCAAGCTGTGTCGTTTCCCTCCAGTCACAATAGATGCTCCTTGAGAAACTGCATCCTTGATGTGTTTCTCTACCTGAGGTATGCATAACAAAAATCTCAAAGTCAGCATTTAAGAATGAAAAAGAGTGCATTTCCCACTGAAGAAATAACAGTCTCCAATATTAAAAAAAAAAAAATCCTGAAGAGAGGTTAACAGTTTTCCGAGGATCACTTGCCATATAATCTAATTTCTCTTGAATTTTTATTTCTCTCAGTTTGACATAATTTCAGAGGGATAAATTTTGAGTATGGCCCCAGTCTCATTGATATTAAAGATTCAGCTTTTCTGTTGAAATTAAAAAACTACATTTAATGTGAGAAAAAGTCTTTGCAGGAATAAAAGTCACATCTTATACCAGTGATAAGGCACTATGAAAGCAGAAATACATGACTGCCATTTGAAGAGAAAGAGACAGCTTTCAAGATGGTACTGGCAAGAACATTTTCCACCCCCTACATCTACGTTCATCTAAAGACAACAAATTAATAAGAAAACTAAAGTAGCAATCTCCACCTAGAATACTGTCCTTTGAAATTACAGACAGGCTCTTAAGTGACTATATACAGTGCATGCTTATTTGTATTTATAGTTGTATGTGATATGCACACCTTTGTGATGCACAAAGGGAAGGCATGAAGGAAAGAAAACAAGTCCTTTGTCTCCCAAATAACTGAATTTTTTGATAATCTGTTGTTTTGTAAACAGAGAATCTGGCAGCATTCAAGTAGAATGGATTCAAACCAAGCCTGCATATAATGGAGACATAATATCTTACAAAGTATGAGCCACATAATTTATAATCTTTAATCTTAGGAAGAAAATCTGTCTTACTAGGGTTTAAAAATAAATCCTGGAGTCATGAGTCATCCAAAACAGAAAACCTGAGCCATGCACGTAAAGTTTCAAGTGACTGCAAAATCCTGAGTTCTGGTATTTTTAACCCTGATGAATTATTCTGCTTAGCTCTTGCCAAACAGAGGCACTGTTCTTCAAAGTAAGTTTTCAGTCACAGCATTTCAGAATTGCAGGATCACCACAGAGCTCTCACAGTGTATCTAATTTCAGTAAATGGTCTTGAGAACAGCTAGGAAGTAATCAGGAGGAATCAGCTTTCCCTAAAGGAGGCCTCTCTGTCCGTTAATGGAAATAGGGGAATGCACGAACTGCCTACATCTGATTGCCTATATGTACATGTGGACTTGAAGGACAAAACACACTTCCAGCCACATTGCAAATACATTCTAATAAAACAAGCTTAAAACCAGTGAAATATAAATCTAAAGTTACTTTATGGAACATAAAAAGAAAACTAAGATGTCAAAAATAAAAAATTTTATTTATACCTTCTCCACTGCTTTTTCATTTATTAGTGGTCCTTGGGTGGTTTTTGCATCAAATCCATTTCCAACATGTAGTTCTTTCTCTATAGCTTTAGCAAACTTTTCCACAAATTCGTCATGAATTCCTTTTTGCACCAGGAAACGGTTTGTGCAGACACAAGTCTGAAAACAACCATGAAAAGGAAAAAAACAAACAGTAGTTTATATTGTATTTAACCTATCCATTAATTCCTTCTGGCCTCCATGCCACAGAATCCGTTTACAACACTGATGCCCCCTGCCTCTTCTCCCTCACCTTAAGCTGTTACCTTGCTATGCCATTTCTTTTGACACCCATTTCACTCTAGAAATACAACTTCAACAAGCTGTCGGTACATGTGTAAAATATGTCACACTGCTAAAGTTGCTTATACTGGGTATAGGTTTTCTGAGTTTTGTAGGCTCGGATATATGGATCAACCCATGTCCAGAAGCTGCACAAAATACCTTCTAATTAGACTTCAGAATGCTGGACTGAGCAGCAGAAACTCAGATCACATTTGGTGGTGTGAGGTCTCTTTAGCTTTCTTTCTGGAATTTGTTTCTAAGTGCTTTCAATGACCTGTCTATTTGTGCTACCCCTTGGCTCTGATGGCTGTGGTACCTCAGAAAGAACAGCTAATTTATCATTCTCTACAGCAAGGACGGTGTGGTGGTGGTGCCTTTTACGTTAGATCTTGTCAAGCGTGGGTCAGTGATCCTTGTCTGCTTTTGTTTCCTTTCTTTCTTCCCAAGGTTAGTGTTATGTTTTCTTCTTCTGTTATTCAAGCAACATTTTCCCCGTAAAACAACCTCCCAATCCCACTGAAAGCTTTAAGCTACTCATTATGGAAAAAACTATCCATGAGTGTCTTTTAACAGACTGAAGAAGGATGGTGTCTTTCACAGCTCTAGTTCTCCAAAGAATTTAATGTCGACAAAGAAGACGAGAAAATGCCTTATCACTTCTCAAGCTCTTGTGAGGGGTTCCAGTGAACATCTTCCTTCTCAGTGCCTGCCACATATGTTGTGAAAATATACGGGATTTTAGTGTTGCTGTTCAGACTTGATGATGACTGGCTTGAGTGCCCACAGCCACGTGTGGGTCAGTATCTTCACAAGGAAGTGCTCTATGTTTTCTTTTTACATAAATTATCTTATTTACAGCTTGAACTACATGTGCAAGTCTTCACTTCCTAGAAACAAGGACGAAAAAGTTAATTCTCACCTGTCCTGAGTTTCTATACTTAGAAGCAAGGGCTCCTGCAACAGCACGGTCCACATTGGCGCTGTCAAACACTATAAAGGGAGCATGTCCTCCAAGCTCCATGGAAACTCGCTTCACAGTGCCAGCTGCGTGTTTCAGCAATATCTGTAGGCAACAGAAGAGACACAGAAATCTGTACCTCTACCAGATGTGAACTGTGGAGTCGTGGATGTAAGGCAGTGAGGAAATAATCTGCATTTCTCTATAATGTTAGTTTATTTCCTATAACAAAAACAAGGGCAAATTTCCTTCAGTGCAATCTTAAATTCTGTCAAAGAACTAATGAAGAGAAGGATTTTGATCAACTTGAGGTCAGATCAAGCTTTTACACATTAATATCATTACTTCTGTTTGCTTGTTCAATCCTTTCTCAATATAAAATCTTGACTACTCTTAGAAAAGTTTTCCAAGATCTGACAGAATTTGGGATCAGGATCTGCCTTGATACCAGACTTTTTCTTAATTTTGCATACAGCCATCCCATAGAATTCTATCATCTGCCACACTTTGCAGTTTTAGTGATTTCATTAGAGATGGCAACAAGATTGCCTATTGACTACAGCTGATAGCAGAGATTCCTGAGCCTTACTTCTCTAACACTTTCTGTCAGCTGCAGGAGTGATTCCTAAATAGTACCTTTGACACTCAGATTCAGTGTTCTTATTAATATGTTGTCACCTTATGGATATAGAACAAGAACGTCTTATGTAAAACTGTTCATATTATAATTTAATAAAGGGCAGTTATCAAGAAGTTGCAGACAGGCCTCCTTCTGTGAAGTACTGATACTAAAAATACAGGCAGTATCTCAAGAAGTACACAATTATTTGGACAATCTGTGTACAGCAGCCAAAAAAGAAGGCTCTGTATAAAGGCACACACTTTCCCCCTACCTTTCCAGTACAACCACAGTAATAATCTTCACGGATATTCTGTCCACTTATGTACCTTTCCCGTTGCTGTAGAGCCAGTAAAAGATATTTTGGATACCAATGGATCAGTGCACAGAACTTCCCCTACAGCTGCTGTCTGTTGTCTGGAACAAGGAACAACGTTATACACTCCTGCTGGAATTCCAGCCTGGTTTGCAAGCTGCAACAAAAGAAAAACAGAATTTGCATTATCATTGCATTTTGTATGAGGAACAATCACAGTGTTTGTTCATTGTTTTGAAGAAACCAGTCTGTAAGTCAGTGGAAGCCAAAAGGGCTCAGCACAACTCGTAATAGATGCCATGGTATCAAGAAAGCAGCCTGCTCTGGTTTAGCCTCTCTGTTCAAATGAAAAAGTAACCAAATGAAAGATACAAGAATGTTCTGTGTGGCTAAATGGCCCTAGCCTCTTTGAGGCTCTAGACGATATTAGAGGCAATGTCCAAAGATTCTCACCAAAATAAAACCCCTGGATCAAGTCAGCCAGTTTGTCCTTTCTTCAAGTATGAAGTGTTACCTTCAAAGCACATCTGACTCCCCATTTACAGCTTCAGTCAACTGCTAACATAAAGCTTAAAATTAAAGCTCACCTCTCCAAGAGCTAATGCTGATAAAGGCGTGTCCTCTGCAGGTTTCACTACCACTGTGCAGCCAGCTGCCAGAGCTGCACCAACCTTCCGGGTAATCATAGCGCTGGGAAAATTCCACTGGGATGAGAGAAAAAAGTACAGTCAGAGTTGGGAAAATTCTGTCACCTGTTTCTGCAGAAATAACTGACATTTTCTGTAATTATGCAATAGCCTAATCAGTTCTGCGTGATGTACTTTGTCCTAGGTGAATATTAAGCAGCAGCACTGCCGATCAAGGAAGAAACAAATACAAGGTAGAAATGAAAATTTTCAGGGGTGTTTTCCAGGGATGGAGAAGCCTCAAGGCCACGGCCCCAATGCTGTGGGCTGAGCTGAAAACCTTCAGGTGATTTGAAAAAGTTCAGCAATGCTTACTGGGGTTATAATGGCTGCCACTCCTACTGGCTGCTTCAGCACCAGCACTCTTCTGTCTTTTGCAGACGCTGGAATAACATCACCGTAAATCCGGCGAGCCTCCTCCGCAAACCACTCCAGAAACGAGGCAGAATACACGATTTCACCCTGTGCTTCTTTCAGAGGCTTCCCCTTTGATTAAATCAGATTGAAGATACATTGTAAGCGGCAAACTGAAGCAGTAAAAACAAATTCAAGTAATTTTGGAGTTTCTGTTCTTTTCAGAGTGCATTATGGTCCCCTCCCTACCAGGTACACTGCGATCTCCGAAAAGAACTGTATGACTGCAGCGGCAAGAGTTGTGCAGCTTCAATATACCATCATTGATTGTACAGTCAACATTTTGTATGCTGTGCCTGCATTCATATCTGCCCAAGACAATGAGCAAGAATAGCAAATGTATGTATTTATTTACAAACTCCGCAGTTTGCTGCTATTGCCTTCTGAAGAAAGACCCAAAACATGGCAAAGCAGTCACAAGTTTATGCCAGGGACATTTGTTTTGGGAGTATTACTCTGAACTGTCTCCAGGGCTGAAACCCTGTGGACTGAGTGACCATTACCAGCTGCGACACCACAGAGGAGCTGCTTGAAGTATCTTCCAACAAGGTTTTATCCATAAGGACACCAGTTTGTGAGTTCCCAGACTACTCTGTGATACAAACTAAAGCAGACTATGTGAATCGAACTTGGCGACCTGCTTTAATAGCACTTCAGTTTTTTTCCCAGTCAATGAAACTGCTGGCCTGCTGCGGAGGCAGGGCCAGCCGTGGAGGCAGGAATGACAAGCTGGTTAAGGAGCTTGACGTGATCCACATGCCCAACCAGTGAAGTGCTTCTGCTCCTGACATGGATGATCCAGAGGGTTTCCCAGCTCTGTGCTGAACTGGATGTCATAAGCCAACCCTGCCCTGGTCGGGCCCTCCTCTGGGAGGCCTGCATGCCTTAAGGATCCTAAAACAACTAAGAAATTAAAAACAAACAAACAAACCAACCAAAACAGAAACAAACAAACAAACAAAAACCCAAAACCAAAACAAAAACATTTTTGCCATGAGGACCATGGTTTAGGTCGACGTACACTTTGGCACACCATGAAGCACAACGCGGGTTCTGGCTTCTGCGAGTTACGTACTGCTGCCATCAAAGCCAATGCATTGTATGTATGTCAGGAAGAGGAATGTTTGAAACCTCATCCATTGCCCTAGCAGAGCAATGGGAATGCACAACGCGCCCATTGGCTCAACCTAATTTCAAGTTCTCAAAAAAGCTGTGGTGGCTAACTGGTGAGATGCACCCAGGGTGTTTTGTCGGCGGTCGGTTTTACTTTATATCGCTGCCCGCATCTCTGTGTCGGGTTTCCCAGTCCGAGCGCTGGCACAGGGCAGTGCCCACGCCCACGGGGGCAGGGGCGGCCTCGCCCCCCTACTCACGTTCTCGGCCGTGATGATCCGCGCCAGCTCCTCCTTGTTCTCCATCATCAGCTCGTACCATCTGCGGAGCCGCACGCTCCTCTCCTGGCAGGGAGAGACACAAGGCTGCCGCGGCCGCCGCACGCAGGGACGGGGCAGCGGAGCCCCGGGAGCCCCGGCCGGCGCCCCCCGGAGCATCCCCGCCCGCGGGGCCGCCTCGCAGCCCCCTCCCGCGGCCGCTCACCTTGGCGGGCAGGCGGCCCCAGGCGGCGCCGGCTTCGTGCGCGGCCCGCACGGCCGCCCGCGCCTCGGCCGCGCCGCAGTCCGACACCCGGCCCAGCTCCTCGCCGCTGGCCGGGTCCTGCACGGCGAAAGCGGCCGCCGTCTCCACCCAGCGGCCGCCCACCAGGCCGCCCCGGCGCACCAGGGCAGCGGGCAGCGCCCGGCTGGCGCCCCGCGCCGGCCCCGGGCGGAGCGGCGGCGGGAGCCGCTGGAGGAGGAGGCGGCGGGCGGCGGCGGCGGCGCCCCGCGGCAGGAGGGTCGCCATGGCCGCCCTCGGCGACAGGCGGTGGGGCCCCGGCACGGCCCAGCCCGCACCGCCCCGGAGGAGGAGCCGCGCAGGGGCCCGGCCAGAGGCGGAGTCTCGGCGTGGGGAATTCTGGCTGGGGAGGTTCGTCTGCCCCGGCATGGATTGAAGCGTACGGGGTTGGGGAGGAGGGGACGGGGGAGGGTCGTTTCTGCTGCCCGTATTCCCGTTACTCCTGCACCATCGAGACGCCCCTCTCCGGAGGGAGAGACGAAGGTTATAATCAGGATCATGGACTGTCCTGGGTTGGAAGGGACCCTCCAGGGGTCATCGAGGTCCGACTCCTGGCTTCGAGGACACCCCACGGGTGCCTGAGGGTGCTGTCCAAACGCTTCTTGAACTCTGTCAGGCTCGGTGCTGCGATCGCTTCCCTGGCGAGCCTGTTCCACTGCCCCACCACCCCTGGGTGAAGAACCTCCTCCTAATATCCAACCTAAACCTCCCCCGACCCAGCTTCACGCCGTTCCCTCGGGTCCCCCTGGTCACTGGAGAGATCAGTGCCTGCCCCCGCACTTCCCCTTAAGAGCAAGTTGTAGGCTGCTGTGAGGTCTCCTCTCAGTCTCCCCTCCAGGCTGATTTGAGCTTGATGGCTTGGCTGTGGGAGCTCCTGGGGGCCTGTGGGCACACTGGCCAGTGTCCCTCGTTTGTGACTGCCGGCTCCCACGGCAGCTGTGGTCACAAGGGCCATGCGAAGCCCCTGCCCGGTGCCACCATCTCACTGGGAACCAGTGTGGCCATGCCATGTGTGCCTTGCTTTGCAGGCTGATGAGCAGTCTCAGGAGCTACTTCCTTTTATTAATACTGCTTTGACAATTGGCTTTAATTTTATTTTTTTTTTTTTTCCGAAATGTGATGTAGCTATTTTAAGTGTAGCATAAGCTGAGCAAACCATGGTAGGATGCTCTTTGCTTCGCTATTGTGTAGAGAAATCTCACCGCCGCTGTGCAGTGATGGCAGTTACACTGGTCAAACCCCAGAGGTATTACAGGATTCAAGAGGGGAGAACACCCATAGAACGTTTCTTTTTTTTATAAATTACTTTATTTGAGGTTAAAAAAAAAAAAAAGCATTGGTATAAAATAGCCTTTCAAATATGGCAATTGTTTACTTGCTGTGTCAGCAGTATGTGTGAAAGAAAAGACATGCTCCGTAACCTACATTGCAAAGGTCACAGTGCTACTGCTCCAGGCTTCTGAAAACCACCGTTTGAGCCAGCATCATGGCTGGTCTGAAGATTTGGTCTGTTTTCCTGATTATACTGTACCATTTCTGTCAAAGATGTATCCCATGTGGAATTTCAACACATATTGAAATAGGTAAGACATGTTCAGAATGAATTTTCTTGTGTTTTGAGTTGCTTGTAAAAATAAGTAAATTCAAGTTCAGCTGGAAAGCAAAGAGAGGAAATAACGTTAAAGCAGTGAGCAGTCTACATCACTAAAAAAAAAAATGTGAGTAACACATAGGATAGATGAGTAGTTTGATTTTGGATTTTGAAACTTTACTGTTTTTATAAGCAAAATGCTTGAATTGATGTATTTTTCCATCTTCTAAAGGACCGGCATTATGTAACTGGAATGTTTTTGTTTGTGAGTCTTACGCAGAGTTTAGTTTGGAGAAAGAAGAGGAATACTTTAGGCAATTCAAGGGATTGTTATATTTAAACTAAAGGACAACACAAGTCATTTGCGGTAGATCTGTTTTCAAATCACTGTGTATTAAAATAAAATGCATAAAATAATAAAATGCTGTAATGTGTTTGTATCTGTGACTAACATCATGAAAATTTTGTTCTCTGTCTCTTTCTGGTAGGTTGCTCTCTGTAGCCTGAACAGCCTAGATTTGTAGAGAATGAAGGAGAGAACTGAGTGAACATGAAAATGGAGAAATATTTTTGGTTTTAATTTCTCGTTTGCCTGTGTTATTTTTGAAATCTGGCTTCTGTTGTAGTTATTGCAAGAAGACACATGAGTAGTCTGAGGTTATTCTGAAACATTGACTCATAATAATTGACAGTTTTAATTGTTTGTTCTTCTGGTTTAGTTTCTAAATCTGTTGCTCAAACAGATGGTAAAATGTAGGATGTTGCCTCTATTCAAGTGATCTTGTCAGACTTTAATACTGAATGCCTGCAACTTGGAACAAGTTAAAGGCTGGGATTATTCATGGCATTTGAGACGGAAAGTATGTTCCCTTACTGAGTAGTGTTCCCTCAGTCAGCATCCTGGAACCATTCTCTTTTCCTGAGGGTGTGTCAAGAAACCCTTAGTAATCGGTAGGAGAAGTCATGTGCCTGAGGTTAGGCAAGTGCATACATCTTTGCCAGCTGGGGGCTCTAATTACCAAGTCTGAGCTTCTGAAGACTTGAAATAACAGATTTGCCAGAATGGAGTGTATTTGCAAAAAAATCTACAAAGAGAAAAGAGCTTCTGGATCTGTCCCAGAGCAGTCATTTTTTTTCCCCTAAACAAGGGAACATATAGCAGAAAACCTGTGTTTATATAATAAAAGATCTGGGTTGTCTGAAGAGTACTGGGCTCTATTGTTTAACTTAAACCATTTGTTTACAACGAATTTTGTCCATTTGTTTGAAAGTGACTTTAAACTGTGATCAGCTCTTATGCTGCTGAAATGAGTGCTTTTATTGTGCAAGTAAAATTCTATGATGATAAGATGAAAGTATTTCCAAAACTCAAGCACTGAGTATGCCAGGGAAAAAAAACCCCAACAAAACAAAACCAAACAAACAACCCCCCAAACAACAAACAGTAGAAAAGAAACTTGTCTGACTCAAAACCAACACCAAAGTCTACTCTGGACAGTTTTTTGAAAGTACTTTTAAAATGGTGAAAAGCTCTGCCTGTTCAGAATGTTGATCGTGTTCAGTGTGCTCAGCAGAGCTGTGCTGTGTCCTACTTGCCACAGCCTTTTTGCTGGAGGCAGGTCTGAGTGGGGAGGCTTTTTCCCCCAGGGACTCCTGTCAGACTTCTGGGGTTATGTGGAACTGTGGGGATATGTCACAAAATTCCGTGTAAAGGTGGAGATGTAGGACCTGGGCCCACTTGGGTAATGAGAGAAGTGAAAGGGAGGTGGGAGGCAGAAAAAGCAAACTGCCAAACTGAGACTTTCACACTGGAAACAGAGATGTATGCTGCAATGTCTGAGCCGTAACGTTATGGATGATCTATTATTATTTATGTTGCTGTTGTTCCTATGTTGGTTCAAGACTGGTCCTTAAGGTATATTAACATATTTAAATAAAGGGTTGTTTAGATTAGTGGGTAAAATACAAAGTGAAAGATCATTCAAACCCACACAGTTTGTCTATATCTCATTCCAGAATAGTAGTGGTGGGATTTTTTTGTTGTGTTTTGGTTTGGTTTTTGTGATGTGATTTATTTGATAAGGAACAAATTAAATTTAGTCTTACTTTATAAATATCTTTAAAGACAATGTTGGGTATTTTAATAGATCATCCCTAACATTAATTAAAAGGAGACTTTATTAAAGGAAAGTGGTGTCAATTTTTTTTCATTCGTTACACTTGATAAAGATTTTGACAGTAAGAATACCTGCCTATTCAGTGAATAAATAGTGCTATTTACCTTGCTGACTTTGGATTTTTGTTGCTTTTCATACTTGTTAAAAATTAATCAAACTGTTAAACATCCACCTTGATTCCCAAGGTGCCGTTTTCAAAGTTAAGGGCAACAGTGAAACTTTAATGCAGCTACAGCTTTATGGTCCATGCTCTGTATGTACTGAGTGTGACCCTGTCAGTTCACTGCTGTAGCTCAGTTCTGGACATGGGGAATTCATTTCCCTGTGATTTTGGCTTTGTTGGTCAGCTTAGGACCTGGGGATGAGACAGAGACTGATGAGACCTCAGTGCCCAAGTATGCCACAGAAGCAGCACTTCCTCATTAGCTCCCTAGGTGAGAAAACACACCCTCTCAGAGGTACATAATTCTGTGAGAAATCATGTTCCGTGCATGTGCCACTTGGCGTAGGTGTGGCAGTGTGATATTTTCTGGTTTTGGTAATGCTTCTAACAAAACACAGACCTGGGCATAATACCTATAAATCAATACTTCAATATGTTGTTTTTCAGCACATAGAGCTCTGGAATTTTTCGTTAAGAATGGAGGGAGTGTTAATTATAGACAGGTACGAAGCACATTGTTGCTTAATTGTGTACACCTTTCTTCTCAATGTTTTTCTGACTATCTTCTTGCCTTTCGTTATTATTCTCAGTAATACATTTGTCAACATTGTGTCAAGACTCTATTTTCACCTTTTTTTCTGCTGAAAATCATTTGACTCCTTCTGACTACTATTACAAATATGTAACAATTATAGCAATGTGTATATATATATATATATATATACTTTGTGTAGTTTCTTACGTTTTCCCATCTTCTTTAGTCATAATCTACATGAGTAATTGTATTAGGAGAATTATTGTATTAGGAGCTGTATTAGAAGTAGAGGACTTTTGGAATGGAGATTTAATAAACACAAGGACAGCAAAATGATAGCAAGGTTTTTTGCACTACGAGGTGTATTTTACCAAGATAATAGTTGTATCTTGCTGGAAATTTAAATTTTATCTTTGAAATAGGCAGTAAAATATGTTTTTGTGCTGTGCAATAGCATTCTGATTCCTTTTTCCCACATCCTTTCCTCAGTTATTACTAAACCACCAAGATGCATTTCAAGCTGGAAGCATTTATCCTGATGCTTTTTATTCACCAGTCTGCAAAGGGGGTAAGAGAAGCTTTATGAGCCTAATGTATTAACAACTGTATTTTTATGTGGAAATCCTGGAGAATTTAGTAGAGCTAAAAATAGTTACAGTGTAAGAAATTAGGTATGGCCGAAAAACACCTTCTTGCAAAAAATATCTGCCATTTTTGTTAGTACTTTAAGCCTTTTTGTAGAAGAAACAACACATTTTAAAATGTTTTTAGAGTGTAACTTTGGGATAAATGTAATTTATTGGGTATTTAATGGGTAGGGCAATTTGGTAGAAGGATGCTGTTTGTCTAAATTAGGTAAGATTACTGTCTTGGGGAAAAACTGAGAGGACAAAGTGTTTTTTTCCAAGTCCTATGGAAAGCCTAGTGCTAATTTCTGTATTAGGAAGTATTAGTTTCTATCAGATCAGTCACAAAGAGGATAGGAGCATATAAAAACACCAAAATAACAAAATAGTGTAATACTTGATTTCCTCTGCCCTTTTTCTACTCCTACACTAACTGTATCTTGGCAAGTCTGCCTTTCTGTTGAAAAAGATGGTGGTGATGATGCAATAGCCCTTCTCTGCCCTGTGGAAGCCAATACCTGTCCCAAAACATGATGTTTTGAGTTGGCTGCCACATCCACCAGCTTTTCTGCCATACAAGTAGATGTATCAATTTAGTCAACAGCTTCTCTGTCACCTCTCTTTATCTTCTCTGCTTGTGAGGCAGCTTTTCATTCTGCTGTACCTACTCACAGGCACAGAAAAAAGGAGCAGGCACAAAATTTTCAGATGCTTCAAACCAAAATCATGGAAGGTAAATGTAGTATTTGTTTTGATAGTATAAATCATATAAAAATAAGTATCTTCTCATTAAATGGATTCCAATTGTATCATCTGTGTGATACGAAGTTGAACAAAAGTATGTGGCTTTTTTCATTTTTCCTCAAAGACCAAATGAAATACTGATATAATTTTATTGCAATAGGAATATTCCATGATGTGTCTGAAGACACTCACTGGTCACCATTTCTCAAAGCAAGTGTTCAGTACATCAGAAGGAATTATCCTCAACCTTGGGAAGAGGTAAGAAAATTTCATTAACTTTTCACTGTGCTTTCAACTGCTTTCTTTACCTTCAGTTGTTGCAATTTCATCCTTTTTGAAGTGTAGAAAAAAACCCCCACGTTTTTATGTTGAAGTCTGTCCTGAACATTTGAAATCCTGTTTTCTTCTTTACCAGACAAAAAAGTTACAGTTTTCATGTAAAATTTGTCAGTTATCTCCACTGTAGTCTGGTGCTTATTCCATAGATCCAAACTTTCAAATGCAATTGGTGATCTTGCATTCCTGTCAGATCTGGTTGAGGGTTTGCCATTTGAAAACCAGACGTCTTTTAGAATTCTCACTTGTGAATTCCTTCACTTAGTCCTGATTTGCTCTTGTTTATGGTCTATGAACTATGTAGGAGAGGAAAAACAATTTGTCCAAAGTGAGAGTGCACAGGAATGTCCTCTCCTCTGCACAACACCATGCTGGCAGAGGGGGCTCACTCCTTGAATGTGGAAATGTTTATTCCAGTACAGAAAAACACTTCAATATGCATTTAACTTTAAGTACACAAATTACCCTGACATTGGCCACATAATTCTATGGCCTTGGACCTATGAAGTGCTTAAAACTAGTCACAAAAAGTGACTCCAACATCAAGGAATGAGTGATCAACACTTTGTTACGCTAAGTTCTTGGATTGTTAGAGTTTCTCACCTATATCCTTGTATAATGCACTTACATAAAATGCTCACCTCTTCCTAAAGACAGGAGTAAAATTACTGATACTGCTTCAAACAGACTGCTGTTGTTTTGTAGGCTACAGAGAAACTGGTGGCTTTCCTGTTTGGAATTGCCTCACATATGGTGGCAGATGTTAGCTGGCATAGCCTGGGCATCGACCAAGGATTTCTAAAGGCCATGGGAGAAGTAAGCCTGTAATTTTTTTTATTTATTAATACAACCAGATTTATTGGAATGGATACCCTAGCTGTTGACTGAGGAGGGGCAGGGGGGTGGAGAAGAGAAAACGTGGAGACCTGTTTCAGGAAGATTTTTGGAGAGACACAATGTCCCAAATTTCATAGGAATGAAGTTGGTCAGGTTTGGGACCATTAAACATTAGGGCTGCTTGGATAGTTTGTTTCTGTTTATATTGAAAGAAACAGGCAGTTGTCTTCTTTTTCTCTTTCTCCAGATTGATTTTCATGGTTCATACTCAGAAGCTCACAGTGCTGGCGATTTTGGTAATGTTTCTGTTTGCCAATCATAGATCCTTCAATTGGAATAACTAGTCCTCTTCAAAATCACAGTGGGTGATTCTGGCTCTCAGCCTGTGCAAGGCTGGAGCTAAGAATGGGTCATCTGGATGCTGTATTCCTGCCCCCCCCCCATAGCTTGCAAAGTCCTGCTATACCTGTCCTCATGCTCCATGTTTCAGGAGATATAATAGGGCATATTGTCTCAGTTTAAATGAGACAAGGGTCTTTTGCAGAGGATGGGTTAGGAGAAAAGACCCAAACTTCTCTTTCTAAGCAATTATAAATCCAAAATTAAGAGGCTCCGATTGAAGGAAAACAAATTATGGAAAAGGGAAAATAACAGCCCTTTATTAAAAGGTATATGTGTATTAACAGAAACACGAAAAAAAACCCAAGTAAAACAACCAAACAACACTCCTATATCCACAAATAACCCCTTCAAAAACAAACCGATCAACTGGCAAAAGGAAAAGTAAACAGTTCAATTTTTTGCACCCTTTGGTGCAGTTCCAACCACAGTCAGCAGGGGGTGCCGTCAGGTCTCCGGAGATGCAGAACTTGTAATGTCCTGTATCAGCCACCGGGTGGCACTGTTGGATCACTGGAGGAGCAGAACTTGTAATGTCCAGTAAAAAAACAACAACAAAACAACAACAAAAAAATACCCCTCGGTTCCCCTTCCCTTCCCACACTGGGACAGGAGAGAGGGTGGTGGGGGGAGGAAAGGAAGGGAAAAAAACAGCAATCACACAGAAAGTTCTCCCAGTGGAAGAAAACTCACGATCTCCAGCTGGTTAGAGTTCGCTTTAAGCAGGGCCTGCAGCCAGCAACAGCTGAGCAGAGAGCAGCAGCAAAATCCCCTCCCACAGGAAAGAAAAGAACCAGGCGGTGTCTGCAGCTCGCACCGGCACACCAGCCTCCAGCCCACCAAAATTCCTCCTCCCCCCGTTGCCCCGGAGATGAGAGAAAAAAGTAGACTTTAGATCCTTCATCTGCCTGTTTCCTAGGAGACTGATCTCTCGGCCATTAGTGGACCGGGCTGATTCTTTTGGTCACCTGATGGCTACCTGATGGCCTTTACACAGAGCACACACGTCAGGGGGAAGGGAAAGAAAAATCCCTTGCTAAAATCGGAACTATGACACATATGAACACTTGGATTAAAGCCAAAATGCAAATGAAAGGAGGCTAATGCTTAGATGAAGTCACTATTGTGATTTTAAATTGTAAATAATTCTTATTCTCTGGAGGTATAAAAATGTGCAGTATACTTTCAAGTGAACCATTTATGTATTCTGAATATATAGCTGGAAGATCTGCCTTATAAATACAGACAGCATAGCCATACATGGCTTTATCGGTGATGTTATCCATGACAGATACTTAACAGGTTTTGTTTGCTGGACTATGTGGGTTTTTTATATTCTTCCATCCTCAGGAGGAGATGTAGTGAGTCAGTTTGAGCTGGACTTCAGTTATCTGGCATCAAATTGGTAAGATAATGACAAGATAATTACCTTCTTTAGTATTTATTTCTGACTGTTCTGTATAATCACTGTGTTTTAATAAAATGCTGTCCTTTATTTTTCTGTCAAAAGAAACCCTTGCAGCTATTTAAATTTTTCTGTGTTTGGTGTGCATATGTACTGTTCCACAACATGAAAAACTGGAAGGATACAAAAAAAAAAGAGTTTTATATATAGGGAAAAAAAAAACCCCAAGAAATATTAAATTATTTATCTCTGAAGGGAACTATAAGTTTTTACATATAAAATAACCAGTGTAAACATTTTTCTGGAATGTCCTAGAAATTAGTTAAATAACTTAGTTAAATGGAAATGTGAGATTTGTTTAAAGTTTTAGAAGCTGAGGATGTTGAATCCAGATAGGTTTCAAAAGCATAAAACTGAGCAGAAGATTTAGATATACATTTTTTTATGTAGCCTTTTGAAATTTAGAATATTTTATAGCAGGCTATTTCTATTACAGAAACTGTAATCTTTTATCAGTTATATCTGTACCACCTTCTTTTTTTTTTAGGTATGTACCTGTCAAAGACCTAGCAGCTATCTATAAGGAATTTTATGGAAAAGAGATCGTAACTGAAAGCACAATTACTGACTGTGCTTTCCTGCTGTATCTTGAACTGTAAGTTGAATAGCTTTTTCTGGGTTTTTGTAAGTGAAACATATGTAGGAAAATCCTGATAGCTGTGTTTGAAATGCCTTAAGCATGCAGGTCAGAAATCCAGACCCCTCTACTAGATCCCAAAATCATAAAACACCTGAGTTTCTTTAATTACTAGAGTTCAACTTTGGACTGCTTAATTTAATTAATTTAATTTAAAATGTTAATTTAATTATTATACCACAGATGCTGAAGCTTGGGTATTTAATGCATTTATACATTTAACATATTTATGCTTATTTATTTGAAAACATCTGTGTCTTCAAGTACTATTGTATTGTGGCGAGTTAGTAAGATAATTTTCATGTACTGAAGGAGTTTTGCACATTGCTAAACAGATGGCTTGTCTACATTTTATGTAGATCCTTTCAAGTCCAAGAATAATTTAAAAGAGATTTTGGATATCTGGCAGGGTATGCTTTTGAATACCCTAAACAGCCTAGCTGTAGCCTTTATTTCAGTTAATTACCAGTAGTTACACATCATTTTCAAAGCTGTGAATCCCTCCAAATTAAAGGCAAAAATTAAGTTTATATCATTACATTTTACATCAACTTTAAAAAATATTTTAACCACCACCAACAAAATGTAATGACTCGCATAGTTGTTACTATACAGGAACCTTGAAAAAGACTGTTTAAATATTTAAATACTAAGTGAAGCAAGTTTTATTTCTGAGGATTTTTTTTTTGTTGTTGTTTTTAGGCATGGAGAAAGGCTTGCTGTTGCCAAGGTTGGTCTTCTGTTTCCTTTATAAAAATGAACAGATAGCACGGAGACAATGTAGTCCGTCTTACTGAATACGTGGCCTGTCTCTCAGCTTTTTCCGAGATATGCTAGTAAATCTCCATTTCTGGTGGAGAAGTTCCATGAATATTTCCTTGGAGGAGTGGATGACATGGCATTCTGGACAAACAATATTTTTGAGATGACCAGCCACATGATAGAGAACGGAACCAGGTATGGTGTGTGTCCTGGAATATGAAACGCAGTAGTCAAGTTCTAACAGTTATTTAATTGCCCTTTTAAAGGCAGGTTCTTTCCTAGAAGAGTTGCTAAGCTTTAGATCCTCTTGGACAAAGGGACTTCCACGTGTGTCTTTTACCTGGGTGTACAGGATTAATTACCTAATTAAATTAAATTAAGGATTAAAGTTCGCATTTCTTGTGTGTTTACACTCCTTTGCCCAGGCAAGCCTCTGGCATCCCCAGCTGATACTCGGCAGGGAAAATTTGGAGCACTCTTTAAGACGTACTCAAGGGCCTGCTTAAAGGTCTCATAGCCATGCCCTAAGGTTCTGCCTGGCCTGGCTATCTGAGACTGCACCTTCTGGCTGCTGTTATCAGCCAGCAAAGATGTCCCTTCTGAGGGGAGGTCAGATATTGCCTCCAGGCACTTAAGGCAAATAGGATTACAAAGAGTAGTGGTATATATTCTAGTGTTGAAGTGCAGGCCTCTACTCACAAATTCATATTTTTAGAGGACTTCTAGCCTTGTACGGCTCTCTTACAAATGTAGCATTATGGTAAATAACTTTATAAGAGCAAGAGTGGCAATTAATCCATCCATTTATATGGAATATATCAGTGTGGATATTTTGGGAAATTATGTTTGAAATACATTCTGTTCTGTTCTTTGCTCCAGAATGTCACTTTCATTAAAAGTGCTTTAGATTCATAGAAATAACAGGGCATGCTACATTAAGTTTCCTTCAAGAAATGTGAGATTCATATAGAACCTAATCGAGGTCATTAGAATAAATATCAGTGAGGTTTCTAAGGATTATGATGATGCTCTGATTTTGAGTTTTTGAGAAAACTGATGACTTCTAGCAGAGGAATCAGTAAGGATAAAACTTGTATTTTTAGCTTCATTTCCACTGTAGGAAAATCTTTAAAGTGCATTCTGCATGTTTTTCTTTAGTGGCTGCTACCTGCCTGAGAACCCTCTGTTTATAAATTGCACAAAGGAGCACAGGGACAACCACATGTAAGTACAGCTCTGGAGGTACAAAGGTTTAGTGATGAAAAAAGAGTCTTCTGCTTAGAGATGTTTTTATTTGTCTTTTTGTGTGTTAATTTAAGATTCTTGTAGAATGAATAAGTAAACTTTGTCTAGGGTTACTGTGCAGAACCTAAGAGAGCCTTTTACCTCAAGTCATTAATTCAGTTATATTAATTCTTATTACTGCCCTCTTTATTCTAGCAGAAACAAACAATCAAAACATGAACGTCACAAGAATACAACTTCTTTGCTTACAGAATCACTTGAGAAGAATATAAGCTATACAGAGAGAGGAGTTCACTTCAACGTGAAGTCTTGGGCAACAGTAAGTGAGAAGTGACAGATGTGTCAGGTAAAATTCAGCTCTGTATAGAATTGTTTTCATTTCTGTCTGAAATGCTGCACCAAGGAGCAGGGTCTCGGGAGGTTAACAATAGCCTCTGACTTCAAGGAGATTACAGTACCATTGTTAATCTATATATGTGCATCATAAATACTCAATTTTTACATTTTGCTCATTGTATAGTGAAGTTAGAACACATCTCTTTATTTTTATTTCAGAATTCCCTCCGCTTGTTAAACCATGCTTTTGCAACCAATATCTGGAGAGCATTAGCAGCTACACATCAGAAATCTTCCAAGCACATCTCCAAGCCAGCAGCTTCATATTTTCTGACCTCACCCTATGCTAGACTTGGATGGTTGGTAATTTTTTCCCTCCCACCTCCCACTTAATTTCTGAAAATTTTGACAACACACCAAAATATTATTGTTTATTCTTAGGATACTCTTTAAATGTGAAAGTCCAAATCAATTAGTTTTACAAATCTGGTGGAATGGCTTATGCTGTCTGTTCAGAACAGCAAGTTAGCCCATAAGACTTTTCTTTCAGATGTTGATCAAGCTCAGAATGGAAAGAGCCAAATTAGAACTAACATCGGCTCTAGTTATGAACAGTATGAGAACTTTGTTACCCTTTTTTTAGTTGTTGGTTGATGTTTGGGGAGAATTAATTGTCTGTCATGAGTAGATTACTGATGATGTGAGTATTCTTGGAAATGCTCAAGCCTAGTAGGGAGTTCTAAGATTAATTCAGGACAGAGAGAAGCATATTCTTTCTCCTTTCCAGAGAGCTTCTAGCTTGACCTGTAACAGGGGAGAGTACTAAAATAAATTTGCATTGCTGCTCATCTTTCTTCTTATTATATTATCAAAATTTGGATTTAATGTTTGTGTTTACTTCACACCAGCTAAATTAGCAGTAGTTCCCTCACTAAGCTCCGACATGTAACTGAAACCTGTAATCCCTTGCTTATCTCCTGTTAAATCAAACAATTTAATCAGAAGTTCAGTTTAAAAGATACTTAATTTCATCTTTTGTATTCTGTGTCATATGCAAGCAGCCCTTTTTCATGCTCGTTGCTATGATTGCTCTTAGGTGCCTTGCGTCAGTAAAAAGCAGTTCCTATAGATCTCAGATGCATTAATGGAAGATGAATCTTGAAGGATCTAATTTTATTTAATCCAAGAAAACGCAAATCAAATATATAATATGAAAAATGCTGCATAGATTTTCACAAAACTGTATGGGGAAACACAGGTCTTGGTTTACCTGAAGTGAAATTATTTATTTTCCACTAATGTTGTAGTCGTCTGGAAGGTGGTGCTGATTTTGTTGCCTCCCTTGCTGTACAGGGCAATGATCTCAGCTGACCTAAACCAGGATGGATTTGAAGATTTGGTGGTTGGAGCACCAGGGTACAGCACCATGGGCCATGTTCAGATAGGATGGGTGTACGTGGTCTACTCTAACCAGTCGGGTTTGCCACGAGAGGACATGGATTTGGATGGGAAAGCTGACCAAGTGCTACAGGGTCATCAGGTGAGGGGTCAAGTCAGATATTTGTCACTTAAATTTTTTTTGGCTGAAAATGTGGTGAATTTTGACTGAGAAACAGTATCATTAATGTGTATGAGTATGAATCCTGAGATTCTCCTCCTGACTAAAGGATGTCATATGCTTTTCAAGAAAAATAACCATTATTTAAGTCAAAGGGACAATTGAGGCAATAGTGATCTGTAGGTTCACTTCCATTACTGTGCCAGATAAGTGGGTATTAAAAAATAATTGGCCCTTGAACAAAAGTGAGGTAATATCTCTGTACGTCCCAATATATCTCGTTCAGGTCCCTGCATTTAAAAAATATTTTGATTTTCCCTTCTTTTTTTAATATAATGATATTAATTCAATATATTTCAATTCCTTTGAAACTGTTTTTTTTATTAATTGATTAATTCTCACAAAATAATTGTTTGTCTTTAGTAAGAGTACAATGTATTTAAAAAAAAAAAAAGAGAAAACTGGGATTTAACACAGTGCTGGTTGGCTTGTAACTAAGCAGGATCAAATGACCTTTCTAAGTAATAAATATGATCCTCTGTAGAAAATATCTTTACTCGCAAAGAAGAGAATAGAGAGAAATGAGATACACTTCCTTTTAATCTGTTTCTGTGGCTATAAACTGTGGACTAACAGCTGCTGTCTTCTTATATAATGTTTTAGTGGTTGTCATCAACAGGAAAGACCATAAGCTTTACATCCATGGTGCACTGAGCTCAGAAGAGGAAATAGCAAAGTGGCACCGTGTTGTGTTCAGTTAGCTTGTATTTTAACACCTCCACATCCCCAAATAGAACAGTTGGCTCTGAGTTAGTGTATTGGTGTGATGGTTATTACTTGGGAGAACAAAAATTCTTTGGATAGCTTTTTTTGTCATCTGTTTCCAGTTCTGCCTTGTGCAAATGTGCATTAGGTTTTTGTGGTTTTGTCTTGAAAACAGATGTTATTTTCCTGATATCAGTCCCTTTTCTTTTAGCCTTCAGGAAGATTTGGTTCTGCCTTGGCAGTCCTGGACTTTAATGTGGATGGAGTGCCAGATCTGGCAATTGGAGCACCCTCTGTGGGATCCCAGTTTCTTACTTACAAAGTGAGTTTGTTGTTTGGGTTTTTTTGAACGGTGAAATGAGAAAGTTTCTGTTGTTGCTCAAGGTGACATTGTACTTTAAACACAGAAGTTTATAATCTTTGTGAGTGCTTTGACTAGAGCAGTGAGAGCTACCTATATTTCCCTTTCAGTGGCCTTTTATGCACATTAAAAATCCAAATCAGATTGTGACTTTGCAGCACTGGTGTTCTGGAAATGTAAGGGGATGTTCATGAAATACAAATGTACCCTTTTTGAATAGGAACCAACAGTCTTGAATGGACTTCATGGGTCAGTGAGCTTTGTCAGATGCTGTCACAGGCCAACAGATGATATCACATTTTATTGTGATGTGAACATAGACACACTTGCTAAAATAATCAATTTACAGAAGCTTAATGACTTGCAGTTTACCATGTAAGCCCATGTAATGGTCCCTGAGTATTTTCAGCCCAAGCAAACTGAGAGGTAAAATGTTTTGATTAAAACCACATCTATTAAGCTTAAAACTCTTCAGAATTTCAGCTGCTAACTTACCTGTCTAAAAATGAAATTAAATAATTTAAATTTTATGTAGACTCACTACCTTGAAAAATTGTGTGCATCTGTTGTGCCTGTCACTGTTTGCTATTGCATAAATACTAGTTATCAAAATTTGAGCCACCTGAGGGGATGTGCAACAAATACAAACATGCATTACACTGTCCTTGCTTCTTACCCACAGTACGATGAAAATGTGCTTCTCTAGTTTGTTGCTTACACATTACAACATGAATATTCTTAGGTTTGGGGTAGAAAAGACAGAATTATGAGAAGGCTGTGACAAGAAAAATGCAGTTATATTAATAGTCCTCGCAGAACTGTTCCACCCCTTGTGATTTGCCTTGGATTCTGTACCTGGTACTGACATGCAGATGCTCTCATGCTGTGTTTGCTTTTCCTGCTCTTTAGGGTGCTGTGTATGTCTACTTTGGCACTGAGGGAAGAGGCTTGGCATCTCAGCCAAACGTTACCATAACTTGTCAGGTATATTGGTAATATATAACATCCCGTATGGATTATGCTGTTAGCCAGGTCTACGCAAGCGGGAGGTGAGATAAAGGGGAAAGGGGCTTATGGGCTTGGAGAAACAACATTGAAATCAAATTGCAAGGGAATTTAGGCTGACGGGGATGGTGCAAGCAGGTACCTGCCTAGGTTAGTTGTATGTGGAAAGACATTTGTACCCCAGTGCAGGGGAGGCAGCAGGGTGAACAAAAAGATGCATAGCCAAAAAAAAAAAAAAAAAAAAAAAAGGCAAAATCCTTCAACCAACCACACCAAAAACCCTCTACAAAACCAAAACTGAAGCCAAGGAGTGGGAGGGTAATTTAGTTAGCTCTTTAGAAGTAAGTTGCTGTATTTTGTTACAGAATTGGTGATTTCAGTTCTATTTCAGGCTTAAACTAACTGCTTATTGCAGGATTCCTACTGTAATCTTGGTTGGTCCCTCCTGGCAGCTGATGTTGATGCGGATGGAAATGCTGATCTGGTTGTGGGCTCTCCATATGCACCTGGTGGTGGGCAGCAGAGAGGATTTGTGGTTGCATTTTACTCTTATTTCAACAGGAGTGGCCAAGGTAATATATTGAGTAAATTAGGCCTCCCATATTTTATGTGACTGTTCATTTGTTCCTAATTAATCATGAGATAATTCAGGTTCAAGGGGATCTCAGGGAGTGTCTAGTCCAGCCTCCTGCTCAATAAGAGATTGCACAGGCATTCTGGGCAGCTGTTCCACTTCTTGGCAGTCCTCATAGGGGAAAAAATGTCTTTTTACAGCCAGTATGAACCTTTTTTGTTTCAGTTTATGCTCATTGTCTATTGTCCTCCCACCATGTACAGTGGACTCATAGGCACAGAAGGCAAGGAATACCCCTACTAAATTTGCTCCAGTTAATCGACATCTTTCCTGTTACTGAAAATGTATTATAGGTGTGGTCTAAGAAAAAGTAAAGTGGGAACAATCACCACGCTCAGTCTCTTTGCCATGCTTTTTGTTATGTAGCCTGGGACACTGCTGGCTGTTTGCTCCAAGAGCCTGGCATGCCCACCACGATCTCCAGGGCCTTTTTTCACACAGCTTCTCCCCAGCTTTTATCACTGCGAGGGCATCCCCTTTCCTAGGGTCAGGCTTTGCATTTGTCCCCACTGGATTTTGTGAGGTTCCTCTCAGTCTGTTCCTCCAGCCTGTCTGGGTCCCCTCTGAATGGTGGCTCCCCACAATCTCCTTTCATCTGCCAACTGCATGAAAGGGCATGTTGTTGCCTTCTCCAAATCAATTATTATAAAAGATGAGTCTAAAGATGGATCCCTACAACCCACTATCTGCTGCCCTGTGATGGTGATTGTCTCAACCAGTTTTTCCCCATCTGGTTCTCCACCCATCCAGATGGAATGCCCTAGCTTGGATAAAAGGAATTAGCGGGATACTGTGTTGAAAGCCTCAACTGCATGTTGTGAGTTCAGGGCAGGCTCACTGCTCTTCTTTAGAAAACTGCAAATGTACCTTAAAAGATAAATCTTTATCATTCTGTACACTCCTTCAATGGCTAAGGAGGAACACTATAAGTGAACATAGTTAGTGAGTACAGGTGATGAGGAGTGTTGTGAATGGGAGAGAAAATGTCACACATGGAGCTAAATAAAGTTAGTAAAGGTTGGGCAGCTTTGTCACAGTCATGTCATTGAGATTTCCAATGATGCTTATTTTTTGTAGCTTATTCTACTTCATGACAAATTAGAACCCACAAGGAAAATGGGTTTCAAAACACTGCTGACTGACATTTTTGTAAAACCAAAGCACAGACATGAGTTATTTAAATTATAGGCAGAATTATTTGAAGCTCCCCCACCCACCACCTTTGAAGAATTACAAGTTCTGATCAATGGTGACTAGTTTAGGGAAGGCTTGTCTGGTAGCTTTCATGTGCTTTGTGTAGGCTACTGAAAGGACTGAGAAACAGGCTGTGTCAAATAAAGGCTTTCACCAGCCTACACAGCTACAGGGTGAGCAAGTGAAGTCAGCAATTACTGGTGCCATATCATGGGCAGTGTAACTCTGCTTATAGAAACTTGTTGTCATAGGATGAATCGGTAGAGGATTGCTAATGGATTTTTCTATGCCAGGGTACACCAAGATTTAATTCATATTTTTCTGGTCTCTCAGAATTTCTGTCAGTACAGGATGCAAACTGGATGGTGCAGGGGGAAGAAAACTATGCTTGGTTTGGATTTTCACTTGACAGCTGCCAGCTGGAGAACATAACATTACTACTGATTGGTAGCCCTACATGGAAGAGTTGTGCTAGGTGTGTTGTATGTGAGAGCTTGATCTCTCCTCCATTCTGCTCTACTTCTACAAGGTTTAATGTTTGTAATAGATTAGAGTTCCAGCTTTTCAGGAAGTTTCCTCTTTGTCCTGCTTAGATTATATTTATTAATTTCATCTTTCTATTAAATTCCTATTTTATGCCTTCACACTTCCTTATGAAGACAGGGGGCTTTAGACCCTTTGTAGAGCAGGTCTTTGTTATTTGGAGACACTGAAGAATTTCTTGGGTTTTCCTGGGGAGAGGGGCTGCAAAAATGCTGACAGGTAAGCATACCTTAAATAATTGTATAGATAGCTCTTACTTTTGAGAGAGCTTTTTTTAAAAAAACAAAGACAACAATGTATTGGCTGATAAAGGACTGGGTAGACAGGCCAAGTCTGTGCTCTAAATGCTGTGTAACTAGTTAAGACACGTATGGGAATTGCTAAAAGAGATTTCTAGAATTTGGCAGGCACCATGATTCCAAAGTAAAAGGGGACAATATTGTAGAGTAGCATTCCTAGGTGAATGTACAAAAATTTGCTGTTACAAACAACTGCATTTTGCATTGTAATTCAAGCTGCAATCACTTCTCGTCGGATGCCAGGCAGAGGGTTGGGAAGGTGTACGGGTACAACCCACCCAGCACAGAGCGCTGGTTTGCAGTAACTGGAGACAAGGTAGGCTCCTTCTTTGCTACGGGACCTTATGAATAATTTGAAGTGACAATCTGTAGAAATTACATAGGTGTTTTAAAAATCTAACAGGAGATGAGCAGAATGGGTTCGTCTCTGGCTAGTGGTCTGATGTCTGTGGCTGGGACCACAAGGAGAGTTTTGGTGGTGGGTGCACCTACTGCAGGTATGTCCTGAAAACTGGAAGCCATTTCTACCTTAGGATGTTTGTTTCTGTATGACCAGAGGACAGATACAACTTTTAATTTAGAAAAAGGATCTTTAAATTGCCATGTAATTAAAAAAAAAAAAAAAAAAAAAAAAAAAAGCCTCTACTCTGCCTCTGTTTCAATGTGTTTTCTTCCATCCTTAAAATTGGTTTAACAGCATTGTTACCTTATATTATTTATGTAGCAGTGATTTGCTGGCAGACTGCATATTTCTTGGAATTAAAATAACAGTATTTTGTCCTCATTCTGGCAGCAGATAGTAAGGAATTGGGAAAGTCAAAATGCAGAAGTCTATCTTTAACTTGAATGCGCTTCTCCCGTTGTCCTATGGCTAAGAGATTTTTCCCTGAGCTAATTAGTGTTAGCCCCATATAATGTTTGATGTTATTTGATAAATTATATTAATTTTATCCATTTTATGCAATGCCAATAACTGCTCTTAATGTACTGTAAATAATAAACCTGAGTTCCTATGTTGGATGCTCAACTTCTGTCACTTTTTCCTTCCAGACAGCCAGCAAAGGATTTCATTTGTGTCCTCAGTGCTGCATCAAGCTGGAATGGCTCTGGTATATGACCTGACAGACAGCACCAGGCCTTCTTTGCTCAGCACATTCAGTGGGGACAGGAGGTTTTCTCGTTTCGGGGGAGACATACACTTAAGTGATCTGGATAACGATGGACTAGGTAATGCTTGATGAATCTAAATCAGAGCTGAAGTGTTTAACTTTTAGCAACAAGAGGACCGTTCACCTACATGTTCATACAAGTGCTAAACACAATCTTCTTCCTCAATTGACTTGTACCAGTATTCCATCATGCCTTACGGAGAGGCCTCTCTAAAATCCCAAGCAACTCAGTCAGAAATTGATACATTTTAATTACCATCATTAATAGGAATTGTGACATGTGGAGGTATGTAAATGCCAGCTCTCTCTCGTGGTTTGGTTTAGCATTCATTCCCTTCTAACGTGTTATATCATCTTTGTCGTACCTGCAGATGAAATGATTGTGACATCCCCACTGAGAGCTAATGGCATCTCCTCGATACTGTTTGGTGGGGCAGCCGGCCGTGTTTATATTTACAGCGGAAAGCAGGCATCCTTAGGGAAAGTGACAGGTCACTGCAAATCATGGATAACTCCCTGTCCTGAGGAATGGGTAAGAATACACAAAAGGTAATATCAGGGCATGAGTAGATCCAGGACAAACATGCAGTGCATTCTGACTTGGTTCCAGAAAACAGAAGGTTTACTCATGTTTCTGAATCTCTGCAAATTGGCTCCTCCTGTTCATTCTTAACTGACTTTGCTGTTTAGGAGCCACGATTATTGTACTGGTATGGTTCTCTCAACCGACTTTTTATTTTGTCCTTTTTTCTTCTTCAGGCACAGTATGTCCTTATTTCTCCTGAGGTAAGTAAACAGAAAACAAACTACTGAAACTAAAAAAGTCCTATTTTTAAAGCACTATCAGCATTATAACAAGCAGTGTTATTTTACAGGAACTATCAAGATTTGGGAGTTCTGTTATCTCTGTGAAATCTGAAACCAAGGTGAGAAAAATTACTGTTGTCATTTGCTTCGTAACGTCTTCCTACCTCACTTTCAAGTAGTAGCTGATACCTCAGGTGCATCTTATTTGTAGAAGTCTTAATTGCTTTACATAGTTAATTAAGTCATTCTCTGAACTGATAATTAAAACCATTTTACAGGTGGATGAGCTATGGAGTAGCCAAAATTTTGGCACCTGACTTGAAAGAAATCACTTTAAAACGGCCTGAAACCCAAACTGCTTAGGAGTTTGCTGAAAGCTTGCATAGGAAATGGAGCGTAGGTGCCAACTGGCTTTACTGTTCATGCCAGCCTGTATGCAAAGTGGGTGCTCAGCTAGGAATGGCACCCTACCATCCCTCTCATTTAGTCTTTACAGGCTTGCTGTCCTGGCTATCTCTTGCAGTAAACACTATTTATATGTCAAGTGCTCCCAACCACAGGGAGATCCAGTTCTTACCTGAATGGTTTTGAGTATGTTTATGTACCTGTTTCTCCTTGTTTCACTCAGATGCCCGTTATTTTTACCAAACGTCAATCCCTAGGTTTGTGTGATGCACTGAGGAACCTTTTTTTAAACTTGAAGGTTACTTAGTGCTTGTTCAGCTGTTCTCCTTACTCTGACATCACCTCTGTGAGCACTGGGGTTCTCTGTGTGAGTACTGGGGAAGCCTCAGGAGTAGCTAGAGGAGGTCTTCAACAAATGGTTTTTAACTAACTTCTTGCAGTTAAAACATGCAATGGAGAAACACCTGGAAATGTAAATTCTTCTCAGCTAATCCAACACCTGAAACACAGGCGTTGCTCAGTGCAAAGGAGACCATTCTCCAAGCTGTTGTGTTCTGTTGCTATGGCACTAATCCAGTCCCCACTCCAGCTTCATCTGTACTGATCTCAGCCCTGAGAAACAGTTTACATTTCCAACAGACTTATTTCATTGGTTCCAGCTGGCTCCAGTTCCCCAAATGAAATAAAGTCTGTTTGCCAAATTATTTTGTTAACCGCTCTTCTGATGAGGGAGGTTGCTCTCTTATTTCTCCTCATCCCATTTCTGTATGACACCTAGGAGATGGTCTAGATCTGGTTTCCATTAGGGAAGCTTAAGGCAGCCACACCCCTGCAGTTGCGTTTTGCTAACCCTTGCTTTGTGTCTCTGCAGAAAGAAGTTGTAGTGGCAGCAGAGAGAAGTTCTGCGAAAGCTCGACTTGGTGGAAGGCTTTTTGTCTACTCACTCTGAAAGTTCACGTAAGCTTTTAAGACCAGGGCACAGATGGTCTTTTAGTGAAGAATCTCTGTAGTATCTGTGATACTCTCCTGAAGCCACACAAACCAACAGACCCCTTGTCAGTAAGTTTTTGATGAATTCTGTTGTGGCCAGCAACATCACTTTAACCTAGACCAAGCCAGCTGGTCTGAAAACCTTTTAGAGGCTGAAATGAGCAGGCAGCTAGATTTTTGATAGTAGTATTTTGCTGTATAAGGAATGTTCAGTGGTCACCTTCTTCACCTTCACTGGTCAGATGTGAGTATTTTCTTGGCAAAACCAGGAAATAGCAGCATATAATTTACAATTCCTTGTATACTGTGATAAAGACAGGTATTCTAAGTTATGGAAAGTTACCAGCAAAATAACAATGGAGGAGGGGCAGATTTAACCCTGACAGAAAAGTGGGTGCCAATGAACAGGACCATCTGTGTCTCTAGCAAGTCTTGATCTCTGCACTGAGGGTGTAGAGCAGGTACGAAGAAAAGAACAAGCAAGTTCTAATAAATATTTTCGCTTTTGCAATTGTGGCTGACTACTCTTGATATGCTTTGTGTTTTCATGTAAAATTCCATTACCATGGTAACTTAGAATTGTTAACTGCTTTTATTGTTAACAGTATTGTCTTCAACTATTAACACTAATTTTGTACGATGCAGGTTTAACAATAGCATGCATTATCTATTAAAACAACTTGAGCAGCAAAATGTGATGATACCATTATTACCAACCCTAGTCCGTAGTCACATCTGTGTATTTTCTCTCTCTTGCCTCCTTCACAAATGCAAAGCATTATTTTTATTTTAAATAACACAAGTTGGTGGAATAGCACAGAATTCTAAAGGCCATACTCCAAAATGAAACACCTCAACCTACCTTCTTAGGATTTCTTTCTCAGGGATGTTGCTTTAAGCAGATCAAAAAATGCAAGGTGAACATTAGCTTGGTGTATAATGCGTTCCGACATCTATTTTGTGGATTTGCCCAAACAACAAAACACTTTTAAAAAAATTAAACTTTGAACTTCACGAAAGAAGTTAATGGATAGGACTGGGAGCACAGTACTTACCTTACAAATCTGTGAAATGTGGTGTGAGGCAAAACAAGCAGTGCACTTATAAGGGTGGCAGAATACAGTTTTCCTTTTTAAATGAAAACTGATGAAACCAGTATGTTTCATCATAGTTAGCAATTCCATTCTGAACATACACCTTCCACTGACTTTTATTTTTCCTGCGTATGATCTCAAAGTAATTTTACTGCATCTGAATGCGTTTGGATTACTTGAATTGTAAAAAAAAGAAAAAAATTAAACACTTGTGTACGTATGTAGAGGGAAAAAGCACCTTGTAGAAGACATGTCTTTCTCTCTGCTTTTATTGTGCTTTAAGTCAGTTATGTACAGGAAAGGAGTCAAAAGGATTTCACAGAAGCCTCTCTGCACAAAAGCTTATGTGAAAGTTTCTCAAACAGCTGCACCTGCATATTTCAGTTCTGGCCTCGTGCAACTACCACTTGGTTGAAAACATCAGCATCCATGTCTTTTCATGCACTGAGCTGTCAGCCAAGGTATATGAGCCCTTGGTTCTTCTACTGGATTGTTCAGTTTAGAGGGTTTTTACAGCTTCACCTGCTAAGCCAAAAGACTGCAAAAATAGTCAGCTAAAAAACTCAAAAACATTACGAACCCCGTTAACTTTCTCACCTTCTTGTGCCTTTTGTGTCTGTAATTGGAAGTCACATACAAAGAACTGTTTGAAAAATAATTACATCCAACTGATTTTAATCAAACCAGCATCACAGGCCTGCACAACTTTATGTCCCTTTTTATTTCCATCTTTGACTCATTAGTCCCAAGTAAAAATGTTCACAGCTACAGTTATTGTTTTACCAACTCCTGCCAGTACAGTGATTTATCTGGTGGCACCAAAGGAGCTGCTCACTGTGTTACAGCAAGGTTAAAAAAACCTAAACAAGAAATGAGCACTTTGGTACTTCATTTAAAAGGATTTCATGCTCCCTCTACAGACTGAGAGAAACCAGTGGAGAACTACGCCCTCAGAGAGAAGTGCTAAATAAAAACACAAATACCAGGCTTCCACATCCTTTACTAACCTGGCTACTTACTGTGGTGCAGGCTAGTCCATGGTTTGTCTTGGAGAGAAGAGAGAAAGCATAGCCCAATTAAGAGAAACTAACAACCCATCTGTTGATTTTTAGCAGAATTCGAATCAGTCCTCACGACAGCAGGAGGAGTTGTGAAACTGCAGCTGTATCAATGCACATTGAAATACTATCAGGTGGCAAACAAAAGTGGGCATTATCTATAAGCCTGCTTTCCCTGTTCCTAAAACTGCATGTTTTGGGCCTGAATAAGTTGCTAGGAATAATCAATTTAAGTAGCTAGATTCCAAAGCCTGTTACTGCTCACGTAAAATAAGGGAAACTATTATTTCTGGTTGCTGCCAATTTAGTGGTCATGCTTCACAAAAGATGCAGGTATGCTTTTTTGCTTTGGAAAAATCCGTTCTCTGCAATTAAATAGGGCCTTAAAAATCCATTTAAAGAGCCACTCTTGGGGTGGATTTTTCTTTGACATTTGAAGTCCGATTCCTCAATCTGCAGCTCAGAACCAGAATACTTGATGAACGCTGTCATCCTTTAAGCAAAAAATTCTGTTCTCTCTAAGAAGGGCCATTAAGCAAAGAAGTATTTGACAAAAACACATAAAATGAGAATGCCCAAAAAGTAAAGTATATGTATGTGATACAGAAAACTAGTGGAGCACGCATGGAGGTGAGACTACTGTGTAAAGCATGTTGCTGTTTTCCCTGGTGTTCCTCTCCTTTCGCATGTAAGAATTACAAATCTCACTGTAGTTTTTTTGGCACAAAATATATATTAAATTAGCAAGTTTAGAAATTCTTGCAGTTTTCAGTAAGGAAGAACAAATGCAAGGAAAATGTCCAAAGTCCACCCTGTAACAAGAGAATTTTCTTCATTCCTTATGTTCCTATTGGTTTGGTAATGTTCTGCTCAGCCCAAATGTTTCTGCTTTAAGGCTGTTCTTTATCTCCACTCTTCCAGCTGCTGGTTGGGATTTTTTCAAAACTGCAGGAACCTAAGCAAGAACAAAATAGCCTGTGATTACATGGGAAGCTGCTCTGTGTGCAGCAGAAGGAAATAAAGCTTCACAGAGGCCCGACCTCTGATTTTTCTCCCCTTATTTTCAGAACAGTGTCTCTAGTTTCTCCCTCCCTAATCCCTTCCAGCACATTCCTCCAAGCCAAAGTCAGAATATGCTGGACTTGGTTTTGAACAAGATTTATGGATAATCCAGTTAATTGCAGCCATAGTCAACAATCCACAACAAACTACTTCAATTTGCCTCTTAGTGGCAGAGGAGGGGAGGCAAGAAGGGGACTTGATCTGAGTCTCCCTTCTTTTGTCTCTTGTAGCAACTTAACTTCTGAATCCATTAATACTTCCACTGAAAATATTAGAGTGCAGACCAGAGGTAGACAATACAGTTCCACAAGTCCTGGAAAGGGGAGTCAACAGGGAAATTGACTCATACGTGCTAATCTGAAGATGGATCTCCTTGGAAATCTTCATAGAGCTTGCTACCATCAGCATCAATGACAAAGATAGCTGGCAGAGTCAGAACATCACAACCATGGCACTGCTCTCCAGAGAGATGTTACAGATAGCACTTGTCCTCATCCTCCTTTAGTCTTTTACATGACAGGGACTACAGATCCATAGTTAGGATGCAGGGGGGAGGACGAGGGCAGCATTTTTTATGTGCCTTGCTGTGAAGAGACTGCTGTGGCAGCTGAGAAGGCAAATGGGGGTTGCTTCTACCATGAAACTTAGCTTCCCTTGGGCTGCCAGGTGAAAGTAAATACAGCAAGTCTCAAGGAACAGCCTGCGGCTTCACTTCTGGCCACTGCTGGGGCTTCCCACCTCACTCAATCCAGCTAGGAGCATTCTCTGCCAAGGAGCAAGCCTTGAGTTGAATTCCTCCATATTTTTTGGCCTACCCCTCTAGAACAGCTTATTTCCTGCTTTAGAAATGGACTGTACATGCAGAATGTGAGACAGAAACCCTGGCCAGCCATACATACGTGGGGAGGTAGTGTAGGTTCTAGGTGCCGCCCAAGGAAGGAAAGTAAGCGTCGCCATATCAGACCACTTCCCAGAAACATAATCCCCGTCACCAGCCAAAATATCCTGGGGTCCTACCGACAGAACATTCCCATTAGTCATGCAACCATCTCTTCACAAAAGGGATGACCCAGTGATAATCTCTACTCCCCACCAGTGTTCTCTACCTTTATGGGAGGAAGCGGTAAACTCCCTACCACCAACAGCCAAGCCCTACCTTGGGAAAAGAGCTGTTTAGGAATCACTGCACTGTATTCTGTTACTGGCCAGTGCAGTTTTCCTTCCCTCATCAGAAAATTTGAAAATTCAACACTGATTTGAAAAGGAAGAAGTCTTTGCTTTTTCTGTTTTGTTTTAAAGCTGGGACATGCAGTTTTGAAATTGTACCCTGCAGTTTGTACCCCCTCCTCCCTAGTTCAGGTATAAACATGTATTGACAGTAGAGTATTTCCTCTGGTCTGCTGAAAATGCCCTGGCTGCTTGCCAGACACCCTTGGATCTGGAAGACAAAGCTGGTCTTTTTAGAATAGCTGATCATTAAAGAAACCTTAATACCACTTTATAGTCAGTCGTTATACAACCAAAAATTTGCCTTCCCATTAATTTCCCCTGGGTGTGGAAAACAGGCTACAATACTGTGCAGTTAGCCATGCAGTCGTTTGCTTACAAAAAAAAGTAACTGCACGAACACATGAATCACTGGAGCTTTGTCTGTGGAAAGAATGAAGGTGTACCAAATTTAAAATGCACCGTAAGAGCAGGGCCCGCATTTCATGCTGAAAGCAGCACTCGGTCCTTACCTCTTCAAGAGACGACTCCAAGTTCATGCCAAATGCAACTCCTATGAGGCCAAAGAGAGAGACAGAGAAAGTCCCCATAGTCAGCTGCAAGTTCAGCCTCATCATCACGTTACGGTGGCTAAAGAAGGGAGAAACATCTGTAAGGGGAACCCATAAATTGATTTGCTGCCTAAATTCCCAAATCCCATACGGCATGCACTAAAATAAAATAGTGAAAGAGAAATCACGCTGGAATCAGGCAATCCAGTGATGAAGATCATGAAACAACAGCACAAAGGGGCTACTGCTTTGACATTGCTGCATCAGGATACCTCTAAGGCAGCAGGTTCTGCCTAATCATCATCAGACTCGCCAGCATCTCTCACTTCTCAGAGGTGTATATACACAGAGTGACAATAAACTTCTGCTGAAGTTTGCATCCTCTCACCACTAAAAATTTATATGCTCATAGTCACAAGAAACAGAAATTTATTGTGAACTTGCAAATTAATACACTTTACAAAAAAGTAGTTGGTAAATGCTGCAGACTATAAACCTGAGCCTCTTTGGGAGAATTCCATATTCCAATCTCCACAAAAAAGATCTTTGTGGTTTCCTGATACAGCATCCACTAACTGCTTCTACAGATAACTCCTTGGTAAAGAGGAGAAAGAATATTAAACAGCAACCTCAAAGACAGAGTCCTTGCAAATGCAAGCTACAATTATTTTTCAGTAAGAAATCTGACTCGTAATGAAAAATGTAGCATACAGAAAGAAAATACTTGCTTACAAGTTATTAATTCTTGCATCACTCCACAGAGTAATAATGTAGCTTGCAATGAACACCTGAGTAGCCTAGGCAGATCTAGCTAGTAATCTTTTCTGAACAGAATTTTTATATGCCTCTAAATCTGCAGACATTTCCTGTGTTGAACAGCTCCCCAGAAGGATCTAAGACAAGCTGTGTTTCTACTGCTAGGGAAAACTGATGCCTAGTTTGCTTCATCCAGTTCACTGGTAAGAGAAGTGCAGCACAGCTGTGACTACAAATCCATTCAAACCCTCATGAAGACAAAATTCTCCAACTTCCCTTGTAAGCAGATTTGAGAATGTCTAGGTATTAAATTCATTAAATTCTGCTGAGCTTTTGGCAATCCAACAGGTCAGGTAGCTAACCTGTCCAGGTTGATAAAGATGATGCTTTCTGAGTCGTCAATCAGTACTCTGAGTTCACGAGCTTCATTTGCAAGATCTTCTGCTTGTCTGTAGTAATTCTCCAACAGCAGCTCCATTTCCTCTGCATGGTCAATCCCAGACGTACTCTCCTGACTGCAAGCAACAAATTATATTTTTCTGGTGAGCTACATGTTGTACATACAAGTGTATTACTGATGTGTTAAGGCACGTAAGAGTTGTGGGGAACAAGAGTGCTGTTAGACACTAGACCTCAAAATCCAATCTTTCTGTGAGAGAATTCCATCAATTCCAACAGCTTAACATAAAAGGCATATTTTTATATTTATCAGCAGCTCAGCATAGGCAGCCAATTATTCTGAGCAGAGCAGTTAGCATCTGATATGCATCAGGGCATGCACACCGCCACAAATCTTAGTTTTTCAGATACTACAAAGAAAGTTATGTAAATTTTATATTATTTATAAAGATTATATTACTATAAATGTTTGTGTTATTAAGTTACAAAGTGCTAACAATTTTGACAGGAGATGCTTAACTTCTTGGTGCCCTCCAGTGGTGGGAACTTGTAACACTGCAGTCAAAAACTCCAAGAATAAAACATAACCAAAAGTCAACACACAAACAATTACACGGTGATGGGAGATGGTTTAGGTGTCTATTAGAATAGTTTAGTTGCAAAGCATTCGATCTACACACAGCAAATACTGCAAAATGTTTTGGGAGCATGAAGCAGTCCAAGAGTGACGGAAGATCCTCCTCTCCTGAGAGAAATCTGTCCAAAGGACTTCCACCTTACTTCATAGTGCTACTGCTGGTGCAGCAGTGTTCCTCTAAAAGAGGAATGTGTGTTTCTGGCATTGTGTAGATGAAACCCGAGCCACCTGAGATTCACAGGAGATTGGAAATCAGCAGGAAAGCCAGGAAGATTCTTCATAATTTTCCCTTCTGTGCTACAATCTCATTTCTCTAGAGAGACTGAAGTTTTTAAGAAAATCCTCTCAGCATTACTGACTGTTAAAGGAACCTCTCTGAAGTGGTTTTCCAAGAAAATAAGTGGTATGGCTTACAAATCAACCCACATAAGCTCCCTGAGGACCTTTAACTCTCTAATGGGGCTAAGCTGATTTGAAAGCCCTCCAGACTTTGAGGTTTTCATTGCATGGAAATGAGAGGAGTTGCAAACTTGAAAGCCTTAGAACACTATCTGCTGTATTACAGATTCAGCTCAAGGTCTTATTTGATGAGTATCTTTAAATTTGCATCAGCTCCTCTGATATGCAAAGGGAAACAAAGCCATAAAGACACAAAAGTAACTGCTACTGGATATGCTTTCATTAACTGGCCTCTCTCTGCCTCTTGAGTTTTCCACAGTCTGCTGTTCCTTCCTGAAAAGATAGGAGGTCTGTCTCATCCTGTCTTTCTGGGCTCAGCTCACCACTCCTCCTGCAAAAGATCTCCTATGCCACCTATATGCCTAACTGGGCATATGTGCCAACTAACATCTGGTTGGGCTTCCCAAATCCATGAAATACCACACCACCATTTGCATCAATCCTGGAGCAAACATGCTGTCAGGGCTGGTGCTTCCCAGTGTGCCTTGAGTACAGACTGCCTCGCTGCATCCTGCAGCACAGCTCCAACACTCCTCACACAACCTCACTCCACCCCTCCTACCCTTGTGCAACAGCGTCTGAAGGAAGGGATGACTGGGGGTTTCTCCTGACACGACAGTAGAAGGTGACAGTGGGATCTTTCCTAGATATCCCCTACATGCTACCTACCATGAGGCAACAAGAGACTTGTCAGCAGACTGCATCGAGTCCAAAGAAAGGCTGTGAGCAAAACCAGGACAAAGACCAGCTGCTGGCTCAGGAGCAGCTGGAATTCAGAACCCCCACAACACTGCTCCAGCAGATGCATTAGAAATGCAAATCACGTCCCACTTCTGGAATGCTGAGTTTCTGCTGCATATTTAGACTAAGCTCTGCAGGGCAAGAAACTATCTCCTGATTTCACACCCATGCCACTGTGAATAGTATTAATACACACATGCAATGAAGTTAGGCAAAAATATTATTCAGCAGTTTCACAAAGGACCCCGAAAGGTAGTTTCTGTTACCTGCTTAGACATAAAGCATGTCTGTATGCCCCAGATTTAAATCCAATTAAGCCCCAAACATATTTGGATATGATATACATTATCTTTCTGCTTTTAATTTTTACTAAAGTGACCAGTGCTGCTGCTGCTGGTGTATGCTCTCTTTCACCAAAATCTGAGAGTGTATAGGGCCTCTTTCCCTTGGGTTCTGCAGGTGAGCAAAAAGCTACAAGCAAACTGTTCAGAACACTTTTAGTAAAGGAAGTGTGGTATCTGAACTATTCAAGACAAGTTTTAAGAGCCTCTTTCATTTTTCTTTTGGTGAAACTGAAGAAAATGCTCCCAGGAAGTGCTGATTTATATTGAAAAATAACAACATTTGTTTTTTCTGCCATCCTGCTCCCATCTCTTTACATACCTGATGAGCTGGACTGTTGTGCCAAGAACTATTTATAACTGCATAATATGACCAGTGATAATGGAGTTCCTCTCCAAAATGTCAAATAAAATGATTTTGGAAGTAGCAAGTATTGGGGCTTTAAAAAACTAGAGCATCTTTTTCTTTTTTTTAGCAGGGAACACACAGTTTGGTGTTCAAGTTACCCTTGAAACAAAATTCACCGTTAAAAAAGTGGTTTCAAAATATACATACAATACTTGTGGATCAGTCCATTTAGATAGACAGAGCTCTTCTATTAATTCTTCTTCATCTAAGATCTCCAGAATTGTTTCTTTGAAAACCTTAAGATCTGTTTCCAGTTCTGACAAGCTGAAGAAAGAACAGGCAAAAGGTCAACTAATCCCCACCAGCATCAGTGCACAAAGGTAATCTCTAAGTGAGTTTGCCAGCCAGCACCCTCACCAGCTGGAGTGGCCAGGGAAGACTTTCCTGCAGGGTTCTTAAAAGCTCCTTCAAAACATTCTCTACAGGCCATACACTTAGCAGTGGAAGTGATCTGTCTGGGGATCAGTGAGGTGCAGACACACACCAGAAGGGATCCAGATGTGTTTTCTGGGTATATTTGTAAGTCAGAAAAAACAAGCACTCTGTGAGCATGGAGCAAGTGCAGAGTTGCACCGTCACTTTAGAGAGGCTAACACAGGAAGGACCAGTGTACCAGTAACCTTAAAGCATAATATACACACAACAGTTAAAGCATGGTTCCAAAGGTTTACATTATGGGGAATGTTTTCAGGTTATTCCGTTCTCTTAGGTATTACTTTGTTCTGGCAGATGCTATTTGAGAAGCACAGCTGTACTTCTGACAACTCGGAATATATTTCCCTTTTCCCTGTATCAACAGGTATTTCATATACAAATTTTTACACTTACAAACAAGATGCACAACCCAGCATTACAGTAACCTTGGAAATTATTATTAGATACCATTTTTCTAACATTTCAATGCACGTCATTTTCTACTGCCATCTTCTAGACTCTTCACAGCTTATTCTTATTTACCTCTTGCCATTCTGCAGGAGAATGTGTAGTTTACTCCTATCCACAGATAAAAGCTTGGGGTCCACTAGAGCTTCCAGTGTCTCAAGGATCTGAGGCTGCAAAGTGTTAAGTCTCCCCTGCAGTTTGCTGATCTAGATAACAACATGATCCTTCATAAGAATTAAAACGATTCATTTAGAATGACTTGGGCAACTGACTCCTGTCTCTCAATACAGAATTTACAGTAACAGGTAGTTAATACAACCTGCTTTCCAATGCCTGGAAAATATTTGTTATATGGTTACCACTTTATAAGACAAATCCAGTGTAAAATACAGTATTTAATAAAAAGTGAACTGAAACCCAGTTGACAACCGCAACAATAAGACTGATAAAGCTAATACACTATTGTCTAGAAATGTTATATTAGCATTATCAAGCACAGATTTTTCATGACAGCTAGGAATCATCATCTGACTCGTGCTCAAGAGGCCAAAAACCTCAGCACTTTTATGTGACTTCCATTTCAGCTACAGCACATCTCTAGAATGGAACTCTGACTTATTTTTTTTAAACTGTCCAAATCATGGTGAAGCCATCGTATCCAATTAGCACTTCATTGTGAAGGGAATGAAAACACACATACACACAAAACCTTAAGAACTAAAGCAACAGAAGTCAAAACCAAAAAAGAGCTCATACAGGAAGTGCATAACACATATGCAAATGTGTATGTGTAAATATTAACACAAGAATAAAATCACACTGTCCCTTCCATGAAACAGTAACTTCCCAAGCAATTTAAATAAAAATGGAGATAGCTCACCCAGTACTGCAGGATCGCTTCTATGGCTCGGAATTCAAAGGGCAGAGAATATGTAACCAGCTGACCTTCCCCAGCCAGCTGAGATGCTAGCTGACTGAGGAGCCAGTGTTCCAGACTCAAATTACGATAATCCAGTATCAGCAGAAACTCTGGTGTTATGACAGCCTTCAGGAACTGAAAAAGAAAGTACATGTAAGGAATCTTAAAAAAAAAACCTCTCCAAAGGCTTCTCATAACTCTGTAGCACATTTGATATTTGGGCTGTGATAAAACCATTCTTCTAATGTCTTTTTGGGCACAAAAATAACTGAATCTCATGCTAACAAGAAACAGGCTCAGACAGAGCACTGTGCCAGGGATTAAGAAGGGCTCCTCATAAGCTTTTATTTCTGTGACAATGTTACTGATGACTCTCCTGTGCTCAACCAGAGAAATGGTCATTAATATGTATTGTGGGTAAACTTGTACTCTTTGACTGCTACACAGATCTCCAAAGACACATTTACTGCTGGACTGCACGTCACAGAAAGCTGGTGTTAAAAGAACTGTGCAAGAAAATGAAAATGCAAGACAGGGTTTATACTCAGCTAGAGGGAAGCCATTACCTCCATTCTCATGATGATTCTGTTGTTCCTAGTTGCAATGCTCATTACGTGTTGAAATCTTAAATCTCGCGCTTGAAGACCCAATTCCTGGTACAATTCTGTTTTCTTCTTTTCTATCATAAAAGTATTTTTAGAAGAAGGCATTTAGAGGACAAGCCTATATGCTCTGAAATTATATTTTAGCGTGTTACTAAGTCCCACCAAAAAAAAAAAAAAAAAAAGCAAAGCTGTGCTATCTCTAAAACATTGCTCCCATTGACTCCTCAATGTAAGGTATTTTCTACAAAGTTTAGAAGACTGTATCTTGAGTAGAAAAATTCTAGATATAAGTGAAAAAGTTGGCTGTAACAATTAATTTCATGTCAGAAATGAGTGACTCATTTGAGAAAGCACTTGTAATCCTACAGGAAGGGAAAGACAAGACCGAGAAAGCAGCATGCTGGTCAGAAAGGGAAAAGACAAAGCAAAAATGTCCTTTCAGAGACAGTAATATGTTATTTTTAAAATATTATTTAAAAGTACACAAAAAATTTTACAGTAAAGATGCTTTGAAGACCTAATAGGAGGCAGCAAAACAGAGGAAATGTTGTGACATCCCGAATGAACACAGTGAAGTATCCAAAACATAATTTTTTACTCCATGTAGATTCACACTTGGGTTTTTCTGCATTGGACAAAGAAAAAAGGCAAAGAAAACCTAAACAAAACTACAATGAAAACTTACCAAAATAGGTAGTATTTCCCTCTTTGTCAAACTTCATCTGAAGGAATGGAAAAATTATTATTTTTTTCACAGAACCACTATAAAACAAGAAATCAATTTCTAAAGTTATTTGCACTTCCCTAGAAGCCCAATGGATAACACATTATGAAGAGAAAGCAACTTTTTACACCCTCTATTCACAGTTCATCCCAATTATGCAAAATATTGCACCAAATGGCCAGCTTGTCACCAACTACCTGACCACTTCAGGTGTAAAAAGCATGGTGTAGAGGGGCAAAGAGCTTTCAGTCTCGTTTAAAAAGGAGCATAGAGCAAGCTTGTTCTTCACCAAATCCTACGTTTGCTTAGAATTGCAGCTATCAAGACACAGGTCTAATATTTTTAATAGTCATTAGGAAGCCTTGACAACCCTAACAAGACACCTTCTGACTGCAGCAGTTCCAAGAGCTGACCCGCCTTCACGATTAAGACCAGATGCTGGACCTTAGAAGAGCATCTTGGTTGATGCTGTGTACCATAACCGGTCGTCACGTCAGAGTACCCCAAGGCAGCAATTTAGAAGTCGGGGTGTTCTCCGAGACACAGTTTCATCTGCTTTTATGATGCTTTAAGAGTTAAAAAAAAAAAAAAAAAAAAAAGAAAAAAAGAAAAAAAAAAAAAAAGGGCAAAAAAAAACGAAGAAAGGGAGCTCCATCATCCTGCAATCTTGCGTAAAGTGCCCTCGCAGGTGGAAATGCCTGCAGGAAGTACTTACCACTGCAAAAACAGGAGACACGCTGGCTAGGGTGGCCTGGGAGGAGGTCTCCGTGGCGGCATGCCGGTACAGTTCACCTGGGGGAAAACAAGACAAGCTCTACGCCCAGCACGCCGCACTTGCCCTCTGGCGCTGGGTGCCCTGCCCGCCGCCGCCGGCACCGCGCAGGGCCACACGACTGCAGCAGCGCCGGGCACCGCAAGGCCCCGACGAACCCCCCCAGCAAACGGAGGGCACGGCCCGGCCCCGCACCCAGCGCGGCCGCTCCTGCTCTGCTGCCCCCACAGCCCGGCCCGACCCCACCCCGTGCCCGCTCACCGGCCCAGCGCAGCCCGCGGGCTCCCGGCGGCACCGCCGCCACCGCCGCGGGCCGGTCCCTGTGCCAGGCGCGGCCCGGCGGCAGCCCCGGAGCGGCCCGAGGGCGGGACCCGCCGCCCGCCGCGCCCGCCCACACCCGGGGGGCGCAGCAGCAGCCACCGCCTCCGCCACCGCCGCCCAGGGCGCGGGGCAGCAGCGAGACCCCCCGGAACATCGGCCCCGCTCCGCCCGCTCCGCTCCCAGCGCGCAGCCGCAGCGAGGGCGGAGCACGGAGGGTGACGGGTCAGCCCAGCGGGGCCGGCCCCAGGCCCGGCGGCTGCGGGCGGGGCCGGAGTGCTGTGTTTACCTACAGTATCGTGTTCCATCTGTTGGCGCGCTGGGACGTTCGCAGCCGTAGCTTAATTCCATGCACAAAGCCGTGATCTGTGAAATCTGTGAAACCACCCCCTCACTTAGCCCTGTGCTCGACCCCACTGAGTTTCACTGGATTTTGTGCGTGGTGATATGTGAAAAAGCCTAAGAGCCCCGTGAAGCTCGCCTGAGCTCCTCCAACAAGGTAGCTCCGAACTGAAAATTCAGTCAAATGGATAACTCTTTCCAAGGACATGAGTGTTCTTAAAACCCCACCTCCAGAAGCCTTCGGTAATGTGAGCGCACCATGCTGTGGCCGGGATTTTCCCTGCCGCATTCGGCCACTTCCTGAAGATCTTACTTGTAAAATGCGATGTTTTTATGTTTGTTTTTCTTTTTTTTTTTTTTTTTTTTTCCCAAATGCAGAGTAATTCTGTCCCCAGCAAAGGTCTTGCAATTAAATTCCCTTGCCCTGCTTCCGTGTCCAAAATAGAGACAAGCTGGTTGTTTGAGATCTAAAAGTTTAATTAGCAGCGTACTAATAGCTTCCGCTGTTACATATTCCTTTTAAACTGCAGCAAAAGGGTAATGCAGGTAGCAGGAGTATCCTTCCTTTGGCTGGTTCTGCTGAACCGTGTAAATTTGCATGGAGGCAAAGCCTGTGTCCAAAGCCCTGCAGCGGGACACGTTATCAGACTGTACTTACAGCACTCATTAATCCTCAGCAGGGAAATAAAAAAGGAAGTGATTATGCGGCTAATGAAATGATCCGTACAATGTGGCTGCTCCAAGAGGAGGGCACAAGTCTAAACACTGCCCAGAACACAGGTCAGAGTTTTGAAGACAAGGCGTCAGGGCCAAATAGTATTCTCAGCTGGGCTGTAAGTTAAAGGTAAGTCACTCGAGGGCCAGCACTGTCCTCTCCCTTCCTGCACCACATCACCTGTGCATTTTTCTTATTGTTTGTACATATATACTTTAACATACATAGATGAGCCTTTGTCCAAAGTGGACTGATATGTACAGAATCAGAAGGGTGGTTTACACACACCTTGCACAAAGATGAATGACCTCACATGGAAGTAATTAAATAAAAAAGTTCCTCAGTAGTTATACATACATACATGTATAACTAGACTAGTATGTATAACATATACATACTACATGTATAACTAGACTGAAGCCATCAGAGGTTTTCAGTTTCAGGGTAACCATGCCTGTCTGCAAATGTTGGCTGAAAAGGCTGAAATCCACTTAAACAGAGTATTCTAGCTCTATTTTGGTTAATCTCAGCAGGTGGCAGTATGTGCAACACTAATTTAAGACTCTTGGATGTCAGAGATACTTAAAATTTGGAAATACCAGACAGCACAGAAAATACCTCAGGAGGGCAGGAAACCAATGCACACCACTGCTGGCAACATAGCCGTGGCAGCCTATGTTGGTTCTTCATGTCAGAATGCAAAAGCTAGGGAAGCACCTGAAGGATATCTGCCCGAAATTTACGTTTAATGAATGTGCAGGAAGTCTCACACAGCTGACATTTCATATCCCTCAATAAAAAAAGGGAGAAGCTGCTGTGGGTTGATCTATTTGTTTTCCTTTGCTCATCTGTTGTTCTGGCTGCTAAGTGTTGGAAATAAGATGATGTAACTTCACAGCGAATGTATATTGATACAAACTCTGGTATGTACCATACAATAGGCCAGTGTACCAGGAAGCACTGGTGGTGTATGTCATTACAGCTGCATTATCAGTCAGCATTGCAACTGTTTGGAAGGGCAGACAATAACCAAGTATCACTTCTGTCTTTACAGGTGAAGGCAGCACATGGTGCGAACTGGCACAATTATGAAGCACAGGCAGAATGTCTCATTTCATAATACTGGTGATAAAAGATAATTGGAGATCTAGAACTGCCATCTATTTATTTCAGCTCTAAATACCAACAAGCAGCTTGCTGCTTCTGCTGTAGGCACATGTCAGGTATCCAGTGCGTCCTGCAGTGCCAACCTTTGGGAGTGGTTTGCTGTATTTAAAAAAAAAAAACAAAAAAACAAAAAAACAAAACCAAACCCAACAAAGAAAACAAGAACAAAACAAAACACAAAACCAAAACAAAACAACTGGGTCAGGCTCATGTGCTGTTTGTTGAAGAAGCTCACTGAAAGAAACTGGCATGATGGCTGTTCTTTATTTAGCTAAATGCAAGTACAGCTCCAGCACAGACTGGCTTAGTCATGGAACTGCCATCCAAACCACATCTCCCAACATGTGCTTGTTATGTGACCTCAGGGGATCCTGACACACGACCTGACAGACGTGGTGTCATGCACCAACCTCATGTAAGATGAGAGGTCTGACATCACTCCATCATAAAGAGATAATGTATCTCTGCATTTATCTTAATCGTGTCGGTGGCTTGAGCAGCTTGTCTCCTTACTGTTGAGAATGTGATAGGAGATTGCTTAGAACCTGAAACAAAATAGCAGGAATAAAAGGTCAGACCCTGGAAAGGCTAGGGGAGCAGATTGTCATGAATCAAGGCACTGCTATCATGAGCTGAAGTGTCTAACCTTTTCTTATCTTTGGGGCAGTGGGTGTACTTAGGCAAGATGGAAAACATGCTGACTTTGTACTGTATTGGAAACACTGTTTTGATTTGGTTTGCTCCTATTACTGAAGAAAATAGTATCTTTCATTCTAAAAAGACTGGTGTGAAATAATGGGCGCAGTTTTTCAGGAGCTGGATTTGAAGGTGTTGCCTTAAGGGTAAGAAAATGACGAGATTCCACTGCAGCACAAGTAAAGGGGTAGAGGGCAGAAATGCAAGCAGCTGGATTTGAAAGATTAGGTCTTTAGGGACACAGCTGTTAACTATGTAAAGGTTAAATTATGGGCAAATTCTGCATTGAAGTTTTTCAAGGGATTCACAATATCCCCCCAGTTTTAGACAAAGATTTTGTCCACCATTTGGAGGCTTTTTTAAGGCTAGCAGTGCTCTGGTACCATTTCAGGGATATTTTATTGCAATCCATAAAGTGACTGTAACAAGCATGGCCATAGGTAAAGATCAACAGTGTTTTGGAGTAGCACAAGTGTAGGTACACGAGGAAAATATTCAATGTCTTAACACCTGTATAAAAAATGTTGACTGATTGCAAATTAGGCCTAATTTGCCACCAAATGTGGCAGCACCTGGCACAAAATAGCAGATAGCTGACATATCACTGCTTCAATGCAGACCAGTGTGAAAGTCATGAGCATTTTTGTGTTTTACACAGCAGCACACATTTATTTAATAACAAAAATTTCATTTCAGGTAGCAATAGATCAATGTTAAACAGTATAAATTCGAGAATAGTAAATGTTTGGTTCTCCCCTTTATTAGTTAGAAGGAAACCAGCAGCAAGCAGAGAAATTTAGCTGTTAACCAATAACAGTAGCATGTTTGACTTCCCTTACCCTGAAATTGCTCTTTTTGTAATGGTTAACTGCTCTGTTGTAACTCACAGCAGGGGGGCAATTTTCCCATCAAAGGAGGTAAGATAAAAGGAAAGAAAATTCCTTCCATCACACGTGTTAGAACCCACTTGGAAGAACAATCATTACAGTGCACAAAACAATTCCAGGTGGGAAGGTCTAGTCCAGTTTTAGAACCTTGAGGCTGTCATCGGAGGAAAGAGGTTGTTAAAAGAATTGCGTTTGAATGTAAGGCATTTTCCTCTTTTAGTTTCTCTCAGGTTTTACGGCTTCTTGCACCAAAATCCATCGGGGGCGATGGGCCGGCTCGGCGTTTCCCCGCTCGGGGCGGCTCGGCCGCCGGCCTTTTCCCTGTAGGGGACGGGCGGCCGTCCGGGAGAAGGAGGCAGAGCCCGTACTTCCCTCCCTCCCTCCCTCGATCCTTTGGTCCCGTTCCCTCTGCCCTCGTCGCCCCGCGCCCCCTTGCCCGTCTCTGGGCACGCCGCTCCCTCGCCCCTCTTCCCCCGGTAGCTCCGGGCCGGGCTCTCGCCTGGCTGGCCACACGCGGGATAAAGTTTCCCGAGGAAACCAGAGCGGTGGCACTTTCCGTGACGGCATCACCGGAGGATAAAGACCCTTGGGAGGCCGCGGGTCCCCCGCAGTCCGTGTACCTGCTGCGCCGGGTCGGTTACCACGCCGTGTTTTTCCGCCTGGATTGGGCGTTCTCTGCCCTCACCTCCTCGGGCGCCCCGAGCGCTGGTTGCCTGGGAGGAGCCGCCCTTGACGGGCTGGGCAGGGCTGTGCCCAGGTCCCGGGGGTGCTGTGATCCCTCCTCCGCTTCCCGGGAGGTGTGCCCATGTGCCCGGGCCCCGGCAGGGAGTTGTCAGGGGCGAGAGGGGTGCCCGGACAGGAACCCTCAGCGGAGCAAAGAGGTGCGGGCAGCTCGTCCGTGTGGCTTGGGGTGCGCAGGGGGTCTGAAGCCACCGAGCATGACTAGTCCTGGCACGAAGGGCTCCTGGCTCTCGCAGCCCACGGTGAAGAGCGTGCTGGTGTATCGCAACGGGGACCCTTTCTTCCCCGGGCGCCGCATTGTCATCAACGAGAAGAAAGTGTCCAACTTTGATGTGTTCCTGAAAGAGGTGACAGGCGGTGTGAAGGCACCCTTTGGAGCTGTGCGGAACATCTATACCCCACGGGGTGGGCATCGCGTCCGTCAGCTGGAGGAGCTCCAGAGCGGAGAGCAGTATGTGGCTGGTGGCAGGGAAGCCTTCAAGAAGCTCAAGTGAGTGGGTAAAAAAGTAACATAACGTTTATATGGAACTTGAATATCAGCATTTGGGGTTTGGCACTGTGACGGTACTTCAGAGGATCCCCCATCACATCCCTTTAATTAGGCATTGTGGAAAGAGAACATAAAGGCTGTGACCCAAGGCAAAAGGAAAAGAGCTCTAGAGGTGAGCCACAGAAAGGCTGCTGATGCCATCAGTCGCATGTGCCATCTCCTTGACGTGATAGTAGGAAAGGAGAAACAGCTCTTTAACCTGCAGGACATGCGGCAGTGGCACCTTGCTGTGATGCCTATGCTTGACTGAAGGGCTGAGTATCAGTATTTGTGCTCAGGAGTAACAGGGTGAAAGCTGTAAAAAGATGGAGTGTTGACAGTCCTGCTAGGAAGTTGATGAGCCTGGGAATCTAATTCCCCATGCTTCCTTTCTAGTTTTTTTTGTGTTTTTTTTTTTTTTTTTTTTAAAGTCCAAAGTATTCTACCCAGTTATCCACCTCTCCATCACTTCTGTTAATTTAGGCATGGTTTAGGACCAGAACAGCTGAGTCCCTCCTGTTATTTAAAATATGACCACTTGCTTTCTTTTTCCAATCTGGACACCAAGAGTTAAGCTGACAGTTTATTTGTTTTTTAGTGAGTCACTGGAAGAATAATGTGGAGGAGGTCTGGGCTTTTAGGTGTTTTTCCCAAGTGGATCTGCAAGTGAACAGTGATGGTTCTTAATTCTGGCAGTGAATTTCATGGTCTCACTTGCCTATTATATGTTGTCTTCAGTCTTTGTGGGCATTTTTTCTGCAGCTGGATTAAAATTAAAAAAAAAAAATCTCAAAATTAACAATCCCTTTCTGGAGGTGGTTGAGAATTTATATGCTAAACTATCAGCTCTACAGGGTCTTCCTCATCTTGGTTCTGCAGACTTACGAACACTACATTTTTCAGGAGAGCTCATTATGAGCTCATGTTTCACGACAAAACTCTCTGTCTAATGAACACGATCTCTATCAGCACCCTTACCATTTCTGTCATTAGCTGCTTCTGAAGATTTATTGGAGCTTCTTGTGCTTCAGTGGCAAAGCTGGAGAGAAAGATGTATGGCTACATCTGTAAGGCTAAATATAGGCCCCTTTCCCACAGTGCTGTCTTCTATGTCAAATGCAGCTCTCAACCCTCTAGAAAGATCTGCTGTATCTTTTTGGTATTAAATCCTATGAGTCTGTGGATGGCTTAAAGTTGTTAGTTGTCAGCACATCATGTTACGCCTCCCTAAATGTGTTTTGCTATTTGACAGGCTAAAAGTAAGTGGGTGTTTGGCATTAGGATGCACTCTTTAGAGAATTGAACGCTCTGGATTTTTTTTGGGGGTAGGAAAAAGCATTTATTTTTGTCAGTTCACACTTTATGGTCAGAGTTTTATGGGGAAAGACCTTTTCAGACTGTTATGGTTGCAACATACAACAAGGTAACTAATTTTTAAGGCCGACAAAGAGAATACTTTAAGTAAAGCTACCCTAAAGTACTTGGTAAAAGCAGCTGTTTTATATAACCCTCGATAGTATGCCATGGTCCAGTGATGTAGGGAGAAAAAATGGGTTGACTTGAGATCTTTTCCATTTCTGCATTTAGAGTTGGAGTTCTTCATTATTAGTATTTGTTTATATTATGCTGGGACAGTTTTCTGATAGGAATTGAAGGAATTAAAGGAAAGAGTGTATATTTATCTGATGTATCACAGGCAAACATAAAGCAGTTGCAGCTGTGAGAGACCAAGCATCTGCCCTGAAGGATCTGAGTTGGTCTGATGGCAGCGAGAAGTTGGACTAATTTTACTTATTAATTTTTTTTTTTTCCCCAGTGAGGCTTATTGGACATATTCATTGCTATGATAGACTATGCAGGGCTGGACTCGGAAATGGAGGTCAGTGCCACTGATGTGTGGGAGCCATGGGACTGTAAGGGAGATAGTTTCTTAGCAAATGAGAATATTCTTGTAAAATTTTTGGTCTGGGATTTTTTTGAAAAGCCTTTGGCCCTATTTAGAACTTTTCAGATTTGCGATCCCTGAAGTGCCCGGACCTCTGCATAGTGAATTTAAGCCTTTGACTGTGTATTTGTTTTTCTTTGTCATTTTTATTAGTTCTCCTCAAAGTAATTTACAGATGCCCAGAAAACAAGTCAGTAGCTGTTCTTACAGGCTGTTGGAACCATTTCGCCTGAGGCATTTATTTCTTTTCAGCCTTGCAGGCTGCAAGACCTCTTGGTTTTGGTCTCAAGAGAGTGTTCCTTTTTACACTGGAAAGCTTAAAATATTATCCTACCTTACTACATTTACCTTTTCCAAAGCATTGGCATGCACTTTTAAGCATGACCTGGAAGCCTTGCTAGGTCTTCCTGTCCCCTTACCCTGAAGCCTTGGAATCCTTGTGACCGTGCCTTGTGGCACCTTGATAAATGATTCAAAGAATGAATGGTGCTTTTTCGTTTGTTTTTGTTTTGTTTTTTTTCCCCCTTTCTTTCTTTCTTGGTTCTGCACCTTCATTCAGGTCCCACGAATTGTTGACTTCAGCCAGGCAGCAAAGTTTCTTCTTGCAAACAAGTGTTATCCTAGTCATTAACTGCAGAACATGACATTAATGGAGGACTGCAGATGTGTTGAGAACTCTGAGGTCTTTTGATGAGCCTTCACTGATGCTTGGCATTAGGTATACCTGATTTCTTAAATAAGGCCTTCTACTCCTAAAAGCCTGGTAAAGCACCCATGGTTTTCCACTGGAAGTGGGAGCAGAGATGACAAATGCCGATTACCTAATGCTGGGTTAGATGCTCCCAGCACAAAATAGATGCCCCAGCCGTTGTTGTTTCCCATGTTTAGCTTTTGGCAGAAGGTGTGGCTGTACTGAGAACTTGAAACATCTTGCAGTACCAGGAGCTACTGAGAGCTGCACTCATGAGGAGAGCTGCTCTCATGGCTCTCAGAGTGCTGACAAGGAAAAGGAGTGAGCGTGGTCTGGGTACCTGAATAGTTGCCTTTTTGCCAGTCTGTGGGTTACTCGTGCCTGGAGACTTGTTTAATTCCCTTTCTTTGGGAAAGCAACGCACAGCTAATCCATCAGTGTGTGTTTCAACTTCCACTCTTCTGTTAATGCAATGTTTTTAGTGGGAATGTTTACTCTCCATTACATGGAGACCAGTATTGTTTAAATAGGCATATTTGTTTGCTTGTCCAGTTGAGGCTTGTATTTTGTCTATTCATAAATCAGTCATGAAGATGTTATTGGTTCATCCAGCCACAAGAAATGAGTGTTCAGATGTTTCTATTGAAGCACAAGTGGTGTAGATCCTTTTACACTTTAGCTGATGCCCTGAGTTAAACTCAGGTGTGGAGGAAAACTTTAGATCTAGCAGAGAGTTACTGTGAGAAACTAGGAGGCAAGATGATGACTTTGAAAACTCGGGTAAAATGATACTGTGCTGAGATTTATTGATCCTCCTCACAGTAATATATGAGCTTCTTTCTGATGAGGGGTTTACTGATGGCCTGTTCCAATCACCAGTGCTTGGTTCTCCCTGTCTTTTGTATTAGCCCAGAGGGCTACCCTTCAGATTTATTTTAACAGTCTCTTATTAATATCTTGAATTACTTGCTTTTCTGTTATTTTGAGGCATCACAAATTTTAAAACTTCCATATGTGAAAGAAGTGTAGAAATACTTGTATTGTGTAAGTTAGATGCTTCTGTAAATGATCAAACCTGTTTTCTTTCCACAGCTATTTGGACATTGGGGAAACAAAGAAAAAACCTGCTGAAGTCAATAATGAGGTAGGATGTCTGAAATATTAAACAAGTAAACCTGCAGTTAATGTCAGTGACATGCCTACATTTATGCCTGATTTTTTTTAATATATGCTAATTGTATTTAATAATAAAAATACAATTATCTACCATTCTGAACATATTTTTTCAGTGATTATTACTCTGGTTGCACTGAGCATGATGCAGTGTCTTCTGCTCAGCTTTCTGAAATGCTACATTAATTTAAAAGCTCAGTGAGGAAAAAAAATCACCTGTTTGGTGATCCACCATTGGATCTGGTCATAAATCTGAGAGTGACTTTTACATGCAGAAAAGATGGTGAGAATGAGAATTTTGGGTGTTTTGGAATAGCAATTTTTCTTCAAAAGTTGGTATTTTCTCTGGAGAAAGAACACTTTTGTTTGGAAAAAAATCACATTTAGTTGAAATGCTTTTCCCAGTCACTGCCATTGTCCACTGTAAATTTGTAACTGTGTGACTCTGCATTATTTTTACTGTTTTACTGTGCATGGAGATAGCAGTGATTCCCAACAAGCATTTGAATTACAGCTTCTGCCTGACAAGAAGCATCAGCTTGCTTGTTTTTCAACTTCTTTTGCTTTTTGCTGTCCAGCAATTTAGTGGTTTGCATAGCAGGTGTCTTCAGACAGTAGGACACCTTGTACTAGAAGACCCTCAAAATTGCCCTGACGACATTTACTGTGATACTCACATGCTTCTTGTTCAGAGGCCATGAAATACAACACCTGCATTTTATAATCGAACATAACTTTGTAACTTCTATTTTTTTAAATGGGCACAGTCAACAGGAAGATCAAATTCAAGCTGGATATTTAATATACTACTACAAGTATGTTGTTGGAATTTTTTTTTCCAATTTGTTTATTTACACTACTGAGCAGAATGTTGTAGAGATGGTTTTGTTGGTTTTGTGTAGCCATTACCGGTAGTCTCCCTGTTGTTTTGGGTTTTTTTTACAAAGGAAAGAGGCAAATCTTTAAAAATAAAAAAAGTGAATTAAATACTGGTGAGGCAGCAGGGTTATACTCTGTTGCTGACGTGCATACAAAACTGAGCAACACACTTTCACATATACATTATCTAAGCTTTCTGTTTTCAACCTCCAGTATTTTCTTATTCCAGTCCTGAGTCTCCTCTGATCAAGTTTTCTGAATTTTGCTCAAAATAGTTACTTGCTGGGTACACAGACAGCAAAATAAGTAGTGATCTAAGTAAGAAATTATAATTGGGAGTGGGCAGGGAGGGAATAGTTAAAATGTTTGCAGCAATATTGCACCTTCAACACATAAAACGTAGTTCTGAACCAAAAAAACCCTCTCTTAGGATGTATGACCAGTCTTTACTCTTTTATTTTTTCAGAATAACTGAATATTTGGATAGCTGAAAAAGAACTTGAGAAAATTGCTTCTAATTATATCTGAAAATGCAGTGCTTTACCCTGACTATTACATGTGACTAATTCCATGTGCCCTTTGCTGAGAAGGTAGTTGTCTTTGTGGAAGATTCTTGACAAAATCTCCTGATCTGGTAGTTATCTGTACAACTACTTTAAGGCTAGTTTTAAGGCTAATTGTTTTGCTGGAAAATCCTTAGAAGATTCTTCATGTAACAGAAAGTCTGTTGGAGAAGTAGTTGTAGAAGTTGTGAGGTTTTTCACTTACAGTTGCATGTTTGGTAAAAGAGGCTTCTATTATTTCTTTTGGAATCAGTATATTGTGTGTATATATATATATTATAAACTTATTGTATATTATCTTAACACTTTCAGCCATCTCTCAGGGTTTTGAAATAACCCAGTGTAAACTATCCAGTATCTCAGTTTTCTTCTTCCTACTTGACTTATGTTTGTAATCTCTACAGTCTCCCTGTGTTGAATTTAAGTTTGTGATTGATTTATTTGGAGAGAGGAGTCATAAAAATGAGATGAAAATAGTAATAGTCTACAGATTTTTATGTGATCTTAAGAATAGCACTTATATATAACTTATGAATTGTTTCCATGTCCTAATAATTTAATCCTAGGAATGAAATTTCAGGGGACTAGTGACAGAATTTTTAATGCCTAAATATATTATGTTAAAATTATATGAGGCTACAAGTTCTGGTTTTAATTTTTTTTTTTTTTTTAGGCATGCACTTAGAAATCAAAAACCTGGATCTGTTTTAGGACTAGGAGGGGCAGCGATATTCTGTTTGATTCTGCTGGATTTGCATCAGCAAACAAACAAACAAAAAATCATAGTTTTCTATGGAATCTTGTACATTCTTGTATGCAAGCCCTCAAAATTATTTTTCTTTTATAAGGCGTTATTTTAAATTGATTTTCAGAAATAAAATCCTCCCTGTTTGTTTCATAAAATCAGCGTATGTGTGAATGACAACACTGTTAAAGAAAGAAATATATGGCTCAGTCGTGCAAACTCAGCAAGAGCTGCTTAGGTCCATGCTAAGGTACAAGGGTATTGGTCCTGGTTGTATGAAGCACATTTAATTTGATGCTTCCTATCTGGTGAGTGTTTCTCAGTATAGGTTTTTCTCCACAAAAACAATTACAAATATCTACTTTCAATTCTGGTTAGTGTGCAGGGAGTCAAAAGGAAGAAAACTTTATGCAGCAGCTGTAAATTGTGTATTTGTATGCAGTTGTGTGTCTTCTTTTCTGTTAGTTACACTGCCAAATGCTTGACATCTGTTTTTGGGAGAACTTTAATGTTGTTCTTTGAAGGCAGCATCTCAATCACTTTAAATTTGCATATAACTACAAAATGTGTGTTGAACTAAAATTAAGCAAGAAAATATTGATGTTCAAAATGTGGTGTAAATCCTCTGGCAGAGCCATCATGCTGTAATAATATGTCTCAAAATTTTAACAGTTGTGCTACCGGTAGGAAAAACAGTAAAAAGATTTCATCCCGACCCAAGCTAAAGCTTTGTTACAAACTATTTCTCAGGTATCTTCCCATCCATCACTTTTGGCAACTGAGCTTCTTCTTTTGCAAGAGAGAGATCCCTTTTGCACCAAAGATCATCTGCAAGTACAAATACATGTTAGATGATGTGCTTGAGGAACCTAACAATTAATCTCTTGAGAAAATACGGACCAACAGAGTTACTGTTTGTTTATTATAAGCTTAGTTGTTTTTGAAAGATACTGCATGTCATTTTCCGATTATAATGTGAAAAATACGGACATTTATATTTCTCTAGGCCCTGTCTGTTCTAGGTGGTCTCTCCCTGTGCACTCAAAAAGCTGAATTGTACTTGCCACCGAGGCTAGGTAAGCTGCTGAAGAATTGATTGAGCTTTGGTATTTGCAAATCCTGGAGGCAGCTATTTGTTTTAAACTCTCTTTGCTTCGCAAAAATGCGTTCAGCTGAAACCTCCTTTCTTCTTTGACTTCTTAGGACCAACAGTTTTTTGAACACTGTAGTAAATAAACCTTTACCTTGTTACTGTAAAAGTAAGGAATTACAGGTGCCTAAGAAAAGCAGGTGCATTTTGATGTTGCAAAACCGGTCTCTTGCAACCGAGAGTAAAAAGGAAGTGTCTGTATGAGACAGCATCTGTTATCAAAAGTCTATAGTAGGCCTGCAGTAAGCTGCTCTACTGATGGTGAGCATAGATTTGCCCTTGATCAATAGCAGATCTTCTTAGGAAGTAAAAACATTGAGCTTTTTTTGTCTGCACTTCACTTTTTCTCCTGGACTTCTGGGACAAAGTGATTGTTTGGCAATATCTGACACAAGTGTTTTTTGTGTTGCTCAAAAGATTCACTGTCATTTGTGTTCCACTTGGATTTTTTAACAACTTTTTTTACTAGAAAAGCATTTGTAAAGTTATTTAAGAAATCTTTACTTATATGTTTTACTCTTGTGTAAGGCACATTAAGAGTTAGCCCTAAACTATACAAGTAAGGATGATGTAAACACCTCTCCTTAGGTTTTCTGTGATGTTTAAGCAATGAAAACATCTCGGTCCGCAATTTTATTACCTTTGCCCACTTGCAGTGTGTTTATAACATTATTACCCATCAGCTGGGGACACTGTAGAGCAGTAAGCATGAAAACTGGTGTAGGAGCTGTCTGATTGCAGGCCAAGTGGCTGGTTGAAGCAAGGGTCGCTTTACCCCGTTCTTTGAGTGGTGGGTTCATTCCAGGGTGCTGTCATTTAGCATGACAAGTGGCTGTGTGTGGCTCTTGGGCTGTCAGGGGGAGTCATGCATGTCAGGGGCCCTGGTGGGAGGGATGCAGTAGGGACTCTCTGCCCACTACCCATCAGGTCTTGTTCGACCTTCCCAGCTCCAGGTTCTACCAATGTTCAGCCTGGGTACCCTTCTGCAGTTCTGTGGCCTCATATGTAGTAGTTGTGTGTCACACTAATATGTAACATTTTCCAGTGATTAATCCCTTTTTTCACTGTTTTGCATAAACTTCTTTTATTGTTCCATAACTCTTTTTCAATTGCAGCTTCTTCTTTTATCGTGTGGTTTATGTGTGGTCACATTTGTAGGAGTATTTGCAGTATGGAATAATCAATATTTTTACTAATGATTCTTCAGAGGATTAGTAAAGATTCCTCAAAACACTTAATAATGGCACAGATTTAAATAAATGTTTGAGCATTTTGAAAATTTTAAATTTCTTTTTTCTAATCCAGTGCCTGTCAGCCCTCACATTGGTCACATTCTGGGTGACATAGATATGGGCTAGGACATGGAGTGTACACTTTTGCTGGCTAGGGAGCTTCACAGAATGTGCCTGTTCCTGTGGTGAAGTGTGACTGCAGAGTGAAACTGCGGTTGGCACAATGTGTGTTCTGTCTCCAGGTACAGCCCACCAGCTTGGTACCACTCCTGCTGTGGGGTCTGGTGGACCAGACATGGTTAATCAGCAGATCACAGGATAGGTCAGTTGGCCACTGTGTTGGTGAGATCCCGGGCCAGGAAAGGTTCCCTAGTTGTCCAGCGCTGACAGAAGAGGGGAGCACCCTGACGGGGGAATGTGAGGTGGAAAGTACAATGTTTGAAACTTGGTAGCTGTGAACTCAGCATCAGAATTTTCCATGAAAGATGTTGCTATAAAAGCATCTTGAGGAGCTGCAATTCCTGTGTTTCCCTCTGTTCCTCCATATTCCAAAATTAAATTATTCTGGTATCATTTATGGCAACTGTTTATCTGCATCCTTTGTTGCTAGGCAGTGGAGTCACCACCCATCTGTCAGAAGTAATATGATTGGACTTATCTGTAAAAAATGAATTTTGGAATTTTATAATGTTGTCTCGATTTCACAAATTATTTTGGTATATTTATGCTGGATATACCTTGTCTCTAACATGCGAGGTTTTGTTTTCCAAATACATTCTCATGAAAAATGACAGCATTTGTAATTGGTTTTTATTTCAATACTGGCATTTATCGTATCTGACAACACGCATGTCTAATCATAAGAAAAATCATGTAATTTTTCAATGAGTGGACTCTTGATTCACTTTTAATATTTAACTGTCAATTAGAAACTAATATGTTCTCTGTACAGGAGATATATTTGCAAAAGTGACTGAATAGATAATTAGAGATTATCCCAGCATGTGCAAATTACGGCCTTTTGATGTCAAAACAGTGTATCTTCAAGCATATTCTTTCCACCTTCTTTCCTCAAAATTAAAAAGAAACAAACATGATTTGTGTTATCCTAAATTAATAAATACAAAATACTGTATGTCTGGAAACAAACTGTGTGTGGAGGTTACACTTTGTATTCCTTTGCCAGTAAAGAAAACTAAAACCTCTTGCTACTCCATTGCCAATAGGCAAAAGTAAACCCTGTTGCTACTCCATAATCTGACTAGTTTGATTTCTCTACTGCTGATGTCACAGACTGAGTAAAAATCTTCTCATTTTCTGATGCTAAATTATGTAGTAATTCTACTGTAACTGTATTTTAGGGAATAGGCCCATCAAAATTCAAAGATTAAAGAAATGTGATATGCGTCTTCAGTCTCCTGAGTAACATCTTTAATAGTTAATTTTTCTATGTCGTTGTTTGGTGTTTAGTATCCTGGTAACATAATTAGCACAACAAGGCATGCAAAACAAATACTCTTCCTGAGTGCTCACAGTATAATACCAGGAGGAATTGGAGAGGAACTGACCAGTTAGAAGATAAACTCTGTCCTTTTTTCCTAATTGGACCTCTGAATGCATAAAATTTCTCTTTATTCAGTTCTGCATACCTGAACTGGGCAATTTCAAGTATTTTTATTAGCAACATGCTTACAGATGGATTTGGTGGATTTTTGGGCAGCAGAAAGACTTGTAGAGGCTTTGGTTCGTGCCACTGGAGAATTTAATGGTCTGGGCTGAGTTTGAAAGCATGAAAGTTGGTCTCTTCCTTGATTATTATCTGCCTTGTTCTGTAGGGTAACTGCTCTTTCTGGCCTGTGAGGAGACTGGGAGGAAGATAAGAGATGCCAGTACTGAAGCTTTTAATGATAAGCCATGAAGGCCAGAGATTTCCTTTTGGTTTAAATGGCTCTAAGGAATTTGGGAAAAATACACAAATCACGAGAGGCAAGACTGGTCAGAATGGGCAGTATAATGCCAGCGTCAGAAATGAGTATCAGGATCTATTTTGCTTAAATAAAATCTGTGTTATTGATGTGTGTGTTGTAAGCAGTGTAGGTATAGCATCACACAACTCAGAAAGAAATAGGAACTATTTGTGGGATCTAGAAGCAACACAGATGTGATCTGTTTGGGAGCACTGCACAGACTAAGTGCCTAGGCAGAGAAAGCCATGCCACTGTCTGACTTATTCCAGCAGTTTGATTGGTGCTTTATATCTTCAACCAGTAGAAAGAAAGGCCTGGTAGTCTCTTACTCAAGGCTGTTTTGTAATATCCAGTGTGCTATCTAGCAGTGCAAAGTAGCCAGGGAAATGTAGATTATCCAGGCTAATTACTGTGTAGGATAACTGAAATGGTTTTGTACTGACCAAACACCTCAGTGAGTTTGACTCCTCGACTTTAGTCAATGTGTATAAAATGTTCATTTTAAAAAAAAGTCATGTTTCTGTGAAATAGATAAGGTGTTTCCTGTGCTGTAATAGCTTTAGAAAACTTATTGTTCTAATTTGGTTTTGATCTCTGAACCTTGAACATTCCTTTCTTTCACATCACAGGATGGTGATGGTGTGTATCAGGGGGTTTTGGTTCTTTTGACCCCAGTTCTACCCTGAGGAAATGCAAATATTTGTTCTCAATTTTCTTGGGCACATTGATTAACAAACAGGCCATTGTACCAAACTGGCAAGGCCATGGCTCATTGCATGAGCTGATAAATTTGGAATGTGACATTGTGTTGAAATATTTAAAGCTTCAGAAGGTTAGTTATAAAGTGACGTGAGTAATGAGTGAGATGTTCATAGCACCCAGGACTATATTAATAGAAATTAGAAAGCCCAGCTCTTAAACCTCTACAGATCAAACCAGCACAGAACATTGGACTCAGACACCTTATGGGTTTTGACTGGGTTTTTTTATTGCTGCTGCCCAGTATGACTTTGTAAATACATGTAAACCTGTAAATCATGCAGTTGTTTGGTTGCCAGCTTTGATGGGGGGGGGGACACTTTAGGTAAGGAAAGGAAATAAATCAGACTCACTCAATTTCTTAGCTGTGGATAACTGACCTGTGTCTTCATGGCAGCCTGTGAAAGTGCTGCCAGACCTTTTGTATTTATCATGTCTCTAATTGTTCAGTATGAACCGGGAGGAAAAGAAAAACTAACAGTGGCACACTTCTATTTCAACCTGTTTTCAAGTGCATAAAATGCAGCTTTTTAGAAATTAAATATGCAGCCTGGCATGTTCAGAGGACAGTTAAAATACTAATTCACGAACTGTATACTTTTCTTATATACAAGGATTGACTGTCCAAAGTGTTACATGCCTCTTGCAAGTCCCAAGTAGCCAACAGGAGGTTGGGAGTTTTCTGAGTCTGTCCCACTTTCCAGTCTGTATTTGAATAGTAAGAGTGAAAAGTGTAAAGTGGCAAAAACCTTATGCGTGGGGATTGGCAAATGGGGTCACACCAACCAAAACAAACACACATCATTTTGATGCATCTCCACGTTAGGGGTTATGTTTTTACCTTTTACTGGTTAACACATTTCTGAAGGACGAAGTGAAACCCATTATTTTTTATCTGTGTATTTCAAACCAACGTGTGCATTTCTCAGTCCTTGCACGAACAGCCATTCTCATTGATGATTTCCCTTTAATGGCATATATGTAATCTTCTCTTCCCAATGTAAAACTTCTTGAAGGCAGAAGTAATGCATAAGCAAGGCCCATGCATAGAGTTCTAAAGAGGAGTAGCATGTTTTTAGTTATTTGACGAGTTTGACTCCAAATCTTTTGGCAATGTGTATTAAAATGCCAATTAAAAAAAAAAAAAAAGGTTGTTTCTCTGAAATAGATGTTTCCTGTGCTGTAATAGCTTTAAAAAACTTATTGTTCTAATTTGTTTTCATGTGGTCAGCTGATCACAATTTTTTTTTAATGAAAATTTTATTAAATTGTTGTAAGTATGTATGAATACACATATTTTATACGTGTGGATATGCACAGACTAAATCAAAATTGCTTTCTCACAGAAACTATTTTTCATATGTGTACATATGACAGTATACCTGAGGTAGTGGTTTGGCTGCTGATCATTTAGTTTTGGGGGGGTTTTTTGTAAACAGTGGAAGATGTAAGTACCCAAAGTAGATAGTGCAATGTGTTGTATGTGTTTGCTAGGTGTTTTGTCTGTGTTTGTTACATTTTCTATATATATTTAAAATATAGTATAAGGGGAAAATGTGTAGCATGTTGCTGTAAAGCAGCTGTGAAGGTGTGGATTTTTTTACCGTATCTCAGTTAGATGCTGAAGTACATTTCAGAGAGATGTTAGGAGACACTCAGAGCTAACATTCAGCAACACGAATTAAACACCAGTGTATTATGACTGAAGATGAAAGCTGGTTTCTTAGGGATTCTGTAGAATGCGTTCTGAAACTCAAGTGTTTACAGCGTTGTCAAACACTGCAGATTGATGCCCACTGCCAGAACTCAGCCTGTGTTGAGTTTAGCTATTTCGTTTTTTCCCAGACTCTGCAAGGTGCCTTGCAAACTCATTTCACAGACTGTAACTCCTCTCTGAAGCAAGGAAAATCCACACTGCTGTTTAGTGAAAGAGGCACTGTGGGAAATAACAAATTATTGTAGAATAGAAAAATAAAATAAAAATGATGGTGGTTTTGAGTCTGTGATCCCCTGGTGTATTTCCAACTGTGTTTAGCTCTTGTTGCCTTGCAAATTCTCATTTGATTAATTGCCTCCAGCTTGCTGGAAGTTTCCTATGAGTTTCAACAGACACAGGGCTTTCTCCTTCCTCCTCTGAATACTTTATGTTGCCTCTGTATGTTGTCGTGTCATACCTCAGATAAGTATCTCATCACAAATTAGGAATTGTTGGCAATATTTGTCAGTAGGAAATGGAAGCTGCCCTTGAATGGGTCTTTTCAAACCGGCTGAAAATGTACAAAATTTAAAGATAAAATCATAATGGGGCCAGACCATTGATTAATGTAAATATGCTTACAGTTGCTGACGTAAATGGGAAAGCGCTGATTTACATCAGCTGAGAACATGGCTGGTGAAATTAAAATAAAAGGTCCAGGGGGCTAGTGATGCTGGTCTCTTAATGTCAGCACAAACTTTGACCCAAGACCACTTTGTTGTTAATATGTAACTCTGCAGTGCCCGAGGGGTCAGGCTATTCCAGACACTGCAACACTGTGGTACCTCCTACAGACAAAATAATAAGCAGAATGATGTGTTCTTTAATTAAACCTTGGACTGGGTCTTCCACTGGGATGGTTTTTTTGTAACTTCATGAACTTCAAAGGAACTAGATTGATTTACAGTGGCTGAGCAACTGGTCTTTTATTAAGGTATGCTTCTGTATAATGAAGTTATGTGCATTGCTTTTTATAACCATAACATCAGTGAGACAGAAGTTATTCTAAACTCAGTGAACAGGACAGTCAGGTTAAGTAGAGGAAACATGTATAGTGTGGAGATGGGGTTTTTTTCCCTTCCTTTTTTTTTTTTTTTTTTTTTTTTTAATCATGGTGCAGTGTGATTTTTATTAAGCATGGCTTCAGAATGGGATAGGGTTACTTGTGCTGAATTTTCGCATTGTTATACCCTGAGAGCTTAATATACTATCCTGTGTCCAGAACATACATTGGGCATCTGTAAGATTTATCTCTTGTGCCATGTGAAACACCGTATTATACCATGTTGTAGCTGCTTGGATGTTTGCATGCTTGCCAGCTTCAAGATTAAAGGTGTTGTCCACATCTCATTTGCAGCACCCAGGTGCAGGGAATTCCCTCTGTCTGTTTGGGTTTGTTGTGTTTTTGTTTTTTTTTTTTTTTTTTTTTTTTTTTTTTTTTTTTTTGTTTTTTGTTTTTTGTTTTTTGTTTTTTTTTTTTAATTTTCATTAAAAATTTATATTATTTTCTTCGATTTTCTCACTCATTTGCAGCACCAGTGTGTCCCTGTGTCCTGCATGAACATAAAGAGTTTATCTTTCTTTTGGCCCCTGAAGCAGATCAGGTGTAAAACATGCCCTTGAGATGCAAGCTGTCCCAAAGACATTAGGTATTTCTCCTCCTCCAGAGAAACAATGATAGCCCAAGCCTGTGTCTGAGAGCACGTGGACACCAAGAAAAGAAGAATTATGCTTGCCCCTGCTGTTCATGTCAGGTGTGGCAAAAGACTTTTTGCCACTAAGGTCCAGCATCTGCTTAATTTAGTTTGGAATACTCTATTCCGAGTTCCCAGAAAGAGATATTGTCAATGCGCTGTGCAAAATACTTCACAGAATCATAGAATGGCTTGGATTGAAAGGGACTGTGAAGATCTTGTCATTCCAGCCACCCTGCTGTGGTCAGGGACACCTTTCTGTAGGCCAGGTTGCTCAAACCCCTGTCCAACCTGGTCTTGAACACTTCCAGGGATGGAGCATCTGGACAATCTGCAACTTCTCTGAGCAACCTGTTCCAGTGCCTCACCACCCTCACGGTAAAGAATTTCTTACTAATATCTGATCTAAACCTGGATCAGATGTCACTACATGCTCTTGTAAAAAGTCTCTCTCCATTTTTCTTGTAGGCTCCCATCAGTTACTGAAAGGCCACAATTAGGTCACCCTGAAACCTTCTCTTCTCCAGGCTGAACAATCCCGAATATTTAAAGTCATCTTAGTGTTTCAATACATTGATTTTAGTGGTATTACTTTAACAAATCTAATATTGCACTAATACATTATTTTCATTATTTATTTAAATTGACTTAAAAAAAACAATGCAAGTTTATATTTTGTTCTGGTTTAGGCCCTGTTTGGGTGGAAAAGATAAATAGTCTCTAGCCAAGCTGGTCCCCTTTTACAATCCCCTGCAGTTTGATTGTTTAAGACCAGGCCTTACTTTAAGAAATGCTATCGACTCAGAGAGAGCAATCCAAAATATAAACTTGCAATCTGATGCCACAATATCTGTTATTGGCAGAAATACAATTCTTTGCATAATTAATGAGCTCTTAACATCTGTCAAGTTGTTTGTTTTCTCAGGGGCCTGGTGATGGGGCTATGTGCAATAACATGATGGCCTTCTGAGAAGCCTAGCTAAAATTAATGGTTTCATCAGCTTGCAGGAACAACTAAGTGATTGGGCACACCTGGGACTATCCTAGAGGGCTCTTCTGGGGTTAGCAAATGCTTTCTAGCTAGTTCCAGTAAAGTGTGGAGCATTGTAACCTGAGTGTTGTAGAGTGCATCAGGGAACTTAGTTTGATGGAGTTTTTGGAGAGACTGGGAGAGTTTGAGCTTAGCTATCAACAGTATAAGTGAGCATCAGGAATGGATGGGGAATCAACTTTTAGAAAAAGTGATATAAATCTTTACTATTTATATATTGAATACTTTATAGAGCATTACCTTGGCAACCTGCCAGCTACACAGAAAGGTGTAAAGGTATCCAAAATTAATTAACTCCCCTTTTGGATGCAGCCTGCATTTGGAGCCTAAAGATTAGGACGTGATGCTATAGAAGTAAATCAATGTTCAGCAGCATACCCTTTAGAAAGTTACTTTTGTTTTTTTTTCTGTATTCTGAAGCTCTCTATTAGATGCTAACATTGAGAAAATAACCCTTAATGGCTTTCAGCAGCAATAGAAATGTTTTCAGCTGTTGCAGTTTAAGCTCTATTTTCCTTTTCTTCAGAAAGTTTTCATTTCAAATTTTGGTGGCATAAATGACCAGTTAGGTTTTGAACAATGTGCTTCAAATGTTTCTGCAAGAATGGCTGAGCTCCTAAATTATTTGGCAGCCTCAAAAAATGTCATTGCCTTCCCCAAGGAGCTGTATGATAACAACCTCTTACTCTCCTTCCAAGCCAATAGTATTCCAGAGCGAATCTTCTGTCGCATTTGGAGCACACCGGAATTGACAGCGAGACTGCGAGTTGCAATTATGTTAGGCATTAATGCATAGCTTATGTACATTCTAGTACAAAATTTCTTTGTAGCAAGATAAAAAATACATCCTAAGGAGTAAATACACTGCCAAGTAAATTGCTTGCACAAAGGGAAGGTCCCCAGCCATTCGAGCAGTCTTCTTCCTAGTCTAGTCTACAAGCACTGCTGGCACAATGCAGCAGTAACATTTTTCTTGATGTCTCTCCTCTTGTAGAAATCTCTGGCCAAAAAATCCCTTTGCACTGAGTTTCAAATCATCATGCCACCCTGCTGCTAATTGCTTCTCTTTAGTCACTTTGCTGTGCAAAGGCTAATTCTGCCTTCCTCCTTCATGACCAGTGTAGGCATTCATGTCACAGAATCAGAGTATGCCGAGGTGGAAAGGACCCACAGGGATCATTGAGTCCAACCCGTAGCCCTGCACAGGACCATCCCCAAGAGTCACACCATGTGCCCAAGAGAATGATCCAAACACTTTTTGAACTCTGTCAGGCTTGGTGCTGTGACCACTTCCCTGAGGAGCCTCTTCCAGTGCCCAACCACCCTCTGGGTGAAGAACCTCTTTCTAACATTCAACCTAAACTTCCCTTGACACAACTTCAGGGTTGTGTAACCCTCAGGTCCTGTAACTGGTCACCACTGGGTGATCACTGTCTGCCCCTCCTATTCCCTTCATGAGGAACTTGTGGACTTCAATGACATCTTCCCTCAGACTCCTCTTCTTCAGACTGAACAGACCAAGTGCCCTCAGCCGCTTCTCATACAGCTTCCCCTCAAGGCCCTTCACCATCTTCGTTGCCCTCCTTTGGCCAATCTCTAATAACTTTATGTCTTTCTTATACTGTGGTGACCAAACATCCTCTGAGACGTTTAAGAGGGGTACATGGCTTACAAGGGCCTTTGAGAAAGGCAAGGAGCTGAAGAGAGTTGAATTCAGAATAAACACCCTTCTTAGCAGACACTGAGAACAGATTTTTTTTCAACAGATTTACCTGTTGCTGTACTTTACTTGAAGTGATTATACACCGAGGAATGCCAGTATTGTTTTTGTTTTGTTGGTTCCTTATCTCCTAAGAGCTATTCTAGCTCCAGAATTTATGTGCTTGGTGCAGAATTTGCTGTGTGAGATTCTTTGGGTTATGTGGGAAGTCAGATTTGATTATTTTAATAATATAATTAATAATTTAATAATATAATTCCAGTTTGGAATATCTAGTGGGTTGGGCACCTCTTGCTTTTTCTAGTGCATACAAGAGAAAGCTCTGGAAAGCAATCCTGTCAGTACTAAATGAATTTGTGTGACTTAAAGCACTGGAGTTCAGACCATTTCCCATAAATTAAATGAGAAGTATTGGTTAGGTTAGCACAGAGTGTGATAAAACTGCAACGCATCGTGTCATTAGACTGCTTTACACAGTGACTGGAACACTGCCAGTTTAAATAAACTTTGTACGTCTATTTGAAGGCATGTCTCTGTGCATGCTGGCTGTTTAATCCTTTAAGCTTTTATGGCCTTTTTTTTTAGAAATGTAGCCAACTTGTTAACGCATGTACTCTAACTTCTGAATGTTTGTTTGGGCTTAACACCTTATTTTGATTTGATAATGATAAAGAATTAAAAAACCTTCCTAATGATTTTGGAGTTCGGAGTTATTCTTTTTTTTTTTTTTTTTTTTTTTTAAATTTCTGTTCTGACATTAATGCTGGACTCAATGCAGTATCTGTTCGAAAGAGTACGGGGAATAATGCTTGGGAATTACGTTCTTGTTCTGAGGGCTAAAACTCTGCAGTTAGGCTCTCTTATGAGTCATTTCCCTAAAATGAGCAGAGTGCTCAGCAACCTTTATAAATTACTGATGGATTTGGATGTAAAGACCTGTAGAAGAGCAAAAGTACTTATTTTAATAGCAGAGAGATCTAGAGGTGGCACTGACAGTTGAAAAGAGAAGACAGTTCAGTTGCCTGCACTGCAGTTATCAGCAGTAAAGACTAAGAGAGCAAGAACAGTCTTTGGGAGTATTTCTTTGGGTCTCTAGGACAGCAGCTGAGAAGTCACCAAAAATGTCCATACAATTCCGACCTGTAAGTGCAAAATGTATGCCGTGCCATGGTGCACTGTGGTGTGCTGTGGTTGCTGTTCATCAGATACATAAACCTGCAGCAGTAATTATGTATGCTCTGTAGAAGGGGAAGCTGGACTGGAATAAAATGCACGTTTTAAAGACAGGAACTTTTTTCTGCAGACGTGCTGTCCCACTTGGTGATGCTGGTCAGGGCAAACTTTTTACGAATGTGAAGACTGAGTAATTTCTAATTCTGTTTTGTTCTTGCAGGTCAAGCCAGTTACTCACAGTAGAATCACTGTATCAGCACGGTTTCGAAAGCCACTCCAGGAGCCCTACACTATTTTGTAAGTACCATTTTCAGTTGGCGAACGGCCATTTCAGAGGTGGTGTGTTCATTTCAGGTGAGTTTTGTTTAAAGTGCTCCTCCAAATTATTTTACTTTGCTTTGTTTCAGCCTGATTGCCAACGGAGACCTTATTAGCCCTCCAGTGCGCCTCCTCATTCCCAGGAAAACACTGAATCACTGGGATCATATTCTTGAAATGGCTACAGGAAAAGTTACCCTCAGAAGTGGAGCTGTTCACAGGTATCAGGAAGCTGAATATTTGCAAAATACATTTGATACGCCTCGATGTGTTTTTAAGACTCCATGAGTAGATATGATGGATTATTCCTGCTTCATGGGAAATTCCATTATAAGAAAATTAAAATACATCAAAAAGCCACAAAGTGGAAATAGATTAACTGCAAGTAACCTTCAGGTTTCATTTCGACTGCTACTTAAAAAAAGAATAACCTGAATTTGTTTCAACTGTTATTTCTTATTAGTATTTATTAATTAAATATTTTGTTAGCAGGCCTGTAATAATACAATAATAATGCAATAGATTTAGTATAGTAATAATTAAGCTACATATTTTAGTAAAATAAATGAGCACAGTAAAGGTGAAGATTTTTGGAATGTGATATACCTGCCATCTGCGTTACCCTTTAATTTTGATAGTTCTTTAAATTAATTGGATTAAACAATTTAAAGGAAAATATTACGGATTCCTTGGGTTTTGTATACCTGGGCTAAGACTAGGGTGTGCTTTATACTCAGTCTGCTCAGCCTCCTAATAAAAGCCAAGGCCCAAGTTGTAGCTGGGAGTTTGCCAGTTCCAGTCTCATCTGTTCTGAGTTGTTGTGGTACCTCAGGAATAGGAGGTGACCTGCTGGCTAGGTAAGTTTCAGTCCCTCAAGGCTTTGACACTATAAAATAGGTTATCTATTAGGTGGTTGTTACCAGTTTTAGAGAAAAATGATATATGTGGTGTCCATGAGAAACGTTGCAGTGTAAGTGGGCTGCCAAAGTGTATAGAAGCAAATTGCTGACATTCCAGTGCTGCCCCATGCAGAGCACGTTACAGAAATCTGTTCCTCAGGTGGGAAAGGGTCTCATATGGAAAATCATTCTTCAAAGGTTATGCAATGTCTGAGGCTAAGTTAGCAAAACCTTTCTCAAATCAGTGAAGATAAGTTAGCCTCTCAGTTCTTCTGATTGCTTTCCCAGAGCTGATACAGATGAGAAAAGATAAAGATAATGCTATCAGGGGATGATTAGCCCTTATCTAGTTATTTCTCTTAGCCCTGCATTTCTTTGCTCCAATTAACTGGCTACTTAGCACTTTTACTTGCAGTAAAGTAAACCTACACTTGTTACAGCTTTCTGGGTCTGATTCTCAGCTGGTGTAACTCAGAAGTGAACAAAGCAGCAACAACGTGATACCAATTCTTTCTGCACTCAGGTTGTCTGCAATTTAAAAATCCTTCATTTTATTGTCGCTCGTTGGTGTCACTCTTTGGTGAAACTGAATGATATACATGGAAGCATTCAATATATAACTAGGACTTTTTTTTGAGAAGTTCCCTTCAGAGCTCAGTTTTAACCCTTTAAAAATAAGATATGTACATGACATTTCAAATTATTTAATGTTTTCCCTTTGCTGGTTTTCTATTAACTCAGTTTTCATTTTCTTTTCCTTAAAATACTAGAAATACATATTGAATATGTTAGTTAAGTGATCATTGTTCTCTAATAAGTTACACATTAAGTGTTGCAGCTTACTGAAACTATGTTAGCATTAGGAGAGGTCTGCTAAGACCACTGATGCTGGAAGATATGATTTCTCTTCAAAGAAGGATAAGCAGACTTATGAGAACCTGCATTATGTATATGGAAGTTTTTCTTTTCCATGTTTTTATTAAAAGACTTGCAAATCTGCCAAGTCTTAGGCAGTTTCACGTGTGGCTTTTTAAAAAAGAAATTATTGATCACCCCCATAAGAACAGGGATGTAAGGAAGAACTGTGAGAGAGGAGACAATGAGAAAGCAGCTTTTCTGCTTGCCAGATGGGGATGAGGTACAGCAATGTGAGGGGCAAGCCTAAGATGGTGTTTTGAGCAGTGGCCTGGTTTACAGGATATGTTTCCAGCCAGCCAGTCATTGCCTCCACCATGGCGAGTATGTAGCTCTTGCCTTGGCGTGTTCATGGCAGTGCTCCAGTGTTGTCAATTTGCCAAGCCTCACCATACTGGAAGCCCAGCCACTTGCCCTCTATTCCAGGGAGATTCTACCCATCTTTGGGTAATGTATTGGAATATGATGCAGGGGTGCTTTGAACCACCTTCCTCCACATGACCATTGTGCAAGGAACACATCCTCTGGATCTTTGGGGTAGTCATCCCATCTTAGGTTACTATAGGTCATTTCCAGCACTGCTAATTTTCTCATGTACTGGATATCTTCATCTGCAGTAGCCCCCTTTCTTGGGGAGCTCATTAGATCTTCCTTGAATGGATACCTTTCCCTTATGCTTGAGAAGAGCTGTCTCCAAAGACTGCAAATTGTTCTCTCCTTTCCAATTCCTCTTTCAGTTTTGTGACCTCTAGCAAGTGATCCCAGCTGTTGGGCTTCATGACCTTCCAGTTGCTGACTATCAAAAACCCACAGTCGTGTTTGTATGTACCCCTGTGTACCTGCAGCACCATGCAAATGTATAAGCAATTCTTAAACTGTGGTACACTGATTTGTTGTTTTGTTTTGTTTTTTTTTTTTTTCCCCCTGAGTTCTCCATAGCAAAATGCAATCTAGCAGAACACCGTGAGACTAATTCAGAAGTAGGCTCCTTGCTGGTTTTCGGATTGCTCAGTTTATTTTCACTGTTTGTGTGTAACTGATGTTGACTGTGTGGTAGTGAAACATAAATTGCTCTTTCAATTGCTGGCATGCCTGTGAAATGTTTGCACTGTAAAGTAAATTTGAGTGATACAAATGGGGTGCTTCAGAGTTAGCATACCTCTTCGGAAGGAAGCAGTAATGTGATCAAGATTTTTTTAAGAGCTGCAATTTCACCATCCAGAACTTCCAGTCTTTGCATTTAGGAACCTTAGGTGCTTCCATACCTCCCTGTGGCAGGAGACACATATCATTAGGATACTTTCATGAGGTTAATATAAGAAAGACATGGACATGCTGGAGCAAGTGCAGCAAAGGGCCACAAAGATGAAGGGTTTGAAGATACTTTTCATGTACCTTAATCTTGAGGTAGAGAAGTCTTAGGGAAATCTTTTAAATATGTATAAATGCCTGGTGGGAATGAGTGAAGAAGTCAGAGACAGGCTCTTCTCAGTGGTGCTCAGTGACAGGACAAGAGGCAACAGGCACAAACTAAAGTACAGGAAATTCCTGAACAGAAAAAAAAAAAATTATATTTACTGTAAGGGTCATCAATTACGGGAGCATGTTGTTCAGAGAGGCTGTAGAGTCTCTATCATTGCAGGAATTCAAAAAACATCTGGACACAGTCTGGAGCAACTTACTTTAGTTGCTCTTGCTCTGCATGGAGTGGACAGACTAGGTGGCAGCCAGAGCTCTTGTTCAACCACAGATATTCTGTGATTCCTGGTTCTATAAAGTGCATGCTTTTTTTCTGCGTTTATTCAAGGTTATGCCACCATATGTATCAACTTAAACAGTTTTTTGTCTATTAAACATAAATGTTTTGCACACTATACAGAACAGGGGTGTACTCAAGGTAGGCTCTTGCTATTCTTTCCAAAATGTTTGTTGTGTAGGTGTATATATCATTTTGACGTCTCTGCACTGTGTTGAAATTTATGACTAACACATGTGGTAGCTCCTGTAGAAGGCTTCTGGAAAGGCATTTAGGACAGCCATTCAATATTCCTGCATGTGAGACTTAAATGAAAGCTGTTATTGTTGACTTTTAAATTAAATATAAATATTGCTGAGTTTCAGAATATGCTTCATAGGAAAGAGCTAATTTATTATTGAATGTTCCCTCTTTACTTATTGTAAAGATGCTTAAATCAAATCACAAACTCCAGAATGAAGTAAATAATGTGTTGCCACCTGCCCCCACCCATCTCTCCCTGCCAATCCCTGATGCGTTTCTTTCTTCTCAAACAGAAGTCGTTGTGGTCAAAATCTACCTGGCATAATATACATGTTATTATTGGTATTATTGGTAGGTGCCTAAGAGACACAGCTTCTTGTTATCATGTAGTGCTGTATTTCCTGCTGCTTCCAGCCTTGCCCCACCAGGTACAGCCATTTTCCAACCTTCTGATTAATACAGTATAGCAGTATAAGGGCAATGTTATCTCTTTGGTCTGTGTTAGGTGAACATGTCCTTGGTTTTCGGGTGGTAATTCCCTGTTCTTCCCAGAGTGCCCAGAGCAAAGACGGAGGGTGGAACTTGGTATGAAAGGGGGTCAGGAACCCATGGAATAGATCTGTTCCAAGGTATCAGGGGAAAGGCACTGAAGATCTTATAAGTACAAGGCCATTTCTTTAATTTTAGAAATTACGAGAGTATTTCATCTATCATACCACTTCATACTTCAAACTGTGATTTAAGTAATAATTTTGCTCTATTTTTCCTGGGTTTGGGGGGTGCTTTTTTTGTAGCTACTGATCATTGCGTGGCATGCACTTTATTGGGTTTCATAGCTGGAAATTCAAATTGAGCATTTTTTGTATTTTTCAGACTTTACACCTTAGATGGAAAACTTGTTCAGAATGGGACAGACCTGGAGAATGGGCAAATTTATGTTGCAGTGGGTAGAGAAAAGTTTAAGAAGTTGCCATATGGTGATCTGCTGTTCAGCAAATCTACACTGAAAAGACCTCAGGGGTAAGTTCTAAAAGTATGTGATATAATTTTCGTGTGCTTATGTGCGTCAAATTGTTTACAAAGTGCCACCAATAAAGTGCAGAAGATGGGTGAGTTAGTATGGATGCAAAACTCCAGTGGTAAATTCTGGGAAAGTTGAGGTAACAAAAACAAAAGCAAAAATGGAAATTCAGAAGACCAATTCATCTCATAAATGCTCCCTTGATCATGTATCACAAAATTACTGTCAGAGAAAGGATTACTTTGACTTGACTTAATTTATTTTTTTCCTGTAAAAAAAAAAAAATGAGTACAACTGAATGAGACTAGGTGCTGCTAAAGCAGTTATATATACTTTTGTTTAGTAATGTTTTGTGGAATTTCTACTCCCTTGAGATTGCTTTATGTTTGAGTCTATTTTTTGTAGGCTGGAACAGTCACTTAATAGAGTCAGAGTCACTTAATAGAGTTGTAAACTGGGTGTTTGTTATGAGAAACTTGTGCTTTTCATATATTTGGAAAACATGAAAATTGGGAGCCATTTCTTTGAAATAAATGTAAAGAATGGAAATTTGTCCCATAAATTGGTGTAGTTTAGAGAATTTACCCAAATTCTACATATGAACTAGTGTTTAATGTATATTTCTTTTTTTTTTTTTAAGTGAGCAACTAGTCAAGAGTATGAATAACTGGAAAGTATTTTGGGAAACAACATTTGCAACTAATGAATTTAGGATAGTGAAAAGTTACATTCATCAATCTTGTAAACAGTTTTGTTGAAATTGCTGGAACTTTTCATTGCAATAGTTGTAAGGAGCATTCACATAATAATTCACTGAATACTGCTCTGTAAATTAATGGCATATAAAATATGCATTGTGGGGAAACATAATGCACTTGTGTGAATAAGTTAATGGTTATGCATTATAGTCTAGTGAACAAGAATGAATGATTCTTAATAAAAACATACAATGAAAAAAAACCATTTCGTTTTGTCCCATAGCCATCTTGGGGTGATTATTGATTATTAATGCATATTGATGACTTGATTATTGATGCATAGTGTCTGTACGCTGACAGTGTACCCAGTTCTAAGATATGGCTTATTTCTGCAGTTCCAAAGCCTCTGCACTACCTCCAATTGTGGGAACTCGGAAGTCTAAAGGCAGCGTAAGTATCAAGTTTCTAATTTTGCTGAATTCTGGAAAATGGAAAGTTCCTGTCCTTTGTGTTGTAATTAAATCTGTAAAGAAAAGAATTTGGAGCCACCTGGTGGTATGCATATTAAAGCTTGATGAATCTGTGGCTATTTGCAGTGTCAATTACACAAAAGAAATCCTAGAAAATATTATTGCAATAATGGGTGCTGTGTTTTTTTATAAAACCTTGAATAGCAAAGATCAGCTACTGCCTTGAGGTCTTTCCTATAAACATGATCAGACATATTTGTGTATTTATTTATTTATTTATTCAAGTTATACACCTAGAGGAAAAACACAGAACCTTTCACAAAACATCTGCAGAAAATGGTGTTATTGCACTCTGAGCTCGAGTATGACCCTAAACTGGTTTCCAGTCTGGTGTGTTTTGTCATAGGTAACCATTAAATACAGAGCTACATCCTTCACTGCTTTGTATCCCGTGTAGCTGTTTTTATTTGTGCAAAATGTGTCATAGAATCAGTTAGGGTTGGAAAAGACCTCCAAGATCATCAAGTCCAGCCTTTGACCCATCAGCACCACATCAACTAAGCACTAAGTAGTAGCACTAAGTGCAACGTCCTGTTATTTCTTGAACGCTTCCAGGAGTGGTGACTCTACCACTTCCTTGGGCAGCCTGTTCCAATGCTTAATCATCCTTTCAGTAAAGAAATTTTTCCTTATGTCCAACCTGAGCCTCTCCTGATGCAGCTTAAGTCCTTTGTGAGTTTAAAACAGAGGCAAAAGAGAATAGAAGTGTCTGTTTCTACCAAGTCTGTGCAAGTGCAATTTACTGTACAAGGCAGCAGGGAGTCAGACTCACAGTTTGTCATTAAAATTGTGGTAGTTGATCATGTCTATTCACTGTTTACAAGACAAACAACAAAAAAAAAAATCCCTGGAGCCACTAAAAAGAGATGAGGAATAAAATATATTTGTTCCATTCTGTTGGAATTCAGTAGAAGATAAAGCTTCAGCAAAAAACATACTTTCAAGTGTTGTTTGGTTTTAAAATGTGAACTTTGCATTTGTAAAACCAACTCATTAGGACTTCTAAATTCCTGCCTCTTCTCCTATTGCTTAACAACAGGTACAGAAATTTATTTAATATTCACTTCTACTGCATTGGGATTGACGCTTGATAACAAGTGTCAAAACTTAAAGAAACAGGAATATGTATTACTGCTCTAAATATCTAATGGAACACTTGAACTGGTATGAATCATGCAATTGTTTGCTTCAATTTGATATTTACACTTCTTTAATATTATTTCTTGGAAGTAGCAGTCTCCAGTTTGAATCCAAAGAGATATGAATATTGCTGTGTACTTGTTTCTCTTTGTAGAGAAAGGTTGAGTGGTAGATTTGATGGTATTGGTAGATAAATGCTAGATTAGATGGCAAAAGCAAGATGGTATTTAAGTAAGATATTTTTAATAGAACTGATTTCTGCTGTTTATGTGCAAATTGGAAGAATCACATACAAATGTAATAATGTTTGCAGGATTTTTAAAGAAACGTGGGATTTTGCCCAGGACTTGTTTTTCTGAAAGATTTTAGTTCTGTGTACTGTCACCTCTTAACTTTAGCCCTGAGGTGAAAGAAATGAAAGGCCCCTCTGTTGTGCAGTTTCTAAAATGGCATGAATTGCTCATGCAACTACACTAAGTGGCACTATGAATTAGAATATACTGATCTTATGTCATTCAGGTAAGTCTGTGGTAAGGTGAACTGTTCCAGATACCGACAAGGTTTTCTGCCTTACCTGCTTCAATGTTTTGTTGTTATTGGGAGTGTTTTGACAGAACTGGATTAGAAAGAAACTTCTGAGGGGAAATGAAGAGGGTGTTCAGTTGCTAAAGTCTTTACACAGCCCAGAGCAACACAAACAGCGCCCTAAAGGGCTGCTATATACAGTTCAGTTTTTTTCTGATGTTGGTTGTGAACAAGATCCAGACTGATGAAAAATGTGCATAAATAATAAAATCCCTGGATAGAACACCCAGGATCATACATCAAAGCTGTAAAAATAAGGACCAGGTTTCTGGTTCTGTTTCTAGAAGAGCACAGAGCAAGCAGGGGAACTGGCTGATATCCTTGAAGATGATTCTGAGGTGATGTGTGAACAAACCCCTTTCTTAGTGTCTACTTGGCAGAGTTACTGCCACAAAAAAGACTGTCATTATCCTCCAGCTTCTCTTGACACTTAAAATAATGCCCGTGTCTCATTTAAACGGACAGTGATTTATTAACAACTCATATATATTACATCTTGTGACTTTCCACACATATGGAGGAGATATAGCTGTATATAATATGCATGTATGCATATATCCATCTAGCCATTTTTTTTCATTAAATGAAGCATTATTTTCTTCTGATAAATGTTATTTTGTCCAGGGAGTTGTTGAGAAGAATTTAATTAGTCAAATCATACAGTAAGGTGATGAGACAGTTATGCTTGCTTTTCTGAATAATTTAAGATATAACTTGAATGTACTTCTTGTAAGTTAATATGCTTAATACCTGATACCAGTTCTTATTGAAATAAAAAAAATGAACTTTGTAATTTTCATCAGTGATAGTTATGTGCAGTTCTTTTCAGGGAAATGATCGACAATCTAAATCTACTGCTGGATCCAGTGACCAGGGAGAAAACTGTTCCTCACCTCAGCTTCCTAAAGGGAAAGACAAAAAAAGCCAGAATCCAGAGAATTCTATGTCCAGACAACACTTTTCTAACAACTCTACAGAAGTAAAACTGACAGAAACAGCCTCCACAGTAGTCCTTCAGTATAATGGTCAGTACTGAGATATCTTCACTTAAAATGGTGAAACAATAGAATAATATGTTACATAGCTCTTGAATTCTTTATTTTCTCTGGCCAACTGGAATAGCAAAAGTTCTTTCTGCTTAGGAAATGCACCTGTGATTAACTGCTACATTCCTGGCTTCGTTTACATGCCATAGGAGGCCGTGTGGGATTTTTAGTATACCTTGGAAGTTAAGCTGATGTGGTTCTATCTCTGTGCTTTTGGCCAGGAAAAATAAAAAAACGTATTTTGGTTGTTTCCCCACTCTTCTACCCTGCAAGAAGGAGAAGAAAAGGTCTTCTCCAAGGACACCTTCTGTCCCTGGTGATTCCTGGTTAGCTGCCTGGCTCTGTGTAACAAAATGATTAGACCCTGGGGGAATAACACAAACACAAACTCCAGTTAGTGAAAAGCTGCTGACACCGGTCATACAGCAGAGCCGGACTGGCCCTTTCAGAATTTGCCCCCCACTGTGCTGTGACAGCAGGGACAGCAATTTACAAATTTAGTTGTAAACATCCTCTTTGAGAGACTGTTTTTCTTATCTCACAGTGTGATATTCTCCTTCACCCACCTTTTTTTTTTTCTTTTTTTTTTTAAGTGCTAGAAGTCTGACCCCTCACAGCTGCCATGCTGGCAGTACTGAACTCCTCTGAATCTCTATGTATGACTAGAAAGATCTAAGTCAGACCTCTCACCTTAAGAATAGCCAAGGCACATAACTTTTTGGCATAGGTATAGTGCCATTATGGTGATCTTCTATATGCTACTTTTTGGGCCTAAGAGCATTTTTAAGTAAAGTTTCTACAGGTGTTTTCTGGAAGCAAACAGCCCCCTCTTGCTGAGGTGAGAGAAATTCATTCTTTGCCTTTGTCAAACTTGCATTAAGTTATCAGATGTTTCCCGTTGCCTTCTTTCATTTCCCAGTGGAGAGAAAAGTCCTAGTAGGAGCAATCGTTTTTCTGTCCTTTCAGCAGGCAGTGATTAAGAGTGATTAAAATCTTACTTTGGCAGCAGACAAATATAAGGAAGTATTTACCTCTCTCTATTCAATGCCACTGCTGCTCCACCTGCTGACAGAAACAGTCGGAAAGTCACCAAGTTTATTGAAGAAGAGACTGCTTCCTTCTCACTTCAGCTTTTCCAGGCTTTGTGAGTCTTGTGTAACTAGGAGAAGCTCTTCAGCAGATTCTCTAGTTTGAGTTCAAGTGTATGTTAGGAGAAGCTCTTTGTTCTTTCTGTGATCCTCTATTTTTCCTCCATATATAAAGACCAGCTAGTAAAAGTAGGAATGGGCAGCAGTAGCCAGTAGGGTGTCAGTCCTTTCTCCCACGTAACAAGTAACAGGACAAGAGAAATAGCCTCAAGTTGTGCCAGGGGATGTTTAGATTGGATATGAGGAGATCTTTCCTCACAGAAGGGTTTGTAAAGCATTGGACCATACTGCCCAGGGAAGTGGTGGAGTCACTATCCCTGGAAGTGTTCAGAAAAGTGTGGATATGGCTCTCGAGGACATGGTATAATAGTGAACGTGGTGGTGGTGCTAGGTTGACAGTGGACTTGATGATCTTGAAGGTCTCTTCCAACCTTGGAATTCTGTGATTCTAACTCTTGAGAAATGAAAGGAAAAGGTCTTTTCACTTCTGACCCTGTGTGGGAGCTCCACTGTAGTTAGAACTTAGTAGTTTGTAGTGAAGTAGTTAAAAGAAAGTGCACTACACTGACCACAAATGGTCATCTCCCACGAAGTTGTTGTCCTCTATGCATTCTCTTCTGGGCACACCTCTATATGGAGTGATGTGAAGCACAGGCCAGGCAGGCTGTAAGAGCTGTGAGCTGCCTCTTGCCAAGCCAACCCTCAGTGCCAAAGATTGTTCTATATTTCTGTCCTTTATAGTTTGAATTAACTGAACTGCTGGGTGATTTGTGACAATGCTAAACTTACTGCCAAAGGCATACTATTTGGTGATTTGGTCGCCTGTTTCGCTATCAAGTTTGGTTCTTTAATTCTCATTAGCTGAACATTTTTTGCCCATGGGACTATTTGTTGAGTTACATATAGCGTAGAAGCTTGGTTAAGTATTTTCTAAATTATAAATTATCAATCTGCAGGTGGTAAATGGAAGTTCTTAGCTGATTGATGTATATTTTTAGAATGGAGGTAGGTGGTGGAGCAGTCCCCCTTCAAAAGCTAGAGAACCTCATCAGTCAAATCAGCTTTATGAGCCCACTGACCACAACTCCGCTATGAGTCAGATCAGCAGCCTTTAGCTCAGAAGCTTTAGGTATGTTATCAGTACTATCACTTGTTGGTTTCTTTACGAGGAACTTTGTCTGTCACATCCTCGCCAGTGCCAATTCTTTTCAGGAAACGTTGTTCTTCACATCCTCAGAATGTTCAACTTTGGGATTTGAGGCCAGTCAGGCTTGTCTCAGCAGTCTTCAACGCCAAAAGCAGTGTGACTCCCCTTCTAGTGTTTTACCCCCACTTTGGCACAGCATCCTGCTACATCTTGTACACAGCTCTCTTTTCCAGTTATTTGATGATGCTTTCCCTTGAGTCCATGTGGCCCCTTATTAATTTTATCTGACTTTGTCTGTCTCAAGCAATCCTTTCTGCCTGTTTCTGATACACCAGGTTCTGGAGGTCTGGGTTCAAACCTCTGTTTCTTAGTCTTCTTGGCTGATTTTGGGCAATTGCTTGGGCTTAGATACCTTCTGCAGTCAGGGAAACATCTACATGAAGAGAACTGTGTGTAACAGGAGGCAGTTCAGCCCTCCTAAACTGTTCCCACCTTTCTGAAACTTCCTCCCTGTGCCTAAAGGGTATATCAGAGAGCAGCTATGGAAATACTTGGTTTGCCAAGGCTCTTGTGGACTCACTGCATAGGGTCAGAGATGGTGAGTGAGAAGAAGAAAGCTCTCCTAGCTTAATTCTCCACCTGGCTATCACAAGCCTTTTCCTTTAATCAGCTTGGGAGCAGGGTGGATGTAGCATTTTTGTTTGTCTATTTTTCTCTTCCTTGACAGGGCAACCTTGATTATGTGTATAGAATAGGAAACAAGGGGCTGTAGAGCAGCCCTGGGGAAAGAGACCTGGGGATCCTGGTCAATGGCAAGCTGAACATGAGTCAGCATGTCCGGGGGAGCATCAGGCAAAGCATCACCAGCCAGTCGAGGGAGGGGATTGTCCCGCTCTGCTCTGCACTGGTGTGGCCTCACCTTGAACACTGTGTGCAGTTTTGGGCACTGCAATATAGGAAAGACATGAAGCTCTTAGAGAGCATCCAAAGGAGGGCAGCGAAGGTGGTGAAGGGCAATGAGGGGAAGCTGTGTGAGGAGTGGCTGAGGTCACTTGGTCCGTTCAGCCTGGAGAGGAGGAGACTGAGGGGAGACCTCATTGCAGTGCACAACTTCCTTGTGAAGGGAAGGGGAGGGGCAGGTACCGATTTCTTCACTCTCATGGGCAGTGACAGGACCCGAGGAAATGGCATGAATTTGAGTCAGGACAGGCTTAGGTTAGATATCAGGACAGGTTTTTTCATGCAGAGGGTTGCTGAGCACTGGAAGAGGGTCCCAGGGAAGTGGTCACAGCACCAAGCCTGAGTTTAAAAAGTGTTTGGACAGTGCTCTCAGGCATGTAGTGTGATTCTTGGGGTGTCCTGTGCAGGGCTGGGAGGTGGACTCGATGATCCTGATGGGTCCCTACCAGCTCAGCATATTCTGTGATTCTATTACTTTATTCAAGTCATAATTCATAAACATGTAGCTTTCTTTTGGAGTGCTTTTATTGCTCCAAGTCATTAGGCGAGTGTGAAACATGAATTTCTTTCTGACTATTACAAAGTCATTCTTTTGAATGTATCCTTTAAATATGTGTCTTGATGCTCTTAAAAAAAGTTTGTGGTGTATTTTTGATGGTTGATTTCAGGACTATGAGTTTTTAAAGCAAAAATATTTTTCTGCACAATTGTACAATAATACTTTGTATTAAAATAATGGAAGTGTGATGAGGACTCAACAGAGCAAAGAATTTTGGTTTTTTACATTTTAAGCATTTTAAGTATTCATTACGAATTAATGTGAATGGCGTGCTGCAGCTGTGGAATAAGAATCTTTAGTTCAGTTAAAAGGAAAGAAAGCCAACAGGCAAACTTGTTAAAAACTAATGAACTGTTGTTTAATTTTCAACAAAAAAAAAAAAAACTTAATTGAAGTTCATGCTTAAAGATACTGAGCCTCTGGGTTTCAGAATACAAATAAGCAGCCATGGCTTACATTGGCAGCCAGACATTTGTACTTATCCAGTGCTTATATGCTTTATTTACCTGTGTGCTGAGGGCCCACGTGCTCCCCTCGGGGTGTGGAAGGAGTTTAAACAATTAGGACAATGTGTTAGGATCCCAAAGGGCAGATGAAGGATACTTCTCTGCTTCACCAGTTGTTTTCAGTACTTCTTCATATACCGAAGACCTGCGTTAACATCTTGAAAGGGCAGAATACAGGCTGCTCAAGCTCTTCCCCTCCTCCTAATGTGTGTTTTCAGTGCCCTGAAATGTCTCCCTGTCATCTCCCTCGCTCTGTCCTGGTTTGTCACCTTGTCTCCTGGTGAGATGGACACTTGCAGTGGTTGTGGGACTACTGGGACTGAAGTGGATGATGAAAATATCTTAAAAGCTGGTAATGGGGTGTTTTATTTTGATTTAAGACCCTTTTTTTCCACCTGGAGGTGCAGCTTCCCACTTAGGCAGGCAACTAGTACCATGCAGTTGTAGGTGTAGTATTTTAGCTGGATTCAGTTAGTGGAAAGGAGCTTTCAGCTTTCTTCCTAGTTTGCTTGTGCCTTTTGAAGACTGCTTCAGATACATGTTTGAGGAACAGAAACTGAAAGGGAACTGTGCAAGTGGTGCCTTTGTCCTCTTTCTTCCTTTGCCCAGAAATGCCAAGATGAAGCTTTGCCCTTGCAGGGTGAAGAGGGCAAGTAGGAGCAGGCACAAGCATTTCTCTTGTCTGCCTGCATTACTGCATGTTAGCCAAAGTGCTCCTCAGGCTGATAGCATTCGAACTCTACATAGCAATGTCTACAATATATTTGCCATGGCTCCAGCTTGTAGTGTAGTTGACCTCACCTTTGCCATGTCCATTCAGAAGGCGTGAACAGACATTGAGAAAAGGCTGCTTATTTGGAGAGGCTGTTTCAATCTGTTTCCCTGTGGCAACAGGAAAGATGCAGGAGATCATAAAAGTTTCTTGAATGTTGTACATTTTCAGATCCCACCTGATACTGGAAACTGAGGGTGAGGTGAATCTTGTCTGTCTCCTCTATACAAGGTTTAGAGGATTAATTCAAGCTGGGCTTCCGGGCTTCAGCTGTCAAGGAGAGACAAGTGTGTCTGGAAATGCCCATTCTCTCAGTTGACAGTGAAATTAGAAATGTGGTTTAGACCAGATGCTGAAGTATTGGATGTATCATGCATGTAATTGCTGCCTTGAATTATGAAAATTTCAGGTTCATTTTAGAGTGAGGAGTCTTATTCTGAAGTGGAAAACTAGAAGCCAACTCCAGTAACACAGTGATGATGATGGCTCCCAAGTACTGTTTTGATCAGTACAGCTCCACTGTCTAGTTCCTCAGCTGGATTTGCAGATTTAGTCCAAACACCTCCTTCAAATTCAAAGACTTTGAATTGGGTAAGGGAAGCACTTATCACCGTCTTAGGAATTTTTTTTTTATTATTATTATTTTATTTTTTACTGATGGACAGTGAAAAAGATTTTTGACATTGTAATTGGTTGCATTTGGCTGTCACTGATAAGGAATTAATTTCTCTTAATCTGAAACCAATCAACTGCACAGGGAGTTTACACATACACTTTTTGGGGTGGATGAAAATAGATAAAGAGAAAATATTCATAATAGAGAATGTGTCCTGCATTCTTTGCTCTCCTTTTCCCTGCCAAGTTAGCCATTATGTGGAATATTCTCTCTTTTGAGTGCTAGACTGTTTGAAAGTGATTGTTTCCTGGATATTAACATCTGAAGAATTATGCACATAGTGTATTTAAAGCTTAACTTAATCTTCCAACTGAGTTTAGTTGGGCTAGCTGTGTATGTACTTTGAATTTATTTTTTTTATGCACTGAGAATTTCACCAGCATGCCATTCATATTACAACTGATCCGTGTCATAATCCTCTTAAATCAAGATGATTAAAGAATTTCTTAGAGTAGAAAGCTCTTTGTGCAAGATTTAAATTCACCACTTCTTAGGGCAAATCCAGTAGTCTGTGAGCTGATGCTTTGGTTTTTGTAACATATAAGGCATACTATTAATGTTATGATTGGGTTCTCATTGCATTGGTAGAAACCTTAATAACATAGAATATATTGTATTTAATAGTAATTGCAACTAAAAGGGTGAAGTTTAGAGCTTAGACTAGTGCAGCTGGTTCACCCAAGGTACATTTAATTATGAGCAGCTTGGTTTAAGGTTTAAAAAAAAATGAACCACCATAAACCCCCAAACCTTTTAGTTTTTTCGTTTGCGTAGCATCCTGTAAAGAGTATACCTAGGAAGTTGAATAGGAAATTCAGGAGTATAGCAGAAAGTTCTCAGAGGGTAGTACACTCTTTTAAAGCCTATTCCATTTAATACAATGGTTTAATTGTGGTCTCATGGCTTGTGAAGTAATTCCCCCCACACAAACTATAGAACAGGTTCTAGAGGTCGTACACTGTGAAGTTTGAGTTTTTGCTGTGATTTGTAAGACATAGACTGGACATGAGCTGAGTCCCTCCACAGTTTTTCAGATCTATTTTTGAGTATTCTAAGGTCTTAGAAGTTAGCAGTCATTTCAATTTCTTGGTTTTGCTATTGCCTAAAAAAAAAAAAAAAAAAGGAAGAAAAATGCCAACCCATATTTAAAGGGAAAGCTGCACAGGACATCAGATATGGCAACGCTCTTGCTCTGAAATACTTTCAGTAAAATTATGAACTTGCCAGAGTAAAAACCTGAGCCACCGAATATCAACTGTGCATTATGAGCTAAAACTTTTGTTGTTCATGTTTTCCTGCTGACAACTTCTAGGATTAAAAAAACTCTCTCTAGTTGAAGCATAGGCCATATTTACTGCTGTGTTGTGAAAGCAGACAAAAAAGGTGCTGAAGAAAGAGAGATCATCTTGTTTGCAGCAATTTTACAGGACCTGTGTAGTAGGAGACAAAATGGCAATCTATAGCAAGAAATGAGAACCCTTATTGCTGTTAGTGTGTACTGTTGCAGCGCTGAATTATGGCAGCCAGAGTTTACCCACCTCAGCGGGGAACTAAGGTGATGGTAAACCTTGCAGCCTTTTTCTTGGTGAATTTCTTTGGGTTTGCTTTTAATGAAGTCAATACTTTGTAAAATAGGCTAATATATACTTATCAGCAGGAAAGCCATGTTGCTTAACTCCCTGAAGGAGGGTGTGTAAGTGCAGTGATGCTTGGTTTGGAACGACAACCAGGGCAGACATTTCAGGGCTTATGCATTTGTTTTGTGGTGGTTTAGCCCTCAGGACCCAGCTGTACCCAAGAGAAGGCTGAGTTATGGAACAGGCATGGATTTAAAAAAGATGTGGCTGAATGAGGACTGCTTTGTTAATTTCAAAATGCAAGTGGTCTTAATGATCAATAATTTAAATAAATTAATAAATTACATGCTTAGATACGTGGAGAATAAATGAGGTGAATGACCAAAGTAGGGAGAAGGAATTAAAAAAACCATTGTATTATGACACTGAGTCCCTTATTTTTGTAGGTGTTGATGTGAAAAGATGACTGAGCTATTGCAGCTTTTCCTTTGCTCTAACATTACCATATTTCCTATCAGTAAAGGAGACTGCTGCATACAAGGGCAACCCCTAGAAGCACTTTTTGCAGTTTCTGTTGAGGTAGTCAGATATCAGCATTCTGTGATGGTGTCAAATGGTATTAGGAATTCAGTATTTTCTGAAGAGAGTATTTAATTGCTTAGCAGCTTGAGGCTGCAGTAGTATCAAGTGAAGAAAAACATGTATTTTTTAATATTCTCAACAATCTCATATGTATATTACTACTAGTTTCTTTTGAATTCCATTGCTTTTTGGTGATAGGAGTCACATACAAAGCTACCCTGAAGGCAATGGATTTTTGTTGGAAATGGGCCTTGTACAACAGTGATACTTCAGAATTAAAAAAAAAAACAAAAACAAACAAACAAAAAACCCAAACAAAACAAAAAATCCAAACACACACACACACACAAAAAATAAAATAATAAAAAAAAACAAAACCGGAAAATAAGGTTATGTTGTACACAGGCATAAACACTGTAAATAAACATATTTACATAACATAAACACATAAACATAGCAAACGATTCAATTTAATGAGTGAATTTTTTCATTTCTAATTTTTTTTAATTTGACTTACTATTTTTATGAGGCAGCCTCTGTTGTAAGTCACATTAATTTTTTTTATAGTAACATTAACTTCCCTCTCTACAAACAGGGCTTGCAGTTAGTAAATGCCTCGGATTTCTACAAAATATCAAGGGCAGACTAGTATTACAATGACTTTTTTATTTCTATAACTGAACTTCAATCAGTTTAAATTTTGAAATGCATTAATATTTGTAAAATGTTGTAATTTGTGCTGGAGTAAATGTTTTACAGTTAATGTCATTTAAGAAAGAAACTTATATAAAAGCCATTAATTTCTATGCTTAATTATTTAAACATAACCCATATTTTTTATGAGTTAGTTTACGGTATAAATCAATTAGTGTTTAATAAAGTCATATAACCTTCTTTTTTATCAAAGTGTAGAAAAGGGATTCCAGCCAAATGGCATCAGACAGAAAATGATCTTTGCACTTTAGCCAAGGCTTGCTAAGTTATACATGCACCAATTCATGGCTTTTTTCTGTTTGTTCTGAATTGTTTGACTGCACAATCCACTGAACGTCTGTGTATTGAGACAACCTGTAACATGTAACAGGTGAAATGCTTCTAATCAAAATCTTTTGGGCATTTCCCTCTTGTAATCTGTTATTTGCCCTTCTACGTTTTTTTTTCCCCCTTTTTCCCAAATTACTGAACATGACCCTGTTTTAAAGTAATTAGAAATAATAGGGGATTTTTCTTCAGGTTGCCTAATTTCTCTCTGTATAGGATATAAAAAATAGTACTGATTTTTGGCTCAAGACAGTTTGTTTTCACACAGTGACTGGGAAAACCTGAGAAAAACCAGTATTTTCTGGTTCTCTGGACACCATGGAAAAATATTCCCCCAGAAGATCAGGAGACTTTCAATAATATTTGGCTTGGCCTCTTGACAGAAGCAGCACTTGCTGTGGCATGGAGAACTGAGAACCTAACTGAAATAAATCCTCTTATTTATACTTGTCAGCAAAGCTGTGGGGAGACATTTTGGAGCTCGAAGTGCCCTTGAATCCCTTGCTGCCATCATATTCTATACAACTTGAAGCCAAAGGGTAGAGTGTGTCATAGCTTGAATGTAAGGCTTGGGAACACCTTCCTTTTTTTACCCCCTTGCAGAGCTCTTCTAAAACCCAGTGTTGCCATGCCCTGTCTGTGGTCAATTCTCAGGCAGTACAAGGCACGAGAAAGTCGGAGCTAGCTCATACAAGAGGGGCATGTTTAATCTACAATATTGCATGAACTGTTTGGAGTAGTCGTAAATGTTCCCTCTAATGGACGTGCTGGGAATTTTCAGTGAGATACACCACTTATTTCTGCTGCAGTAGAGGTTGCAGTATAAGCCCGTAACAATACAGAATGAAGACTTGCAAAAATATTCCTTCGTGTAATTTATAGTGTTTTCTAAAATGCCTTCTTGTTTTTTCCTCCCTTAGAGACGTGTAGAAACTAACAGAGATGTGAAATATTGCATCAATAAGATTTTTTCATCCTTGTTTTTTTTTCCTAAACCAAAAAGCATTCCTGAAATATTAGCTATAAAATATGAGGCAAAGTTACCCAAATGAACACATTTCCTTGGGAGTAACTCAGAGCACTGATAACAGTGATTAATGTGGGCCTGCAAACTCCTGCTGACAAGATCTTGACACAGAATCTCATAAACAAGGAATGTGTTGGCCTTTCACTCAGCTGCCTTCCTCCAGATACTTGTAGCTTCACATGCATAAAGTGTAAATACTTCTGGCTGAAGTAGAGTAGCAGCACTGACAATGTTTACATTTTAAGCTATTTTCTTAATGCTCCATTTAGTCAAGTTAATTTAAATGTAAATTATTTTGCAATTTTTGTATTTCTTTTCACTTTTCGTAACAAAAGACTAGAGTGCATGTCCTATTCTTGACATTTTCTTTGGAATTTTTTATATGTTCAAGTGTTACAATTTCAGTTAGTGCAATTTTTTTCTTCACCTGTTCTAGCACATTTCAGACCTAAGCGATTTTCTTTCTTCCCTGACTGTTAATGATACATTTATTTTGGACATTTGCTTTCCATTCTCTTACGTTTGTGACGAGGTAAATAATTAATTTCCCTTTTGTTGTAATTTGTCTATTTTCCTTAAATAATATTTTCACTCTGTGAAAGAGCAGGGATGCTGTTAGAGTGAAACACTAACTGAAAGCCCTGTTAGAGTGCTTTCTGTGCAAGACAATGAACAGCAGTATCCGTGAGAGATGCTGCAATGTTGTACAGAGTTCTTTTCAACTAATTTCTTTTTATTTATGACCAACTTTCTGAGCAAGCACCTATTAGAAAGTGCTTGGAGGAAATTCCATGGAGATTTCAGTTTTTGCTTATTGAAATCCCCCTGCTACTACCTTTTTTGGCACTCTCTTTTAAATGGGAAATACAGTTCCTTACTGAAACTTACAGTCTTTTTCCCTCTCTCTTGCTCCCTCCTGGTTTCATGATTGAGTTTTTTGAAAATACTGTATGTCTGTCTCCTTGGGTTGTTCAGCATAGCCCTGAGGTTTAGATACTCTTCTAAGAAGAGGTGCTTTAAAATTGAGAATCCTCAGCTGTTGAGTAGATTCGGCCTCCAGGGCCAACACTTGTTCATCTCTCTTGTACTTCTTCTTGTGCCCTGCTGGAGTGAAACCCGATGAGAATTGCCTCTACACCAAAATCCTTTTACCTCTAGAGGCTAAACAATCTCCATTTTGGTTGAAAGACTTGAGGACCCTGAAGGCAAAAGTGTTATTACAAGTCTAAATAGAATGATGGCAATATTAAATGCAGTTCTTTCAGATGCTGAGTTAACTTTTTATAGTTGAACGAACCCAAGGAATCTAGGACAAGTTTGTTTTTTTTTTTTTAATTGGTACTTAAGGGAAGGTCTTGAATTAGGAGAGTAATCATGGTGGCTTTTTCATTACATTTTCCTCTCAGGATATGGTGAAGATCTATAACTCAATCAAATGTCTATGATGAGAGGCAACAATGATAGTATCAAGTAAGGGAAACAGAACATTCTGTCCCTTGGAGAGCTCAGAAAAATGGGCATTGTGAAGTGCATTGATTATTTGGAAAAGTACAGGTAGCACCCATTCAGATGTATTTTGTTGTTGCTCTCAACCATGCCATGTTTTTATTGGTGATTTTGTCAAAAATAAACAAACGCAAACAAGCCTTGTCAGTCTGTAATGAAATATGTACGTGTAGATTGTCCAAGATATATCATACTCCTAGTAAATATTGAATGTCCTTGGTTTCAACAGAATGTGCTAGAGAGATAGAGTGGATCTTTGAGTGGGGTGAGAAGGGTCCAGCAGGACTCATGCTCAGGAACTCAAGCTGCTACTATGTGCATCAGAAAACCTCTCTCCCAAGATGCAGCCAGCAATACCACTTTGGAATATCATTGTGATGTTCCACAGACTCTCCCATTTCTGCCACTTCATTTCAAACTGTGAGAACAACCTTCATTTCTGGTGTTCTGGTCAGTTGCCTGTCAGTAGACTTTTATGGATATCTGGATGAGTTGGCACCTCCCCTCCAGTTAGCCCTTTGCAGTGATTTGCCTCAGAATTTTGTTTCCAGGGTAAACTCTTTACTTGGCTCTCATAGTGTTGAGAAAGTAACTGGAAAACTAATTTTCAGAGTACTCAGTGCTGACTTTTTATGCAGATGGACTCTGGATTTTTCTAAGACTTGGGGTTATGTCTATTATTTTTCCTCTTCAGTTGTTCTGTGAATGGTTCAGTTCTACGCTGGAGCTGTTTATTTAAGTGTCCAGCAATGTAGATCAATTTGCATGGTCAGTTGATATTATCAAGTTCACATCTTTTTATGAAGAACTAAGAGGCAGTCAAAGCCGGCAGAAATATTTTTTCCTTATTGTAATTACATCTTATGTTGCATATGGACACATTAGCTTAGGACCATCCATCTTCCCTAGGTAGATGGAGAGAGATGATTTGGATAACACGTGCTTTTGGTTTCTGGGCTGTTTTCAGTTCAGGGGCAGGGAGAAAGGAACATGTGTCACTTGGGAATTGTTTTCCATATGTACCAATGTACTTCACCTTCCTAGTTAGCTGATGCTGTAAGTACCTGTATTGGAAACTTCAAAGACCCTTAGTTACTACTTACACTTAGGGGAAATAATTTGCTTAAACTAAATTGAATATCATTGTAACCATTAAACCTTGTTTATGAAGTAGTTGTTTTTTTTTTTTTAATGTGGATGGGGAGTTTCAACTATAATTCTACTTGCATGTATGCAGGGATGGGGAGTAGCAGTAGTAGCACTATTCCCAACTGTTTCTGTTAATTTTAGTCTTTTAATCCTGTCCTGGTTCAGCATGTTTGTTGCTGATTCAGAGCCTGAAATTTTTGATAGATATATGTTATAAGGTTAATTATTATGGGGTACTATGACTGTAGAAACAGAAGTAATATGTTGTTGTTGTAATGTATTATAGTCAGATTCACTCTTTGCCAGAAGTGAAAGAACTTCAGATCCAGGGCTTTGTTCAATCCCTGTTTCCTTTCCCTTTCCTTTTACCTTTCCTTCCTCTTTCCCGAAATGGTGTAATATGTAAGTATTTATTGTTAAAAGGGAAAAAACACCAAATAGGAAATGATATGAGATTGAAATCTTCCTTAAAAGAACTGTATGATGAGTCAGCCCAGAAATGTGTTCTCAGAAGCAAAATCGAGTGTGCATTTCAGTAGTTGAGCCACACAGTGTCACCATTGGACTTCACTTCCTTCTACTCTGTATCTTTCCCATTGTAGGTGAAGATATTTACAAAGCCAGAGAAGATGGGTCTGAAATGTGGGGGGCAACTGAAGTGCAGGAAGATGAAGATACTCTTGTAGAAGTTCCGCTGGACCAGGTATTGGTTGAGCTTTAAATAAATGGCTTTTTTTTGTTTTGTTTTGTTTTGTTTTTAGGACTATAGATCGTGCGTTGCTTTTCTTTCCTCAATTTCTTTCAAGTGTACAACGTAATTCTGTGGGGATAACTGTAAGCTCGATGGTACAGCTTCTTTTATGTGAGCTTTAGCAAATCTTGTTTTCTCTGTTAATACGTCAAATGCCAGTTACCTTTTCATCAGCTTCAGAACTGCTCTGAGTGCCCTTAGAGAGCCTTAGAGAATCAGGACTCCCTACTGTTACAACCTACCAAATAGATTCACCTGAACTGCAGTCTCTTTATACTGGTAGAGCAGTATTCCTCCAGTCCTGAACCACAAACAGGCATGCATTTACCTGATTTTTGTTAAAAGCTGACAGCACTTTCTTTTGTTGGAGCAGTATGGTGATTAATTGACCAGTTTTTTAACCTTAAAACTTATGGGCAATAAACAGGTTTCGATAACTAAAAATAAGATTATATCCCCTTCATTTTACTTGGATTTGTTTTTAAAAGAAACTCCTGTGAACTGAAATAATACAGGAAATAGGTAAGTTGAAGCTTATTCCAATGGAGAGTAGAACTGCTTAAGTTATTTGCTCAAAAACTACCTTTTCTTTTCTCTTGCTAATGAATTGTTCACAAGACAACCATCTTTTTCATCTTCTGAGTTTGTAGGAATTTGCCAACCTGTTCAACTTTGTTTCCAGTCCACAAGTTGTTGCATTCTGACTTTCTGATGGTCAGCTCAGTACAAAGGAATGGTTGTTAACCCGAGACTGTAAACACATGGGAGGGAGTTAAAGATAATAGTTTGTAAATACACTTTGATTACCCAGGGCAACCTGATGGAGCATAAACAATCCAGGAGACTTCTGGAGTGTGTTGGAGACAGTTTTTTGATGTAGGTAATAAAAGACATGATTAGGAGAGGTATTCTGCTGTATTTGCTGCTCATGAGTAAGTAGAAACTGGTTGGGGATGTAATAATGGCAGCCTTAGTTGCACTGGCCATGAGATGACAAAGCCCCTGAAGAAAGTGGGGATGGAAAATAATGAAATAAAAATCCTAGACTTCAGGAGAGTTGACTTTGCCGTGGTTGGGAAACTGGCAGGTAGAGCCCTGTGTGAGGCTGCCCTGAAGTGCAGAGGAATATGGGAGGTCTGGGTGATTTCCAAGGGAATTTTCCTCAAAGCACGAGAACTGTCCCCACTGTGCAAGGAAACAAGCGGGCATAAGAGGAGGCCAATTTGAACAGAGGACTTCTGACCTCATACTAAAAGAGAGAGAAGAGGGGATGGATTGCTAAAGAGCATTACAGAAACCTTGCCTGGAGATGAAGGCCAAAGCTTGTTGATAAATGGAAACTGATGCATGTGACTGGAAATACTCAACATGGATTTACTATGGGCAAATCATACTTTACCAACCTCATTGCCTCAGTGATGAAATAACTGTCTCTGTGGGTGAAGGGAGCGCAGTTCTTGTCATCTATCTTGCCTTGAGTGTAGATTTCCATGTTTCTAGGAGAAAATGGAAGAAGCGCGGTACATTTGGTGAGGAAGGTACCTTAAGGGGATGTAGGGGCTGGATTTACGTGCTACAAGGTGTGCAAAAAACTGGCTGGTTTGGTGAGACTTAAAACGTTAGCTGGTTGACATTTAACTGGCACTCTTCATGCATGGTGGTCCTCAAGGTTTGTTACTGGATCTGAGACTTCTAACATGTTCATCAGTAACACAGATGATGTCATGGAGGAGACAGACCAAACTGCTCTCTGAAGCTAGGGATGGAGTAACAGAGAAAATGGAAAAAACACAGGTTTTTCTCTGTGTTGCACAACAAAGGATGAGGCAGTGGTCAAAAGTTATGGCAAGGCAAATTCTAATTGGACGTGTTTCCAACACAGAGAACTGTAAGCACTTTCCTGTTCAAGGAGAGTGGGGAATCTTTGTCTTGAATGATATTAAAATCTAAACCAGATAGTTTAGTTTTAGTAATGATAAACAATTTATTTTTGCTTTGAAGCCAGTGCAATGGGCACTGGTCTAGATGATCTCTAGAGCAGTGGTCTTCAAAGTGGAGTGTGCACAGCCCAGAGGGTATGCAAGACACTCCACAGGGGTACAGAAAGAAATGTTAGAACTTCAGCTGTACACAATTTATAAATAAATAAACAAACATATACTGGGGATTCATACTCAAAGAGGTTTTACTGATATGAGTATGCTATCTAAACCTCTTGGACACCACTGCCCTTTATCCATATTGGTTAAAAGAATACTAGACACATGTACATTTGTCTTCTGCTTTTTAAAAAATCATCATCATTGTGGCAGGGCTTTGTGAACGAAGATTTGAGAAGGGCTCTACCCACGCTTGCTACAAGCATGCTGATGGCTAAAAAAGGCCAGTGAGAGATAGACAAGCCCGGTTGCAGAAGGCACAGCAGAAAGACTCCCCAGGCGATGTTGACGAGACGCGATTCTTTCTGCGTTGTCTTTTCTCCTCCAGAGTGACCCTGCGTGTGTTCTCAAAAGCAGCAGCAGCGTTATAGATGCTGTGTCTCCAGGCCTCCCGACTGGAAGCCAGAGTAGATCAGTGGTGGGATCAATATGGCCAAAGCTGAGGGATTGTTTCAGGCAGTCCTTGTATCTCCTCTTTGGGGCTCCTCTCTTGTGGCAGCCAGTGGCAAGTTCCCCACAGAGCACGATCTTAGGGAGGCGGTGGTCCTGCATCCTGGAGACGTGCCCTGCCCAGCACAGCTGTGTTCTCAGCAGCATGGCCTCAATGCTCGTGACTGCTGCCTGTTCAGGGACAGATGTGTTGGTCACATAGTCCGTCCAGTGGATGTTTAGGATTGTATGGAGGCAGCCCTGATGAAAGCGTTCTAAGAGATGCAAGTGGTGCCGGTAAATGACCCATGATTCAGACCCATATAAAAGAGTAGACAGTGCAATGGCTCTGTAAACGCTGATCTTTGTACTTCTCTTCAGGTGTTTGTTTTGCCACACTCTTTTATGGAGTTTACCTAAAGCTCTGTATGCCTTTGCTAACCTGTTGTCTATTTCTGCATCAATCTTACGGTCCAAGGAGATGATGCTTCCCAGGTAATTGAATTGCTGGACTGATTTGAGCTCTGATTCGCCAATGGTGATATGGGGATGATGGAAGATTTCCTGAGGTGCAGGCTGATAGATTTTAAAAAAATACCTGAGGGGAAAATAGACATTTTATGACCTTTCTAGCCATTTTGAAGAATGACAGCATACCATCTAAAAAACGTAATGGATCCCTCCATTTTATTTTAGCTTCCTGTTTCTAAGATGGATCTTTCTCATGATTTATTCATTTTAATGGGAAGAAGTGTTGCTCAGCTATTTTACAGACATTGTTCTTGAAGACACATGAATCAGGTGATAGAGGCAACAAGAGCATGACTGTCCTGGTCCCTGATATAAGAAGTGCTACAGCGGTGTCTTTTCTCAGCAAATACCAGCCAAATAACCATACTTATATGCTAAACACCACTGGGTTTATCAGCCCTGTAAATTGAAGTTGTCTTTGTGAGGCGTTGTGATAATTAGGATGTGTAGTGTTGTACTGATAGTACTGACATTGGGGAAGAACATGCCGCCTCTTGTCTTAATCTTTGTTTCTTCTGACATCCTGAAGCATATCCTGCCCCGGTCTTGGCAGTGTAATAATCAAATTGAGAAGTGATTATTAGCCTGTTTATTCGCCTCTGAAGGTGTGTGAAGAATTCCTCTGGGTAGTCTAAAACATTTGACAGTGTAAATCGGGTTGTCAGGCCTCAGGTTTTAGGTTGACTGCAATTCATATGAAATCCAGCCCTGGAGACAGCTGCCTTACTTCTCCACAGAGATCCTACAGTGCAGGCAATAGCTCTGCCCATTCTGCCATGTGTCTCACCAGTTTGCCTCGGCCAGGGCATGCTGACCATCCCTAGGGAGGGGGGAATAGTTAACTCTCCACTACCACTTCTAGGTTTGGCAGAGGAACTGCTGACACAGTTGCCAGTGACCATCAGATGTGCTGGCAAGCTTGCAGTACTCAGACCTTCCTCGATACATCTAAGCTCATGTACCAAGGTCCATTCATCATCCTAAGATGGAGATATTTTTCAACTGCTTCCAGCAGATTTTGCTACCTGGACAAGGAACTGGAAGCAGGTGCGTTTGAGGGGAAAAAAACCCCAAAATTAAAAACTCAGTCATGCACAATGAATAATCTGATTTTCATATTTTCATACAAGCCAAACAAAGAACCAAAATTTATTCCAACTCAAGCCATAGTTTATTTATAATGTTAAAACTTCATGTATAGTTTCCTAGGTAATCTGGCAGGAAGCTGTGTCCTTCTGAGCAGCACAGAGTACTTTTTATTCCCGGATAACTGAGGTCACTCAAACCTTGGAAGCATTTAGCATTGTACATGTTCAGGTTCTTATTAATGACCATTTTAAATTGTTTTAAACTCTGTGTTGCAAAGCTTTACTGCTTTTTCTTATCTGCACTACAGTTTCTGTTATTGCTAGAAATATGGAAAAGGGCAGCCAGTCAGGGCTTGACTATCTTGTATAATACATAAATATTTACATGCCAGCTTTCACTAGAATGCTGACACTTCTGATAGGCTATCATTTCCATCAGCCGCATAATTGAGGTGGTGAAGACAGAGCTTCATCTTTTTTTTCTTTTTATGCACCTTCTCTGTCTTGCTGTTTGAAGTACACAGTTGAACAAATGCCAGATTAGCCATTAACTAAGCTTAGTGTAATACTGGCTAGACACTCGCTTATGTCCTGCTCTATAAAATGCTGTCTGCCAGCTGAAAACACATTAGAAGAACAGGGTTTGCTTTACTCTAGACTAGCTGACAGTTGTAATTGAACGTCAAGGAGGAAAAAATAAAAAAAATCACTATTTTGCCTTAAACCAAACCAGGCCCTTCTGTTCTATATTCTGTACCGAGACTTCAGCTTCCAAATACAAAATGGCTAGTTTCTTCTTTTGACATGCAGACTTACTCCAGGCTGGTTGTTTACATCACTGTGTCAACATTCGTGGGAACTGATGACAGACTATGAAATCAATTGTGCAAATAACAAGGGAACAAGGTGGTTTTATTGCAGGTCTTGATAGGGAGGCAGCAAAACAGTACAAGTTTCTTACTGGAGATGTTAAGTGTGTTACTTTGAGTTTTCTGTTAATAATATAAATATATCCAAAGTAACTCTGAGATAGAAACTTCTGTAACTTGTAAGGCTTTCAGAAAAAAACTATACTACTTTTTCTTCAGTTCTATGTAAGTTTGAAATACAAAAGCAGCAGTTTGTAATAATAATATTGAAATAACTCTGCAAGTTTGCACTGGTTTATGATTTTCCATAAGTATGGTTGTTCCTCCCCCATGCTGAGCCATTGGGAGAAGAAGAGCAAGCATGGGAGTTATGAGATTCGAAGTTATCCAGTGCACGACCCCTGTAAGGAATTGAGGCATGTTGTTGTGCCAGCCTGCTTTGCCATGGGGAATATGATACTGGCTGTTAAGATATAAGTTATGTAGAAAGAGTCTGTTTTGGTTTTGTTTTGCTCTTTGGGTTTTTTTTTTTTTCCTTCCAGATTCATCATCCCCATCTTCTCCTCTCTTTCTTGTGATTGTTTGTAAAATCATTGGATGATACATTTGTCTAACAGGCACTTTTTTAGGTTTTTTTTTGTAGATGTTCACACTCTGGGTTCTTTCATTAGCCATTTGCTTTCCATTATTACAGACATGTCCACTGATTAATGGAGTCCTCCACTCATTATTCCCCATTTCCTGGGCTGTGATGTGATGTGAGATGGTGTATCTCCCCTAGGTGAGCTGGAGCTGGAGTGTATCATCAGTAGCAGAAAACTTGCACCTTTCATTTGCAGTTTTCATTATGGAGTCTATATTTTGCTTTAGAGAGCCAAGATTCACCTCAGGGAGCAGAATAAAATGTTTATCTTCCCTCTCGCCAAAGGCAAAATGTTAAAGTTAGGTTGATTTAACATTAAAACAGACTGTCTGCTTGAAGATACATTCTTTCATTAAAAGGGCTACAACTTTTCATGAGGAAACATTTCACACTACATCAGTAAGGACTTCAAAATGGCATTTGGAAAGAACACATGCAGAAAAAACATTTTATGCTCAAATTTTGCTACAAATGATGCAGCTGTAATTTAAACCTTATGAATTTTGAGTGCTGACAAGCCAGCAGATAAGATTTTCCACTGCGTGTTCTTCTTTCAGCTCCACAGATTTACACTTAATGTTGTTATTGTTTGTCTGTGTGAGATAGGGAAGCTGATTGGTTCCTTGCAGTTCAGAATGAGAAGAGAGATCTTCCCTCTGTTTCTGCACTGGGTGACTGATTTCTAAGCTATAGCAGCAAGGTCTGATCTTGTCTTAAGAGACCTGTGTGGCCAACAGTTGGAGAGCCTTCACTTCTTCTGAATGAAGCCTGTAAATGCAGTTCTGTCATAAAACTAGTGTTGACACCATTTAAAAAAAAAAAAAAAAGGTTTCCTCTCTCTGTATATTTCTGTCTTGAAAAAAAAATCCAGCAATCCTAGAGGAGACAGCTTCTCAAATTTCTTAACTTATAGGGCATTTTTAATTCCTTATGGAAGCATCTGTTTCTGGAAAAAAATTATTTCTGTATTTTTGCAGCCTCAGTAGGACTTCTTTTTGAATGCCTAATGATCTTATTATCTACAGAGACGCTCAACAGATCATATTGTATTGTAGGAAGTGAAGTTTAGGCAAATTTGAATGTACACATGCAAAATGTTGTGGGAAAACATAAACATAAGTATCAGTGAAATAGGTGGAGAAGAATATTCTTGAGTTAGGTACATATTAGAAAATTAAAAATCTGATGGGATCATCAGATTGGATTGGAAGGGACCTTGATCATCTCATTTCAACTCCCCTGTCACGGGCAGGGACACCTTTCATTCACTAGACCAGCTTATTCAGAATCCTGTCCAACCTGGCCTTGAACACTTCCAGGGATGGGGCATCCACAGTTCCTCTGGGCAACCTCTTCTAGTGCTTCACCACCACCACCATAAAGAATTTCTTCCTAATATCAAATCTAAGCCTGCCTTCTTTCAGTTTGTAGCCATTCTCCATTGTTCTGTCAACACATGGCTCTTGTAAAAAGATCCTCTCCAGTTTTCATATAGGCTTCCTTTAGGCACTGGAAGGTGCTATAAGGTCTCCCTGGAGCCTTCTCTGGGCTGAACAACCTCAACTCTCTGAGTCTGTCTTAATAGAAGAAGTGCTCCAGTCCTGTGGTTGTTTTTATGCTCCTCCTCTGGACTTGATCCAGTAGGTCCATGTCCCATTTATGCTGGGGGTTCCAGAATGCAGTACTCAAAGATGTCATGGCTGTCTTGTGATTAAGGAATTATGTATGCTTGTGATTAAGGAATTATGTATGCTTGTGATTAAGGAATTATGTATGCTTCCACAATGACACTGATGAAGGGAGTTTTGAAAGACCACTTTCTACACTTTCAAATTCTTTAGTTTCCATTCATTCTAGTTAGACTTCTGGGTGCTATGATGTTATGAAATATTAGACTCTATGGACTCAGGTGCTGTATTTGTTGTAAAAAAAAAAAAAAAGGAAAAATATGCATAATCTCATAAAAATGTTGGAGTTTAAATATTGTGGGGATATAGACTTTTTGCCTTGAGGAACAACAGTGCATTTTGTGGGAACGTGGGAACTATGTGGGAAATGTAAGATGATTGAACCCTTAACTCTTCATTTGCTTGTTTTGAAGAGCCTGGGTTTTATAAATGATGTGGAAGAGAAGAGTGCTGCTGTCACTTAGCAACCCTGTCTGGTTCAGGAACAAAATGTTTCGCTGCTGGAATCTGTGCAGTGCTGCTACAAAACATTCCTGACTGGGCAGGAGCAGGGGCAGCTCTGTTCTGGAGATACTTGGTGCAATCGAAGTTAAGTGTTCCTGTTGCTGCATTTGTGAGATGTATTCATGCTGGTATTTGTGACTATTAACATTTTTGTTGCCTACCTCATTGTTTGTCTGCCGTGACCCTTGGCCAAGTAAACATTTCCAAATTATTTCAGTAAAGCAAAATTATGTTTTACATTTGTGGTACAAAGTAATTTCTGCCTTAAATGATTTGTGATACTGTACTTTTCAGTATCAGTCACATACAAACCTTCTGAGAGGTTACATTAGCATCCCGAGAGGAAAAGAAGCCAAACACTTCAATGTCTGAAGATTTCCTGATTTACTGCTTTTGGATGATGATGGCATTTGGTAATGCAGCTCTTAATGAATGATAGCATGATGAGTGTAATTAGAATGTATCTTTCTTTTTAAAACACACTGGTTTTGCTGAGGTTAAAAATACTGTCAAGCAATCATATCTCTTGAATGCAAAATGAAATTGGCTCTGCTCCTCAGCAACCTGTTAGTTAAGTCAGGAGGTTTATGCAAGGCAAGCTGGGTCCATGTTTCCAGCATAAAGTTGAGAATTACTTCAGTTTTTCTATGTGCCTTTGATTGAATATGCTTTTCAATATACATATACAAGTCTTTTGTCAGTGAGTCTTTTTACTGCTAGTCCGTGGTAAGCAAAGAATTTTTCTCACATTCCTGAAGGTTTGGTTTGAAAACTAGTTATTTTAACTAACATGCTTTCAACTGTGAAACTGCACAAGCATGACCTTCACTTAAAAGATGCAGCCAGCAATGCAAAAAAAGAAGGTTATGTCCTATTTTCTTTCAACTATACAAAAGGCAAAATTAAAAACCTTAATTATGAGTAGTTCTGGTGATAAGAGGAATGAGCATAATCTAAGGTGTACTTAAAATAGAAAATTATAATTTGTGCATAGCTAGTAGATCAATAATATCTCAGTAGAATGTGTCACACTTTTTTTTTTAATGTAAAGAGAAATGTATGATTTGGTGGGTGATTTTGGCCTTCAGTTCCGTCCATACAGTCTTGTCTTAGGTCTGCTGTGCATTCTGAAACGTATAATCTGGTCATAATCACATTTCAAAGCCCACCTATGACTCTGCATTCAGTGGGAACCATACTGCATTTTTCATTACCTTGTGGAAGGTCTTTTCCTCTGGATCAGTATTGATTTTTAACTTGTTTGAAATGCCCATTTTTTTTGTAGTGCAGCTTGAAAGGAGATTAAATGAAGAATGCATTTTGCTTTTCAATTATTAGCTGAAAATATTATTTTTGTCTGTAGCAGTAATAACCATTGTAGTAATATGTTCAGCTACCTTGAAATTTTCAGTTACTATAAAAGCATTATACTTGCACTGATGGGATTTGTTTTACTGTACCATAATTTTTTCAGGCAATCTAGCTTGACTGGTCAAGTTAAATTAGTTGAAGTTTGAATGTCATTTCATGGCAAGTTCCCTGTGAGCTTCCAGTGAGTTTTCTGAGTACGGTTCAATAACGCAGTGTTTATTTTCTGCCTTGCTCAGATTTAACTCTTAAAAAATTTGCATTCACACCTATTTTAGACAGATGAGGTCAAATGAGTCTAGCCAGTGTGGCACTCCAGGAAGTTACTGCCCCTCAAACGTCCATCTATTGTGCTTCCATGCTTAAGACTGCTTCCACAGCAGTGAAAACAGTGAAAGCATATGAATCAGCATACATATGCTGATTTTACCCCATGGCATAAAGTCTACACACTTTCTTCTGCAGCCACCATACTAAACCAGTGCAGGCAAGGGCATATGTGTACTCTTCTGTTTGTATCCACTATCAGGCAGCAACAAAAAGCTGGAAATCAGAATATCTTAGATGACTACAACTGTTAACTGAGAAAGTCTGTATTGATTTTTCTTCTTATCATATCCTTGCTTCATTTGGTGTTTGTAATGTCATAGCAAGCAGGTGTCACTAAGTAAAAACAAACTCACTTCTAGCTAGGGGTATCTGATGTGTTTAATTTGTCTCACTCTCCCCTGTTTCTGGTCAGAATCCAGAGCTGCTGATTTCCTTAGCAGACTGAAAACAAATTCGTAGATAATGTCTAAGACTAGCAGGTAACTTTTGAGAATTTATGAATCTACAGATTCTTTGCTGTCTTTATGTGCTGTGGGTTACCAAGGTTGTCTCAGGTCTGCTTTGGATGGTGCCATCTTTGAAGGTTTCTACAAAGACTTGGCACGTTAAATTTTTATTTTCATGGTAATAAGGCCAGTTTGATGTTACCAGATGAAAGTGAGTCAGGAAGGCTGGAATAAAAACCCCACAGAACGACTGTACTTAAAAAATCACCTATGAAACTGTTATTTACCTTGTCAGGTGACCATGTAGTACTTCTAGTAATTTGTCATTCTGTGGATTATCACAGCACAATAACTTGTGCTTTTTGAAGCTGTGCCAATGTGGCATTGTGCACTGGCATACTAATGTTGTCTTATGCTACTACTTAGATATTAAAGCAAGAGCAAGATGTTTCATCAAGAGGCTTCAATCAATTCTTGGTCTTGCTGAAATGACTTTTTCTAATATATTGAAAGTGATGAGAAATTTCTTCTGAAATGTCAGTACTAATGAGGAAAAGAAGTTTTTAAAAGACATAACTTCCATGTCTGTAGCAGATAGCTGCCTGCATAAAGGAGCTGCTAATGACAGTAAAATTCAAAATAGTTTTGATTAAGAGGTAATCTATTGCTCTCAGCTTGTTTGCTTTAGATTTAGAGTCTGATGAGGCTGTGTGGGACAGACACCTTGTTTCTCCTGTGGGATTTTTTTCACTTTACTTTCATTCATACCTTAGCACAAGTACATAACTAGTCTTGGCAAGTGGGGGCATATTCACTTAATAGTCAGGTGGCTCTTCAAAACTGAGACTGGAAGAAAAATGACAAAAACTAGACAGTATGAGCATCAGTCTTCCAGGCTGTCATGAAATGATGCTGCTAGCAGCTTTATCTGTAGTGAGTTTCTGATAACTCTTCTACAATATGAGACAAGATCTTTTTCCTCCTGTCTGGTTCTTCCAACTCTGTGTAGGAAAAAAACTGCTGCCAAATGTCAAACAAATCCTAACTGTGCCATCCCACAGAGGGGTCTTTGGGAAGTGGAATGATGTTATGGAAATGACCAGTTTTAGGTCTACCTCATCTCTCTAGCTACTTTTTCTGTGTATGCCAAGGAAACAAGTTGCACAACAGGACCGAATGGCATGGCATGGCCTGGTCCATAGGTAAAATGCTTCTTGGGGAACAGTTTGTGGGCTGGTGCTGTATGATATTTTATTGTGGCAGACTTTTCTAAACAAGTATGTACTAAATGCTAGAAAGTCAGAGAACCTGGAATAACTGCAAAGGCTGTTGCTGTATTGATAAAATCTAGGTAATTCCAGTTGTTTTGAGTGTGTTCAAATGAATTGACCCAGTATAATAAATTTAAATCTCACCAACACATTTTTTAAATATAGAATAAAAGGGTATTATGGTATGTACGTACAGGAACATATTTTTCTGTCCATGTAGACAGACCTCAAATTATCATTACTCCCCAGTAATGATGTAATTGTGAATTTGATGTCTGTCATATTTCAGAATTTCACGGAGCATTCAGATTTAAAATATCTCATAATGATGTTGCCTTTCCTTTCACCAGAGACCAGCAGAAACTGTTGATGAAGAAGAAAATGTAGAAGAGGAAAATGACAGGGGAGAGGAGGCATATGAAGGAGAGGAAGAATATCGAGAAATGAATGGAGAGAAAAGTGGGGAAAATGTTAAAGAAAGAAGTGAAGGGGAAGAAAACAAAAAGAAATTAGATGAAAATTATGAAGGTGAAGCAGAGGAAACAGAGAATGTTGACCAAGTAGAGGAAGAGGAACTTGCCCACTTAAATGGCAAGAACAATGAAGAGGATGGTGAGGGAATGGAGCACTTGAACTACCAAGGTGATCTTCAGCCTGAGGAAGAAATAAAAGAGGATTCTGGCAGTCAGAACCAGGTGAGTGTTTAGTCTTTCAAACTGTTGTTCTTACATTATTGTTCCTCATTCATCTCAGCCTTACACTTCTCAGCTGGTCCCTAAGTAGTTCACCTCTGATAAAGTCCTGAGAGCATTTATGAGAACTTTGGGTGACAGAAAAATTGGTTTGCATCTGTATAGATCAGTTACATCAATAATTGCATTATATGCCTTCCAACTGAGAAAGTAGATGTTTCTCAATAGTTGATGAATCTGTATATCCTGCTTTCCTTAGAATGCTGAATTTTGAAAAAAACTAATTAGAAAAATTCTTGCAATTTCCAGAAAAGCATAGTCATTATATATTTCCACATTAGTTTGTCTTTTAGGACAGAGCAGAAGGGTGTGTTTATGACACTACAGTACCTCATTATTTTGATGAATTGATTTTCACAGAAGTTGCATTTTGCAAAGGGCTTTTGCCATTGCTTTGTGGAAGTTTCATCTCCTTTTCTTAGAAATTGGAAAATAGAGTGGAAATGAACAAGATCTTTGAAGCAAGGGGCTTTAGTCAGCTCAGGAGCTAATATCCTATTAATTTAGGATACATGGTAACGTGCTGGCTTAGATGGAGGGATGCAGCCCAGAAAAATAAAGTGGACTGCCCTGACTGTCACATGAACTGACCAGATAACAGAATATGGGAAACAAAGTGTTTTGTTTGACAGGGAAAATCCAGATCTAGGAAGAGTGGGATTCTTGAGCATCAGAAGCAGAACAAATTGGCACCTATTCCCTGCCTATAGACTGCTGAAAAACAGTCTTCCTCTGCTTCTTGTGACACTTGAAATGGTTTCTTACATTTTGTAACTGGGCTTTCTTCTGTTTCTGTGTGACACAGGAGAACATTTTTCAATTAAAAGAGCTGAGCAACACGACATTTTCTTGGGCCCTGAATTTTCTCTGTGCTTGATGTATTATTTTTTTATTTCCTTTTAGAAAAGCTGAAGTTATTTATGGAAGGGGAGAAAGTGATTGAGCATTCACTTTAAGTGGATAATATGTGGGTAACTGGATGTTTGATGAAAGAACTGTAGGGGGGAAACCTCAAATTTGCTTTCTCCTTTGGAAGGTATATAAGTATAAAGTAAATAAAAATCTTAACATGATCACTCTTGGAAACATTTTTTCACACTAAGGATACCTTGTGGAAATTTTAATATAGCATGCTAATACTGTATTGAAATGAAGGGAAGTCTTTGATACCCAAGGATATTAACAGTACCTGTCCTTTATCTCTAGGTTGATTCCCGTCTGGAAAAAACATCCACAACTCCAAGGGTGACAATCACCAGTCCACAGGAAAGTGAAAAGAATGACCAGAGCAATGACTATGCAGCAGTTGCATAGATAGGAAAAAAGTAATGAGCAGAAAATGAAAGATTGCAATACTTTAAATATAAAGCATGTTATATTTTGTGATTGGTAACTAGTAATAGGAAGGCAGGTTGAGTACCTGCATAATGAGTATTGAGATGATAATGCAGTATGGACTGATAGAAAACAAGCATTGGTAGCTACTAGAAGAACATAGAATTATTTTTACAGGGTGAGATTTTCTGATAGGATTTAAGGGGGGGAAATACAAGAGTACTGCATAGTGGTATTAGAAATAATGAATGAACTATTCTGTGGTATGAGATACTTAGCAGTAATAGAACAACCACAAAAATTACACTGTTCCAGGGAAAGGAAAAAACCCTACCCAGATTCAATGTCAAAACTTCTTTGCATATTTTTTCAGGAACAAAGAGACAATTTTTTAACTTTTAGTAAGGGCATATGTAGTTTTTTCTTTAAAATTCCACATAATATGCCTGAAAATCCACATGATTTTCAGGCATAATATTAACATATAATTAGAATATGTTCCTCAATTAATGGACTTATGCCCACAGAAAATGGTGTACTATTGTAAGGTGCCAGTTCTAATGTTACTAAATAGTGGATTTTCAATATATTAATAAGAATCATTAGTTTTTACATACATAAATATTACTTATTTAGCACTATGCCTTTATGTAGATAGCCTGCAATACTGCAGGTAGTTTCCATTTAAAGCACCAAGTTTTGTTGATTGTCCTGCACTGATCCACTAACGAGTGAATTGTTATCATAGTGAACAAAAAATGGAGTATGTAGTAGATTAGTTTAAAAAGTTGAATTCGGGTGGATTTGTAATTCAGTCTACGTGAAATTTAATTTATTAGTGAAAAAAAATAAAATAAAAAAAAGAACAGGCCTGGATTCAGACTGAAATTTCCATGAAACCATTGCTGTCCATGGAGCCATTTTACTATGTGACAAATTAGGATGAGCCCACCAGTTTTCTGTGAAAGTCAGGAACAGTTGCTGCATTTATGAACCCTTTGCATGTCCTTAATGGTTGGAAGTGTGTCATCATCCTTTTGAGCAGGGGCTGTTGCCTGCTAGGCTGTGGCTTAGTATGCATTAGTAAATAAGGCATTGATCCACAGTATTAGTTCTCTTAGTGACACCAATTCCATTGCTCTTATCATTTCTCTGTTGGTAATGGGAATAATTTGTAGTTCATGGGAATACAGCCCTGAGCATAATTTTAATTATACAAAGAAATACTGGGTTTCCTGATAGTTAATGCTAGTAAATTATTATTACGAGAAACTAAATGTCATTTTTGTTGATTTCATGCCATTAAGACAAGAATTACATTTATGAATAAATTGAACTTGAAGCACTGTTTGAGGAATGTGAAGAACCACTTGTCATGGCTGAAACTCATACAAACATCTTCACTTTTGGTACTAGCTATTAAATATATTTTCCCAATGGAATAGAGATACGTAGAGATCCTTCAGCGCATTTCTGTGTATTGGCAATGTAAGTATAAAAGACATCATGTTAAAAACCATATGAACAGGGTTAGAACAGTTTGCCCTGTGGTATCTCTGTGAGATGTCTGTGAAACCTGTGTCTTGTGTCGAGCCGACTGACAAAGATTGGAGGGAATATTGCAGTTCAAAACAAGCTCCTAATTTAGCCAAGCTCTTAAGGAATGCTTCCTTTGTGTATGCTTCCTTTATTTGAGAAGCAATTAAGCCTATGCTCTAATATGTTTGATTTCACTGGGATTTAAAAAGACAATTATAATTAAGCAGAAGTAAAAAAACAACCAACTCTCCCCCCTCCAAAAAAAACGCAAAAAAAAAGAGCACAAAACAGAATGAATAAAATAACTGGGCATGATAGTGAGGAAAAATGACACAGATGCCTTTATAGTTAATCCTGCACTGGAATAAGACATGCAGTAGCATTAAAAGCCCTTAAACAGTACTTAACCAGCCAAAAAAGGTGGCTCTGTCTCCTTGAGGAGGTTGGGGGAAACTTGCCTGCTGAACCTTCTGTGCAGAGCTGACCAAGGAAAATGGCTGATGCTGCATCACTGCTCACTTGGAGCTGACCAGCTCTAATGCTTCCCAGTAAGCTGGGCTTCAAGATAAATCTGAATCAAGACAAATGACAGTAATCTTGTACTGACATTACTATGAACGGGCTCTTCTCTAAAAGCTTGTGGGTGTACCAAACACAGGACTCTACTTGCTGTCATCTTATTGCAGATAAGGAATAACAACCTCTGGCATGTTCTTCATCCTCAAAAGTTTGAAGTCAAATCAACACCCAAAAATATCTGATGCTATATATATGATATATATATATATATACACACATATATTTATATATATATATATGTGTATGCTTCAAAATGTCGCACCTAGAAATCATATTTAGAAAACCTGTCTGGATTTGTATGGTGATACTTTTCCTCTCTTTGGTTTCTATTTATAGCTTCTGTCTGCCAACAGTTTCTGTCATTTCTTCCCTTTCCCCAAAGGTTTGGTGTTTTCCACGCTCAAAAGACTTACAGATATATATATACACACAATAAGAACAATTTAAAAGCTTAAACTAAATTCTAGTACGATCTAATATTATCATTTTCTTTCACAGGAACACAAAATCCTATGAGGTGTTATTCAGCTTTTAAAATGTTTTCCTCTCTATTTTCTTGTGAGAAAGGTTATATTTCTTCAGAAGAGCAAATCAGACTTTTTGGAAATGGAGATATAACCATTTTATCATTCACTTTACAACACTGACAAAATTAATTTTGTATCAGGTTCTTTTATTTGGAGAAACTAGTTTATACCTAACAAATAATTCTGATGTTAAAGTAGAAAATAAACAAGAAACATACAGGTGGTCTTGCTGATAGCTTTTCTGTCTGGATCTGCTGTGTGTGATGGCTTAACTCAGTTTTACTTGAGAAATACTTTATTTTGTTAAGCTTATATAATGTTATTTTATTAAGCTTACCTGCAACAATTCTTAGGGGTTTTTTTTAGGACTTGTTTTCTTGTTTTGGTTTTATTTTTAATTTGCTATTAAAGAGAACTAGCATACAGATATTCCTGTGTTTTGTCTTGTATCAAGGCCTATTTGATGTTAAATTTGTCTTTGGGTGACTGACTTGAACCTGATGATTTTGCAGCTGATAGGATTCTGCAATAACTAAAACTTAAGAAAATGCCAAACAGATTTGGTAGCTTTCATATTACATATGACTGTAAAAGAAAAAATGCAGACTATTTAGCTGTTACATAGTTATAAATCTAAGACTAACAGCACAGTTAAACTTGCCGTGGGTTTTTCTGTCATTATTCAGTTTAGGATTGCGTTATTGGTATGTATATACAGATCAGGTGATACTCAGCAAATAACAGGGGTTTTTTGTTCACTGGCAATTCTTGAGAAAACTACCCAACTTCTGCATGTCTCACTGCTGAATTTCTGAATTTCAGCAAAGCATTAAAGCATATGCTTAAATCCCACAGGACAGCAATTGTCATAAAATTTTATCTAATGCTTTGGTGCCTTGACATTTCAGAGACAAAATAAGTTCATGGAAACAAAAGGGTGAAAATAAGGTAAATATAATCCCCGCTCAGTCTGATCTAAAGTAAAGCAAAATGAACCTTCGTGCAGAAGAATAAAAGAGTTAGTGTGAGTATTTTGATTACCTGGAAATATAGAAAAAGTGTTGTTGCCTGGGTATTTTGATTGATTACCCCAAATGAACATTTGAACAACCATTAGATATTAAATGTAAGTACAAAATGAAGTATCTTGAGGAAGGGTGTATTTATTAAGTAGCTGCAATCAGAATGATTGAATGACATGCATTCAAGGATGTTTTCTTTTGGGTGGGTTTAATCAAAAGAAGTGGTGTTGACGTGGCAATAGGCACTGAAGCTGTCTGCTATCTATAGATTATTGTGCCTGTGCATATTTATATGTATAAACTTACAGATGTTTGGATGCTGGATTTGTTGTGCGCTCACACATACTGCATATTATTAATTTAATCTTCTTGTATTAGTAGTGATGGGAAAAAACATTATTGATTGTAGGTGAAATTTGCTATAATTATACAAGAAAATATATCGAAAGCTGGTAATAACCTTATAAAAAGGGTGACATATCTTCTTACACTGTGTACACTTTGGTACTTCGCTGAACCAAGCTCAGAAATCTTGAAGCCCTCGAGTAAAATGGAAATAGCAACTTAAAAGTAACTGGGAGATACAGGGACCATCAGTGGAGAAGATCTGGAAAATTCAAGAAAGAAAGTACAAGTCTTCACTACAACATGTGGTACCAAAACACTGAAAGGTCTTAGAGTGCGGGGAACATCTGATTTAAAGAAGGGGGTATTTTGAAACATTAGGCAGACTTCCAACAGCCTCTGTGGTTACTAGGAATGCCCTTAAGTGTTTGTATTTTTCTTGCAGTCACCTACACCTGTGATGATACTTAGCTCTAATGAATCCCTCATTCAATTCTACTTGAGTAGAGTGGGGACCCATCTGCCCATCTCTAGGGACAGAGCCGAGGCAGGCAGCACCTGGAGCACTCAGCAGCTCTATTCTGCAGTAAGATGGGCACTGACTTCCTTCAGGCCAAGGTTGGCAGCAGCAGCGGCAGCAGCAGAATCCTCAGCTGTGCAGACGTGCTGGCTCAGGAGAACAAAATGCCCTCCCTGCCTTTCCTTCCAAAACTCACCTGGTGCTCAGCAAATTCCCCCACCATTGGCAGATGGGGCTGTCCGAGGCCCTTGCTTGGGCCTGTCCTGCGAGAACCAGGTGAGAACCAGGCTGTGCTGAGAGAGCAGCGCCACAGTAGAGGCACAGGCGAGCCTCCACCCGGCACCAGCAGCCTGAGCATGGCACAGTTGGGACCCTCTGCCCTGCAAGGTAGGTTTCCCCCCAGCACTGCCAACATGGGCGTGCTGGTGTTCCTGCTGGCTCCCAACCTTTCCTGCTCCCCCAGTGACACTGGGGGACCCTTCCTCCCTCCCTCACCCCCTCCTACACAAGCTCACCCCAGTGGCCAAACATCCCGGGGGCACAGCCAGAGGCAGGTGATATGCAGTGATTTTCATCTCTGCCAGACCCTCCACCAGCCTCTGCAAGCTCCTGGTGCTGAATGTTCTCCAGTGGCAAGGGAGGAGTGGGAGAAGATGAGGAGCGATGGCTCTGCTGCTTGGCTGGAGGAGCAGTGCTCGGGGACAGAGTCCAGACCAGAGACACTCACGGTATAGTAGCAACTCAGCTCCTTCTCCACGAGTTTGGTGGAGAGGGGTCGGGTCACCCAGGCTTTCTCAGGTCCTTCTGGTGTCCTGTGCAGCAGAAAGGGACAGGGACAGAGCTTTCTGAGTGCTGAGCCACCTCTTCCTTCCTGTCAGGTGGCTCTGCCTGAGAGCTGTCCTCAGTCCTAGGAGCACCTCTCTCTCCCCCGCTGGGGAGCGGAGAGAGCTGTGCCTGGAGCATCGCCCCAGATGGCTTTCCCCAGCAGAGTTCCTACCCGTAGTTCCTTCAGAGCCCGGGAGCTGCAGAAAGCAAGGAGAACCAGCATCAGGCCCCACTGCCCCCCAGCATGAGCACCTGCACAGCCCTGCCCCGTGGGGAAGGACACGGGCAGAATGAAGCCCTGGGGCTGCAGGGATCAGGACAGAGGTGCTGCTTCACAGCTGGCTGTGCCCCAGAATCTACTGGTTGAACTGCAGGAGGTTCCTGCCAGTCCCTTTCTCTTGTACTCATTTTTTGGAATAAGGTGACATTCTCCCCTGTAGCGGAGTATTGCATTGAGACATTGAACAAAAAGTTTGTTTATAAGGAGTCTAAGGAAAACTAATGTTCTTAAGACTCGCTGCATTATTTTCTTTTTTTGTTTGTTTGTTTGTTTTTGTTTAGGGCCATTCTTTCTCTCTTCTTTCTCATCCTGTCTCTATCAGGAACTAAAAAAACCTGTTTAGATTTTCAGCTTTCAGATATGAATCTGTTTAGGTTTCCTCCTTTTTATAAAGATGTTCAACTCTGTAGAATGAAAAAGAATTGCTAGAAATGCATATTCCAATTCAAATGTAACATCTGGTAGGAAAAATCTTGTCAAAATGCTGAAAAAAACACAAACCAATATTGCACCATTTATTTTTAAACACGTTGGTTTTTTTCTTTGAAAATAAATTATAGTTATTTATCATTAAGAAATACAGTCCCAACCCTCTTTTTCTCTCTAGCCAAGCAAGACTTTCCCACACTGGGAGTATCCCAGTGGCATGTTGGTGACTGATCCTGCAGACTGCCCTGGTTCTTCCCTTCCAGGGGAGAAGCAGCCTCCTTCCCAGTGAGGATTTTAGCCCTGCTGTAGCCATAACTCTTGTGGAGCTGTGCTGACTGGCTCTCCTCCTTACTCCCACCTTGGCTTACTTTCCTGGTGCGGATTAATTGTTTGAATGAGGCTCAGACCCTCTGTTTCTCACAGCTGGAGCCTGGGAACTGCACGTGCTTGGCAGGAGATGAGCAGGTGGGAGTCTTTGTGACTGCTCCTTGAGAAGTTGGAAACAGCCAGCGCTGGGGGGGGGGGGGGACTAAATACTCCAGCCTTCAGCTGAAGCAGTTTTGTGGAAGAACCAGTTGAAGCGAGGAGCTAGGAATTAGGATACCCCCAAAATCAATGCTTGAGGCAGGAGGGAATTGCTACTTCATTAGCAGCTACTTAAGGGGGTGGGTGCCATCACTTTGTGTTTGTGTTCACATGGGTGAGTGAATTCTCCTGCTCTTGAGAGAAGAAAATATATTCAGACTTTAGTAATATATATAGACTTTTCTGCTTGTATTAGTTGGAAAGGACTTCTGATTTAACTAGAGATTTGACTGATTTAAACTCCTCTGTCTCAGTGGATGAAGTGGTGGTGTCAGAGATGAGCAGTCATGCTGTCACTGCAGGTTGGATACCCAGCTCAGTATCCTTATGCTGACATTGCCCTTGCCCTTGTTTTTCCTCTGCTGCCACAGGTTTCATTACTGCATACCATTTCCTCATCCTTCTGTTCCTCTGCTGTGTTTGCTTCTTCCAGTTCGGTTGTGAGAAAAGATATTTCTAAAAATAATGCCTATGCTCCATGTTATTTCTCCCTTAGAAATTGTTGATGCAAGGCTGGCATCCTTAGAGTGACCTGAGCTTTACACCTTCCCCTACCATTCTCTTATTGCTCCCACTGACACCCTTCCCCCCCCCCCGCCAAGTTAGCACCAAACAGAAATGAAGTTGGTGAGACAAAGGTTAGAACTTGCATCTACTATTTAAAAGTAGTCTTCTACAGAGAAAGAGAGATGCATGAAGACCATTTCTCCTTTTTCATGCAGCACAAAGCTTAGTTCAAGATGACCAAAGGGCTCATTGTTCAAAGTATCCTGGTTGTAGCTGGCTTATCCCAGGACAAGAAAGGCTGGCTCCCTAAACCTCTTGGGTGCCTCTGGCTGGGGGCCTCACCCTCAAGGACATCTGTTGCTTGCAGATGGTCCTGTGTGTGTGCAAAGGGAGGCAGCCATCTGTTGTGGTAGCATTGTGCCTGCTCATGGGGATTAGAGCCTTTCCCTGGAAGAACCTCCTCATGTGTGATTTCCTGTGGAGAAACTGAAGAAGAGGGTTTTTTTGCATAAAAGGTGTGGGTTGGTTTTGATAGTTTTTTTGCAGGGAGTGGGGTGGCGGTTCATCTCAAAGGCCTTAGTTACTGGTGTTAGACTTTTTTCACTCACCAGCACCTATCCACGCTCAGATATTCCACTGCTGCTCCCACAGCAGGGAGAGCCATGGTCCTGCAAATGGCCCCTGACCTTGGCTGTGGTGGGGATGGGCAGGTGCCAGGCTGGTGCATGAGGGAAGCAGATTGTGGTGTGCTGACTGACCTAGCAGTGTTTTCTACTGCTCTCAGACAAGTGCCTACATCTCTGGAAGCCTCCAGCAAATGAAAAAGACCGTGCACAACACTGCCCTGTAAGGGATCCCATACCCAAAGGAATGATGTATGTGTCAGGTGCTCAGCAGCATGTGGGTATTGGGCTCCATCCAACCATGGCTCATTTCCCTGGCATTTGGTGCTCCCACCAGCTTTGCCCCCTTTACTGCTCAGCGTTGCTTCTTACAAGCAGTGAGCCAGTGCTGTGTTAGTTCCCTTAGTCCTTGACACCTCTGCTTTCTGCTCTTCGCTGTGTGTGTTCATCAGCACAGGTGTGACACGCACAGGAGACACAGCCAAGCAGCCTCCTTGCAGAGCAGATCTGGAGATACTTGGGTGTGTGCTTTGAGTTTCTTCTAAACCAGCATCTGTGTGATCCACAGATGGGTATTTTTAAAGATAAGAACTCAATGGCCTGGTCTACACTGATCTTGGAGAGTGGTTTGGGAATTGCCTTCCATATGCCTGCCTGCTGGCTTGCTTGCAGACAACCTGGACAAGAAGACTTGGCAGCATACTGGACGACTGGAGGCCAGAACATTCTCAGCATAGATGTCATGAATGCATCTGCAGAGACAAAACAATCTGGCTATCAGGTCTGGAGCTGCTTTTGAGCTGAGGCCTTCAAGGTCTATGCCAGTGGTCCAGACAGGTGGACTTGTGTGTGATCTGGAGGATGCTTTCCTTAGCATGTGTGGTGCCTCAAGGGAGAGCAGTTTGGTTCAGGGAGCAATGCTGAGGCACTCCTCAGAGGAGTCCCTGATGCTGGAGGGATGGTGGAACAGCAGAGCACCCAGAGAATGCTCCATGTCAGGGGCAAAGATTTGAGGGCAGCTCATGTAGGCATATGGTTAAACACAAGACACATTTAAACCAACATACTCAACCTATCACTTTCCACAATTACATTATCACCTGGAGGTCAGCACAAGCTATTTGCCATCCATTCTTTTGTGATTTTGAGCTACACAGGGCATGATTACCTGTGCTGCAAACATCTCTCTTCAACTGGTGTTCACGGCACAGGACCAAGTTTCTACTGCAGCCCATGTCATAAGATGGGGTGTCATCACTCTGGGGAAATCTGAGACCTTGGCTCTCGGGGCATGTGGGAATTTACAGACAAATGCTGGAACTGCTTCTGCCCTAAGGGCTGAGCTACAGGCCAGAGCTGCCCTGGGTCTTAGTGACTGACTCTAATTTGCTTTGCACTGATGGTGTGCCTTGCTCTGGGCCTGCTCAGTCACCTCTGATAATGCAAGAAGTGCAGATGAGCCCATTTGTTTGTGGCCTTACAAAGCAGTGTGCCAGAGACCTTGCCAGCCTGTATGTGAGGGATGCTGGGGGACTCTCCAATACATGCTTCCTGGAGACAGTGGCTGTGTTTGGTAGTCTTTGAAGTGAGGGTTTTTGTCTCAGCACAAACTTGCTCCAGTTTCAGGAGAAATGCCTTTGCAGGGGGTCAGTTGAGAGCTGAACCCAGTCTGAGGAAGAGCTATCAGAAGAAAAGTCTTTCTCAAAGTATATTAAAGGAAAAAATGTGTCCTCATGTTATAGATATTGCACTTGTCCAACAATAAGGTACTCATGCTTGTCTAGCCATCGGGGGGGGGGGGTGGTGGACAGAATATTGATGTCAAAAGTTGATTTGTTTTCTTTAAATCTACTTCCATGAAGATTTTAGCCACTGTATTTATGTTGTTCTGGTCATAGGTTTTAGACCTGCAGCAAGTTTTTCTGTGCTTTCAATATTCACTGACTGTCTCTTCTGATATTCATTGACAGATGACCAAACTGATGCTTGAAATGCTGCATTTCACCACCTCTGCCCTAGGGATTCCCTCCTGTTCACCTCTCCCCCTCTTCATCTCCCTCCTGCCTGTGCTGCAGACTTGCCTCCCCTGTGCTGCTATTTCAGGCAGGCACCTTTTGTACCCCTTCCAAGACGTGCCTGTGGCAGGGGTCGTTCTCACCTCACCCCTGCTGTTCAGGAGGCTTAGGAAGGAATTGTCAGGGCTCGGGGTTCCTGAAGGAGGCAGGGAGGGAAAGGGCAGCAGATGCTGAAGTCATTAGGTGAGCAGAGGCAGGGAAATAATGACATTCCAGAAAAGCTCCTCACCCACTGAGCAACACATTCTCCTGCCCTCAGACTGATGGGTGCCTTTAGCTAGGCAGTGGCCTGAAACCATGAGTTTTGAGACTAAAATTGCTGGAGCAGCATAACTAGTACTAATTACTAACACCATAACTAGTATTAAATTGACTAGCTTATTAGCAGTGTTTAAAACTGATCTCCCATCTTTATTTGCAAAAGTCTATGAGTGGTAAATCACGGAAAAATTGGGCCTTCAAAAAACAGCTGCAAATTATTAGGAAGCAAAACAACAAAAGAAGTTATTTGATGCTGGCTCTTTTCTCTGAAGGGCTGTTAAAAGTATTTGCCTCACCTGTTGTCAATATGTGGAGATTATTTTCATACCAATACCTCTGTATATTATCTGACAGCAAAACTTAATGTGCATCAGGTGAACTGATGCAGGAAACGCTCACTGTGTGGTCTGCCACACGTCCAGATAAGAGCTGAAGAAAAATGAGGGTGTGGATGGATTGTTTGCTCAGAGACAAGAAGGCTCCAGAAGGATCACACCCGGTCTCTAAATATTGGAAGTAGGAGGAGACTACATGTATCTTCCCATTTGCTGATGTTCTTCCCAGACAAACTGTGCCACGGGGATGAACTGGCAAAACTCAAACATCATTTTCTAGGAGGTGCGTGGGCATTAAGCCCCAGTGACTGGTAATACTCTGTAGAGGTGTTGCTTCTCTCAGCTGTGGAAGTGGTAGGATGAAGAAGGAGTGAGGCTGTGCCTCCAAAGTCTGCTCTTGCAGCATTGTATTGCAGTGTCTCTCTACCCCTGTCATGCAGTGAGCTGAGAGAGTAGCCTGCTCTGTAATGGCAGGATGACCGGTCAGTGCTGAATAAGCCCAAGTGCTAATTCCTCTATTTTACCAAAATTGTTCTGTTCCTAGCCCTTTTGTTGGGAAAGGGCATCCAACTAAGGTACTTGCAGTATTTTGCTGTCTTCTTTGCATTTCATGTCCTTGGGGCCTGAGCAGTCCCCACGGAGTGCAGGTTCTTCTGCCACTCTCCCCCTGCCAAACCTCTCTGCTGGCCACTGCTCAGGATGCTGCAGACTCCCCACTCTGATGTTGCTGCCACTGCTTTCCTGAAGACCTGATGCTTGCACTTGCCCATGATTAAAAATCTCATGCTTGGAAATGGCAGTCTGAGGCTGTAGCAGAAACTGGGAATTAAATCTCCTTACAGGCAGCTCAGGAGGAGCTCTGTCTCTGCCTTTTGCCTGTGATTCACTGTGCCTTGGGAAAAAATGGAAAATAAAGGGGTCAAAAGAACCAGGAGAGAGGAGGACAGAACAGATGCTAAAGAGAAGCCTTTTCTGCACAGTGTGCTGGAGAAGCAGAGCTAACAGTCAGAAGAGCCTGTATTAACCAAAATGAAGCCAGTGATTACCACTCAGCCTGAAAAATGTTATTTCCTTCACCACAATTGCAGAGAAAATAGTGTTGGGCTAGGAGGGTTTTTTTTGTAGTTTTAAGCCAAATGAGGCTAGAAGAGGTGCAAGAAACAAGGTGAGCAGGAAGAAACTGAAAGAAGCCTCTGGAGACCAAAGGGTTGGAAAAAGAACTTGGCTGCTTAAGCCATATTTTACTTGCATTAGGGTCTCCATAACGTGCCCTTTGGGAAGGTGATGGCAGTCAGTGCTTGGAGGGGAAGTCCCAGGCAGTCCTGGAGTGAAGTATGCACTGCAGTTTGGGGGGGATGAGAAAAGTGAAAAAGATACACGGTAGGAAAATGATATGTTCAGGGATAGATTGCCCTCAACCTTACTAGAAGTTTCCCAGGGAGCTTGGCTGCCACTCACTGCTCCCCAGCTGGAGGCCGTATCACAGGCGTTTTTCATGAGAACAGCAGAAAGCACATTTCCACTGCTTTTTGCTGATGCTTCACTTCCTGAACCAAAGGATGAAGGTGTTAAGACGTTACAAGAAAACGGACCTTGAAAATGTTTCTAACATGTCTCAACCTTTCCAGTATGCGGCTTCTTAACAGTAACAGAGTAATTTTCTGCTCAGTATTTCCACAAAAGCCCTGCGTAGCACTGATTCTCTCCTGTGAAGGATTGCAGCCTCTGGAGGTCTCAGTTCCGGAAAAGCTCTAAGCAACCGAAACAAGGGTTTAATGAGATGAAACGTGTGTGGCAACGTTAGCCATGACAACATTATCAGCTTTGCTGCTGCTGCTAAATCCCAAGTGCATTTCCTATCCTAGCAAGCTTCGGTAAGATCCTCAAGGGCAGTTCTTTTTTCCGCAACACCTGGGTAATGCCGTGCCATGACTCATCCTCTGCTGTACTGTCAAAGCATGTTCAGTTCTGCCAGAGCAACGTGCAGTGTGACCCAGCGCCTGATGCTTGAATCAGGTCTATCAACCTGACCCTTTTGGGTCAGTTGTCCTCTGGACGATGACTGAGCAACACGTGCATGTGTGTATCTACGTGAGGGATGTGTTTTAAGGAGAACTGTATACCCACATAGGTAGTTTGGGTAAACAAGCCCAGCCTCTGCTTTCTTTTCCAGCTGGATTTTCAGTCAAACTTCCAGTACAGCGTTAACAAAAGGCAGCTGGAGAGAAGAGATTCAGTAAGACCTACAGGAGCCCTCGCTCTTGTCTCCTTTGGTGAACTTCATTTTTAAACTTAAATTGTCACGTTGCCTCTATGCACAATTTTTAATCAAAAACTCAACATTGAAAAGGTTAGGACAGCTTGACTCTGCTGCCCACACACCGATAGCCTGACAGCAGTTAAAGCTAATGGCAGTAAACAAAACTCCTAGCAACCTGAACAGGAAATGCTGAGGACTCTCTCTACCTGGAATAACTAACAAACAGCAGCAGTGACAGCCTGTCCCAGACCTGCCACATAACTCACCCCTGTTCTTGATGGTTTTCTTTATAAATAAAACACAGCTCCTCATCTTGCTAGTCTTCTCATCCTGTCTTTAGCACTGCTTCATCTGTTTCTACCCTGAGATTACAATCTTATTTTTAAGCATTGGGTGCAATGTGCTTTTGCATTTCTAATCTATGGGTGCCAGTGAATTGCCAGATGCCTTAAAACCTACTTTGTTTCATTCTCTGTGATTGCATGAAGGTGATGAGCTCTCAACTGTCCATCTTTTCAGTGCTAGTGACTGGGCACTGCAACTGCATTGCCAAGACAGGCACCTTATTTGCAGAAGAAAATGTTACTTCCAATGCTGTTGACAGCCACAATAATTATTGCAGATTCAGCTGAAACTTCCAAACACAAATGATGTGGTTTGTTGAAGTTGTAAGCATGAACTGAGTGTCACAGACCACAAAATGTCTCATCAGCAAGAGAAAGAGCACAGTTGTTAACACATACCTGCCATTATTGTGCCAGAATCTGTTTTATTTAGCACCAAAGTGCCTTTCTCACCTCTGAAAGCTGAAAATACAGACTGCATAAAGGGACCAGGGAGTTTCAACTGCTGATTTCTCCTTTTGAACTGAGTTATTAAATTTAAAGAGAAACTTGTCTGATTAGAAAGAGACTTTTCACAAAATCCATGGTTGGCTCACGCCTAGAATTTTATTCAATCCATTCAAAAAATAGACAGAACTATAAGGTGGCACATATTGTCAGAGTACAAATGTCACATCTTTCTTTATATGTTCAGTTTAAATCCATAGATGAGGACAGTGAAATAATTGCCCTGGCTGGGAAAATAATTAGGGGTCTTCCATGAAAGGACAAATCTTTAGGTAAGCATTTACACAAATGTATCTGGTTAAGCAGAAGTTTTTCTATCCTCTATAAAAATATAAACAGCATTTCAAAATGTCTTTAGACATGTATGTTAAAGTTATCCAATATGACATCGATGTACTGACAGAATACAGGGCCTGGGCATTATTACAAACCACATTTATTAACCAAAAACTAAAACATTTTGTATGAGCCTCAAACATAATACAATATAACGAAAGAAACAATATCAAGCTGAAGACATACAAGTATGATGTTCCTCCTCCCATATGAATTCCTTCTCTTTATTTTGTAGTTTTTGTTAATACAGCAGTGACTAAGACAGAAGTAGCACCTGAGCACAGGTTAATTGCAACTCAGGATGCAATACAACTTGCCTTTCCCAGAAAGTAACATTGCTGGGAAGCGGCATGTGCCAGGATCAAATTAAGGGCACTCACTATGTGAGTATGTTTTACCTGTGCAGTATTACTTTGATACAGACTGTATGTAGCATGTGACAGGAGGACAAGTGCAAATTACAAGGGCAGAATCTTGGCTTCCCAGACAGCAGAACCAGGCAAGAAAACTAAGACTAAACAGTATTTTTAAAGCAATAAGAAAATTAAACAAAAAGCCAACCCCTCTAAACTTTAATAGTGGGATGTACGGTGTTCCTGGTACAGTTGTCATAAATGCATCCTAGGTTTTCCCAGGGATGCAATCTGATGAGCTAAACACCTAATCATTGTTGCAAGAACTTACTTGTTCCACACAGACTGAAATGTTCAAATATACTGATACATTGGTCACAGGTCTAATCATACAATTTTTTGTTTCCCAATCCTAAATTTTTATTGTAGCAGCTTCCCCATTAGCTGCGTGATTATATAGCAGAGCACTGGATGTTGTCATTGACTAGCACTGATGCCAACAAGGCTGGTATTTTCTAGTTAAAGTGATCAAACAAAACATAAGGAAAGGGTCAGGTTTCAGATAAAGGTTGGACATTTTGAACTCTGGACAAAGTGACAGGTATCTTTGATTCTCCTGGTGCTGGCGCTTTTGTGACTGGGTTTGCCTGGGCTTTTATATCAGCTATTCTCTCCTTAAATCTTTGCTGGAGGTACTTCTCTTCTTTGGAGTAACTTTTAGCAAAAGCAGACATCAGCAGACACGCTGCCACGGCGGACCCTCCAACGCAAAACAAGATTGCTCCTGCCAACTTACATATATCAAGGGACCCATTAAACTGAATGGCATGGGTATCCACAACAACAAAATCATCTTTCCCGAGAGCTTCGATTTTCGGTGGCACAAGAAAACCCACTACAAGGACCGTTACGCCTATCAGCATAAAAGCCGTCCCAGAGATGAGTCCGACCTGGAAAACAAAGAAAGAAAAAAAAACCCCAGTTAATATGTCTTTCCAATTTCCACTTGGTAAGTGCTCCTAGGAGGCATTTGACTTTCACCGTGTCTTGCCGATTTGGTTCTCTCTTCCAGGAGAAGGCTGGTATTTTTCTCTTAGGTCACATGAGGCCCTACTAGAACTAGAATATATGAAAAAACTGCCTTTTTACACTTTGTATTTGTGTAATTATTGAAATTTCTGGAAACAATGGAATACATGTCTAATAGCACTTCATGTTGAAAGGCCCCATCAGAGAGAGGATCACAGTTTAACCCAAGTTTTGTATAATGGATTATTTCTTTAACTTTAGTTGGTGGTTAGCACCAACAGATCAGTCCCTGCTGATAGTCTATATCACACCCACTGCTTGCTTTTAGTTCATGAACTGTCACTCCTTTGCAGGGATTAGAAGGAAGTTGCTATTGCCATGAACAGATCACAGAGTATTTCTAGCATATTTCAAGTGTAAGTGCAAAATTTGGTTGACACAGAATGCCCCTGGGGGAGGCTAGGGACTGGACGGCCTCACAGGCCCCTTCCAAACTCTGCTGTTCTTCAGCCCTGTCAAGCTCCCTGACCTTAATGGAGATCTTTTGGTTTTCTTGATCCCTCGGTCACACAGCCCCAGAGTTACTGCTCTTAACCCACCAGTCCTATTCCCAGTCATCTGGCAGGACTACTGTGGGTGCAAAGCAGAGATAAACCACACTTTTAAGATATATGTGGGGTTCCAAGACAAGACACTGCTGTTTCAATGACATTATGGCAGACAAACTAGGGGATCCAAAGACCCCAGAACTGCCTTGGAAGCTGATGTATTTTGGTAAGAGTGCCCTGCTTTCAGACACAGTTATTTGGTGGTCCTGGGTAAACTGAGCAACAAAGGGCCTTTCTGGATAAACACTAAAAAACATTATTTACACAGGGGAAGTCTGGAAACGGGAGTTTCCCTCTCCAGTAAAAAGCAACAGGTGGTACCTTCCAGAATGCAGAGCTCCACCTGCTAGGCGATCTCTGGATCTGAAAATCATCCTCATACTCCCAAATTGAAGCTGTGCAGTCCTCGTAAAACTGATGCAGGTAGGACCGAACTCCGTAGCGTTGGTATCCTCCCTCGGTGCTGCCCTGCGCATGCTTGGACCCGCAGATGTCAGCATAGGAGCTCATCCTTCCTGCCTGCAACGAGAGGTGTCATGCAATCCAGATCATTATCAGTGTGGCAGGAGAGCAGAAATGGCTGCAAACTCTCCAGATGACATGAAAAAAAGCAGTGTGGTAGAGACCTTTCCTTCAATTTTTTTTTTTTTTTTCCAAACCAAGAAATGAGCCGGGTGGAGCTGCATGCAATGACTCAGCTTAAGCAAACTCAACGAACTCAGTGTCTTGGCACAGAAAGGCTAAAGGTGCTGCAGGGAACATTCCCTCCCATGTACGGGGTGCTCACTCCCCATCTTTTGCACTAGTGTGCTACTGTGTTTCCATGGAGATCAAAAAAAGCAGAATATGCCAGGTAACAAAATCCAGCATCTCTCAAGGACTCCTATCGCCTCTCCTCCAGACTGCTTCTATTGTTTAACCAGAGTTTGCAACCTTAGGAACTTTCCAAACTGCTGGGTAACAGGGTTTTTTTTAATGTGTTTTTTTTTTTTTTTTTCCCCTGAGCTTCTGAAGTGCAGGACTACGCACTGACATACCATTTACAGCCATGGGAAACAGAGGCAAAATAATTCCTAGACAGATTTAAGCAGTATAGGACTTGTACTTAAATATGGATAGTTAAAAAAATGGAATGCCACAGCAGCACCAATCTGCTCAATAGGGAAATATTAAACTTATGGCAAAGTACTGCTTCCTTGGAGAAGTCAATGTCCAAGCTCCTACTGACTTCAATAAAACCAGAATTCTGCCTGCTATAAAAACTACCAAAGTTCCCTACTCTTTCCACTCCATGGAAGTTCTCCTGGCACACAAAATCTGGTTTTAACTATACAACTCTAAGGCCTGAACTTGCTTGCACGGGTGTGATGCTACTGAATTCAATGAAATAATACTGGCCCCTAAAAACAACTTGAGCAATAGGTCAATGTTTCTAAAGCTGACCGACTTCTCTTTAAAGAAGCTCAAAAAGCTTTAGTCCAAAGGGAAATGTTAATCAGAACTTGCATCTGAATGTCATGGCTCAATTTATATGAGCTTCAAGCAGTACATCAGTTTGCCACAGCAATTTCACCTAGAGGGAGGAAGCTTTGATGTGGTCATGGAAGCTAGGACCTCCCAACTTTGCTGTCCTTCAGATCTTTGCCCTCTGAGAGTGGGGGATCTTGCTGGGTATGAAATACCTGGGTATGCAAAAAACCCAAACAGTGGTACATTCAAATTGAGGACAATCTAGAAAATATTGATGGGGAGCTCAAGCCCGAGGCTCATCAAAGGGGTTTTAACTTTAAAAATATACAAGGCTCCAAAAATTCACCTTTGTGAAATTTGACCTGTCCCCCCCACGCACACTTGAGTTGGTCTGAGGCAATAATTAATATAATAATCCAGTGTCTCACAATAGCCTGAATGAAGCTCTTGGCTGGCTCTGAAATCACTGCTGGTATAAACAGTCAATTTCCAGCCTTTTTAAATCTGTTCGCATTTCTGGCTCAGGAATAAAGAGGGATTTGCTTTTTCCTCTTTACAGAAATCAGTTATCTTGGGGTTTTATTTATTTTGTATATCTAATATGCATTTAGTCTGGAATTTCATGATCTCAACCTCTTAAAATTGCACATATCTCTCCTACAGCCTGTGATGAGGTTTGAAGGCTCCTGCAGAAGTCATGACCCAGTGGAAGGAGGTAGCCCACATGTTCCTGGGGGACCTGCCAAGGGCTGGGGGGAACATTGCTAGTGGCTGGCCTTTGCAGAACAACAAGGTTAGTGCCAGGCACACCTTCTGTCAAGAGTCCCTTTTTTGAACCCAAAACTGACTCTCAATCCTCCGCAGATTTCCCTTTTCCACCTCAGCCACTGTAAAGCTTTAGGAAACCAAAGAATCACTCTCCGACTCTGCGGATGGGCTTGCTCTCTGTTGATAGTACAGCACCGGTGTCCTTCAGAGAGAGCTCAAGCTGCTGGCCTTCCCAGGCAAGGCAGAAGGACAGGCAGGGTGGACAGAGACCTTGAGACAGCAGGAAACTCCTGGGCAGCAACAGCTGCTTACCAGGTGAGCGGGGAGAGCCTGGCCCCTGGGCCAACCTGTGTCACGTTGTACACAGCTAACACTTATGTTTCCAGCTACAGTTAATATACTGAAAAACTTTCATTTCTGTCAGGGCTTAAGCCCAGGTGGCAGTTCAGCACCTCACAGCCACTCGCTCACTTCCAGCCCCCACACACCCATCGTGGTAAAACAGGGAATAGAATAAAAAGTAAAGCTTGCAGATTGAGTTAAGAGCAATTTAATAATTGAAGCAAAGTAAAATATAATAATAGTAGTAAATTAAAAAAGGAGAGCTAAACCCCAAGAAAAACAAGTGATGTACAATACAGTTGCTCACCACCTGCTAACCCATGCCAAACTTCATCCCCAAACTGCCACTGTCCCCTTCCAGGTAACTCCCTCAGTGTCTATACTGGGCACAAAGTTCTACATTGTGGAATATCCCTTTGGCCAGCTCGTGTCAGCTGTCCTGACAGAGCATGATACACTGAGAAAGTCCTTGGCTTACAGTAAGCCCTAAGCAGCAACCAAAACATCAGTGTGTTATCATGCTATTCTCACATCGAGTCCAAAACACAGCACTGTACTGGCTACAGAGAAAAAAATGAACTCTGTCCCAGTCGAAACCAGGACAGTCTGTTGTGCTTTTTTACCATGCTATGAGGCTCTGAACACTTACTTTACACCATTTATATGGTGTAGCTTACCACAGCTACCCCAGCTCTCACACACAGGGTCATACCACCTATACCTCAAGGATAAGATCACTTTACATCCATATCCCTCAACCTGTCTTTTAGCTATGAGTAAGCAAGGAATCCATATTCCACATCAGAAAGAGAATAAAGTACAGAATAAAGGAGAATAAAGAGGTCAACCAAAGCTCTGCAGAGACTCATTCTCTTATGTCCTTACTTAGATCTTTATTCTCACATCCTTAAATAAATTCTACCTCCTTAAATAAATTATGCTTCACTCCTTGCCAACTTAAGTCATTCAGGTAAACATCATTTAGCATCACATAATGAGCAGAACGAGAGATATGTTCCCCAGATGTGACTCTGTAAGGTCAACACAGGGATGAACCAGAATTAACACGACCGGATAATGTGGCCTGCCAAAATCTTGCTTGTATTACTCCAGCTGCCACCAGGAGCATTCAGAAAGCAGGTTAAGGATACTGCTGAGTCTGAACCAGCAACTTTAGTTATTGTAATTTATTTAAAAAAACTCTATGTGACATGACAGAAAGCTGTATAAACACTATCTTGCATTCACTGCACTGTCTGTAGGTTTAGTCAAGCGATAAAAAGGAGGATGCAGTGCTTCTAACAGCTTGATAAAGAATTGCCTGGAAGGGCCACACAGCCTGGAATCACTTATATGACACACAGATTCTTTTTCTTTAGCAATCTAAAAGGCTAATAGATGGTTTTGGTCAGCCATATGAGCAAAATGATAAATAAGAGCTGGGAGGTGGAATAGAAAACAAAAGAATTATCTTTTGCTTGAAAGAGTTGTGATAGCATCAAGTAATATGACCTTTTAAAATGGAAGGGGGGAAAAAAAAACCTGCCAGCATCATTAATTCTTTTCAAGCACTGCATAATATTAGTCCTTCTGAACATTTTCTTGATGTTTAGACTCTTTCACTTATAAGCAACCTCCTACCTTTTGCAAAATAACTTGGCCTTTTGAGGGAAGAGAAAGAAGAGGAAGAGCAAGAAGAGTGCTCAGCCCTGTATGAAGCATCCTGGTAATTTGGCCTAAGATGGTCTCCTCTCTCAGCTGCTATGTAAACATGCTGTTGTTCTTGCTACTTACAGATGGGGCAAAGGAACTGAAACAGTCAGAATATGGTGGGAGAAAACAGTTCTCCCCAAATAAGAAGGAAACTTTTGTCACAGCATCAATTTTACATTGGACAAATAAAGACTGCAGCAGCTACGATCTCTGGAGTGTTGATGTGTATTTGCATGTCTTGCCTTCACGGCCGAGAAACTAAAAGCTGAAATGTTGGGAAACTTTTGCTAAAACAAGTGTCGCTGTTACCCATATCTGTGTTATGCGTGAGCTGAGAACATGCATCCAGGCCGCAGGAAGCGGTTTAGTCATGAAGTTTTTCCCTGCCTAAACCCAAGGTGCTTAGGAACGTGTGGGATGTAGGATCACAGCTTCAGAGCACTGCGTAGTAGCAATCCATCCCCTAGCAACTTTTGTTTCCATGGCGAAAGCTGTCCTGTTTACTTTGAGCTTTACTATTCCCTGCTAATCTGAGGAGATGTGACTGGATTGGTGAACAGACAGATTAAAAGATGAGCCAAACCTATGAAAAATTACCCAGTAAATTTTCCAACTACTTTGCTTTCTTATGGAACGATTAAACACATTAAAAAAAAAAAATGTAAGGAATTGGCATTTGAAAAGCAGAACAAAAGGAAATAAGGATGTGCCATTGCTCTGTGACACCACACAGCCTCCGAATGCAAGCCACAAACGCTGATGGTTGGCACAGGTTCAGATTTAGATACTTTGACCCTTCTGTTCAGAGGACCACGTTTGCAGTCCTGACCTAACAGAAAGCGGTATCCCTTCGAAGGGTGAACACCGCAACAAATAACCCGTCTTCTGATGCCTCCTCAGCTCCCTGCCACCCCAGCTCCCGGCACTTTCCAGGCTGCTCCTGCCCCGCTGCCCTCCCGGCTCCCTGCGCTCGCAGGAGGCTGCGGCGCTGCCACGGGCACGGCATGGCCACAGGCACCTGCTGCCGCTCCTCTGAGCAGGGAAGGGGTGCAGGGCTGCCCTCCGGGGCGCGACTTCTGCGGCCCTGCCACGCACGGCGAGCGGGGTGCGGGGGCCGTGCGGGCGAGCGGCGCCTTCTCCCGTGCCCCGGCGTGGCGGCACCGCCCGCTCCGCAGCCGCCAGGGGCCGGAGCGGGATGCTCTCCCTCTCCCGCTTCTCGGGAGAATTCCGCAGCGCCCGCACCCCGGAGGAGCTCTGGGCGCCCGCGACCCTCCCGGCCGGTGGTGCCCCGAGGACAGAGGGGAGCCCGGCCCGGCTGACCCTGCCGGGCAGCGCGGCACCAGCCTGCCCCGGGAGAGCCGCACTCCCCACAGCCCGGAGGCAAAGCCGGGGCGTCGCTGTCCCTCCCGTCCCCCGCCGCACAGCCGCTGTCCCTCCCGTCCCTCTCCGCACAGCCGCTGTCCCTCCCGTCCCTCTCCGCGGGATGCTCCGCGCCGGCGGTCGCAGGACAGAGTCCCCCCCCCCCGCCCTCACCGCGCCCGCCGAGCTGCCGAGTCCCCAAGTTTGCCGAGCGGGCCGGCGCCGCGGCTTTTTACCTGTCCCTCCTGCCGCTGCCCTCGGCCGGCGAGCCCCCTTGGCGGCGGCGCTAGCTGCGGCCCTCCCGCCCCGGTCCCATCTCCTCCGCTCTGCGCCGCGCCGGCCCCAGACACCACGTATTATGTAGGGCCCGGAGCGCCGCTCGCTGCCGCGCCGTGCCTGCGCACTGAGCCAACGCCGCCGCCGCCGCCGCCGCCGGGCAAGGACCGGCGCCGGGCCCCGCTGGCCCGCCGCCCCCGCCTCGGGCTCCTTGCCCGGGGAACGGGGAGGGGGGGAACCCGCCGCTCCCCGGCTGCCGGGATTCGGGTCCCTCCGGCCGTGGCCGCTCCCCGGGCCGGGCAGGCCCGCAGGTGTGCACGCCAAGGTCACCGGGTGTGCCCTCCCCGCGTGTCGGGGGCACAGGAGGATGGCGGCCTCGCCGCCCCCAGCGCCGTTTAATCGGCACGGAAAACAGCGGGGGCTCGACGCTGTTTGTCCATCCGAGGGGACAGGCACGGCAAGAAAGTGTCGTGCCGAGGGCAAGGCGCTGAGATCTGCGGGGAAATGGATCGCTCAGCAGGAGACCCAGAGGGGCTGCTCAGAGAGAGTGAGGCTCAGAGTCGAGCGCCTGGGGTCTGTCCTGATTGCAACAGGCTGGTGGTTCAGCGCGAAAAAATTTGAAAAAAAAGCAAGTTTGGGGATTTAAGGAAGCTAGTTAGAGAGCATGACAAGGCGCTAAGAGCTGGGAGATGCTGCAGTGTATCCAATATGTAATTCCTCTGAAAAAAATAATGAGAATGTGAAGGGCAAGAGTGCTAAAGAATCATATCCCTGTGGTGTACTGAAATAACGCATGAAAATAAGAGTATTGCTGCATGCAGAAAAAGTGGAAGGGCAGTAAGGCAAAATGGGGTAGTATAGCCAAAAAACAAGGTATTTTTAAAGGGCTCAACTCACTAAAACATGTGAAGAAGAAGGTGAGAGTAATGGTTTCATTAATAGCGCAAGCTCCTTTGAAAAGACCCTGCATTTGATCATAACAGTAAGTTTGGACAGTTGCAAACTAGGAATCCTAATAACAGCTATTAAAAAAAGAGTAAGTAAGGGATTACATTTGGAGGAAGAAATGCTGGTTTCAGTGCATTTCATCCTGTCCATCCAAAACTGTTACGCCTTTCCTGTATCAGGCAATGAGTAATTCCAAAAGTGGTTCCCCTCACCTGAGCAGAGTTACTTCCTCGGCAGTGCACTGTTCAGTGAGTAGCATGAGCATACCCCAGCCCACAGCACATAGCAAGTATTAAACTTTGTGAAAACCCAGGAAATACAGTGAAGTGATAAATGAGTGAAAAGCCAGGTGTTGTATCAGTTTTAAAAGAGATTCTGTGATTGATTATCCAGTAAGATTAACACCAGATTTACTTGTAGTATTGCAGTTATGACTGCTACTTTATCTCAGATTAGGAAGATGTCTTCTGTAGAAAAAGCAATTAATCTATGTGATCCCTCTGTTAACAAAGCTTTTTTTGATTATTTACCTACTGACAAAAGCAATAAATAAAAGGAATATGAAATACCTGTGTTAGCCTAGTACCGTTTTGTTTCCTGACACTGAAATTATATGCTCAGCTAACCAAGACAAATTAATATTTTAGCAGTGGGAACATTTGCAGTAATGCAAAAATTGATCTGTGAACTCCAGATTAACAACCTTGAAGGTTAACCATTGATAATGTGATATTTTGCTTTTAGTGAACTTTTAGTGCATTGGGAAAGCTGTAAACTCAGCCTGAGATCAGAGCTATTCTTGAAGTGTAGCTGAGTTTGCTTATGAAAGGCATTGAACAGAAGAGTGTAAATGTCCTGTTTAGCCTTGAAATAGGTAACATCAATGCAAATATGTTTTAGAACACCAGGATCTATAGGTCATGGTGGGACTCAGCTGCTGTTAAATGAAGGAATTTCCAAATGTAAGTCTTTCCTCAGTACTCAACTTTCACAAAACGTAGACTGTGTTTATGCTGGGGGCTTTAACTGGTCATGGCATGGAGAACAAGTTCAGTATTGTACCTCAAGCTTTAGATGCTATAACTTGTTTGGGTTTTTTTCCCTTGTGGAGAGGGAACCCAAGTCTAGTGCTTTCTTTATCTCCCACCTGATATCCTACAGGTTTGCAATGGACAGTAGTGAGCACGCTGAAGAAAGAAAAATCCTTTCAAGAACTTCTGTGGGTGGTGGTTGCCATAGAGTTTACAGGCTTCTCTCTTAGTGAGAGTTGAAGTGATTTTATCAGCCAGTTTGATGAACACAGCTTAGTTAGCTTCTGGGAACCTGTGCTGAATCAGAGGAATTACAGCTTCCCTGAAACGCATTTCTCTTGTAGCAAAATGCAGCAATTGGTATGAGAGTCTTGTTCACTGAATTGCAGATGTCTGCCCCTATTTGCTTAATGGTGATGGCAAGATTCCAGAGGCTGTTCTTCTGTTTCACATGCTGTGGAAAACTGTGGCCTGAATAGTTCTGCTGTAGTGACATAACTGACACAGTTGCCTGTCCCTACCTTCCTAATGACTGGCTCGCCTTCATTTGGAGAGCAAGGCCCATAACACTCCTACTCCTGAAAAATCTTCAGTTGACATGGATCCAAAGGGAGCAGGACTAATATCTAACAGCTGTCTGCTCTTCTTCTGGCTTCGAGTTTCCTCAAGTTTTCCCTCTGTCATTCAAAAGGTCCCTTTAAGTGGCCAAGTAATACTGGGGAGGAATGGGGCAACAAGGCAGAGGTCAGTTCAGTTCTGTAGTGCTGTTCTAGGGCTAGGAGGGTATATTACAAAGAGTATTTTAGTTTTTCGAAACTTCTGACACAGAGCATGGTTTATGAATGAAAGTATCTGTCAGACTCTAGACAGATACTGCCTGCTGCTGCATTCCTGTTTTATCTCAGGTAATTTGTCTTTTGCTATTGTCCAGAAATCAGCGCTTGGCTAGCTGTTTGTCAGATACTGCTGTATTTCTCAGTGCTTTGTTCAGAATGTTCTAGCTAGCAAAAATGATTAATTTTGGTAATTTGTCATATTCTGCCATCACCATCTTTGTATATAGATTTGTTCTTGTCCCCTGAGCCAGAAATACAGAAGATGCTTTCTTGACAATCAAGATCATAAATCTAGGTGCTTTTGTTCTATCTTACCCTGAAAATATATGGTCTAGCAATTGTTAGTTCTCTTTTTCATTCTTGATGGTGCTGGTGAATTTGAATATCACAATACCAGGAATATTTGGGAGCTGTGTAATCTAAAATGCACATAGACAAATGATTGAAGATGTGGCAACAACAGGAATCTCACATGAGGCAGCAAACATTTGCCTCTGAGGGGATGCTGAGCAAAGAGGAATAGGCAGGATAAATTAAAAAAGATTCAGTGACCCATCTTCACTCAGAGACTGCCTCCATTCATCATGTTTGTGTTTCCAGTGTTTGGGAAGAAACTTGCTTGCTCTTCATGCCTGGTTGTTTCCAAATAAGCTTTGTAGATGCAGTGTGTCTCCATGGTTTAGAGGCAAAAAGCAAATTTAGACACAAATGAAACAGCAAAATATCAAACCCACCATTTTCTAGAAGTGTCAAGTATTGGACAGCAAATGTTTGCAGCAGAGAGTATTTTATTTGCAGCAGCAGCTACTGCTACCGCTAGACGGCTGTGTTGTTTTAAGTTATACCGCCTATGAAGATCAATGCCTTGGAGCTTGGGTTAATTTTTAAAATTTCATTTCTCAAGGGAAGTGTAATTCAAAGTCAAGGGCAGGTGAGGGGAAACTGTTCAAAGTCATTCTAAGAAGTTCCGTTTTTTCAAGAGGAGATGTCATGCTGAGCACCCCTGTCAAGGGAAGACTTTTAAGACTGCTCTGCTCCCAGTGGGACAGCCAGCCAGGAGCTGAGCTTCTGGGTGGGCTGAGCTGTAGCTGCCACATGTGTGAGTTACTTGTGCTTGAGTGACTTAGGCTGTACTCTTGTCTGTGGTGCCTGTGAGGAAAAATGTTCGGACCAAAGTGTCTTTTGGTAACTCTCACATGCCTGTGCGTTCTGTTCCCACAAGTGAGGTTGCTGAAGTTGCCTCACATGCCATGTGCCAAGTTCCTCTGTGTTTTGGTGCCCACATGGAAATGGGAGCAACTGAAAACTTGACCTCTACTGTGAATGCTGAGTGTCATAAGGATTGCATTAATAACTGCTCTCAAAATCCCCCGGTGTCTTAATATTTTATCTGTCTGATCTTCTGTTTCAGAAGTCTTTATACTGCTTCCTATCAGCTTTTGGTAAACTGGCTGGCTTTTATAAAGCAGCCATTATAAGTTTATGTTGCAGTTACTCTGTGGTTGGTCTCTCATATACCTTTATGTGTAATACAAGCGTTGACAATAGGGCAGAGTGAAGGTAGTATACAAATATAGTGTAATAAACATGAGCAGAGTTTTAAAAGACGTATTTTGATTATAATGGTAAAGATGGGAAGGACAACACTGGTAGTGTCAGAGAGTGGCTGTTAGTAGGCAGGAACCACACTGGCTCCAGGATGCTCTAAAAACCTCTGTGCAAAAGCATCTTCTGGTTCAAGGAGTTGTTTGTTTTTGTTGTCTGAAACAATGTATTTGTAATGTAATCAGCCAGTATATCAAGCGTTCATTGCCAGGCTCTCATTGATTGTCTGTTAGTCTATATTTCTTGTTCAGAAAACACTGCTGGATTTTAGTGATGAAAGTCTCTCTCAAAACAATTACTTCCCAGAGAGCAGTGAGAAGGGTTAGATGAGTGCTGTCTCAACTTTTGCAACCAAATATATATTTACTTTCAAGAGAATCTCTATCAAATTTCAACCTGAAGACAACATCTGTGTTGCTATGAGGCCCTCCAGAACCTTTAACCTCTATTTGGAAAGAAGAAGTTTAAACTAAAGAGAGCATTCACTGATTGTTTTTACGATGTATAGATGTTATGACAAAATAAATACGTCAAATCTATCCAAAATGTTTGAATAGAGTCACAAGGGAAATGTTATCTTCTTTTTAGCCAGTCCAACAAGAATTTGGTTCCCCCTTTGACTTTGATGCACTTTCAGAGGCCATGGGACTGGTGGGATTACAGGGATTATCCTCAAGAGAGCAGAACACTATTATTTCTGAACTTAAAAATAGTTGAAGTTCTGTGGTTGACATTGTCCACCTTAATTCACTATGTTCAAAAGTAAATAGCGAACAGTCATAGGAAGACCAGTTCCACTCTCATGAACACCTGAGAGTGAGAAGTGTAATCTCTTTGATGTATGAGCCAGCAAGGTTCCAATGTGAATATCATCCTTTTGACATCATCCTTGGACTTGCATGTGAGGCATTTAAAACATCACTGCATTTGTGAAGATGTCACAAGAAAAGACTGATTGATGTAAATCTTCTGCTTGTGCCTACAGAGTTTAAAAACCCTTTTGATTTCTATAATCATGTTTCACTGGGGGCGTGCTGCTCTGCACTTGGTAGAGCTAATTCAGCAGAGCACCTTTTCTCTCCAGAATTTTTAATCTCTGTAACAGAGATTATGTGTGCAGATCACATAAGAAAACAGTGGACGTGTTTCCCAACAAAATATGTTTCACTGTCCCCTTTCTGCTGTTTGCTTGCTTGGTGTTATATGGTATTTTACTTGTTGAAGAATGAGTTTTTAATGGGGGAATTAAGTCACTTTTTCATTCTATTCCCTTGTTTAATAGCATGCTTATGACAGTTGCTCATCTTAGGTGTTTTGTGCTGGGAAGATTGAAGTTTAAGGGACAGAACTTCAAAACATTAGGATCTAATTATTTGGGCAACGGTATCTAATTAAAGAAAGCTAAACCTTTTGCAATCAGTGAAATGTAGTTGTCTAAATAATACATTTGAGTGCCTTGTTTTTTTAACGTGAGAAAATTAATGTGAGTGGGATTGTTTTAGTTTGTTTTGGGTTTTTGTTTTTGTTTGTTTGTTTGTGTTGAGTGGTTGTTTGTTTGGTTCGGTTTTTAACCAATTCACACTGTACAGTGCCATATGTCCCAATCATTTTTTGCTTGGTGGTATGATGATCATGATGTTATGGCATGGTTTGGTGGTTACTGACATAGCTTGGAACTTTCACTGGGTCACGAGCTATGTCTTTTTATTAGGTGTTTTGAGTGCAATTTGGATGTTCTACAGCTAGAAGTGGAAAAAGTAGGATCTTCCATTCATGATTGATATACCTAGCATTCAAAGAAATTTCTCCAATTCTTTTTGCCTATGTTATTAATTTCAAGGCTGAAAGATACCATTATGCTTTTCTAGTCAACATCTCTCATAACCGAGGGCAATGATTCTGTTTTCCAACTTCCGGAATTATTTTTGCCTGTTACATAAATTAACACATAATTTTATTTTGACAGATTGTAAATTCACTGAAAAAATGTTTCTGGAGGGTTGGAAAAAGGTATTATATTTTTATTGGCTCAGCAGAGAAAAAGAAAATGGAAGTAGAAAGGAAAGATTTTGAAAAAACCATTTTGATAGAGCACTACTTGAAATATTTCAAGTGACAATTGAAATGTCAAACTATTTCTACTTTGAAACTTAATCCTTTGATTCTTCTATTTAAAATAATGGTTTAATTTTGTTTAATAAATGGACCAAGACAGAGAGAGAAAAGGTAAGACAAAGAAATGTATTAACCTCAAATAAAACATAACCTTTCAGTCTGTGCGAGTCCAAAATAAATGTTTGTGTTTTGTAATGAAACCAAAACGCCCATTGTTTCTCCAGCTATAGTGGAGGTCATGACTTTCTAGGTTACTTATTCCAGTGGTTGGATGATTTTGCTGTTGTAAAGGTGCATCTTGGTCATAATCTGTTTAATTACATCGAATAAACTATGCCTTTTATAGAAGAGACTTTTTAGTTGATGTATAGCATTTTCATTGCTGTAATCAACACTGTGGCTGTTACAGTAGAGGCAATTTCTGATAGTTAATGACTGTAATTTTAGAGAAAATAATGTATTGTGAAAAGTGCTCAGAATTAATGCAGTGCTAATGCAGGCTAGAAATGAGGAACCTTGTTCTAACCCTAAGGCTAAGTAATTGTTTTAGCGATTTGACTAGGAGTTTGCTAGATTCTTCTCTGTCGTATTTCTTAATCAAGATTGGTAGTCTTTTTGGAAGACACCTCAGTCCACAAGAAATAACAGGCTTCACTCAGAGGTTGTCTGAAATTGCATAGCCTGAATTATGCAGAAGGCAAGAAAACACTTCTGTGCTTTTCAGTATTATCTTGAAAGATGGTAACATGTCTTATTACCCCTTGGGCAATAGTGCAATTCCATTGAAGTCAAAGGCAGAATTCCCTGTAATGTCAATAGAGTTCACATTTCACTACTGACTCAGCTCTAAGTGCTTCCTCACTTTAGGTGCCTGTCTGGAATAAAACCTGAGGCTCTCTTTGAACCTTAAGTGTGCGGATGGGGGTGATAAAAGTGTTTTGCCAAGATGTTTGACATGCTGCCTGGCTGTTGCAGTAATGGCATCTAAACATAATATCTATTCAGTGGAAGAATAGCCTTGTAACACTCAGACTCCTTCAAGCCTTGGGCCAGGGACATTTTCAGATGCCTCTAGTACCTACTGAACTGAGGCAGGTTATTATAACTCGTTTAGAATTACTACACAGAAGTAAAGTTGTGTGAAGAGACCCTTTCAGACTTTCTTTGGCAGAGAGGTTAGGTAGTTTCTTCATGTTGTCCAGGGCAAGGTTTTGGTGGCTGTGAAGGAGTTTTTGGTTCATTTTGGGGTTTGGATTTTTTGTTTGTGTTTGTTTGTTTGTTCTGTGCTACCTAATAAATTAGCATTTCAAAACAAGACTAATTTGTTTCTTTGTTATAAATCACAAAAGAGGAATTCCCTCAGCAAAAAAAATACACCCAAACCAAATAATAAAACAAAAATAAAATAAAATAAATAATAAAATAATAAATAAATAAATAATAAACAATAATAATAATAAATAATAAAACCTGTTGCCACGGTGGCTCAAGGGCCTCCTGAATGCATGATTAATGCTCATGTGCCCTTTGACTTCCAGTTAATAGGTATTTAATCTATTACCCTATTTAAACCCCGCTTCAGGAATGCTTTATAATGAGGTTCATCACATGTGTTGCCTATAAGGGCTATAAGGGGATGAGAAGCTCAACTTCTTTCTTGGTAAAGTCAACAGATGAGCTGTAGACCTGCAAGTTGGTGAGTGTGAAACTCTTGGTAGCAGTTCTTTCTGCTCTTTGGTGTGTAATGAACTTCTGGAGCCTTGCCTTAACTGTATGTTGCAAAATAAAAGTAATTTACAGGAGCGAGCTTTGTCCCTGAGAGTGCTGGATGGAAGGAAGCTCATCTACAGGTTTTGGGAATTGATTTGTCTGTAAAGTACTGATACACTGAGTTTGTGCACTTGACAGTGGCCTCTCTCAAGAGAATATACTTACTGTGTAAGTTGACTGTTATGTATGTATGTTTAACTCTGAATAAATATTTCTTCAGACATGCCAGAAGAGAGAACTGGGTTGTGCCAGCATCTTTAATGTTTACTGCTGTCTCCATCTGCTGCTGCTGTAATTTCCTCTCTTGAGATCCTGTTTGTTTTGACTCTTGTTCCCCTTGTATGTTAATTACACTCATGCTGTCCTCTTACTGATGAGGAAAAAGTTGATATAGAAAGGTCAGCAAGAAGCTTGTTCTTTGTTACATGTATTTGCTTTAATAATATGTGGGTGTTATTCTGTTATATTTTTTGCATGTTTTTCTGTTGTCCTGATCTTGGAAACTATGAGGTAAATTAGGAAAAACCTGTACTGAATTCCATTAATGCCAAGCCAGATTGGAGTTTGCTATTAGTTTTTGTTTAATTGTACCAGATGTTTTATAGGCTTCTGGTGTCTTCTCCCTCTAGAACATGTTTACCTGTTGGATTGTATCTTTTACTTAACAAGGATTAGAGGAGTTTTGAAAGAGATACTGGATGCTGTGCTTTGTAACGGTAGAGAAAAAAAGAAGCCATCATGCTTGACTTTGATGACTCTTTTGATTGCTTCACTCATTAAGGGCACATTTTAGAGGTAAGGCGTTCTCATACCTACTGTTCTAGCATCTGAGAACATCGTGAACCCTGGGTAGCTCTGAGGTAATCAATGTACTTCCCAAGAAGGAAGATGTATTTCTGACTATGTGTTCATACCTCACAGCGGATTTTTAGCTCAACAAATAGCTACAGATAATGTACTCAGTGATTTGGGATTGCAAACTGGGAAAAGGTGCAGCTATGAGGTCTTATTTCTTAGCATTTTGGGTACCTTAGCACACATCCTTCAAAAATCCATTCCAACCTATAGCAGCACAATCATTTGGCATATATACTCAGTGTCTGGTATATTTTGAGTGAGATAAGACTGGAAATGAATAAAGAGACAGAGACAGAAATAGGGGGAAGTGGTTTGATACCCATGGATTTGGAGGCCTGCACTGATGTATCATTTGTTACATTATCTGGCTGCATACTGTTGGGATTTCTCATTACATGTTAGTAACTGTACAGCTTTATGGAAATGTATAAACTCTGTCTTGAAGATATGATAAACAAAGGCTGAAGTTGAAGGTTCAAATCCTTTTGAAATTCATGGAAATAACATTTTTACAACCTTAGTCTAGGCAATGAGTTAAGGAATGCAAAATGGGTGGCAGTTCCATCAAGGTTATCTGAGGTGATAGTTATTGTAGATGGCTTGATTTATGTTCAGCATTATGCAGGCTTTTTAAATTCTGTTCCTAAAATGTAGTTTTATTCTGCATAATATCACCACTGAATGTTACAGTTAATTTTGATAAACCACACTTCCATTCAAAACTGTTGCTGCATTCCAGTGAGACACAGAAGTTTACAAAGTATTTGGAGTGTATTTAGAAATAAGGTTCACTTTACAATATGACTTACACAATTTATCTGATATTTATATTCAAAAAACTGTTCTACAATGCATGCTTTAGGGTCTGGTGGTTAAATTTTTATATTCATAAGAACATTCCCTTTCTTGGTACATAGATACCTAGTGAAAGAAGAAACTGCCTACATTGTATAACTCCTTACACAAAAATTGCTCTCAAATGCTAGTGAAGGCAATTTCAGCTTAGTGTTTTTAATGAAAAATGTGTAAGAATACCAAACAAATTACAAATGTAATGGTGTCCAAAAACTCTTAAGATGTGATTTCTCGGCAAATGAAATAAACAGAAAACTTGATCCAGAATCTTTTTAGCTAACTCTTAAACATGTTGTTTTTTTTCCCCTGGATGTTTGGATTCCTCCATCAGGGAAGAGTTCAAAAGTACTCACTCATCCTTCTTTGGAGCAAATTGATATAGCTCTGCTTGAAGTTAGTAGAACTATGATGATTTTTGTCTTCTGTGGCCATAAATTCTCTGAAATCTGAATTGCATAGCAATACTCTTTATCTTGCAGAGAGGCCTTTGATTTGAGTTGACAGTATTTTCTGAGTATTGTTTCAGAAAAAGGTGGTGTTGCCTAAATGGCTGTGGGGAAAAAACGACTCCAAGCCAAATTAGGTAGGAGATAAGATAAGGATACAAAGGTTTTAATGAGCCCCCAGGCTTTCTGGAATACCCCCAGCGTGCGCCCCCGAAATACAGATGTTCCCAGTTTTATAATGATTTTCACCCAATCCCGTCCAGCCACCACCCAGGTTCTGCCCCCGCCACACCTCTTGGAAATTGGGTCTGGGGGCGTTTTGGGACCCCCTCATCTTCATCTTCCTCCGAGCACGTAATGTCCTTGGAGGCTTTCCAGAATTCTAGGCCTGAAGGTTGTTGGGTCTAGGCTATATCTTGTTCCGTAGGGTTAAGATGTTCCTCTATCCTTCTGCCTTGAAAAAGAGACTAAACAGGCTAAGGAATTTAGGGAATTGATATGGGAATGGGTAACAGGGGTCTGAGCTGGTGTGTTAAGGGTAAAGGGATAATATTGCTGCTACTCTAAAATCTACATTTACTACATAACTACTTCTAAGATCTACAAAAATTAAAAAAATTAAAACATCAAAATTCCAGGGTATCAGTGGCAAGCCAGGGACTGGCTTGGACTGCTATGGGGTTGTTACATCTTACAGCACTAAACTACAGCCAACAGTTAGAACAGACCTGTAGTTTAACAAAATTTTCAGCACACAGTGTTAATGTTGAGCAGCATATATAATATTAAGTGTCTTGTCTGGAATGTGTGTCCAAGAAGCCTTTGCTAGAGGAAGCTCAAAATTATCCAGAGAATACGCTTTTGGTAAGAGACCGACCTAAAATTGGGTAGAGTGTGACAATACAGACAGCTACTTATTTGGTCTCTTCGTTCCTGTCCCATCTGTGCATGCCAAGTAGTCTTAACCACGTCAGAAAGTTTGTGGAAGTCACCTCCTCATCTCATACCAAGCAAAATACTGTTTTCTTTTTCTTGCTGTTGGAATACCCCAGGGACCTTAAAAGGAAGTGCCGGTGATGGGCAGTGGTGTTTGACCGATGTGGCTCATCACAGGCAATGTGATCTGTGTGAGGGAGGAAGCCTGATAAAATTTTCTTGCTGTATCCTCTGGTGCAAGGCACTATATTTGGGAGTTGCCTTTCCTATCTGCTGACTCATCCATGTCAAAAATAAAAGGAATGTTAGGCTTTTTTTAGACTAAGGAAACTGTCATAATTTTTATAGTACTTGGCATCTCTTAGAAGCAGAAGGCAATTGTCTCTGCAGTTCCAAGTACTTCTATAAGGTCTACTGTAACTAGATGATCTTCAAGATCCCTTCTGACCCAAATCAGTATTAGATATGTGTCTGTCAGTAGATGGAATGGTCCAAGTCCTTTACTGTGTGGTCTTGAGTCTTGACCTGACCTCTGTGTGTAGGGCCACAAGCGTGTCTGTCCCCACTGTCCATGTTGCATGTGAGAGGCATGCTCTGTGGCCATGTCCTTGCACTGTCTAAGTGCCATGAGCCAAAATGGGGGCAGGCAGCATGACAGCAAGTGGTGTCACGAGATGATGACATGTCCACTGTTGTGGACATGGCTATGTGGGAAGGTAATGACGTTCCAGGTTCATGCTCCAGAGTCATTTGTTCAGTGAAATCCCCCATGTTCACATCCACATCTTCTGTCTGAAAGTTTTAAGAAGGGATTTTACTTTTTCTCAGCTCTGAGCATAGAAGAACTTATCAATCAGCTGTGGCTGAAGAAAATAATGCTCACGATCAGGATGAATTGGAAGAAGCCTTGAAGGGCTCCAGCCCTGTTTTGAGTTAGATGAAGTATTGGCTATATGTAGCAGGAGGATGATTTGTTACTTGAGGCTTTACGTATTTGATTTCTCTACCAGTTGTACGGAGGGAGTCACCTTTCCCTCCTTAAGATGCTTGCAAATGATCCTGGTCTGACTTATGAAAGCTGAGCACAGTTCACTATGTAAATTAATAAAATAATGAACTCCTCAATTGTTTAATTTTTAAAAAGTCTATACTTTTGTATTTTCTTCTGTCTGTTGTGTTTGTTAAATTCATTGCTAAGTGAGAAATAAATTGCTTAATTGCACTAAGATTCTGCCTGAATCCTGGAAGTACTGAAGTTGTAAATTACCTGTTCCAGGCTACTGTGAAGTTATAATTGCATTTTAAGAGCTAACTGGTTTACCACAGAGATGTCTTTTGTTAGGCATTAACACCTTCTTCAGGTGATGAGGTCACAACAGGACGTTTCTCGTTGCTTTCCTCTGTCTTTGCTGTCTGCCCTTAGATTCTGCATGCTTGAATTTTGATTTGGGCTGATACATTTACAGGCATGCCCATTTATTAATCTTAGAATAAAATGCAGTAAAATGAGTTTCTTTTGAAAACACCTATATTATGTTGTGTTAACGTGCACTAGTGCCCCTCTTATGCCTTGTTGTTCAGACATGATTACAGATCTCAGCTGGGCTAACATGGAAGATCCCATTTCCAATGGTTTGAGAGAGATCTGCTAGCAAATCTTGGAGCTAAATATTTGTACATCAGGAGGAGTGTGTGGCCATGGTCACTTAGGACCTAATTTCTGAGCCATGAAGCAAGTGCCAATGAGCCATGGTAGGAACATGTGAAGAGCATGGAAACTGAGACAGATAACCAAGATTACATCTGGCTTGAGCATATCTGTATGATTTACAGTCGCATCTTGGAACTGCAGTGGGGCATCTACCATTGAATAACTCTGTTCTAAACACTGATTTTTTTCAAGTGTGTTTTTCAAAAGGCCACATTAAGTTCCTTTAAACTGGAATATGTTCATTCTGGAGTGGTCAGAGTGAGTCAAAGCAGGTCTGGTAGCATTTGCAGCTACTTCATAAGGACTATTAGAGGATGGGTCTCATCTCTGAGAACAGGGAAAGGCCTAATTTTTAAAATGATTGAATAAATCTGAAGGGGTAATAGAAATAGAGGACTTGGAAAAGAGCTAACACAGACAAACCCATAACTAATCATCAGTGAGATGCTCTTTCTAGGGGGAGATGCCATTCCAAAGTTTCTAAGCAGGACAGTTATATACAAGGTAATGTTCCTCTTGGCAATGCTGAGGCGTTGCTGAGTTCTTATGATTAGTCTGGAAATGTCCAGAGTGTGTTGGAGATTCAGAAGTAGTAAAATTAAAGCTTAAGGATGCCCTTAATGGAACTGTGAGGGAATTGTACTCTGTTTAAAGCAGTAACTGAAGTTGGGGCATAAGATTTCAAGACTGTTACAAAATGGGCGAAAATCAGCTGTTCACTAACACTGCAGAGAACAAGACATACTGCACAGCAAGAGTTTGTCTTGAGGAATAGGGACTATTTTTTAACTGTGAATTCAGCTATACAGTTAAATATAGGTCTTCTTAAAATTATTATTTCAAAGAAAATCTTTAAGATAGACCACCTCCATCAGGTTTTATTCTGTAGTTAGTCCTGTCCTACTTTTTTTTTTTTTTCGTGACTAACTCACACAGGAGCCACTGGGAGAAAGGCATGCTTGAAAATCCCCTGAATTACATGCTGAGCTGCTGATCTGTGAAAGCTCATACATGATAATGGGATTTAAATACTTAAAATACCTCTGAGAAATCTGAGTATGAGGCCTTCCAAGGTTTTAGAACAATGACTGAAGAGCCCTGAACTTGAGCATAAATTGTTCCTTTGTTTTCTGAAAATGAGATTCATAAAGTGCCGAATATCTCAACAGATGGTTCTAGCCCCTTGAGATCCACCTCTGTCCCCTCAGACACTGTTCTTCCTGTGGTACAGGAGCCCAAGTATTTGGTCTGAGGTTCTCAGCCCCATGTACTAACATAAATGATGTATGACCCATGACATGTATAAAAATTAACCTCTCTTGAATCTTATAGGTGCCTTCTGAAAATCCTTTCTTATTTGCTTCTCACAGTGGATGTTAGCAGATCTGTCAAGGATGCTATAGCTCCTGTTCAGACTGGACTACTGTTGAAAATACCCAGTTTGCTACAAGGTGACCATCCCACTATTCTGGTTAGTCAGCTTTTAGAAACATGTTAATATTTCAAGTTTGTGGCCTTCGCTTCTTCCTCCCTGCCAACCCCACCCCCTTCCCAATAAGGGCTATAATCAACATCACCAATGCCCTCTTAATACCACATACCCCCTGCATTGCAGTACATGCATGCAACTTGCTCAGCCCTTCCGTGAGAAGCTTCCCAACCCTCCCAGCGGCTCTGCATCACAAGATTCCTTATTTCCAACAGAGAGGGAATGGTTTCCAGTTCTGCAAACTGTTTGCTGTGAGGAGAGGTCTTTAGGAGGAATCTGAATCTAGCTAGCAAGGTTTCTGTCCTTTTCCTCAGGTCATCACGCATGAGAGGTTGTACTGATTTCTTATAAGTGCATATTCTGTTTGAGGGAAGGGTTACTTTCAAATGTCTCTGCTCTTCCCCCGAAACACCATCAGTGTTTTCCTTTGTTCATCTCCTACAAATCCATTGACAGAAGGCTGTATGGCTATGAGGGTATGTGGCATCGGTCCCCTCGAAAGCCAAGCTTCCTTTCCTGCTTTCTGTGCTGTAAGCAAGTGGCTTCCCACTTCTCAAACAGATGATAGAAGAAGATGGGAATTTTAGTAACTGCAAGTGGATACGGAACTATGCCCTTTTTAAAATGTAAGCACTGGAATCTGGCTGTGTACCACCTTTATCACTGTGAAGAGACCTTCAAGAGATAAGCTTTGAAAGTGAAATGAGAATTCAGTTTTTGTCAGCAGAGGAAATGTAAGGCAGTGCTTTTTTTGGCCTGTAGGTGTTTATGTCTAGGATGCCTTTGGGATAAAAGATGCCAAAAATCAAAGGATGGATGTTGCAGCGATGCTAAATGCTTTAGGTACTTTAGGTTAGAATAATGATCCAAAGGCCATGGAAAATAGTAGCCACAGTTTAGTCTGAACTGCTTTGAGACTGGATTTAAGCTTTTCGTACAGCAATACTTTTGCTTTCTGTAGCATAAACTGTGCTGTCTCTATCTCCAGCAGTTTGCAGCACAGCTCAACTGCGCTGTGAGGAGTGTGCACATCCTCCATCAAACTATTTTGTGCTGGTAGCCTCTGTATTCTTGGTGATTAATCAGTCTTATGTGTACCTGAGTCAGCCTCAACCCCTGAGTCCTTCTGTGAATGAGGTTTTTAATGGAAAAGGTGTTAACACGAAAGGGCAGAAAGAGGAATGGTGTTAACTTGGAATTTTGTATTTTGAAAGTCAAAGGGACATATGCTCCTTCTGTATTTACTGGAAAGACAATTAATAAGGTAACCAAAATCAATTATCCAGATGATATCTGCTCCTTAGGTTCAAGGTTAAGTGGACCACTTTCTAAAATTAAAAAAAAAATGCATGCAGCCTAAGCCTAATAAAAATGTAGGTTGAAGGCTACACAATATATCAAGAACTTGTAATTTACTTGGTTTATGTAAACTAATACATAAAATCCAAGTCTAGATGGTCCAAAAGGGTCACTGAGTTTGTGTTTGTTTTCTATACTTATTTATTACTTTAGGAGTTATATTGAATTCCCAACTGGTCTTGAGAAGGAACACCAAGGAGGCATCTTCTATAACCACCGTTTCTCATTCTAAGGATGCTGGTTTTACAGAACACAGTCCTTTTTCTACATCTTTTTGAGATATTTTATTCACTAGGATAATTTTCAATTTCATTGCTAATTTTGAAAAATATAATCATATTACCTTCTCCTTCAAGACCTACAATGACATTCTCTGTTTCCCTTGATTGCTACTTTCTGTTTTCAGGGATGGTACAATAGAGAATTAATTTCTGTCTTGATATTTCTGTCTTGATATTCTAGCTTTGTTACTTGGTGAAAATCATTCTCATCTGCCTGGCTGTGTTTTGCTCTTCAAAATTCTAAGAGGCTAGTTTCTTGGAAAAGCATGAAAGTGAGATTTTAATTATATCCTTTCAATTGTACTTGGATTTTAGCCCCCCCCCTTAAACTCCTAAAGAAGAATCATGTGCTTTGAGCCTTTGGGCTACATCAAGCAAATTGCCACAGTGAGATCAAGCTGTGTGAAAGGCTTCAGCTTCATTACCCAGACAGTAATTAGTGAAGTGCCAGATACTACTGAGTATCAGTAGTTCAGAAACTGAACTTTTCACAGTTCAGTTGGTATTACTGATTCCATGACTGTTCCTAGGATGGTGGTGTCTCTATCATCAGGCATTTAGAGGAAAGCAGCGTGGTTTATGTTAAGCTTGCAAGCTGATGGGGTGGTATGGTTGGGACTCATGTTCTCCGCCTCTGCTTGCTTTCCTCTCACAGTTGTAGTAGCAGTGAATGAAGCAGAAGTTATATTTAGTCCTCCTTGGTGAGTCAGAGGCCGTTAGGAATGACTCGGAGGAAAATATCTGAGAATACTGAATTGCCGACCAAGCACAAACTGGCAATAGTCCTGTGACTTTACAGGAGTATAAAAAACAACTGACTGTCACAGGACTAACAACTGCAAGTGAAACCACTCTGCTGTGACTGCAGCCCTCTTTGGCAGTTCACTTTTATGCTGAACTCCACTTGTATATTGGTCGGTAAGGGAGCAGGCTACCTTTCTGAGGGTGGTATGTTGGAGCTTTTAATCCCCAAATAAGAAGCTATATGTGCTGCAAAAAAACCACAGTGAGGCAACAAGTTTCACTTTTGAAGTGAGGCAAAATGTCATGGATTGGATAAATGGTGGCACCAGCTAGGTTTTTGTGATGGAATGTCCCCTAATTTCTGCTGCACCCTGAGCAAGGACTTGATGCTTTTCACAACAACTCTTTAGAGAGCTGGAACCCCATCTTTGCGTGGTCATTCAGTTCTGCCTGTGGACATTTTTCTTGGCCACATGAACCTGAAGGAGGGATCAGGAGGCTGATGTGACAAAATGCAGTTTGGACTAAGGGTAGACTATCCTAGCTTAGGCAGGCTGAGGCTATAAGCCTCTTAACTGACTATGTGAGTGAAGGAATAGGCAGCTTTGGGAGTTCAGAGTTGGACTTGAAAAGAAGTTAAAGTTTGTTTGGGATGTTGGAGGTGAAAGATCAAATCCTCCTCCAAAAGTAGTGCTGTTTTTCATATGGGCATCATGGAGATGTGGTGGGATTGTTCCTATGGGTAGTGTGTTGGAATGAAAGGATACAGGAAGGACCTGCAGGGCAGAAAAGGCATGGGGTGTGTGTGTGGTGTCAGTAACCAACTGGAGTGCATGAAGCTCTGCCTGTGCACAGATGAGGAGCTGACTGAGAGTTCATGGATCAGGATTAAAGGGAGGCCAGGGGTAAGTGACACTGTAGTGGGGATCTACTACAGGCCACCTGAGAAGGGCCACAAAGATGATCAGAGAGCAAATTTTCTATGAGGACAGGCTGAGAGAGTTGGGGCTGTTCAGAGTGGAAAAGAGAAGACTCTGGGGAGACCTTAGTGCAGCCTTCCAGTACCTAAAGGGGGCCTACAAGAGAGTGGGAGGAGGACTTCCTACATGGACATGTAGTGATAGGACAAGGGGTATTGGCTTTAAACTGAAAGAGGGTAGATTTAGATTAGATATTGGGAGGAAATTCTTACTGTGGACCAGGTTACCCCCAGAGGTTATGGATGCCCCATGCCTGGAAGTGTTCAAAGCCAGGCTGGATAGGGCTCTGAGCAACCTGGTGTAGCGGAAGGTGTCCCTGCCCACAGTAGGGAGGTTGGAACTAGATGATCTTTAAGGTTCTTTCCAACCAAAACCATTCTATGGCATGAGTAGTTAATAGATGTAGGTAGCTTAGGTAGATCCATCTAAGTGAGATTGATGAGAAAATACTGTCGTAAATGCGTATACAAGTTTTAAACTGCTACAGTATACCTGTTTGAAATAACACTTTGGATTATGCAAAACAAACTTGATCTTTCATGTTGTGGGAGCTGAAAAAAAAAGCCTTGTAATTATCGATGGTATTATCAATTATGGTAATCATCATCTTGTTCTGGTAAGCAGTCTTGAATGCAAAAATGTTAAAATACAACCATTAGCAAGTCTCCATGATAAGAACTGTTGAACAAGGCTTGATGTATCTACAGGCATATAACCTGTAAATCAGCAGGGATTTAGAAAGGAGGAGCATTTTTACAGGTGACCAAGCATTCCAGGTAATAGTAGAAAGCATTCAGATGAAAATATGTAACCTAAAGGGAAAGGTTGTTCAAGAATGGGTGAGGATACTTGATTGTTAAATTAGGGATGTAAACCTCTGTGCTCTGGGTCAACAGCTATCTTAAATTGATTGAAGGAGTTGAAAAACTGAGTAACTGAGTATCATATAGCAGCCAGGAATGTGCCTTTCTCTAAAGTGTATATATAGATCTGGACTTGATTCCCATGCAGACCAAGGTGGACTTCTTCTCTGCTGCATGCTGAATGTTTCTCTGTCCCTGTGTGGAGCCTTCTAACAGCATGCATATCTGTGTTTTATTGCATTCAATGTCTTCTAGTCTAGTTATAGTTTGATTGCTTCCCAAATAAGGCCGGGTCTGCTACTGATTCTGATTCACCACTGTAAACTTAATTATTTGATGTTCTCAGTAAACAGACATTCTGGGAGGCAATTGGTGATTGTTTTATAAGAAATCACTGCAGGGTTCCAAGCTACCATCACTAATTCTTTGGAATATGATTGTGTCACCTTTCATCCCAATTTCACAACAAAAGTTGCTTAAAAAAAAAAATACCACCAACCCTCCACACCCAAAAGTCATATCCCTAATTGTTGAAAATTTTAAATATTCAGCATGTGTCTTCAATGTTTTCCGGTATAAAACAGTTTCTGTGTGTCTTTCATCAAGAGGCTGACTGTGTGTTGTATATCTTTATCACAATAATATCTTTGATAGTGTGGTGACTAAAGTATTATTTGATGGCTAATGTGAAGGTAACTGTTTAATTGAATTTATAGTCCTAAAATCTTTGAACATGCCATTAAGGTGCATCCATATGCTTATAAATGGAAAAAGGCCAGACAAGTAGTTTACCATATTCACAAATTGGTCTGGCTACCACAGTGTCTCAAGGATGTGCAAAAGAGTATGAGAAATGTTGTGCTTTTCACTTCTGTGTCACATCTTGTATTTGTGATAAATATTGGCAGGTTTCCATTGTTAGGGAGCTGTTCATGGCCACTGTCTAGCCTGGTGCTATTTCTATGGACGTTACCATGGGCACTGATGGAAGAAAATTCGTATTGAATGAAAGACAGACATGGAAAAAAGGCAGGAGGCAGAGAAGGAGTGACACTGATAATTGTGTTAGAGGTCAGGAAGGTCTTGTAACTGTGGAAAAGCTGTGAAGCTGTATTGGCATCACATAGTACAGAAATATTCAATGTCTGTATGCTGAAACTATAGAAGGTGAGAGGAAATAATTCTCCCAGCCCGAGAGCAAATCTGCAGCTCTCATCCTAATCACCTACTTGCTGTGGCCCTTAAGCTCACCGTGCTAGAATGAGAAAAAACATGTTGTTCTCTGTAGAAAATACAGAGTGAGGGTGTGTCCCTAATTCTCTCCTTTAGGAGCATGATGCCTATATTTATAATCAAATTTATGTGAAGCATGGAGCATGTCACCTTGGAAGTATTACAACACCCAGGCAGCTTCACTGATGTGAGCAGCTGTCTTGGCTGGGATGAGGACAGCACATTCAACAAAGAAGATGAAAATAAAACACCTCCAACCGTCCTCCCACCCCCCCAAAAAAACCAAACCCAAAGCCAAACAAAAGCCAAACCAACCGACCAAACAAGAGAAAAAAACAAACCCCAAACCAACCCCATGGAAAAAAATAATTCCGTATTCTTGCATGTTTCTTTGATCCTGATGCTGCTGTGCATTGTTGATTTCCCAATATAATTTAGATCTCAGAGTTCTGTTAGTATTTGGGATGTAAGATGTAGAATCCTTATGGCCATGGACCTTGGCAATTCCCTTAGGCACAAGTGATCATTCTGGGATTGGGTGTATTGAGAGGATCAAGGCCACTGACTATGATTTCTGATGTGCTCATTTTCAAGGGTAAAAAATGTACATTACCAAGTTTCAGTTCCAAACTACCCCTGTCTTTTATAACCAGCATCTCTTCTGCCTTCAGCTTTTTCTCTGCTTCCTCATCTTTGTTTCCTGACTCAAAAGCAATCAGCTTTTTTGTGAGGTGTCAGGAATGAGAGCTCCTCTTAATGTTTCCTTCTTGAGCACCTGTGAGATGAGTTACCGTGAAGGACATGAGCTATCCAGTGAAGAATGCTGGAAGCACCTGCCAGCATGGGTGGTTAATGTGAGGAAAAGCTGGGATGAGATCCAGAGACTATATATTGGGAGGATTTTTAAAAGTATATTCTAGGGGAAAGAGGTGACAGATGGTAATCCTTCCTCCTCCTGCATTTTCACTCTTCAACCACCTACTTTTTGTTCACAATGAAGAAACCTGAATGGTGCTCTGACTCCTATTTTCCTTCTGGACAGTTTATAAACCTTGTTGTGTGGGCCCAGTGGACCTTGTTTGTTGTGATTATTTGCACACTTGACTCTCTCTCCTGCCTTTTCATGAGTGGCAGGTGAGCTACTGCCAAAGGCCTGATGAAAGTCTGGGGGGAGGAAATGACTTGCAGTGGTCTAAAAAGTAATCTTGTGCATCTTTCCTAGAAAAGGAATCACAGGAACGTGAAAGTAAGAAAGCAAATTCTGTGTCTCCTTGAAGATAAAAAAAAAAAAAATGCGTTTCAACAGATTTTTTTTTTTTAACTTTTTATTCAGTATTGCTATCCTTAAGTTGCCTTAAGAATGCCACACACATGTGCTTCCTTCCTTCTGAAGTTAAGCTCTCTTGTCCATGCTAGGGAATACCAAATCTGTTTGCCTTATCACTTAAGCTCTACCTGGATCCTTGGGGATATGCAAACCCATGTAAGATTTTAGAATGGTGTTTCACATCCGTCTTGTTCTTCTGTAACTTAATAAACAAGCTGTAGCATAATGATGAATGGCTTTCAGAAGCTTTAATAATGGTACAGCACTTCTGCTTTAAGAAATATTGCTTTAATTTGAAGGTTTAACGTTTTAATGTGAAATCTCAACAATTTTTACACCCTTCTATGTAACATCTATTTGTTTATTTTTTTTCTCTCTTGAAAAGGAGTATTTATGACATACTACCCTTCTTATTAAAGTTTCCAATAGCAGGAACTAGTCAGTATGAGCAAGTGCATTGTTTTCCTGATACAATCAAGTCACAGCATTTACTCTAACTTGTTTAGAGGAAGGGAAGGGGGAGAGAAGATTGTTCTTCTAGTTGGAAACTTTATAGTGGCATCTTAATAGGCCAACAAAAATCAAAATAACATTTGTGTTTAGTCTTCTTGTCTGTTTTGGTTTTTTTGTTTTGTTTTGTTGTGTGGGTTTTTTGTTTGTTTGTGTTTTTTGTTGTTCTTGTTTGTTGTTTTTTTTTTTTTAAGAGATAATATATCTTAGTGCTCCTTGTGAAACAAGTAAGCATTGTTCTGCCTGCACATTGGGGCAAAGAAGACATTTTCTGATTTATTTCAGTCTAAGGGAAATTGGGGAAAGTGAACAATTTTGCCTTGAGGTATGAAGTGCCACTGTAGCAAGCCTCGTACTTGCTGCTGTAAGATGGGGTAGTTACTCTCAGGATTGTTTTCAGACTTCTCATGTGGAGTGTTTCTCTTTGGTTTGCTGCCTTTATTTCACTTTGTCTTGCTTTACTGCCTCTTGTTTTTTCTGCCATATATGCTCATCATTCCTTGTATAAAAGTGAGTACTGATATCAAGCTGCACTCCTCAATAGTAAAAAAAAAATGTGTATAACAAGACAAGAGCCCAGAATTGGGTGAGTGCATGTGCAAGGAGTGAGAAAGTGACCTTTTTGATGATTTCTTTTCAGACTAAGACACTTGTATCTGCAGCTCAGTAAGAGATGGGGCACTAAATATTTCCCTCCATGTTGGAAAACCAATAGAGGGAGGCTCAGTGCTCTGTGTGGGCAAATATATTGGGAGTCCATGATCCCTCAAGTCCCTTCAACACTTGCTCAAATTATCCTTTGTCACAATAGAAACGATGCTATGGATGGGGCAAGAAAATAAAAGAAATCAGAGGGAGAAAAAAACACTTGGGTTGGGAAGAAATGAATGTGGAATAGTAAGAACTGGGGATTGCATTGCTGTGGTCACAAGTGACCTGTCCAAAGGAAGGAAAACTCCCCCAGGGACTGCAGCAGGAGAAAAAGCAGGCTAGCTAATACTTCTTCCTTCCTGGCTGTGTCTTTCTGAATACCTTTTCTGCAATGTACAGTGGCTCCCTCTTTGTTATGTGGGGGAGTAATGGGAACCTGTGTTACACCTTGACCCTCAATGTTGGGCAGTGTCCCACAAAGCAAGTGTGCTGAGACTGTAAAGAATTTCCAATTCTTGGTTTCCCTATCCAGCCAAGGCTGTAGAGTTTTGGAAACTGCATTCCCTGTACTTAACCCAGACCACGGCTGCTTTGAAATATTTTTTGTTGTTGTTGCTCTCATTTATTCACTTATTTAAATAGGGCTTAAAATGTAACAATAGGTAGGAATCACTGGCCCAAAGTACTTTCCAGACTCCTGTTGCTAGAGATGTTAAATCTTATGTGGTTTTCTTGGTTTGTTGTGTGCTGAATATTTGTATTGTGTTTGGTTACTAAAACAATTCTTGGTATTGTAATCATGGTAGTGATTAACTAGGAACCTGCATTCTAAATTATTCTTTTTTTTTCTATTTGGATTCATAATGGCCATAATTGTTCTAACTACCAATGAGTCATGCATGTGGTCTGCCTCTGGGTCTGAGATTTCATTGTGTTCAACATCAAAATGAATGGTACCTATATAAGATGCTGCCTGTGCCTCTGGGAGAGGTGGTAAACACTTAGAAAATGTGTAGAGATGTTCTCTTACTAGTGGAAATACAAGCAGACATGAGGGGTTTTTCCCCTTCAATTCTGTAAGAGTAGAGCCATATGTTGACCATTTTCTGCCTCCTATGAATTAATTAGAGCATGACAGTGTTTCCTGACTAATGAGGCAAACGCTCTCATTTGGGTTCATGTATGGAAAGGTTTCTATCATTGTACAGATTTCTACATGGCAGCAATGGCAGTTGCTGCAGTGTGATCAATAGAAGCTACATTAAGATGAACAATAATGCAGGCTGATAAACAGACCCAGTGGAGAATTAGGGGTGTTGTAAACGCAAACTCACTTAGCTAGTGGTGCATTTCTGTTGTTACTGGAATGAGTTGTGAGGTTTTTCATTTGGTTGGTTTGATTTTTGTTTTGTCCTTAATGAGGGATCTTAGCGTGTGTGTGTCTCTGCTACTTTCAGTTCAGGATCTACTAAATATAGATTGCTCTGAGGAGCAACCCTGATGTACAGACGATCTTGAGACCTCTGGATTCAGAATGTGGGTTAAAAGGATTGCAGAAATATTCACTTCCTTTACCACCTGTCTTTTGCAGTCTTAAGCTTCTCGGGAAGGGATGCTTTTGTCTTACTTTCAGAATTTGAGGTCAGCTGCAGCAGGCCTAGAGCTGATAGGATGAGTATATTCTTAATTGTGATAGATTAATGTTATTTGGCTTGCAAAGACCACGCTGCAGAAACTCTGCTTCATGTTATCCATGTTATGGTGTATTTTGGTGTTTGTTTTTTGTTTTTCTTTCTCCTTTCTTTCTTTCCACACCCTCACCTCACCCAGTAGTTCTCTCTGGGATCATAGCCTTGGGAAAATAATTTAGTTTTTCTTTTAAATCGACAAAATTTTCTTTTTAAAAGAAAAAGAAATATTTCCTTTGTGCCTGTATGGCTGTACCCGCAGGACAGTGCACTATTGCTTTCTGTGTTGTGGGCTGACAGAGGTGCTAATAGCTTCCAGTTCCAAAGCATACTGTCACATGGGAATGGCTTCAAGTTGCACCACACTCTATACTCTCTAAATTATGGGGGGGTCCAAGAGAGATGATTAATACTCAAGCATCACTTCCTTCAAGCTCAAGATTGATGCATCCCTATGAGTCAGAAATCACATAAAGGGGGCAAAAGAACTGCATGGATCAGCAAGGGGATGCTGGCAAAGAAAGTGTACAAACTGTGGAAAAAGAGGCAGATCACTTGGGAGAAATAGAGGAATGTTGTCAGGGTATGCAGGGATGTGATGAGGAAGCCATATCTAGGACAACAGACTAGGTGAAATGAGAGCCTCCTGCTGAATGAGGTGGGTGGCCTGGTGACAAAGGATATGACAAAGGCAGAGTCATTGGATGCCTTCTATTGCCTCAGTCTTTACTGCTGTGGCCAGCCTTCAGGAATCCCAGACTGTGGAGGTCAGGGTGAAAGTCTGAAGAAAGGCAGATGTTCCACTGATTGAGGAAGATGGGGTTATAGATCAGTTAGGCAGGTGTGACACCCACAAATCTTTGTGCTCCAACAGGATACACCCGTGAGTTCTGATGGAATTGGCAGACGTTATTGCTAAGCCACTCTTGATCATTTTTGAAAGATCGTGGAGAACAGAAGGGGTGCCTGAGGACTGGAGGAAAACCAATGTCACTCTAGTCCTCAAAAAGGGCAAGAAGGAGGACCCAGGAAACTACAGACCTGCCAGCCTCACCTGTGTTCCTGGAAAGGCGATGGAATAATCCATCCTGGATGTCATCTCTAAGCATGTAGAGCAAAGGAAGTTATTGAGAGTAGTCAACATGGATGCATCAAGGGGAAATCATGCCTGACCAATCTGATAGTCTTCCATGATGGAATGACTGGCTTGGTAGATGAGGGGAGAGCAGTGGATGTTGTCTCCCATGCTCTTTGCTTGTATTGCTCACTATTTATGGCTTTTTCAGATGTCTCTTTTATATCTCCTATTTAGCTGTTCTTTTCAGCTACCCTTGCAACGTATTAGAAGGAAATAAACCCATCTTTGTAACAGAAAGAAAAGTTACATTTAATTCTGTTGAAAGGTGTACATTTAATACTGTTGAAAGGTGCTAGCTTTTTCCTCCAGCCTACTTCATCTAGCACAACCAATCACCACTGCATGACACTGCCTCCTAGAACAAACCCTGACTTTGTTCTCTGAAAGCTTTGATTGGAAAAAGGATAATCCGTGGAGAAGTGTGCAAAATGCTCCTGTGGGAGAGTCACGTGGTGCTGTGTTTCTAATGGTGCTGACAGAGTTTCCTTACAGATAATGAGAAATGTGTCACAGAGGCTATTGGTTGACTGAAAACCTTTTTACTTGACAGCAATGAAGAGTATCTGGGCTTTGAGTTGCCATGTGACTCAGATCTGTCAAATAAAAATATAGTCAGTGAGAGTGTCTCTGCTTTCCACTTCTTCTAGTGGAAGGGGATAATTTCCACAGAGGTCTTATCCTTTCCTGCACCCCATGAGAGATTAGGATTGTCAAATTGAACAGAAGACTCATAAACTAGCAGAGAATACAGTTAATTGGGAAGATTTATAGGCTTGTTAGCTGGAATGTTTCTTAATTTAAAATGTCAATGTATTCCCTGAAGGAAGACATTACTTCTTGTTGAAGCCTTAATTGGAAGGGGCAAATTTTCAGTACTGGGACTACTACTACTACTAAAAATCCCCTTCAGTCTCAAACAGAAAGAGAGCTATTTAAATTTCACAAGCTGTTAAAGTGTCAGTAACACTTTTAGCTTTCTCTCCTGAGGCCACAGAGGAGACTAAAAGGTGAACAGCAGCACTGGGCAGTAGTGAGAGGGTGTTTTCTTCAAATGTTTTTGCCTAGAGCTGACTTGGAAATGTCATAACTTTTTTTTTTCTTCCATTACACTGTGATGCTAATGGTCTCATACTGAAATTGCTTCAGATGGGATGGGATGGGATAGGATGGTCTTGATAGGATGCAGTTCTAATGCTAAAGGCTAGGTAAAATTGAGATATCTTTCTGGAAAAGCAATTGTGTACTTGTACAAAGAAGAATCACTAGGATTTTTTGGTTTTTTTTAATGTTTTCAAATATCACCAAAGGTCAATGTCTGCAACTGGGTCACATCAGTGGAAGTGCTTTTAATGCCATGTATCTGTTGGGATGATATAATGGAGTCCTGTTCCATATTTCTTCCAATAAGCATTCTGAATCCTATATTTTCTAACTTACTTTAGGCCCTTGTTCTTATCTTCTATATTAGGAAAGAGCCATATTTCTCATCATGCAGAGATTTGCAACTGCAGAGATGATGCAAAAAAACCCAAACATCTGAAGTAGTTCTGTTGCTTTGGGCTGGGGCAGCACATAGGAAGCAGCCAGCCATCAGTGAGGGTGTAGAGAACAGCCCTCTGGATAGAAAGCATGAGGCTGCTCTGTGCTACTTCAGCTTGACTGGTGTGACTGTTGCTGGTGCAGAACTTCCTGGTGAGCATGTTTGAGTTCTGCAGGCTGTGACCACCAGTGGGGATTGAAAGAGCTCTCCACAGTTCCCAGTATCAGGAGAATGGGAATCTGAAAACCAACCCTTTCTTTTGGGTTCGCACTGGCCCGAATGAGGAGTGAGCCCATGGGAACCTCATGAGGTCGAACGAGGCCAAGTGAAAAATGCTGGACCTGGGTCGAGGCACTCCCCAGTATCGATACAGTCTGAAGAGCAGCCCTGTGGAGAGGGACTTAGGGGTACTGGCAGATGAGGAGCTGGACGTGAACCATCAGTGTGCTCTCACAGCCCAGAAAACCAACCATATCCTGGGCTGCATCAAAAAAAGTGTGTACAGCAGGTCTAGGGTGATTCTGCCCCTCTACTCTGTTCTGGTGAGATCCCACCTTGAGACCTTATCACAGGAATGACATAGACCTATTAGAGTGGGTCCAGAGGACGGCCATGAAGATGATCAGGCAGATGGGAATCAGGGGAATAGAACAAATCTCTTAGAAGGAAAGGCTGAGAGAGTTGGGGTTGTTAAGCATGGAGAAAAGAAGGCTCCAGGGTGACATTCTTTTAGTTTTCAATAATTAAAGGGGTCTTACAAGAACAAACTTTTTAGTAGGGCCTGTAGCAATAGGACCAGATGTAATTGTTGTAAACTACAAGAGAGTAGAATTAGATTAGATATAAGGAAGAAATGTGTTTTCACTGAGGGTGGTGAAACATTGGAACAGGTTGCCCAGAGAGGTGGTAGATGGGCTCTGGGCAACCCAATCTAATAGAAAATGTCCCTGCTCGTTACAGGAGGGTTGGACTAGGTTACCTTTAAGGGTTCCCTCTAACTCAATCCATTCTATGATTTTTCCTTTGTGATTCTGTTAGGAAAAGGTACTTCACTGAGATACTGGTTGTCACTAGTTCAGTCTTCTCAGGGAAGTGGTCATGGCACCAAGCCTGTCAGAATTCAAAGGCTGATAATTCTTTTGCCTACATCGTTTAGTTTTAGGTAGTCCTGCAAGGAACAGGGGGTTGAACTCTAAACCATGCATGTCCCTTCAAACTCAGGAGATTTTATGACTGTGCTCATGTGCAGTGTGTGCTTCCCTCTGTCTTTCAGATTTTTGGGGGGTTGGTGTTTTTTTTTTTTTTTTTTTTTTTTTTTTTTTTTTTTTTTGTTTGTTTGTTTTTTTTTTTTTGTTTTTTTTGTTTTTTTTGTTTTTATGTTGTTTTGGATGCACCTTATGACCTGTTTCACTGAATTGGCTCAGTGAATAGCTTGCCCGTGAGAAGGAGCAAACATAGGTTATTGTTTCTCTTTCCTTTCTCTGGGAACAAATTCTTTTTAATTGGCTAGGGCTTCCTACTATCTCAGCAGCACAGAAGGGCACTAGTTTCTGTGTTTACTTCTTTGTAACACTAATTAAGTAATAAGACACAACTTTAGGGATATCTCTGTGCAACAGAATGTAAGGAGGCAAAATAATGTTCCGTAAAGTCTCATAAACCTAAAGATTCACTTTCTGGACCTTCCTATAACTGGAAGTGCCAGACAGGGTTAAATGTGCTCCAGTCCTGCCGGCAGGTGCTGCCTGCCCAAGCTGAGGGACCCATGGGAGCTGTGGCAGGCAGGGATCACCAGGGCTGCAAAGGAGGATCTTGAATGGGAACAAGGCAGAGAGTGATAGTGTGAGATTTCCATGGCAACAAGGTGTCTGACTATGGGTCATCTGTGACTCCAAAGCAGAAATAACTCCTCGAGCCTTCTGTAAATAAATACATGTCCGGAGCTCGATCCTTCACTTGTTCAGACTTGTGTGGTTTCTTTTGATACATGACTCATGCTGTAAACATGTAGCTTGTGGAGAAAGAAAAGTAATTTGCAGTTCCCTGGTGGTTTTCTGTGGTTTTAGAAAATCTGTATCTTTTTAATGGAGATTGCCCTTTTTTTTTTTTTTATTATATATAAACACAGGCTCCTCAGAATATAATTTTTAACTTAGAGGTTTGTTTTATGAGATCTGCCACATCTATTAGGAAAGTCTTCCATAACTTGCAGTTCATAAGAGCAAAGGTGGAAGAATCTCAAATCAAATGTCTTTGATTCAAAAATTCTGTCTCCTAGTCAGCATTCCCAAAGTAAAATTCTATTTTGCATCATGTGTGATGCTTCTAAAAAAATCCTAGGCTCCACAGCTTAGAATTAGAATGACTCTGTGTTTGAGCTAACTTCAGTGTTTTGAAATAAAGGTAGAAAAATTACTATGAAGTGATGCAGAGAGGTCAAACCAGCTGGAGTGAATAAAGCCATAAGTATCTGATTTTTTAAAAAAAGTGTCAGAGGGGGGAAAAAAAAGGAAAAAAATCCTATCTAGTTCTCTTTTCTATGCTAATACTCAAGGTAGCTTGGAACTAACTTGTGATGTCATCTTTTCATGGCAAACATTTTCTAAGCTTTTCAGTGTCATAAATAGTATCCATTAGCATCATCCCTTTGGTTTCCTTAGCAACTGAGGCAATCAATTCAATGACAGTTTCATTAGCAAAGCACCAGCTTCCAGAATTATGGACAGAAGTACAAAAAGCAGGTAGGCTGGAATCTATTTGTCTGCAGACCAGCTTTATTTCTTTCTCTCCTCCTTACTATTTTATGGGTTTCAAGCCTTTAATTGCAGATTAAGCACAAATCTCTTCAAACAGTGCTGTGTTTGTGCACCAGTGATGCTTGATGCTGACTAAAGGATTCTCAGATCCACTCAGCCCAGTTGTAAGTAGCTTGATATTTGAGCTTTACAGCTGGAAACCTTCTTAATTTTCATATATTGGGCTGCGTGTGTATATATAACTTGATTTTTTTGAGTATTAATTAGAGACTTGCGACATCAAGGTCATGCCTTATTTCAATGGGTAGACAAAAGGGCCCTGGTTGCTGCTGATTTCCACATTCCTTTACAGTTCAAAGGGATCACATGCAGTTTATGTTTCCTGACAGTTGCAGCCTGTCTGAAGAACAAACAGAAAGCCAATAGGAGTGGCAAATACCTAGTGTCCATAAATTATCCTGCAGTCTCCACTTGTAAAGGAAGGTGATGTATCTGGGAGATACATTCCTTTTAAATGTCTATTATAGTTATATAGATTTTTTATTTTCCAGAGGAGCTCCTTTATTGTCCTGCTGAGGCTTTAGTCCAACTCTGTAAATATGCTTCTGTCTGCAGAAAGGCTTACTTCTCTTAATTTGCACTGCATTGTCAGTACCAAAATATCACTAAGGAGGGAAGTAGTGCTATGGTAGTGATTTATTGGAAAAACTCTATACTATTTACAAGAAAAGTCTTTTTTTTTTTTTTTTTTTTTTTTCCTTTTCCTTCATCTAATTTTTCTTCATTTTTTTTCAAAGTCTGACAACTGGATGTATTCTGAAGAAATACAGAATAAGAGATGAAAACATAACTGTGTCATACATAACTGTTGCTCCTGAAGCACAGACAGAAGTAGTGCTTTGTTGCTTCTGTTAATTTAGATACTTAAAAAAATATTTTATTAAAAATAAAATTAATATCAAGCCTCTTGAATTAGGTGCAGAAGGTTTCCTGTAGGGACTGACCCAAGCTAACCACAGAACATGAAAATTTATTAAACAATAAATTCATTTCATGCTTCCCTTAGTTCCGAAGACCGCTACTGCTAAACTCCAGCAGTTTCTGTATCATTTCTACCAATCTGTAAGCCCACAAGCATGAGTAAGATTTCTTACAGGTTTCTGACTTCAGAGTTGGAAAAAAATCATATTGACAAGTCAGGCTTGCTCACTGTCATGAGTGCTGGTAATAGTGTTCGCCCCCTGAAGAAACAGGACACTGTAGAATGAATCACAGGCTTTTTTGGGATTCTGCTTTCCCCCAGATTCTTCGTGATTCAGTTGCCCTGAAGTAGCTGTGACAGAAGTTCAGACTGATGGTCACAGAGAACTTTAATATTCCAGCAGAACTGAGGCCATGGACTTTTTAAAAATGTAAGAATGCCTTCATAGTTTTACTAATCTAGCTGTTGGAAGCTGTTCAACAGTTTTCTAGCACCATTACCTTAGTTCTAGTCAAACTCAAGCATGGCACTTGCCTGTCAGGATTCATGTAAGGATGTAAACTCATTTGATCTGAGATAGAGAAGGGAGATGGTGTGGTCTCTTAGGCGTTTTTAGAGTTGTTGCTCAGCATCTCATGTGGCTGCTGACATTTGTCAACTGTTTTGGTTTGACTCTGGCATAAGATAGAAGCATTCAGTGTGTATACAGATTTTTCTTTTCTCTCAGAGTGCAACAGACCAATTAATTTGCATCTAGTTGAATGCATAAAGATCACCTCTCACGACCATGTGACCCTCTTGTGGCTGTGTAAGCATTTTTCCCCCACCCTTTCCAACCCCCCTCCACATTTTTTTACCTATTATGGTGTTTTTATCAGAACTCAGAATAACAGGTCTCAGTGCAGACTCTTTCATTTTGTCACTCCTTTCTATTGGTCATCACTGGGATGAGCAGCAGTTACAGAAAACTGCTTGTTATAGATTGACATTTGCATGCTCAGTGAGCAAGTTAAGTGCAATTGCAAGCAGACTAATAGAGAGCATGAATGCTTGGCTGATAAATCCAGGTGTCTCTCTACTAATTACCATGCCCAGAACTAGATTTTTACTTTTGCAAAATCTCAGGAGGCTTTTGTGAATTTGAAACTTAAAACTGTTGTTTCTCTACTCAGCACTTGTCCTGTTCACAGGGTTTGATGGGGGGACATGAAGGGGAATGCAATTTTAAAACAAATTGGGCTATGAACACAACCACTTTGGATGCATGAGAGCATTTGGAAATTTGTTCATGGACAAACTTCCATATACTTGAAAGAGCCCAAATGATACCTGGCTGAGTCTCTTTGCAAGCGATCTCTCAAAATTCAGGGAAACTTCCAAAACCTAAAAATTATTTTGAGACAAAGTATTCTTATCTCCACATGCTTTCAACAAAGCATAGTAGCCATCACTGACACTTCAGTTTTCTGCACTGTTCCTCTTCCATGGTGACAGGAAAGTGCAGTTTACTGACAGTTGGTGCAACAATGTAATATTGGCAAAAGCAATCAGTGTTTGTTTTCATTAGACATAGATACCTTAGTGGTTGTACAATTCAGTGGTTGCTCTTAACAGATATCTAGGTATGAGTCTTGACCTTCAGTACAATCCACATGCTCAATTAATAATTTTTAATTGCTAATGCAAGTATAGAGGGTGAAAGTTGTGAGCAGCATAACCACAGGTGACTCATTCTCTATTGACCAAGTGACATGGGATTGTGTGTGTATATCTTTGTGAAAATAAAAGCTGCAGAAAGAACTTTAAACCAAATTAATTGAGCTAATATTTTTCTCATTCCGTTGAAGATGTGGTTCATGAATCCACCATCACAATACTCACGACTTCCAGTAATTAGGACAAACCACACATAATAGGTGTTCTGTTCCATTTAGATACCTAGTGACATGGAAAAGAATTCAATGGGTCCAAGTAGTTCTGAATTTTAAAGGACTTCTATGGGAGGAGAGAAAGGAGATTTTAAATGGTGGCTGTGGAAACAGCTAGGATGAGTTCAAAAGCTGAGTCTAAAACACTTTTGGGAAACAGTAGGAAAAGTTGAAATTTCTTTGACTTTCATCATTAATGCTTGAAAATATTTTTTCTATAGTAGCTTTGTATAATATTTAATTTCCTTACATTATAAATATTTATTATATAAGCCATTACATACCACATAAAATCAGGACAAGTGCATTGAACTGGTGATAAATGATTTGTGTTCCTCCTTTCAGGTGGTTTCCCTGCAAAGAAATAAAGTGCAATAATCTTATTCCACATAAATATCAGCAGGAATGTGTCAGGTGTAAGGACTACAAAAATGGAAAGAATAGTTTAAAAGTTAAATCTTTACCCAGCAAATGATTCTGCAAATCTAGTTACATTTGCTGTAACTAAAATGATGTGTGAAAGCATTATATTTGAAAAATAACCACAGCATCAAGAGACTTCACTGGACTTTCAGAAACAGAGGAATGCTAATATTAGGTTTCACGACTTGTTCCACTCCTCTAGCCTTAGTAAGCTACTTTGTGTGGCACTACTTGTGTCGACCACCTCAGTATAAATTTGATATTAAAACAACATCACCCTAAGTGCTTTGAGCAGCCATCCTTATCATGGGAGGATCAGTTAACTATCCTGTGAAATGAACTTGTTGGAATAAAAAGTCTGGAATAGGGAATGAATTCGTTGCCTGCCATCAACCCTCTTTTGATGATGTACTCAGATTGAATTCTACTCTGGCAAAGTGTGATAGAAATACGCAGCTTGCTTGTGTAAAAGTGTTTACAGCTCCTTTTCTCTGCAAGCAATGATCCTCCAAACAACTTTTTTCTTCTAAGGCATCCTCTGTGTTCATCTCTAAAACATTTTAATGAAAAATAAAAAAAGTGTAATGAATTTAAAAATAACAAGAAAGAAAACATTTTTTTTTCATATTAGGAAGTCATTACCTGGCAAAAATGGGGGTTGTTGCATTCTTGCTATTAAGACCTTTAAACCTGTTTTACTGCTAGGTGAATGAGCTGTGTCCGGGTACCAGCAGATAAATCCTGTTGTTTCTATGCTTTCCAGGAGTGGCTATCTTGCAGTAAGAGAGCCATTTGCTGAGGTGTGTCTGCTTTTAGCTTCCATGGCTTCCTTTCTCTTCATCCTGTGGGTGAAGATTTCCATATACCACCCTGATCTGCCTAGGGTAGGAGCAACTTGTCAGCTCCAGTGTTTCCCACCCCACTGTGGAGTGCAGTGTCTGGCATTTTTATAAACACAGAGAAAACAGACCTAGGACAGTCCCTTGTTTCTACTTGTCTTGCTGTAAGGCTGTCAAAGGGAGTTTTAAAAAATCCTGTCAATTAATCTCATTGGAACTCCTAGTGAAGGTTCAGCTAACTCTGTCCTTGAAGCTCTGTTAGTCCATTCGCTTCTGATTTTAAGATAGGTTAGTAGAAGTGGCAGTGGCAAATTGCCTTCCTATCACTGTAACACAAAAGGTAAAATTGGGTGAAGGCTCATATACTGCAAGCTAGGTAGCCTTTTGCTGAAGAAAAACCAGGATACTTTAAATTAATATTTTGACCCTTAAAATCTGTGTGCCATATTAATAAGGTGATTTCATTGCTACCTTTCCACCATCAGCCTGGTCTGGAGCTGATTACTCAGCACCTATTTGGAAAGCAGGAACTGAACAGGGAGAGTTTCCTTATATGATATTGGTAAGAAAGATGAAAGTGGTGAAGCATTCAGGCTGCTAATCCGATACTTACTCATTGCAAGATTCATCTGTTTTGGCTTCAGAGACCCTGGTTTCCTATGGACAGTGTTAAATTTAACATTCAGCTTGATTCCATTTCCATTCACCTTCAGCCCCCAGTGAAATACAATTGCCTGCCTACAGGTTCATTTGACAGCAGGAAACAGCAAAATGATCCATTTTCAGAGTAAGTATTTTAATTTTGGGTTGCTAATAACCATAGCACAATCATGGTGATGTGAAAGTGCCTGTGGTCTCAGCAAGCCACAGAACCCATCAGTGTTTCGTGAGTTTACCAAAGTGTTAACCTGTAATTTCTACACAAATTTCCTGCTCCCTTCTTAGAATAGGATTTCGAAGAAGACAGGTACTCATATTTAGAAACAAGCTTGGCAGTGATTAGGAGAGGGAGGTTAGGCAGGGAAAGCTGTTTCACTCTGGGTGTTAGACCAAAGAGGAGTGTTGCAAGTCCATTATTTCTAGTGCTCTTGCTTGGACTGTATCAGGGGTTCATTCATGCTTGTGAGCAGCAGGGACTTGGTTTGCAGAGTAACTTGAATGAAATGAGGCATTTTACAACAGAGATTGGTAACAGTCCTTTCTGACATAAAGAGAATGGTTGATGACTCTCAGAGCTGCAGTTGGTGAGACACAGTGTGTTTTAACTAATGTAATGATGGGTTATGCCTTTGTTTTCTAGTACAAAATCTCATCACACTGAAGTATTTTGTCAAGAAATACCTAACAAGTATCGCAAACACTGTTTAATCTCCCCAGCTTCCCAAACAGACTTGTATTTATTATGAATGTAAAGACTGGCAATTGAGCTGTCTGATATACATAGAGGTTTTTTGTTAACAGGAGAAAATTGCTTTTTGACTATACTTCAGTAGCTTTTTCCCCAACAGAAGCCAAGATGTGTCTACTTGGACACTTTCCGTGAGTGTAATATGTATTTGTACAAGAAAGAATTGTTAGCTAGTCCTCAGCAACTGGGTTTCAGAGTGTTTAATTCATTCTCTAACCCCAAGCCGATATTGAACCGTTTCTCAAGAGCCTTAAATCTTCTTATGTTGCAAGCCACTGCACAAGTGCACCCTTCAGATCATGGTATCTGTTGCTGTTTGTTTATATGTGCCTGTGCATCTGTGGCAATCAAGAGGCAAAGATGTCTCCTGAGGGCTATCTGGCAAGGCACTGTCACGGGCATGTACAAACACAGTGACCTTGCTGTGCACATCCTCATGGCATTAGACACAACCCCAGAGCACAGAGATTGAAGAGACTTCTGCCAGGATAAAATCATTTTTTTTTTTTTTTTGGAAGTAATATGTACTCTTCTACTAGCTTCTACTATTTTCTTCATAGGTAACTTTATACTATTTCTGTAAAACCTGGTAAACTTGGTTCCTAATTGCACTGTGCCACAAGTTTGAGCTACAGTTCACTTCCATATAATTCCTGCATGCAGTATCTCTATTCATGCATTTGATATCACATTTGCAGCCAGTAAAGCAAGAAAGAATAAAACATGGTAGGTTTTATAGGGACTGCCTTGATGTATGGAGGAGCCAAACCATATCCTGTTGGAGAAAACTATTTCAGTGAGAATCTCCTTCTCCACCTAGAACTTGAAGTTAATAGGACTGATCTCCTTTGTGAAGTACTTTAAAACCTACTAAGGAAAGAAGTAGGATAATATATAGGCTGCTATGTATGAAATTATGCCTCAAATTTGCCTCACTTTTCTGAGTGTAAATGTTCTGTTGAGGCAGAAGCATCTTTAAAAGGATAGATATGATAGATCATTAATTGCAAAATTGAATTTCACTGTTCCACACTTATTCTTCCATTAGCTCAAGCACCTAGTAAACACACAAAATGTATTCTTGAACAAATGAGTTCTTGGAAATTTTCATGTTGCAGCCAATGGACTTGTACTTTATTTCAGAATGGAACAGCAAATTGCATCTCCCCAGGCCAAAAAACAGCAGGGAAAAAAACTTCAATTGTTTAATTTTTTTTTTCCTAATGTAATACCCCTAAATATTTTTAACATTGTTGCATTGTTTCAGAATAAACAGACTCTTGATCTGTCTGTATATTTGTGTTTTGTTTCTTTTTCTTCTTCTTGTGGGTTTTCTGCTTGTGTTTTTGTTGTTTTGGTGGGTTTTTTTTAAGCGTAGGAGAATTGAAGTAAAATAATTATGTATCAGTACACAGAAACTGGAGTTTTAAGTACTGTGGGGTCACAAACAAGTGATATGAAAAGGGGAGTCATTCTGTTTCCATCAGAAATTCTGGCTGACCTAAGCCCTTATTTCTTTAGTGATGTTAGAAATGAAATCTGCTCTTAATGTTATTTGTGCGAATTATATCTGGTGAAATCATGTGCCATTCCACAGTGTTTTAGCAAGTATAGCTGCAGAAGAATGTAGTTAGATAGCTGGGAGTTAAGAATCTTGTCTACTGGAGCTGTTAGGGAGAAAAAAATCGTATGGAACATGTTTATAATAAGCCTTTCATCAGTGCTTTTATAAAGCCAAAGCAAGCAGGGTAAGAGTGACATAGAAAATCACAGCCAGTTCAGGTTGGTGATGATGTCAGATGTGGGAAATCTAAACAAGAGCAAACCTGAAGTGCCCGTGGATGTTCAAGAAACTAACAAATTGTCCTCGAAGTGTTGCTTCTAAGAAAAGTTTAAATATATCAGACTTAAATTAATTGTGTTGCAAATAAAAACATTCAAGTACATTTTGCAATTGCTCAGGTAGGATCTACGGTATGAAACATTCAGTTATTCAAAGGAAGAGCAGAACTTGAGGGAGGAGGGTGACACTGCCTCTGGGAAAGGCAGCAAAATGGAAATCTACTGTGGATGTGTATTCAGGGCTAATTAAAGGTTAATTCACGTTAAGGTAGATGGATGCCTTGGTTTACTTTTGTGTGTTACAGCTGTACAAATGCTGACTTTTTGCAACATTAGGCTTTTGGGTAGTGTTGCTGATCTGTTTTTCCTTGTCCAGGTAATTATTATGTTAAGAATAAGTCTTAATCCATTTGCTAGGAAAATTTGATCTGCAAGTTATATTTGGAAGGTATGTAAATTCTGAACAACTTAGTGAAACTTGTTTAGCTTAGTTCAGTCTTTCTGCATTCCAGTACAGTATTTTGATACATAGTGGCTAAAACCCCCTACCTCTGATAAAAAAAGATTGCCTCAGCTAACCACAGTCTGAAGTGAACTTCAATCACCCAGTGCCTGAAAAAACTTTACAGCATTCTGGAAAGTTTTTCTTTGAATTTTCATGTTATTACTTAGTAAAGTACTCAATTCTCTTTGCTGCTAAGCACTGGTAATAGTACAAGACTTGAAGCTAAGAAACCGGTCCTGTTATTTTTGGAGCATTCTGGGTCCATTATAAATAGAGGACAAAAGATTGTTAGATGCATTATAGCATAATACCTTTTCCCATCATAAGCACTGGAAAATAGGATAGTTCTGGCAGTGCACATCTTGTACTGAGGAACTGTCAGGATATAGAAAAAGATTGTTTGGGAGATGGTACCTAATTTTAAAAAATGCAATATTTTTCCCCTAGGCACTTGTAATAGTATCTTCATGATCCAGATTCTTTTTTTCTTAACCATTTTAGTTCCCCTTTTTCCTCTCTACTTTGGTGTTTTCTTCATGTTCTGCTTTAGACAGAGTACTCAGTAATAAACAAATAGTTGTTTTTAAAGTACTTTTACTATATAGACTTCCAAAAGTGATTAAATTTTTGACAGGACCCCAACTCCTCTCCCTCTCTCACAGGACTTGTATGTTAGTTTTTTTCTTTGTTTTGATTTTGTTTGTTTGTTTTCATTTTGTTTTGTTTGGGGTTTTTGGGAAGGTTGGAGAAGGGGGAGGAATTTCATTAAGCACTCTCTTCAGATGAGTCAGGGAAAGAGAGAGAATCATACAACACTGTTCAGTAAAATGGGATCTGGATGTTCTAATGCATTTCGAATCATTAATTAGCAGTAATTTGATGAGGACTAGTTACCATAAAGAGACTTTAGGAGTTTCTTATTTATCTTTTCTTTGGGAGGTATCTTTTAAAGCATATTAGCCAACACTGAATTCTAGTAGATGTACTTAATTGCCCCTATTATTTGGTCCCATCCTAACCTATGACCATCATTATATTAACAAAAGCATAATCAATTTTAATCATTAGCCCTATAGGACAACTCTATAAGATAACATATTCCCATGCCCATTCAGTCAATAGCAGCATAAAGACAGTGGTATAAAGATAATGAGAGCATAAAGATAGTGATATTATGTTGTGTGGGAGACCCTGAAGAGGTATATCTTGTCATAAACCAGGTTAGTTCATGGTGTCATGACTATTGTGTTAGTTGTCTGGATTTTGGGTGTCTTATTAGATGGAACTTGTTAATCCTTTCTATTCAAATGTGAACAGCTAGGATGGGCTACCATGCTACTCTTAATAATTATTCTTAAGTTTCTGTCATGAAAGCAGTTAATTATTCAAAACCAAAATTTCATTGAAGAAATTCAGATATAGTATTTTATTTACTAACCTTTTTTATATAGCTCTAGTTTGTTGTTGTTGTTGGGTTTTTTTTTAATAGTAAATAGGGAAAAATGAGAAATCAGTTTAAGAACCAAGAATGATAGTGCAAGGTCATCTTTCCTACCTCATTTTTACTCTGATGGGAATAATCTGTTCAGTTATCAGCACCAGGGTGTCTGTGACGTGTCATGAAAGTAAAACTGGTACTGCTGATAGGACATTGTGCTTCAGAGATAGAGACAAGCACAGCTGGGTGCAACTACTGGTCTGCTTTTGTGACTTGAGCTAGAAATTCTGCTCCTTGCTGTGCTGTATCCTACAGACATACTAACTTGCTCCCAGGGTACCCCTGAAGACAAGGTTTTGTGGTGCAGCAAAATTAATCCAGCACCTAACTAACTGCAATTAAAAAAAAAAAAAAAAAAAAAAAACACAGAAGGAAAAAATAAAAGGTAGATTCTTGTTTCTCAGATTTGTTTACACCAAACTGGCTGCAGTAAGCCTGCTAAACTGGAGAAAAATTAGATTTGTATGCATGAGCAGTGGCTGCCATTTACCTTCCAGCCTGTGGCAAGGAGATAAGAAGAATCTGTTGCCAGGGAAAGAGGATGGGAGAACAGGGCCCCTTTTCATGGCTCCTTGCTACTAGACTGTCAGGTAGAGGTAAAATTGCTCTTTAAAGGCTTAGTTCAGAATGTTTGCTTGCTTTGCAGGATGCAGAAGTTGCAACTAACAGCTTGGCTTCTTATCTTGGTGTTTTCTCCATCCTCTGTCTCTTAGTGGTTCCAGCCACATAGTGCTCCTAGACGATCACAAACTGAAGAACTGGCCTTGGAAGTGAAGTCAGAGTGTGGTGGGTTTTTTAGTTGTTCTGGTTTGGTTTTGGGGCTTGTTATGTTTTGGGTTTTGTTTATTTTGTTTTTAGTTGTTTTGCTTTGGTTTTGTTGTTTTTGTTTTCAGGGGGTTTGTTTGAATTGGTTTGGTTTGGGGTTTTTTGACAATGTCAGTTCTATCCTCACAAAATTCCTGCAGTGAGGGCTGATTAAGGGGCCTGTGTATCCAGAATAGTCTGATAAACTACAAGCTATGGGACTATTAGATGATTTTCTTCCTGGTAGGAAGCTTTTTCAGGGAAAGTTACAACATACATGTGGATATGTTGTGGTTTAGGAATAGTATTTTCCAATTCAGTTTCCCACTGAAACCACTCCCCCTTTCCCCTTTCCTTCTACTGAAGTGGGCTGGAGAGGAGAATTGGAGCCACAAAAGGTAAAGATGATGGGTTGAGATAAGAACCATTTTCTGGAAACAACAATGAGATCAGAAAACAAACAGTAACAGTAACAATATTAACAACAAACATGCACAAGGGAGGTGAATGGTTCATATGCAAATGGTCAGAAAATGATGTGAGGTGGTGTAGATGTGGGGCTTGGCCATGCACCTTCCTGGCTACTGCAAAAATTACTGTGCTGTCTGGAAGCGGTACAGGATGTTATTTTTCTGCAAACAGTCAGCCACATAACCTTGACTGATCATGTGGATTCTATGAAATTGTCATATCTAGTGTCACTAGAAGAGGTTGGCAGGTAGACTCTGTTCACAGAATATTCTGAGTTGGAAAGAACCCGTAAGAGTCATCAAGTCCAGCTCTTAAGTGGATGGCCCATACAGGGATTAAACCCACAACTTGGCATTATTAGCACCATGTTCTAATTAACTGAGCTCTTCTCAGGGTCACCTTTCTCTCTTCTAATCCAAACTATTATGTGATTCTATTATTCTATAGCACAACTTTAAGTAATGAAACCCTGGGCTGTCAGACATTAAGGAATGTCTCAATGTCTTAATATCTTGAAAAATCTTTTGGTATATACGATATGGGAGTAAAGCCCACCCTTAAATGTAAGTAGCAGGGCTATGGTATTTATGCTCAGAAACAGGGAAAGGAACTCTGTTAGCTGTAATGCCATGATCTGTAATTGTACTTTATCCTTGAAAGTATCCCAGAAACAATGCTATTGATTTTACGGTCCTAATCTGAGAGCATGCCTCTCTTATTGGAACAGCTGTTTATTTTCCTCGCCTGCATGAGAGCTGTAGGTGTGCAGAGAAAGTTGTGACTAGAGCTGTGCTAACTAGAGAAGGAAAAAGGAAAAGAAGGGAAAAGGAAAAGGGTGGGGGGAGAATGCAAGCTCCCCTCTCTGCATTCCCCTCAGATTTTCCTTAAATTTTTTTGGTTTTCTCATTGTCTTCAGTTTGAGTGGAAAAAAGGCTCCAGTTGCAGGAAGAACTGGGGATTTCTAGGCATTTTCTACCAGCTGAGCTCATGATGCTGTTTTAATAGGCTATTGGAGATGATTCAGCTGGCTCAGACTGTGTAAAATCATCAATTATTTATTTCTAAGTTTTGTGCCTTCTGGTCTGTGGAGATCATTAGGTCTGTATGAAAAATTACTGGGGAGAGGTGGTGCCTTGCTTCTCTTGCAACATCATTAAAATTTTCAAGTAAAGGTTGTAAACAAAGATGGTTCTCTAGAGCAACTGCAATCCAAGCTTTGAAGGGAATAATTCTAATTTAGAATTCTGTGTTTGTTCCTTCTCTCTGCTCACCTAGCCTAACATCAATGCTGGCTGTCGCAGTTAAAAAGACCTAAATTCATCCACATGTAAATTTTTGTGTTGCATATTATGGTGACTTGATTTCCTTAATAATTCTTCCCTGCTGTTGCATAAAACTATGTTATTCAGCTATGACTCACTGGATTTCTGTTCATGTGTCATTTTGCAATTGGAAATTGAGATCAGAGGGGCAATCCTCTCTTCTGTCCTCTGGTCCGGGTACTGTTGTGATTTGCAGTTCTGAATTTTTTTTTTTTTCTCAATTTTGGTAGAGATTTTGCAATTATAGCCATGCTGTGTTTCAGCAGAGGTTTATGGAAGTGTTACCCTTTTATTCAGCTAACTGATGCAGTTACAAAAACTGGTACTCTCTTTTCTGGGTGCAGTGAGTCTTACAGAATCCACAAAAGCCACAAAGTTGATATTAGTAGCTGCAGAGAGTGTGTCTTTTCACCAAGAAAATTCATGCAAGCCTAGCTCCCCTGAAGTGGAATCTGTGTATGCAGGAAGTGTGTGTAATACCTTTCCTTTTGTTTCTTATCTTCAGCTCTTTCCCTATGTACTCTCACTTTTAACAGAGCATCTCATGTATAAAACAGGTGGAAGTTTAATACTACTCTGACAAAATGGGGAGCAATCTACTTAAATGATGACACCTTGGGTCTGTGTCAGATCTTGGCATTACAGCTAGGTCTTCAGAAACATCATCTACTGTCCACCAAGGGACTGTTTTAACTTGCACCTCAGTCGAATATTTTAGTCTGTCATCTGTTAATAAAACTTATATTGTAACAGGCAAAGATACGGTACCTAAAAATTATTCTCATGGTTTCTGGACGGCACACAGTCTAAAGCTGAACTTCAGTAAAATTATCATTTTAAAAAATCCTAAACCAGGTATCGGGTTTATTTTCTACTATATCCAAGATGACTAGTAGGTAACTCAGTCTTAGGCTGTATTTTCTTCATTTTGACACTGCATTTGGGACCAAAATTCAGTTCCCATTATGTGATACTTTGCATATGCTGCCTGTGGGTGTTTGCAGAAAAGGCACTGTCTAGAGGATTTTATAGTACCCTGGGATTGAGAGATGTCTAAATAATGGTACGTGACTGATGGATTTGAAATATGAAGATATCTGAATCCTAAATTGGTAATGTTAATGCCTTAAGTGACTTCTCATGTACTCTTACAGTCTGCTCCTAAAAGGAGAAGGCTTTGTGCTCTTCAGCAGCTTCACATCTTCAGTCAGGCTTTGCCAGGGATGCATCTTGATATTGTGTAAGGTTAGTGAATGCTGTAAGGGGTTTCAGCCTTACCTCTGAGTTTTGACACTGGGAGCTTGACTTTCTAAATTTGATTTTGAATTAGTACTGAGAGGCTTTTTCATATAGAGTAAATCTTTCTGTCCACTACCCCGCCCTTCACTTTCCCTCCATAATTTACACTAGTGAACTTAAAAGTAGTTCACATTTGGGAGAAGCTGAAAAACAGTAATCAAAACTGATCCCAAAATAAATGGAGGGACTTGGGAAAGTTAGGACAACAATGTCAAAGGGCAATAGGAGGTATTGACTTTCTGTGTGTATTTTCCAACCCTGCACAGTGACTAAAGTTCATCAAAATGTGCATAATCAAGTACTACCAATGAATCATCAAATGCCATGAAATGTTGTAGCAAAAAAATGTTCCTTGTTGAAAATGTTATGCCTACTGATTTCCATTGCTAGGCTTGGGTCAAGATAGAAACGTGGAGGTGTGGAAAATGGAATCCCATCTTGTAGGATTTTTTCTTCCCCTTACTTAAATCTTCCAATACTGTCTACCGTGCTATCTACCATGAATAAGGTTTTTTTTTGTCAAACTCACTAGTTCTTACAGTCTGAAAAATCAATGACCACCCAGAAAGGCAGAGAAAGATCCCAGAAATGGCCTTCTTAATTTGGTCTTCTTAAATTGATTTCATTTGTAGTTGACCATTAATACTTTTGCTCTGATGTAGGCTTTATGTTTCATGTCATGGTCCAGATGCAGAAGTTTTTGCTGAAAAGGATCACTTATTAGCAAAGCAAAATATTTCTGCTGTGACTTACAAGAAGGCACCTATCATTGCTAGCATAAAACTCCCAATGTCATATTTAAAATCTCTGTAATTTCTGCTGAATTTACTGTGTATGTGATTTCAAGGGCTCTCCGTTTAAGTCACGTTTAGCTTCATTATAACTTAGACTTACCCCTTTGCACAATTCATTATTTGTTTTTCTTTTGAAAGAAAAACAAAACCTCAACTCCTTTTTTTCTGCAAGCAATTTACTCTAATTGTTCCCACTTCAGAGTTTTTCCAGTCTGCTGCTACTGAGCACCTTCTGGAGGCAGCTGCTTTTTGCATGTGCTTACACATGCTGTTTCTCTTGTTCTCATTTCATTAGCTTGCTGTGTTGCAGGACTGCTGCAAAGCAGCTTGCTCCTTTACCTTTATTTGCTAGTCAGGCTCAGGATTGGTGTCCTAGCTGGAGAGAAGATCAGAGAGGCTGCCTCCTAGAGAACAAGAAGGCTGGCAGAGGTTATAGGGTCTTCTAGAGGCCCTTTGAGTGTGGAGGCCAAGAAGGTCTCCATAAATATGTTGACAGACCCACTGATAAGGACAGTGGCTTTCAAAGCAGGCTCTTGCAGGGCTTGGGAGTCTTTTGCCCTATTTGAGAGTGTAAGTGTAACCCAGCTAGAAGGTCAAGGATCAGAAACACCAAGGAAGAAGCCAGAGGGGACAAACTATTGTGATGGTCTGCTGGTCCAGCGTGTGTAAAACTGATGTATTTCCCTTGGCTTTGCTGCTGGAATTCCTCACCTTGTGTTTTTTTGTCTTTTTGTGCCTTAACTGATCCTCAGAGACCTGTGTACTTGCGCAGCTGCACGTTTGCCATGACCTCCAATACTGTCAAGCTTTTTGCAGTGCTATGTATTTAAAGAATGCAGTTTTCCATCAGTGCTGCTGTGTGGCACCAAAACAGGGCTGTGAAAGGAGAGTGGAAAGCAGCAGAGTGACATTTTTCATTTTCATCATCTTTGACAGCTGCGTCATACTGAGAGCAAATAATTGTACCAGTGAGGATATTTCTAGCTGAATCCAAATGTGGCGGCTGCTTTGGGGGAAATTCTGCATCCAGAGTTGTTCTTCTCCAAGTTTTCCTCCCTCAGGGGATCAGTAAACAAGTGATACATCATTCAGAGGGAGGATGAAGGTAACTTGTATCTTTCTAAATATGACACCCTTACAAATGTAAAGCAACACCTGTGTGTTCAAAGGAACTATAAGCACCCCTCCCCCCCTCGGTCTTTTTGAAATCCAAACCATAAACATAAATGCCCAGGTAAAATGGCTTTGCCTTCAGGCAGTGTCCAAATCGCGCTACATCTATGCCCTCTCCAATCATTGGTGTGCCTGACCCTCCCTGCCCGAGGCAGATGCCGTCAGTGGAGCTGCCTGGGCAGCCTGGAGCCTGGCAGAGAGCACTTGCATTTTATCTTCTCTGTGTTGCCTCTTGCTTCAGCTACTGCAGCATTTCAAAAGGGCAGGCTTAATGAGCTGTAAGGGCGGGGGGGGGGTGGGGGTGGGGGTGATATTCAGACAAGTCTTGATAATGCTGATTGATTCATTCAAGAGCTGAATGTATCTGAAAAACCTTTTTTTTTTTTCCCTTAAATCGAGGTTATCATTGTATTTCCATACATACATTGCCTTTAATGGCAGAGTGTATGTAAACACCTTTCAGTAGTGCACAAAGGAAAATGGTTAACAAGGATTACATCTTTCCACTAACCTTCATATAAAATCTGGTTTTCCTTCCCTCTGAGTGGGTATCAAAACAAACAAGCAAAAACCCAGGCACAGGCCAGTCAATTTTCCATTATAATCAATTTAGGGATTGGGTACTTTCCTGAGGTTTACAAGCTCAAAGTGAATTCAGTTATGCCAAGTATTTTTTTCCCATGTAATGTTAAAAAGTACATTAACTGCCCTTGCCAAACCCCAGTAGGAAGTGAACTCTCACCTTTCATTTTCTATTTCCTACTCCATCTTCTATCATTATTTCTTGCTTATTTCTCTGAAGTGCTAAGGTTCACTTTTCTCTCAGTAGGCTAAATCTGTAGAGGAATGGGTGAAAATGAACCCAACTTTCTTTTTGAAATTATATTAATTTTTTTTTCCCCTGGGATGACTTCTCCTCAAACTTGGTCAGACACCGGAGTGCTCTTACTCCTCTTGTACTCTATGAGTGGACCCAAATGTTTCTAGAACTGTGTGTCCAAGCCTTGTTCATGGGGCCAAAATTTTTAGTTTTGTGTAGTGTTTTTTTGTTTGGGGGTGTGTGTGTGTTTGTTTCTCGAGTGGTGGGCAATACCCCTTCATTTCTAGTATAAATAATAAAGCAGAAGATACCTCCTGCAACCTGAATGTCACCACAGTGACCTTCATTTGTTTTCTTCTTACTCATGTTTTCTATTCTGTTATTTTTTGTTTGTTTGTTTGTTTGTTTTTCTTTAACCTGTTGGCCTTCATGGTGCTGCTTCAGTCAACAACTTTTTATATAATCTGAGTGAGCCTTCCTTTTTTGCTCTTTAATGTACTTAATATTACGTAGATTAAAAAGAAAGCTGCAAAGGTATATCTTAATGTACTTATGTACGAGCTGTGGAGCTGTGTGATGTCAGCTTGCATGTGCTGTCCAATTGGCAAGCTGCTGATTTTGGTCTCTCAGCAGTTGTTGCCTTCTAAGGGATTATTTCCAATATAAATGCTGACACTTACTGCTCTCATTCTGCATGACTATGTATAATTCTTCTTTTGCTTTGAGAGCTCAGCTAAAGAGAGGCTGGGATATGTGAACACAGAAATTGCATTAAAGGCTCAGATTAGGTTATTTCTGATAATGCTTGGTTCTTTAGTGGAATTAAATGTAGCCAATTAGGAGACTGAGTAATTCCATTTTTTTCTAGATTTTTTTCCAGACGTTCACTTGTGCCCTGAATAATCTGAAAAATGTACTTTTTTCTCCCTACTGAACATATTTTACATATTCCTATTAGAATTAGATAGTTGTATAACTTATCTGAAATCTTCTAAATCTTGATCTATTGTTGATCTATTTATTCACCAGATTTGGAAGACAAATTGCACAATTTTCCACCTTCAAAAAAATCAGGGCTACACAATTGTTATGTTTCAGCAAGCTATGCTTCATGCTTGCTTGAGTCCTGCAATGCTACTTTTCTTGTACTTTATTATGTCTGTTTTCTATCAATATTTAGTAAGCCATATTTTTCTCCTTTATGTGTTTGTGGAGCATGTGGTTTTCTAGTGGCGAGCTCTCTACTCTGAAGAGGAATTGTATAGAAACAACTTCAATTATAAGGGATAAACAATGTGTTTCTAGCCAATTGCCAGGCTTGACACAAGATGTTACGGTCACCTTTAGTCAGAAGTTTAATGTGTGTCCTGGCAATGTCTCAATCTGTATTTACCCTAACAACACAAACATCTTTAATGCATGTTTGTTTCTCAGTCTTCTGGGAGGAGAGCTTTAAAATTGGTGTTTTGGTTAACAAAGAAGTGTATGTGTTATAAGGGTCCTGTGGAAGGGTGACTTGACTCTTGAACCCAAAGGAAAAATTAGATCAGAAGAATGGGTGCGTCTCCAATTGTCATCTTTGGGATTGAATCCCTACAAATAATATTGAATTGGGTCTGCAAACTCACTCTGGAAGTCCATTCTCCAGCTAGTAGCAGTACTTATAGGAAAATATAAGCCCACATTCAAACTGCTATAAGAACTTGAGGATGTGAAGATACAGTGAGCTACATTGGCTGTTTTCAGAGCTGATAATATCTCAGGAGAAGAATCACTGGATGGAGTTTACATAAAAGAGGTTGTATCAACATGCAGCTAAAGAAAAAGGAGTTGTATAGAGGGAGGGATACCCCTCAGTTCTAATTGCCTCCTTAGATTTGCAGTTACCTTTACTATGGGCATGTCCTTTGCTTCATAATAAAGTAGTATGCCAGAACTAAATGTAATGTGGGGGTTTTTTTAATTGACTATAACACTTAATAGCTACTGTCTTTACTTGGAGTACTTGCAAGTATAGTGAGAGACTCTGTATACTCTGTTTTGTGTAGTTGAAAGAAAACAGAAAAATTCATGGTGGATGCCTGTAGTTTCTCATCTATATTTATTTAAAGATCAGAAACCAATCCAATTTCCTCTAACAAGGATTTCAGAGCATTAATTAACTCAGGTTATGGTTTTCAAATAAATGTTTACAGGAGAATTGTCTTATGCCATTGTGGGGTAATGTGGTTGTCCAGGCTTCTTGATTTCTGAAATAATGCCATCTGGTGACTCAATGTTATTATGGAGGCCTTCCTCCTGCGGCTGGAAGGATGCAGGATGGGCTTGGCCAATGACTGAATTTGAGGCTCAGGAGAAATCCCTCAAGAAGGTGCCTTGGATCTTTGCAGAGAGGTTAAGTTAATGGTCCACTTCTGGTAAAAGCAGTGCTGAAATGGATGCTTCAGAGAGGCAGTGAATTAATTTTAATGCTGTAATGATTAGCTGAACTATTGAACTACTACAGTTCATAACCTGTCAGAGCTGAATAAGCTGCCTTCAAGGTAATTTGGGCTGAGGCAACAACACAGTTTGGAATCAGTGGTCATCACCTTGAATTTCAGCTTGTTGCTGTCAGGCAGCAGGTTCAAAGGATGGACTCCTTGCCACACATTTGCGATATGTTTTTGCTGTAGGAGACAACTCTCTAAGCCCTTTCAGATGCCCTACTTCACTCATCAGCTAATAATGTAATAACTCAATTAATAATGTACTGTCCTTTTAATAAGTACCACATATGTGTTTTGCTAAAGCTATTTTAGAGTGTCCAAGGAAAGCTGGATTTTGAAGAAGACTGCTTCCCAGAGCATGGTCCAGAAATGGTTTGAAATTATTTTTAAATAGGAGACCAAAAACATCTCAATTTTTTCCATCTTTTCTATACTAAAATACTGTCATACCTTTTTTTTATTTTTTTTTTCCTCTCTAGGTACTTGTTTAAGAAAATAAGGTTCATCATGTTAGTGATGGCTTTGCTTATAGAACCTCAGCATGCCCAGTAACTGTCATCAGAACCTGTATTTCGCACTGTTGTTCCTCCTGTATTGCCCTGCATTAATCACATAAAGCTACAGGAGAAGAGAACAAGGTGCCTGGTGAAGTGCAAGTCTAGGAGGAAATGAAGAAAGTTATAAATAAAGTTAGGGTGGAAACAGTAACCTCTGCCTTCAACTCCAGAGCTGGGGTTTCAAGGATCTGTGCAAGCTGCCAGAGTGTTTGTCACAGTGCTGAACAAACAGCGCTGGTGGTCAGTTCTTACCCTCTTGAAACCTGAAATTTTACGTGTTTTGGGCCTGGGGTTGGAACTGTGTACAAACCAAACCAGCCTGTTCTCACAACGTAGCTGAAACCCTGCAGGCTTTGCTGGACAACCGTACATAAGACACTGAGGCTTATTCCAGTCTCTTTGTTAATCCCTTCTCATTGTCTCTAGGGGAAAGAATGATTTTGACAATTCTAGGAAAATAAAATACATACATGCAAGCTATATGTGTGCGTGTGTGTATGATAAAAAAGGCCTGCCATATTACTGTGAAACTGGACAATATATCATCAGAAGTGACATCTCTCTCCATTAAAATTTTAAAAATAGCAACTTCTTCCTGAAAAAATACTTGTGAGTTTATAGGTCTGTTTTGTGCAAATTCATATAATGTAGAAGTATGGACATCCACACACACCCTCCTAGGAAAGGCCTGGAATTTCTGAGATGAAAACCTGGCCTAAATTGTGAAGTGCAGGTGCTCAGTGCTTTTTGAAAATTGCTTCTTCAAATCTCTCCAGCTGAAGAGTCTTAGTCTGCAAGCACTCAAAATCTTTGTGCATCTGTGGAAATTCATGGCCCCAGATCCATGGGGCTCACGCTTGAGCAGAAATTGTGAAAACCATATGTAATATCTTGTATTAGTAGTGTGTGCTGTGTTAGCAGCATGGAAACGAAATAGAGACCTGCTGAAGCCTGGAAAAGGTTTCAGCTGGTGAGGATGCTCCGTTGGCCAGAGCTGTGTGCTGAGTCCAAAATTAGAAATGTTCACTTCCAGATCTAGTTTGAATGTAGCCTGGGATAAAATACAGTAAGTATGACTGCACTAGGTTTCCTGACTTTTTGAATAATTTTATGCTAAAAATTCAAGTAAGTTTTCTATTAGTTTTCTATATTGTTTTTAATCTTAGCAAACTGATGATACAACTTATCCAAGACGAATATACTGTGTTTCTTACTTAGAGGGGTTCTCTTCGTAAGTTTATCATTTTTCCTTAAAACATAAACAGAGCTTATTGGATTGAAATCAAACAACACAGTTCAAAAAATGCATTCAAGTGTGCTGCTAAAGGCATTACAGTGGGACTTTCTATTGCACACCCTATACCTCAGCTTAGTCTGATCTAAATTTCTTTGTCCTTCTGCCCTATTTAGATTGTAGGATATAGCCAGAGTCATCAGGGGTTGAGTTTTGGTTTTTAAGCCACTGTGTTAGCTATACAGGACATTATTTTTTTTGGTTGAAGGCCTTATAAAAGATAGTTGAAGGTGGAAAAAAAAAATCACATAGTGAGAGGACTTTGTGAATGATAATGATATTTGCTCCCTTATGGAGTGTGGAGGGAATGCTAGAATTCTTTGCTTCAGGTAAGATGGTGTAATTAGGCACACTGAAGAGTCCTAACAGCAACCCAGAAATTACTGAGGTGCAGGGTTTAGGAACTTCACGGCCTGGTTCTTTTCCATAAAGGCAAAGAAGAGGTAAAAGTGTGGGATAGAAAGGCTTTTGTTGTCAGGGGAGAGGCAGCCACCCCTGACAGCAGCATTAATCATACCTGCCATCTCTTGGTGGTGGCAAAAGCCATAACTCCAGCTCTCCATGCCAGTCCTGATGGATCTTGTTCTTTTTCATCCCTCTGTTTCCTCACTCAGGCAATGGCCCAGGGAGAAGACTACTCTACTTCCAGGGTAAAGGAATTAATTTAGAGGCAAGCATGTGAGGAAACAGGGTCTTTAAGACAAAGTCAGCTTCATGGTTAATGAAGGAAAGAGGGAAGCAAAATACATATATAAGCCCTCCTGTGATCTCCCTTGTACTCCTACACCCCTAATGGCTTTTTCCACTCTGAGCATTTGGACTGTGGAGACTACAAATTCATGAGATTAATTAAATGCAAAGTGTTAGACAGAGACTGGGCTACATAAATTCGGGCTTTTGTGCATCTGCACCTGTTCCCTCCAAAAAATATAGGAATGTCTTGCCTGATGGCCAGAATTGAAAGCAAAGGATACTGTGATACAGTGGTATCTGTGACATTTTTGATTCAGCTGTGAGAGATTCACCTGCTAGCCTTTGGACAGGGATCAGTGGAAATGCTACCAAAGTCCACAGCTACTCCGTTTCTTTAGCCTTTGCAGCCGGACCACGGTGTTCCTGAGTGTTAAGTAACTGCCTGTTTGTACAAATAACAAATCTAATACAGTGTGTGAAAGTGGTCATGAGCAAGACTCTCTTGTGTGTTTTGGAAGAAGAGTGGGCAAAATCCTCAACTTGCTCTTATCCACGCTGTTTGGACCCTACTGGTGGAGAACAAACAAACAAGTAATAAAAAAGGCAGCTTCCGAGGCATGGTTAACTTTTTAAAATGTCTTTGTCAGTCTGACAAATACCTGTGACTACCATAAGTCTGAAAAAAAAGCTGTGACTCATTAGACTCCGTCTTGAGGGTCAGAGTAGATGAGTTGTACTTTTGGAGCATTGTCTCAGACATGCCTTCTTTTCCTAATTCAGACCTATCTAAAAGTAGAAAACTCAGACATGGAATCATGGGATGGTTTGGGTTGGAAGGAACCTTAAAGATCACCTAGAAAGTTTTGCGTACTTATTTAGGGCTTAATGATATCTTTATTCAGACGTGCTTGAACTTTACTTGTGTGTTGTACTTCATATGAATGGAGCTGCTGAAGATGACAGTCAGGAACAAGAGTGCAACTATGAACTTTTCTTGACTTGCAGATCTAATGAGGGGGAAATTCTTTTCTTGGAGTTTGCCTGGCAGCTTGTAGCTCATTTTCCATGTCCCTTATATGAAGTAGGGACTTATGTTGTTGAAATCCTTGTGTGAATGCCATATTGATCCTGTGATTGGCTCAGTTGGTTAGAGCATGGTGCTAATAACACTAAGGTTGTGGTTTTGATCCCCATATTGGCCATTCATTTAAGAGCTGGACTTGATGATCCTTGTGGGTCCCTTCCAACTCAGAATATTCTGTGAATATTTCATTTGAATGGGTCATACACCTTCTGCTTGCAAAGGTTCTTTGACAGGAAAGGAAGGTGCTCAGATATGCAATAATACATTTGTGGACTCAAGACCCATATTTTAATTTAGTGCTTCAGCAAACTAGCAGGTAGGATGTAGTTTCAAATCACGTATGAATAGGATGTGGCATATTTGAATGGCAACTCTCCTGACAGTCGTCTTATACGTAGGAAACAATTTTCCTCTTGTGCAGAATGAAGAACGTGGCTTTTACACTGGGTTTCTTCTTGCTGTGCATAACCTTGTTCCCATCTGCAACTGCCTAAAAATAGATAGAGCACAGAACATTTTACATTAAAAATGAGTTGCTTGTGGAAGGAAGTGGAGTGAGGACTTAGATATATCTGATTACAGGTAGAGGCTAATTATGCATAGCATCCCTTTCTTTTCTCCCTTTCTTCCCTCCAACACCTTCCCACTGCAGAGTTTACAGTCATTCTAGTACTATGTCTTCTGACTGACCATGGATGAGTGCAGAGGATGCCCTTTTCGTTGTGCATCTCTCAGTCACTGCATTCAACTTGCCAGCTTTTATTAGGCCCACATTGGCTGTGGCAATGTGGGACGCAGCCTGCGTCTGTCAGATGAATTTCCTTCACAGTTCCCTGAGGAATCATCAGGTCACAGCGAGCATCTGTAACGCTGCCATCCCTGCTGCGCTGACTCACTCCCACTGCTTTTCAGCGGAGAGCTTCAATGACAGTCAGAGGGGCATGGGGAGCTGTTGCTATTTTTAAAATGTTTGCAGTATAAGTGAAATGTATGAATAAATCAGTATCTATACACACAAAGAACGACAGCAAGAGGTTTAACCCCAGTTTCCTACCTATATCCCATTCCAGGCTTATTCTTTCTTTTATCCATGCATAAACAAATAAAAAGGGGAGGAGCTCCAACAGACAAGAATGAAAGACATATACTTTCTGCCTGACTGTGGGCAGATTTGGGGAACAGCTTTCCATGGTGGAAATGCTTAAGTTTAATCCTGTTATTTTTATCTTTCAGACCAAAGGATTTGAACTTCCCTCTGTGACAAATGCCTTTTTAACAAATGTATAGGTGTTTGGGTTTCAGCAAAATGTGTAACTGGATAAAGTCCTGTAGCCTTTCTGGGTCTCTAAGTTAGGAAGTCTACAAATTATTCCTTCTCATAAAAGAACAAGATTCAGCTTCAATTCAGAGATATGTTGCTTGAAAAGGCATCAGTTTAAAAAATATAGTTTTATGATAATTAACTCTTAGGTCTACTTCAGAGCAATTTTAAAAAGAGACAGAATGTGGGCAAGTACTAATTATCTGTTACAATTAGCTTGCATCTTATTGTACATATTAAGGAAATTAATGACAGTAGGCAGTTAGAACTGTCTCATTACTAATAATTAATATGATAAGTCTTCAGTAGCCCATTGGCAAAATAAGCATACGAATTAAATGTGATGTCAATAGCAATAATAATTATAAGAGAACAGATATACTTGAAGTCCAGTAACAGTAGTGGGAAGCTGTTTTTTTCAAAGCCATTTCAGTCCATCTCCTACTTGAAAAGCAAGTGTATATTTTTTCATAAATATTTATTTAATGGAAATCATGCCTAAGAAGTGCATTCAGTTGTTCTGGGATACTACAAAATGAAATTTTATGACTGCTCAATAATTTTCTAATCCTTCTTCCTGTGTTTGCACAGGACAATATAAACACCTTTTTAAACGTCTTTACCAGTAGGATGGGATAATTTATTTCGAGAGTCTCTATGCATAAGGGTCTAGTTGATATAAACTCCATATAATGTTTCTCAGTATATCTTCAATTATGATGTCCTCTTTCTAGTAGTCATCTCTTCTTTCTCTGCAGTAACAGCTGTTCAGGGTGGAAGGAACAGACCTACCCTTCCATTGGACTTTTGGAAGAAGTATACGTACAGATTATATAAATAATCCAAACATGACAAAATTACTACAGATATATTAAAAATCATAGTAAGACCAAGATTGCCAGAAAAAAAAAATCTACCTGATGTGCCTGATATTTACTGTTGGTTCTAGTTTGCACCTGCTTGAGCAAACCTGGTGGTTTGACTCTGCTTGAGAACGGGGGACTCAGCACCTACAGAGGTGGAGTGTCACTGCATTAAGATCAATCTCTAGAGGAGGTCAGAAAGGGCAGAAAGTTACATCTGAGTAAGTACTGAAACCACCTGAAACTGAGCCCGGAAGTGGAGCAAGGACAACCAGTGTACTGGGGAAACTGATTATCCCTCTCTACTCAGCATTTGTTAGGCCAAATCCAGAGTCCCATTTTCCTGCTCCACCTCAAATATAGGAAAGATGTTGATGAACTGGAGCAAGTTTAGCAGAAAGTCCTTAAGGAGCTGGAGGACTTGCCCCGTGCAGCCTATTAAAGAGAGAACTTCAGGAGGCCCTAATAGCAGCAGCCTGTCAATACATCTGAGGAGCTTACCAGGAGGATGGAGACAGGCTTTTCTGTAGTGAGTCATAGCAGGACAATACAGAAGATATAAATTAACTATAGACCTCCTGATGGTTCTTCTGATCTTAACTTTTCCATGATTCATTTTCTGTGATCATAATAAACTTTCCTCACCACAGTGACCCATCCTTGACATGCAACGGAATTTTAACTGAGCCTCACAGTGATGTACAGAGAGCCATGGTGGCTTTGAGAGTGCATAGGTAACTTGGTTTGGGACGAAGGAGAAGAAATATTCAGGCAGGAACAGAAGGGTGAAATATGAAGTTACAGGGAAAAGACTTGTAAACTCTTCAGGATTTTGGAGGCAGGAATGGAGTAGAATAGTTGAAAGGTACCCAACAAAGGAATGGAAATGTTTCTTTTTGAGGAATACATACTGCTAAAGAAATCCTTTGGTCTCTGTGAGGGTCATAATAATCTAAATTGTAATATCTGAGAGTAAATTATTAATATTCTGCTGGATGCATGTCATTGGACATGAGAGAAATAACTGAAGAACTGCAAGGAGTGTTTCCTGATGGAGGGGGAGAGGCTGCCCGTTAAGCTGCATTCCAGATGACCATCCAGATTTTATGAGGGTGTGGTTTCACATAACGGGGAGACTTTTGTATTTTGTCAGCTTATTTCATAATTTTATTTTCATTAAAGAACCTTCCCTTTGGTTTCGTAGCAGAGTAACCACCTCTCACCTTGGGTTTCTTACTGCATTTGCTGTTGCTCAAATATTGGGTCCTCTTGTATTTTAGTGACAGCAGTCAAAGTGCTTTTTAGTATTTGATTAATTGTTAATCAGAGCAAAAGCCAGACTTTTTCCAAGGGTTTCATGTGTCAATCCTTTTCTATGTTAAATTACAGCAAAACTATTGTTATTGAAAGAGGATCAGCAGTTTTCTCTCAAAATTTTTTTTCACTTCTCTGACCAGAGGTCCCACCTTCAATATGACAGGTTTTAAATGCTCAAGTGTTCCACCTCTTTCACTTCTGCTGTGCTGCCTTCAGTCTGATGGCTGCAATTATTCCCAAACACTTGCAAGATAGATGACTACTGGCATGCAAGAGGTATGAAGCAAGAGAATCAGTAAAAACAAGACATGATTAATTTAGGCCACAAATGAGAGGAAAAGATGGACTTTCTATTATATCTGTGGCTGAAAGCCTTTCTGTCTGTCTGAGTTCAAATAGAGGCGTCAAAAGTGGAAAAATATGTCATAGCAACTGTAGCTTTTGTGACCACTATGGAGCTTCTTTCCTAAGGCAAATAGTAGGGTAGTATCAAGGAGCAAGGCTGGATGCACAGAATTTTAAGCAGAAATTCAGACTCAGCTGAAGCTATTTCTTAGTGAAGACAGAAGCCAGTGGACAGCAGTTGTAGTTGTTTTGTTTCTGTTTATTTGTTTTTATAGTTTTAGTTTGGGTTATTTTCATCCCTAAACTGAAGGTTTGTGCTTGTAAATTCAGTGCAGACAACACTGAAACTTTTCCCCAATGACGAACAGTTTCAGTAGTCTCTCATAGAGTCTTAAAATTTTATATATGAGGTTTTATTTTTGCTTAAATAGTCTCAAAAAGTTTCTTCTGAGATTATATGCCTTTGAACTATAACACCACATACGAGTAATCTCTTCTGCATAATTTTAGTGTATATTTTTCTGCAATTCTTTTCGTATGAGTCTGCCATGATACCTCCTCCTGGTGTTCCTCAATTCACCCTTCCTCCTTTTCTTCCTCACAGCTCCTTGTATTTTCTAATCCTACTAGTCATTTAGGTAGACAACAATGTATTGGGGGAAAAAAGGGCATTTTGGTCTCAAGATTGTCAAATACATCCTTGATGCTGGCATAATATGTTTCTGTGAAGTATTTTGGATGGGCAGCTACCTGCTGGTCTCATGTGCTTGCTTTCAGCCACTTTCCAGGACACACTGAGTTCTCTTTAGAAAGGTAACAATACCAATTCCATTTACTGTTCCTCGAGAGAATTTGGTATTTCAATATAAAATGAATTTTTATTTACAAGGTGATTTGGTAACATTTTTCACTTCCTTCACCTCGTCTTCTCCCCCCCCCCCCAACCCCCAATGGAATGAACACTAATGCTTGTATTAAGGTTTATGGACTAAAAATAGAAATTCCTGTAAATTCAGGTTGTATATATTCCCTCAAGTCTGTAAATATTTATTGCAAAGATGTAGACTCAGTTTGGGTTGCTTGCAGTGTAGTGAGCTTTCTCTGGTTTATGGACAGGATTTCTGGCATGTTCATTTACATTTTTGGGATTTCTTTTAATACTATTTTCTCTTTTCTTCTCTTCTCCTCCTCCTGCCCCACAAGATATAATTTTTCTTACTTAAACATCTTTCTAAAGTCAGTGAGTGATAAGCCTTTCAAAGTAACAGACAAAATTCTGTTATTGAATAACTTTTTTTCAAGTAGTTCAGTGGCATATTATAGCTGACATGAGGGCCCTGGATGAGAGTGAAAAGGGGATCCTCTCCTCTGTTTCAGCTGCTGGCACTCATCCTCCTCCCTTTTGTTTTTACTGTAATCTCTCTGTTCTGTGAACTCTTCTAAAATTCATTAGCTGTTAAGCTGTGCCCCATTATGTTGATATGTGTTTTAGTAGAGATGGACAAGATTCCCTGAAAAAAAGACATTTCCCCATAAAAAGGACAATTTGAATACCTAGTATTGTTCAGAGAGGAAAAAAAATATCTTATACATTGGTACCTTAACTATTACACAATTTTCTGTCTGCAGTCAGGGATTCCATTCATCTTTTGTACCAAGTTAGTGCACAGGAGATGAGGGAAGTTTTGTCCTGGTGTGACTTTAGAGGATGCATACAGTAGCCTGCAATTGTGATAGAGCCCAGAGTAGGTCCAGAGAACAGCCTGTGGTAGGTTGGTCTATGGCAGGGGACCAAAACTCTTCCTGTCCTTTTAGATAGGCTCTGGATTTAAAGTCATAGCACTGAACTATGAGCAATGATATTGGAAGGGCTGAAGGCATAACTCTGGAGTAGACACACCACTGGTTTTGCTGATTCCTATAGATGGGAAAGTGGAATTTTGAATGTGGCAATTGAGTCAGAAGAGGAGCATCTCCCCTGGGCTTGAAGGGAGCCAAAATCAGCAGATGTTAGCAGTCAATGTCTACTGAGCATATCTGCAGGGTGGCTGTCAGGTTTGTGTGTCTTTTTCCCTGGCCAGGGAAAAACTAAAAAAGCTTGTAGCGAAGCCAAAGAGGGGAGAGAGGGTTGGTGGGTGACATGGGACCTTGTCTTACTAGAGATATGGAGACACCACTGTATTATTACTGTGGAGAGATGGTTGAAATAAATAGGATTTATTTTCTGGAGGGAAAAGGGAGAAACATTTTCAGGAAACAATTTCTTGTCTGTGAAGAATGTGTGAGAAGCGTGTCTGGATGAGTTAGAGGACATGCTTTCCCCACCTGGAGAAGTGAGAGAGATGTTTAGTGATGGGACAAGCTAGGGAAACCTTTCCTACTCAGGGAGAGAGAAGAGGATGGCCTCTTGGCGGTTGGCAAGATTAAGATCCTGAACAATGACGAGGGGTCTGGTATAGAAGAAGGTATTCCTGAAAAATGAGAACTGCATATTGATGCCCTTCATAATTGCATCCCAATTCACTGCAGATGGTTCTGATTTGAAACTTGGTTTTATGTTTTCCTTTTCCCTTGTAGTTTAACAGTCACCCGGGATGACTTTCTGAGGTTGTTACTTTAAGTAGAATTGTTTCTTCCCTGCTTTCAGCTCAGAGTGGGAGGTCTGCTATCCTGTTGCATGAATGCTACTGCAACCTCTAAAGAATGTTTGCCATGCTGTATGAAAATTGCACCAGAACAACCTTGGTGCCAGCAACTCTGCTCTGTGCTGCTCTTGTCACTCTGCTCTATTTGCCCCTCTGCTCCATAGACACATGATGACTTTATCTCCCTACATTTTTTCCTGCCTTTCAGCTTTCACTGTACCTACCTGACCTACAGAGACTTTGGACCGAGCAGTGCTACAGGTTAGTCAGTTCTTCCTGTTGGCTGGAGCACCACAATTTCCCCCTCTAGGTTTTAAAAACAAAATTATATGTGTGTTTGTGTGTGTGTGCAACCTACACATGTGTTGTCCAATGCTGGCATGTTCACCGATAGCTTTTAGCTCTTGAACCCATGTCAAGACATCTGTGTGCACAATCCCTGGGTCTGTTGTGAGCCCCTCCTAGAAAGATCCTTCAAAGCTGATCTAGTTGTAAGTGAGGATTTTAAGCCTCTGTTAAGTGACTTTAATGCAACTTTTTCTAGTATTACACAGCATTTCCCCCTCATTCATTAATCAAATACTTGCTGCCATCTACCTTTCATTACTGGATTTCTTAATTTCCTAGTATTTGCTTACATAAGTGAGTCTATGTATTGTTCTGCTGTATGAATTATCTTAAAATTATTTTAAAGCCTTCTCCTTTAAAGTCTGAATTATTTTCTCCTTTCTCAGAAGGTTCTTCTGTTTATAGGCTGAGTTCTTAGAAGTTGCTAATGCTCACTCTGACCTGAGCTTTCAGTGTTTTGATTCTTAATAAAGTCAAACCTACTCTAAATGTCTAGCTGACTTGTCCAGTGGTACACTATGGTCTCCACCTGATATTGTAATCCAGAAATCTTTAATCTATTTAGCTGTTTGTACTGACAGCCAGTAAAATACATTCCTGGTTTGCCTTTTTCTCAATCTTTGCCTCCTTACGTGGTCTCATTACTCCTACTGAATTGCAGCGCTGAGACTGTGAATGCTTTTGATCCTATTATTTTGTGCTTGTATGAAGCTGCTTATGTATAATATAAAATTATTTATAATATGGAAGTGGAAAACCAAATCTTGGACATCTTGTAAACATGACATTTGTTATATAAATGAAGTGATTTAAAGGCGGTCTCCCAGGTCATCTAGGGAAGTTTTTTTCTCTAGGTCTGTATCACATCTCTCCAGTTTGTGCCTGATGCTTCTGTCTGGGCAGGCTGGGGGAGCCTCATTTGCACAGAGTGCTGGATGACACAAGCCTTTGACAGATGGGTCTGGCATGGTTTCTTCCCTTGCTTGGTATTTACTTACTGGGCCAAACAAGGATGGTTGCAAGGCAGCCTGCTCTGTGCCGAGCTCAGGGAGAGCTATCAGAGACCATAACCACATCTTTAAAGGAACACCATGAGAATTTTCTATTCCTCTTGCCATGCACGTAGTGTGGCTCCTGACCCTTTTGGTTTGGCAGTTTTTCCTAGTCTAAAATGAAAGACTCCTTCTTTTTCTTCCCCTCATCAACCAGGAAAAAAAATATCCCAAGAAGGTAGAATACTGTTAGCTAATATCCTCCTCTAATGGAGTAAACTTAATAAATAGTCTAGAGTGGCATGGCATTTTATTTAATTTCTACATCCAGCATCATACTGTTAATCATTTGACTGTTGGACAAAAAAAGTTTAATAAATTCTCTCTAATGTTCTTTCTTCTATAACTGTGATTTAAAAAAAAAAAAAAAAAAAAGACATATTCTCTTGTGCTTGCCTGAAAATCCTGGATACCTGATACAAGAAACTGAATCCACTATAGTCCCTTTTCTCCAGAGCTGTACTCCAGGTCTTGAACTAATATTGAAGATTAATCTAAAAAGCAGTTAATAGTCTGCACAATATTAGTTAGTGAGTGTTATCAGATCCTTCTGTTTCTGTTCAGGGTCTGTTCTTTTGGCACTGTTTTATCTCCAGAAGCTCTTTTAAACTCTCCTAACTCAAAAAGTTCTATGAAGGGCAAAAACTCCCATATCCCGGGCTCAACACTCCCTTTGGCAATTATTCACTGAGTAACTCTTGTAATGGGGCCCTGGGTTAAAAAAGCACTTAAGCATTATTCATATGCTTGAATACTTTCCAAAACAAAAATGCTCATCATGAGCATCTGAACTGACAAAATAATCTTTGGCTTGCTCACGAGCTGTCAGCACTTCATCAGCGCCCTGGATGTGAGGGGTGTAGCTGGATGCACAGGGTATGTGTTGCTGAGGAAGGTGCAGCCTGGCAACTGCCTTGTTTCACTCACTAATCTCCCAAATATTCTCTGGTGTTAACTTGAGTGATGGCAGACGTGGTAGCTTGGCCTTCTGCTTGCCATTGGGAATTCACCAAGGCAAAACTCAGTTTGGTGTTGACTGATTTGCCCAACTGATCCTGCTGAGTTGGAGGGGATTGGCAGGGTTGTTATCTCTATGGTGACAACACTGGAGCATGAACCAATTGTATATAATAAGTTATTGGATTCATATGGATGCTGAATACAATGCTCGACAAGATTAAAATGTTCTATTACTGGAAGGCAGCTGCTCTTAGGGCAGATGTAAAATATCAGCCAATTTAACCTTTTCTTAGGGAGTAATGCCCACAAACAAGGACAAATAGACTAAGAATACACTTAGCAGGTGATTACACATGTAATTGTGAATCATTGGTCTTTGTAGCTTATTGAAATTATATGATACTTCTATAGGAAGAAGTATGAAGTTCCCAGAAAAGCAGAAAGAGATCTGGGATAGGATAGGATAAATTAACTTCACTCTTTTAATCAGTGTATGACATTCACTTCTGGATAATGTTATCTCTCTTTTTAATGCCAAGTGATTAGTAAATGCTAAAATTTTCTTGACTGCCCTAACTTTACTGGGTGCACACTATTTCTAGACTGCAAACAAATTACAGGCAAAGAACACATTCTACAAGCACATAATTGACCTCCATTTGGTATTAATTAAAACTGGTGACTGAGCTATTGAAATACTGTAGTGTAGAGAAGTCACATTAATCTGTTTACACTAATAGCTTTGACTTCTATGCCCATAAGAGGGCAGAGACAATTAAATCTCTGCATAAATAGTAACAGTTTTTACATGAGTACATATAAAATTGTGCAGTCGAAGTTGCATTAATTCTGTGTGCTTTAAAAAATTTCTTAACCTTAGAAACTTTGCACAAGAGAATAGGTGAGTCATGACTGAATGGTTTTCTACCTCTGCTATGGCATCCACAGATACCTATTCCACATCATAATAAACTGTATTTCTTGCACAATGTGCCTGATATATATTCAAATAAAGGAAAAATGATTGATTGGTGACCTTGGCAACACTAAGCTGTTATTGGGGGGAAAAAAAAAAAAAAAGAGAGGTGAAAAAAACCCAACAGTGAAATGTGTGGTTGAAGGTAACATGATCTGCTTTCAGAATAGAAATTAGAGAGCAGATAACCTTTCCAAATGAAATTACATTCCTTGGTCTGGTATTATCGCAGCCAAGTTGACTCACAAAGGAATTTGAAAAAAAAATCTATCTGACAAACATTTGCAAATTGCTCAGGGAGACATGATAGAAGATGGTGACTGTTGTTGGTATTTTGGCAGTAGGAGCTCAATATTAACCAAAACCCACGGCAGCTCTGAGCTGGGAATGGCTCTATAGCAGTGCAACTAGTTCATACGTTGCTGAACCTCTCTTTGTTCTTGATGTGTATGCACATGCTGAAAAAATAGTCAAAATTCAAATTCAAGGGAGCTTTTAGCCCTGCCTTTCTTTCCTACTGAATGCACAGAGAGGAGGAGAGGTGGAAAGAAGGCTGCAAGCCTTTAGGAGGAAGCTCCTTCGGCTCATCCTCCTGCAGAGGACATCAGTGTTTGGAAGTGCTGCAGCCTGTTTGTGACTTCCATTGAGGACTTTCAGCAATCCAAAACACAGCCTTCTGCTATTTGAAGTACTGCAGAAAATTGGTTAAAGCACGTGTTTATATCCAGAAACGTTATTCTACCAGGGTGTACAGTCTTTTGTTTGATCTCTATTTGTAAGTGATTTAAGACATTTCTTTTTACTAAGGGCACCCAGAACACGTGTTATTTTTAAAAGCATCTGCTCCTGTAACTGGAATTTCTCTGTGTGCTGTGTAACTTCTGTTCAGGAAAGATTGCAATGGCTACCATGGCAGAGAAAGCCCAGACTTTCCTTTGTTCACTAATAGTGTGCTCATTCTTCAGGTGTTGCTGCTTGGGATGGATCTGTATTTTATGGCTGCCTTCCACATTCTTGTTCCAAAAACGCTGTTTCCCTTGTGTGGTGAGGCTGGGAACTGAAATTTCAGTTGTTTGGTGTTTACCAGTTTTTGAAAAATGATCCAAATCCGTGTGCTATTTCACTGGGTACCAAACTCCTCTGGAGGCCTAGCCTGACAAACCAGCAACCTGAACTGCTGCATAAATCTAAGAACTAATTTTGTTTTCATGCCTCACTGTACTTCTTGTTGACTTCTTTCTTTTTTTTGTAATTCCACTTTTCCTTGTATTTTGCTGCTTCTATTCTGAAATTATCCATTTTGTCCTTTTTTTTTGTGGCCTCACACCTCTTTCTTACTCATACTATCTATCTCACACTTTAATATTAGAAAGAGGTTGTATATTTGGGTATATTTGAGCATGGAGACACTGTTTCATATGAACTGCCATACAATTATATGCACCTGCAGAGACAGCATTGACTGTCATATGTGAGAACTCAGTGCATCACACTTGACCCCCAGCTTTTGTTGCCCACCCAGGTCTTCCCTTTCAGTGCCAGTGTTACTGCTGGTGGCAATTGTCTGTGCATCTGGTATTATCTGAAACTTTATGTTCTATTTTAAGATTTTGCCTCAAGCCACTTCCGTTGTAGCAGTGTAAAGTTTTTTTAATCTGGCATATTCTCTGAGCACACCATGTGTGGTAGTGGAGTAACTAAGGCTTCATCCTCCTTTCTCTTTCTTGTGCTTGATATCATGTAAGCTTGTTTGACTTGCCTTGTCATGCCAAGGTCTGGATGGATGCCAGTTTGGAGCCCTCCTTCCGCTTCAGTGGGGACTCTGTGGCTTCTGCTACCCAAATTCCAGTTGTGTGGTCATGCATTAAAGTGATTTGCATGCCAGGTCTGCCGTGATGGGGTTTCCCCCAAGCATCCTCACTCCTTTTCCTCACTCCCTTTTGCATTTGTGAGATACACACATAAGCTCAAGAACACTTCATGTCTGTTTTGCTCTTGTCTGCTCTGTGTTTCCTCCAAAATGATTTGGTTTTGTTGCAGTACTCCTCAAATTCCTGTAACTCTGCTGCATAGTTTTACCTCTTGCCTGAACTTGAAAAGCTATTAAGATAAACAAGACAGAACAAGCTTTATGCACCAGCTAGTATCAGAAAAAAATTCATCTTGGTTTTGTTTTTCTTCCTGCTTAAGGACACGGCACTCTTCTCCTCAATCTGCTTCTGTTGTCCTGTGTGCTTTCAGAGACCTTCGACTCTCATGAAGCTTTTTACTGCTCAGTTACTCTAATCAAGCTGTTTCCTTGGCTGTGTCTAGACTGTGTGGCAGAGAGATGCCTCGGAGTCCGCCTCTCAAAACCAGACTGTTGACATGGCACACACCACGGTCCCTTGCCTGACCTAGGAACAGGAGCTTCTCCCAGCTTTGAAAATAAAGGAGTGGGTGCATAACAATAAGGGGAGAATGTTATGGCTTACCCCTGGAGGCAAGGATAACTGAGGTTGTTGATCCCCTGGGGTGGATTGGAGTGAGCAATGTGCACATTCCCTTCTAGCAGTTACCTCCTCAGCAGTGTCTGTGATGCCCTGTTTAGCTCCGAGCAGGTACTATAAGAAGTCAATGCTAGTGCCAGACCACAATCTGTCAGGGAAGAGATTCTCACAAGGATTTTGCTTCTCTTTCACCCAGAAACCTATTCTCCCACACCTGCTGCTGCTTTCCTGCCTCCTCAGAGTAACAGCCTGCTCTTGCTTCTCATTAATGAGGATAAATCTTGTATCGCATGCACATCACAGCGTTGCATGTGCAGTGTGCTAACTCTGTTGATGACTAATGGTCAAAATGAGGTTTGGTTGTTTTTTGTTGTGTTTTTTTTTTGTTTGTTTTGTTTACCTTATTATAGTTCTGCTGAAGGCTGAGAGCACAGAGCAGCTCTCTGATGCTGAAAAGAGGAGGTCTAACTTTTTCTGGATGTGCAATTTACCCTCATCCTTCCTGCAGCGGCCCTGGTGCTCCCTGAATTTTTTGCTGACCTAATTTAACTCACTGAAAGGGCAGAAAAATATCTCTTTTTCCTATTCCTCACAGATCAGTTGTAATTAGACCATTTCCTTAATGGGAAGATGGGAGAGGATGAGTAATGCCCTAATACCGAATCTCATGCACTCCGCAGAAGGTTTAATTTCCAAAGAAGCGAAGAACAGTGGGAAAGCATATGCATATAGCACAGGAAAATTTTTTTAGGTTATGAAACCAATTTTCCAAGAGTTATGGTACTTAAAGAAGTTTAGCCTTAATTTCAAAACTTTTATCACCTGTGTGTATGCAGTGAGAAAATTATGTGGTCATACACTCTGCATGCTGAGGTCTACTATCTCATACAGCTCGTGGAACAGGCTAGGCTAGGTGAAATACAGCTATGATACTGGTGAACTATCCTTCCTGCTACAGTGACTGTTTTCTGACAGGAAAGCTATCACTTAAAGCACATACTGTCTCTTTTGTCCCCCAAAATCTGAGCTTGTTTGCTACCTAAGTTTGCTCAAAAAATTGTGCTAACCCTTGTAACATTGTTTGACAAGTGGGTAAAAACATTGTTACTGTCTGCTAAATGTGTTATTTTATATCTTACACAGAAAGAAGGAAACTGTTTAAATGTAAAAATTATTTTTCTTCCAGTGGATCATAAACAGCACTTTTGGGAAATCTCAGCTATAAACGAAGTTCGTAATTCACCTGCAAGAGATGCATGTTATATTTTCATAGACTAAACTTAGATTCAGTGCAGTATGCACACATAGAATATGTGACCAATTTTCTTTACTTGCATATAATTTGCTTATGTGTAATTGTTTTAATAAATTAATCATGTATTAGAAATCATCAGAAGCAGACTGGATATTTGTGATAAATATCTCTCAAAGATGTTTTGTGTTTTTTATTTTTCTTAAGAGCATTTTGATATGAAAGTTATTGATATAAATATTTCCAAATTCGTGAGTCAGGTTCATTCAACAGCTCTGATGGTTTTAATTTTTATGCTGTTTTCCAATAGCAATGAATACCTTTGGTGTTACGGTGTCTTCAGGCTTGATTCTTCTATTTGTTGTTTGGCTTTTATGTGTCTGCCTTCAGAAAACATGACACAATGCCATGTGTCTGTTTTGGTTCCTTCCACACAGTTCCTATGGACCATTTTGCTGGCAGTGGCAGAATCAGCCAGAGAGACTGCATCACATCTGGGCTTTTTCCTCCACAGCCTCCCAGCAAAGTGGTGCTACTGTGCCTGGATCACCAGCAATCCCACAATTTGCTGTTTTAATTGAGTCAGGAATGCTGTGTAGAAGATTGTCAGCGGCTGCTTCAGAACTAAAGGGGTTTATTGCTTCCTTTTGCTATGCAGAAGCTTCTGGTGCCAGAGACTCCATCTCTGTTCTGCAGTGCACCCAGGGATGTTGCACACTGCTATTAGAATTGGGCAGCAGGTGGTGAGTGAAAGGATTCATCTGCCAAGAAGAGAATAAATGCTTTTTTTTAATTTCCTTTCCCCATTGCTTTGTGGCTGGTGAGGAAAGAAGATACAGCAGGTGCTGAAGCCACTACTGCTGCCTTGGGTGCTCTTGTCTTGCTTCTGTTACCGCCTCTCTTGCTGTTGTTTTGTTCCTGCTGCTTGTACAGCAGAGTTTTGCTCTTTGCTGGGAAATGGTCTAACACATTTTTGGGAGTGGAAAGCTGATAGTATTTTGGAGATGACTGAAAGGCAAGAAGGGTAGTAGCCTTCTCCTCTTGTTTCTGTTTGGGTTTTTTTTTGTCTTTCTATTCCCCCATATGTCTCTACTTGTTGTTTTTGTTGTCACTAGACTGTCTCACACTGTCCCCCGCCAAAGTCATGTTCTCCAAAGATTTATCCATTCAGATACAGTAATGCAATGGAGAAAGGCTTCTTTATAATTTTGCTTTCCCTCTGAACTGAACTAACTTTGAAACAGTAATATTAATGTTCATGCTAAGTTAACAGATTAAATTCTATATTTTCACTCCCCCTTCAATGCATGTTTCCCAATATTCTAAGCAAATGTTGCCTCTCCTTCCCTTCTTCTTCTCTGTTTAGGCTAACGGTTAAATTTCTTAATTCCATCCTATCAAAGTATCTCCAGTCAAGTAAGAAGATTATTTTTTTTAGGAACAGCTGTACAATTATTTTGGCTGGAAATAGCTATAATTGTATTCTATGGTCACAGTTACAAGCAAGTGTAATTAGATTTCCAGTTTCATGGTAAAAGTTCATCACCATAGAAATGAGGAAAGGCTTCCTATGTGTAGGATGTTGGGACATTGATTAGAGTAGTATTTTATCAAATATTCAAATGTGGTGATTCCCGTCCTGTTGCTGTAGTTGGTGCACACATTTATCTTACAGAGTCAGATGCTATACATGTTTGTGGTGGCATATTCTCCATCACCCTTCTGGAACCTGTTTAATTGCTAGTGATCATTTTGGATTGAGATTTTAGTTTTTGATGAATTGATGTCTTTCTAAAATCATCTTCCAGGGGAAATTATCTCTGTTTAGTAGCTGGTTTAAGTCCATAGAGAAGGAAAACAGATATCTCTGGGGCTGGGGTAAAGGGGTGGAAAATGACAGGAACTGACATTTCGTTTGTACTATACAAGCATAGCTTTTCCCTTGTGCAAAGCAAGTCTGGACTTGACAGAGCCTTTTAGGCATCAAGAGTATAGTGCAGAATTAAATCAATCCTTCCTATAATCCAGCAGTTCTGGGATTGAACTAGATTTGTATATTAAAACCTTCATGATGTTCAGGTGAAGGACTCATCACTTTCTGTCTATGGACAGCAATCAAAAGCACTTGATAAAGTTCTTTTTGAAATTAAGAAGCAATAAATTTGCAAGGATACCTATTTTTTCAATAACTCTGTTCTAAACATACAATTTCACAACACAGCCTTTGCTTTTTTTCTGATATTCTACTAACTTAACCTGAAACTAAAATACCCCTTGAAACGTCAGGGGAACTTTTCTGGTTTTCATTCAATGAAAAGACAGAGAAAATATTTCCGAGACCTCTGACTTTCACACAAAATAGTCTGAAAAGACGTAGTATATACACAGTATATAGTTGAATGTAGATTTGTTCATGTTTTAGTGACTGAAGTTGTCAGATTGTTATGAGAGTAAAAAATGAGCTTTTATCTTTCTCAGGGCTCTATTTCTCTGGTAGGATGAAATTCCATGCCTTTTTTGGCATTGGTTTTGCCAGTGTGAAAGAAAAATAAGAACCTAAAACCCTGTCTCCTGGGCTGCCCCAAGCCAGGATGTCTGGGGGTTTCCTTCTGTTGCAGTGATATTGTTTCCTATCTATTCCTGGCATAATTCTTCAGAGTTTTAGCATGCTGATGGTAGTGAAATTAATGTTAATGACAAATTGTATGCACTAAGGATTTGTAAAGCCCTAGAGAATAATTGGCCAGACTATTAAATTAAGAATAAAAAGTGATCTCTTGACATAAATGTACCTTACAGTGAGAGCATCAGTGAAAGTAAAATCTCTTTGGGCTTTATTGTAACCTGGTACACCCTGAGGGGAAAAAAAAAATAATTAGAGTCTCTGTGAATCTACATCTGAGTATTTGGGTCTGCTTGAGCATTGCTACCTTGCTTTGTGAACATAAAAGCTGCCAAGATGTAGGGACAATGGCAGGAACTGTTCCTCCTTTCCCTTGCTCCAAGCTACCCTGTCCAGCTTTGCTTCAGTGGGCTGCAGGGAGCGAGTGACCTGTGAATGAAAGTTGGTGTCTGGTTAGTGAGGGTGCAGGGAAAGGGGGCCTAAGTTTGGTTTAGCCTATCTGCTCTTCAGCTGATGAGAACATGTGCACTTGTAGCCTCTAGTGGATAGGTGGAACTGTGCATCCTTATCATCCCTCCTGATGTTTGCAGTTGTACAAGTGTCACTAATGGCTAGAGATCTGTTTCCATGGGCACTGCTTGGGATAAAGGTCACCCTGGGGGAACTTCTGCTGTGGGCAGAGGGAGCACAGAGCTCTACAGTACTGCAAGCAACAACAAAGAAATCATTTGATTAGAAAATGGCATTTTGATTCAAGAGTTTTCAATGGTCTGCAAAACCCACCAATACTACTGAGCTCACCCTCGTGTGCTGAGGATGGCATTTCTCCTCAAGGATTAAAAGTTTTCAGAGAACCTAAAAAGTATGTGAGTCATGGCAGTCCAAAGAATGGGGATCTATGGCAAGTTCTTGGGAAAAATATGATGTAGGCTTTATAATTTTAAATTCTCTAGGAAGATTTCTTTTTAGTTCAGTTTACTGTTGAGAGTGGAAAGAGAAAGGTCTTTTAGGCTTCTCAGCTGCAGACCTGTGAGTAGGAGATATCAAGAAAAGCTCACTGATTCAAATATGGTGGTGATGTGGGATGACTAGACAAAACAATTATCCCACTGCAGGAAGACTAAACTGGTTTTGTGGTAAATTTTCAGTATTTTGTCCTGATTAAATATTGTTGTTCTTCCTCGTGTCATTTCACCTAAAAACAAAGTGCTGGATTCAGCCCTATTTTAAACAAACTCCACTCCATCGTCAAAGTGAAACAAAAGTTTGTGTAATATTTTTATCAGATATAAAAGGGTATAAAAAGGATGAAGCTACTTGTCAGTATAGGTAAGATGATCATCAAGGAATATAACTCCTTGAGAAGTCACTTTTGATTGAATAAGACACTTGCAATTTAATGTGCTTGTGTATCAAAATTTAAGAGCTCACTAGACTGTAAAGAAAAGACTGTTGTTCAGTTTGTTGGCAGTTCTGAAAAAAACAGAAAAAAACATTTAGAAATGAACATTTTAAGTGCATTGAAATTTGTTTCAGGTCTATCACCACTTCTTTGAAGCTGATAGGAATTTTTTGATTCTGATTTTTCTCTTGAGTACTTTTAAAAATAAAAAGCGAGTTGCTTGATGTGAAGTAAGTGCTATTTTTGACTGCATTTTTTTTAGATGGATCACTGAACAGTATGCTTGAACTATTCAGTTTTCTCTGTTAAAATTTATAAAGGTATTCTATGCTCATTTGCTTCTGTGAACAAAAAAGGTGAAGTCAAAGTGAAAGTTATATAGAGGTGCTTCATATGAAGTGTTCATGGAGGATTAAGTTTTCCTGTGCTGGTTGTGTGGGGTTTTTTTGTTTGTTTGGGCTTTTTTGTTTTTATTTTACCTGTATCAAGACTGTTAAACAGTGCCACGTTAGAATGTACTGAAAGGATCAAAGGAAGAAAGATGACTACTGAAAGAAGTGAAGGGCTTTAAGAAAGCCAGAAGGGAATCTTCTCGCTAGGGTCGTTAGTGTTAGATTTTTAGGTCCACTCAGTGTCTGGGAACTGGGGAATTTGGTATTTGCTCCTGAAAAGATTTGGAACAGCAGCCTTTTATGAGTGAATGGAATGACAATGAACATAAGCCTGTATGATGTGTAGCAAATAGCTTATTTATACCGCTTCAGTTTTGTTTCTGCTTGGGGGAAAAAAAAAAAAAAAAAAAAGAAAGAAATCCTTTATTTTCTTGTTTTAAAACCCCTTTACTCATGGATGCCCTGATTCTCACCTAGACTGCCCAGGTTAACTGTTCTATAGGTGTGAATGCCATATTTATACACTTGTAGCAAATGTACTTTTGAGCTATAAGGGTACACAATATAATGTCAGTAACATTATATTAAGTATCTATAATCGTTTGGAAACCAATTTTCCATACCTTGCAAGGCACAAAAGGCTTTCCTGCATGACGTTGTGAGAAGAGCACGATGAGAGCTATTTTGTGTGATTTGCCTGTTTTGCTCATGCCTGTACCACTTGTGACTTATTAAGAGGTGGTGAGTCATCCTGTGCCACATGGCCATTAATTACCTCTTTGGAGTGCTATACTCTGTTACATGAGCCAGCTTAAATATGAACAGCTGTATCACTCTTTCACAGAGCCTACCTTAAAAGCAAAAATAAGCAGATTTAACCACAATCATGTGAAACTTTTTTAGGAAAGAGGGGGGAAAAGGGTCATTCCACTGAGCTGCCTCCACTATCCTTTCTTTAAATGTACCTGCAGTTAGTTATGTATTGTTTTAAAACAATATGTAATTCGTGTACTGAAGGCTGTTTTTTCTCAACTATATCCTGTGACATTTAATTTAAAAACAATTTCATTATAATTATTACAGATGTTTTAAAGTATATCCCTCATAAAATTGAGAACAGATACAAGAAAATGAAGTTAAGTGCTGCTATTGCATTTTCCATTTGGTTTTAACTTTGCTGTGTGCATTACTCCCATGAGAACACACTAAACGGAGTGGAATTTTCATTTCATTTGTGATGATAGACAGTCAGTTCCTCAGATACTTCTCAGTCCACAGTATCTGTTGTTTACCAGTTGGAATTACTTCATTTCTAGAAAGAGTGCATTTCACTTGCACTGTGCAATACGAAAGTTATACTTAAGGTCAAACACACTGCTGCTGAAATGATTTTTCTCTTAAAATCCATTGTCAGTGATGAATCCTCTTTGTCCCACAGAGTCTTAAACAAAGTCTCAAAAACCTCTGTGCCCCAAAAGCTGAGGAATTCCCTACCTGGCTTCTGTAGTGATGACCTCAATTTGAAATACGACTCTGTTTTACAGGATGAGCATTTGTTTCTCCCCTTTGGTCAGCTACTGGGAAAATCACCCAATTATGTGGTTTCAGAGATGATTTAAGTCTAAACTGTGAAGTTAAATGAGTATCTTGTTGCATTTGGAAGGAATGCTGGTAGTCACAGCATCTATCACCTTCCTTTTTCTGAGGTGGTGCATAGCCCCCATAAAATAGATTCCCTCTCTGCCTACCTTTGTGTGCTGTAATAGCTCAGATGAAGTGGAATTGTATAGGTGGTGTACCATTGCATGAACAAAGCACTTTCCAGAGACAATATTATCATTCTGTACTAATGGAAGAATTCTCAAAAATTCAGTGGGAAACCGTTATGAAAGGTTATTTTGTAATCACTTCTTTTAACTTAGCAGAGGATTTTGTTTCTTCTGTGAAATGGCTCCAGATATCTTGTAAAAGGAATGAATTTTGCAAAAAATTCTTAATCCTTGATTAATGTTTTTATCCCAGTGGAACTTCATTGTCTTAGGGGAGTTATTCACACTGATGTTGTAATAGGGGTAACCTCCTCAGAACACTTTCATTTCTGTGGAAGGTGATGAGTTAACTCCTTGTTAAATTCTGCAGGACTTCTCCCTAAGCTGTGGAGAAAAGGGGGAGGATAGGACATTAGTAATTCTATTTCACACTTGTAATATTAAGATATGGTGCTCTGGAGAGTACAGAAGAAACATGTTCTGTGTGTATTCTCTGCCCCAGAATACCATAATTTCCCCTGCCTAGCTGATTGTGGCCTGTCAGGTACCTGCTTGGGTCAACAATAACAGGAAAGGACTGATGAGCTTGGATAGACAGACAGACAGACAAACTACCATGATGTTAGCACTTTCACTGCCTCTAAATATAGACATTTGATTTCCAGTCTGTGTAGAAATATGGCTCTTTGGTGTACTGGCACACGAGTGGTCTTAGCTTTTAATGTGAGAGAGGAATACTGCGCATAGGAAATGAAAGACTGTCTCGACTTGATGCAGTTCCACACTGTCCATCTGACAAACAGTGCAGGAGAGTCTGCTGTCTTACAATGTGCTTTTCTGAGTCAAATTTGGTTCTGATCAGCCTCTGACATCTCCCATCATTTTCCCTTCAAAGCATTATTTAGTGAGCAGAAATCAGTGAAAGCAAGGGAAGGAAATAGGCTGGAAGGCTGATTGCATCTCAGTAACTCCTACGTAGGAATACTGAATTAAAAACTCCTTGCAAAATGTGTGCTGTGAAAGTATTTCTCACGTTCTTGACTTACTCTCTTCATTATACCTCCAGACTGGAGGCCAGGGTAGACCAACGGTGGGGAAAAAGAGGCAGATTGTGTGCTTAAAAAAAATAAATAAGAAGAGAAAGGACATAATTATGTCTCTGAAGAGGACAAAGTAATATAAAAAATGCCAGTTGCCTATTAGTTTTGAAAGGTGAGTGCCTCACACATTTCTGGCAGATAAAGTTTGAGGATGAGTTGCATCTAAGGCTTACTTGGGAAGATTATCACCATATATCAGATGCTCTGCACATCCAGTATTGTGCAGCTCTCTGGAGCACACAACAGGACACCTGGGAAGGCGTGCCAGTGTGTGGATTGCTGATGGTGGCAGAAGAAGAGATGGGGGAGAGGGGATACAGGGAGGAATGACACAAAAAAGTCTGTATGACACACCAAAAGTCTGTAAAGAGGCTTCAGGTAACTCAGCAGGGTTTGGGTAAAAACTGAAGGAGGAAAATTGCCAGTTCTCTGGAAGCAAAATAGCATTTTGAAGAGGCAGACTATCTGCTGCTGGGATACAGCCTGACATGAGTAAATTGTAAGCTGAGATAAATATTCCTGGAACTATCAAATAGAGAGCTGTACAATATGCACAAGGTATGATTACCCATCCATTACAATTCATGACAGTCCTGCTGGTCTAAGTACCGGAGCAGGGAGAAGGGCATGCTGCTTTTGCAGTCAGTCTTCTTATGGGGAGCAAAACACTAGCAAATGCTTAGTAATTTTAGCATCTGTATCTATGTTAAAAATACAAAGGTTTCCTACAGTGATAGCAATAAAGCAATACTTACTCAGGAAAATGCAAGTGGCTTTTGTCCACAGTATTGATAACAGCAAGAAAAAATAGCTTATACCTTAATTCAAAATGCCCTGACAGGGCCAGATTAAACAGATAAACTTTTAGAGCAGCTCAGAATGCTTGTACTGTTTGCATAAAATACGGCAACTTATTATAGAGAGCATCATGTAGGTGTAAGTATCTGGGAAATTATTTGGAATTGAGTAATGACTTCCACAGGTTTGTAATCAGAAGCAAATTGACTCACAAAAAATCCTGCAAAAACAGAGAAGTCTTTTGCTGTGAACTTATATACCTGGAAAAGGTCATGGCCCACTCTTCACTGCAGTGTGAACTGTGGTAGAAGGAAAATCTTGGGAATTGTTACAGCAAAAATAATTGCTGTAAAAAAAATAATGGAGTAGAAAAGGTGTCAAGTGTTGTCTTAACTGAAGCTGAACAATTTTTCAACCTGAAATACATTATTGTTGAGACAGCAAATCAACTAGACTGAGTGAACCATGGCCAGTTGTAGTGTATTATTTACACAACAGTCTCCATAATTCATTTTGGTATAAAAAGACCCAAATCCCACAGCACAGCAAAGCTGGGAGCAGGTCTTGCAAGCCCTTGGTAGGGGAGCAAGCAGAAAGTTGAATTCCATTGCTCTACAAAAGTCTCTCTCGTGTGCTACCTCTTTTAAGTACCCAAATCTGTGCATCAAACAGGAACTTCAGTTGCTGTGCACAGTCAGATTAAATAATTTTCTTTCCTAGGAATACCAGCAGTTCTGATAATGGACAGCAGGGAAATCCAAGGTGAGGATCAAAGGTGATAGGTTAGGAATCACATGACTTCTGGAAAATGGAGCAGGATAAAGAGTGGGGTGCAGATTGCTAAGCTGTTACTGAAAACACTACACAGAAATTCAAACCTTTGGCAAATAAATCACTGTCTAAAAAAATCTTATTGTTTGGTTATAAATCTGCTGCTACCAGTTAAAGGAAAGGCTTCTCAGGTTCCCTCTGGTACAGCAATCAGATGCCTTGGGTCTAGACAGAACAACTCAATTTTTTATGCTAACAGTTTGGTGATGTTTATTTTTCCATTGGATGTAGTAGTTAGAGCTGAAGAAAAACAAGGATTATAATTTGAGGGGGGAACATTGTAGTAAATCTTAATTGATGGCAAAACAGGTTATCTTCATCTTTTGCCATCCTGATGCCTGTAAATCTCAGGTTATGTATTGCTTTTGGTGCAGTCTTTTTCTTTTACTTGACCCTCTATGGTTTGGAAAGTATTGCCTGGAGCAAACATTAAGAATTTAAACTTCTTTTGTACTAGAAGAATGGTATCTTGGCAGCAGTGGATAAAAAAGCACCCAATTTCCAAAGGCTTAATGGATTCTCAGGGGTTTGGAATCACTCCAGTGTTGGTACAGTTAACCATCAGTGAAGTAGTAATCACTTCATTTTATGCAGGTGCAGATGAGATGTGTGTACTTGCCACTCAGTAGCTGATATAGAGAGCTATGAACTCTGACAGAACTAATTTTACTTTATCCAAGTAGCTGAGTTTCTTACCATGTTAAATGTCTTACCATGTTTAAATGTCTAATGTTTCCCAAGTTTCCTTCAGTCTAGTTCATGAGCTAAAACTGGAATACAGGGATAAGTGAAATCCAGTCTCTTACTGACCTTTCCAGTAGTTTTGCATGAAGTACAGGAAAAAGCAATCAGGACTAACAGAGTTTTCTTGCCTTGTCATAGGGCTGTCCTGAGTCATGTTAGCTGTCAGGCACCATAGGTGCTACTGTAACTTGTTTTAACATTCTAATCCAGAAATAAAAATTGCCATATGTAGTCTTTTCTTTAAAAAGCCGCCATTCATAAATGCGAGGCATATTTTTCTCAGCTTGTTAATGGTCACAAAATCCAGTGCTGGCTGAGATGATATTCATATCTATAGCCCTTCTGAGAACTGTTGTCTTTATTTTAAGGAAAACTGTCTTTTTTTCAAGCAAAATGTTGCAGCATGACCAAAATGCTGTTTACTCTCTAGGGCAGGATACTGATTTTTCTTCAGTGCCCCCCTATGCCCTGTTTGGTGTAACTTAATATTTAAGAGAGTTGAACTCTGAAGGAATTCATGTGGTATCTTCACCATGAATCTCTAACCCACTGAGCTGTGAGAGCAAATTTTTGAAACGCAGGGTCCTGCTTCCTCTTCTGTAAAATGGTGTTCCAAGTGTTTGAGATGCAGAATTTGTGTGAAGCCCCATGGTGGTCTCTAGGTTAGGGGACGAATTCTCTGGAGAGCAGGGACTTCCAAGAGCATCCATGTAACGAGTAACTGTAGCTGTTTGGTTTTGTTTGTGGTTGTTTTGCTGTGAGGGCATGGGATTCAAGTTATAAATAAGAAAAAATCAAGTTTTTTCTGTTATAATTGTAGCGAGGGATGTACCTGTATGCACACCTGCCCTTCAGTCTTGAACTACTAGATATCTTCACAGCAAAGTATTTGACTTATACTTGGAGTAATATTTGACCAAATATTTGGAGCTCTCCCTGTGGAAGTTTAGACTGTCCTGACGATTTTCCCTAGGCAACTATTGGACCAGTTCCTCTGATCAAATAAAATTATTAGCATGCTGACTGGAGAAGCTGAGTGTCCCAGCAACACCCAGATGATTCAACAAACACTCTATGAAGTGTCTGAGTAACAGTTTTTATTTTTTTCAGTCTTCTTGAATTTCTCAAATTCAGATCAAACCCACAGTTGACAGGTTTGGGATTTTTTTTTTTTTTTTATCCTCTTGTCTTAAAAGGAATTATCACTGTCAGTTCCAGAGAGATTGCTCTGAATTTTCTTAAAGAAGATAATACCCCCTGGCTTCAAATTAGTAGTGAATTGTTTTAAGCTTCAGATGGTGAGTAATTAAGAAGCAACATTGTGCAGGTGTAAAAACAAGTCTCAGGTAAGAGAAGACATAATAGTCACTGTTTGTCTATACAAATGCTTGCTTAAGTATTCATATATACAAGTGGATTAATGAAAAGCATGAAGAATATGAATTCATTCCATAAGCAGCATTATTGTGTTTTTTGTTGCTGAGATAGACATGACTGCCTAGAGAAAAAAGTGAAATTCTCATATCTCCAATGAATTTTGTACCAAGACTCTAAAATGTGTGTTGCACTATTTTCGTGAACTCTAAATAATTTATTGCAATATTGGTTTTGTACAGTTGCTAAATACATCTATGTCCATTTCTAAGATCTGTGTCTTCCTTGTATTCGAGTGCACTTTCATGTGTTCTTATTTTGGTTTAGTTCTAGTTTCTATTTGTCCCATTTTAAAGTAATAGATACTAAACATTAATTATTCCTAATTACTCTAAACATTACAGAATCATCCATTACAATGAAGCTTGACAAAGTTTTTTTAAGCAGCGATGTGGCAAGTTAGTCACTCAAGTTGCAGATGGAGAAATCCTGGAGAATACACAATCCCATGCTGCTGCTCTTTCCATGTGATTCACTTTTCTTGCAACAAAAAAGGTAGCTTTATGGTTTTGCCTTTTGCTAACCTCAGGTGAATTCCTGAGGGCAGGAGGAGAGACTTTCAGACAAAGCTTGGATTTTGCTTTAATTCTCAAAGCTATAAGCTCCTCAAACTAGGTACAGTGTCCTCAGCCAGAATAGTCAAGGACTTTATGTGGGTGTAGGAGGCAAGGGCAGGATTGGGCTGGAAACTGTAAAGCCTGTTTCTGTGTCATTTCTGATTGTCTTTCCTTCGAATAGCCAGTTGTTGAGACACTTAAATTGATGTTCCAATAATAATACTTGTCTCCAAATTGTGCACTTATCCTATTCTGTTAACCAAAGTCGTGGTAACAAAGGCAGTTGAAATAAATTGCAAAGAGATTAAGGTATTTTTAGAATGTTTTTCTATGTGTATTGTTTGTGGACAGACTCCCAGCGTTCCTGCACATCAATTGTAAAGCAGATGTGCACTAGAATGTATGGGGATAGGCTATAATTTTTTTCATCTTTTTAGTGTGTGTTTGTTTTTGGTTTTGTTTTTTGTTTGTTTGTTTGTTTGGGTTTTTTTACCATATCTAAACACTGCTTGTGATCTAAACGTAATCCCTACCTGCATAATTCTGTGAGGTAGGTTTTTCTCTGTAATGGGAAAATCTAACTTTTGAAATAGGGAGAGAAAAAACTGAAAATCTAAACTAAAACAGTCCCACAGTGGTTTACATGTAAGATATGGACATGTTGTTTCATTCCTGAATTTGTTGGGTAGGCATGTTGTTAACAAAGGACGTACATGTTTCCAACCAGATCAATTTTTTTAAAGGAAAACATTGTTTTCATTCTAATAAAATAGTTTTATAAGCGTTTTGGCTGCATCAGTGTTGGTAACTGAGACAGAAAGTCTTTTCTTATCTGTTAAAAATGTCATCTTACCAAAGAAACAAGAAACATATCAACCTCTTTTCTTGGCATTATTTCATCATGGGGCTGGGATCAAAAGCCTACTGCAAGTGCAATGGTTTTTGTTGAAAGGGGTTTCCTTTCTCTCATCAGTCCTGATGAACAATTTACTGGTAGTGTAAATGTTCAGACTAGTCAGGCTTTGACTCAGGGGTGAGCCAAAAATGATCAAATCTCTTGAGCCGATGCCTCATGTGGGACATATTAGTTGCAATTTTTCAAATACAGGAATTTTTATTGAGCACTATTTCTTTTGAATAATTCCTCAGAGATTCTCATCCTGTAGTCTCAGGATCAGGATAGTCTCATCCTGCATCTCAGCATGCAGTGAAATTGTTTAACTGTGTATAAAACACAAGGACAAGGAAAAAGAAATATTGCAGTTCCTACATGTAGTTTTGCCTCTTCTGAAATATTTTTATTTCTCTAATGTGGAATCTCAAATTTCTTCTTTTTTAACCATCTGCAAAGAGCTTATAAATATAAGGGAGAAGGAATTCAGAATAAGAAAACAATAGTATTGCTTAGACTGAATGATCTGTTTTCAATAGAAATTAATGCTGGATGCTTTGCAAAAGTCTATGAACTGGACCAGTATATGATAACAACTCATTGGTGTATCCTCCCAGTCTCACTTTAGCTCCAGTTTCAGATTTATTTCTATTCATTACATGCTTATTATTTCCACTCTGATATCTGATATCTTGAGAAGGAATGCATCCCCAACCCAATAATGCTGTTTGGCCCAGTCTGTTAGGACTTCAAGGTTTTTTAATCTTCTTCTTTCAGCTGAAGCCGTTCTGCTTATATTTATTATTATTTTTTATTTTCTTAAATGTCTGTATTTAGGTATATCTGTTTCCTTTACTCCCTAATAATTTTTCTCATAAATTCCACACTGTTCATTGGAATGTGTTTGGTGTGAAGTAGTGTGCTTAGTGTACACTTTTAATATACTCTTTCCTACTATGTTAAGCTCAAGAGGCTCTCTGTCTAAAAGATGCTCAATGGGAAAAGGCAGCCAATGACTGGTGTGTGTGTGAGAGAGAGAGAAACTTTGCACTGTCTTAAGACAGTTGACATAGGTAATAAAATGAAAGGGAACCTGAAGAGAGTGACTAAATCCAGTCCCTTATTTACCATGGTGACTCTTTAAGTGAATAAAGGACCAAAATGAGTGTGCCAACACAACAGTCTGACAGTTCAGAAGAGAACTTCTGAGTTATTAATAAGTATTTTGAAATAAAGATCCAGGATTGAAGTGCCCTTAAATATAATGGAGTTCTGTTAGTGGATTCACTGTGTTACATCTGTGTTACTGTCCTGAATGTAAGGTGTTTTCTGAGCCTTCCCTTTGACTATGCTTGTCTTGTAGTTCATTGATTTATTGCCTGCAGCCCTGGGCAAAACTGTCCCCTAGACTTGGTCTTCATTGCATTATGCCAGTTCTGTTTACTTATTTATTTTAATCAAATTAACATTTGCAAAGTTCTTGGAAGGATGAAGTGCTATCAACTGAAAGTGAGAGGCAAGCAAGAACACTGTTAAGGGTGTGTGAATGCATTGCTACATGTGACAGGAGCCCTACTTCATTGTGAAATGGTGTGACTTAGTGATGGCAGTATTAGTTCAACAGTCACATGGTGATTTACCTTTGCGTGTTTTTGTGGAGTTCAACAAAAGCATCCTGGGAGGGTGGGAGTCCACACCTTTCTTACTCCATCAGATAGAAAGACTGCACAATGCTGAATCTACTGTTTTTGTCTTTGTCCAAAAAGTGCAAATTCCGCTGTTGGCAAAGCAATTCCCACAGACAACCTATCCCATGTGAGGTGATGTGCACACTTTCTCATTAATGGTAACTTTGTGGTTCCTTGGGTACTGATGGCAGCTGAAAACACAATAGCATGTGCTTTGCATTTTGGCTTGATGTATTGTCTAGTTACCACCTAGGGCTGTGGACATGTAATTTTCAAATTATGTTGACTGACTGTAGAGGCTGTTGCTGCCAGATATGTACCTTGCTTGTGTTCCCTATGCCACCTCCCTCTGATTTGTTGATTTGGTGGCTGTGCTTAGCCCTGCCTAAACCCACTGTAGTCCAAATGAGACAGGTTAGCAGAAACTTGAGTTCAAAACAGTCTTGGTAAACTCAGCTCATTGATTGAAACAAGGTTAAGAAGCGGCTGAAAAAAAGAAAGGATCTCTTTATTGATTCTCTTTCCTGTCTATATTTGTCTTTCTTCCTTTTTTTTTGGCCATGATTCAGATGAATCTACTCTTTCTTTTAAAGCTTGTTTATTTACTCTCAACAGAAAATTCATATAGGACCAGAAAAGGTTTTGATCTTTTGAAAGAAAAACAGATACTTTTTCCCCATGGTAAGTTTTTATGCCCAGGTCAAAGGTTTTGAAAGCAATACTGCAGCTGTTGAAATGCATCAGTGGTGGGAGTGTCTTTTTCTGGTTACTTGATGCAACAATTGCTATTCCTTCATTACTTTTTATAACAGATTTTGGTAAATAACAATTATAAACTCATTAGTCTCATTATTCTAAATGGAGCAGATAAATGGATATTTCTTCTGACAAGGATGCATGTAGTAAATAACTGATAGATGGAGTTTAGGAGAGGTTTTGGTTGAGATATTTCATAGTAATTAGTCTACTCAAGAAAATAATTTACTCAGTCATATTGATGGGAAATTGGAAGCTTCCATTCTACTAATCTATAATGTAATACACTTAGACATGTTGATTGTGATATTTTGCTTGGAGTGTTTTCTCTAAGCATCTATGATTAAATTGTGCAGTAATGTGCTTAATGACAGTCATTGAAAGAGATGACCCTTTGCAGGCTAGTAAGCAGAATGTTTTAACAGCCTGGGTCTTTTGACTCCTGCAAAATTAGCAGAAACTGGCTCATGCAACTAGCATGAATAAAGGGATGTGTAAAACATCTTGTGGAATGTGAGTCTGTCTTTCCTTGAACTTTGGTGGAATTTAGTGGCTTTAAATAGGCCCAAAGTATTTTCACATTTTGATGATTCTTCATTGTTTTAAAACACACCACAGCAACACTTCTGGGAAGTGTAAAGTCATGGCTAGTCAAAGAGCAGACACACATTAAACCGGAGTGATAAAGGATTTTGCAAAATATCTAGCCAGGGTAGCCAACTATTGACAAGGATGGAAAACATTTTTTGAAGGGAGAAGAGTGGAGAGATTATTTGGATAAACAGGCATAGGAAATGATCAGCAATAGATTTAACCAAGGTGGCTGACAGGGGCTGCAGCCTTCCATTATCACTGTAATGTGTGGAATATACATTCCTTTACCACATATTGTGAACATGTCCCTGTAGGTCTTGTATACAGATGTGCTGACCTTGCCTATAAGGCTGAGCCTTTTGACTGATGATTTAGTTGATTTAAAGTTGAAGTATCTTTATTGGCTTTGCATGAATGGAAAACTTAAGATACAGAAATAGAAAAATAGGCTTTCTTGAATTTACACACAGGCCTGGAGTTTTATGGGCTTCAAAGAGATACTATATGTAAAAAGATCCATAAATTGGTGGGGTTACTGAAAGTGGTTTATACAGGGAATAAAGTACATGAGACTGAAAGCAAGTTGCATATTTACTCTGAGGCAAGGCGTTTTCTATCTGAGCTTTCTTTAATGGCTACACGTGGAGGTACGTGTCATGGCATGGAAGGTGGAATCTGGCTGGACATGGGCTGAAAATCTACAGATTCGGTGTTTTGCCTCACAGCTGACAGTCCAATTGAAACCCAGCCAGCCCCCTGACTCTAACCACTCCCACTGCAGAATGGTGTGGATGATCCAGTCAGCAATTTTGCTTCCTTTATTGAGGCTATTGCTCCTTACTGTAGGACTTAGTGTAGGACTGTGCAGTGGGCAGTTATGCACTCAGCCTGTAAAGAGATTGAAAGGCTGAAAATGTGGGTGGATTTTGTAAAATGGGAAAAATAAACGTGAATTATGATTGCATCCAAAATAAAGGACTGGTTTCATCCCTGAGAGATCGTTGTGTCCTGAAGGAGAGAGAGAGAAGGGAGGGTCCTCTGTTCCTTGGAAGGTGACCCAGGGCAGGATGGTAGGCACAGGACATCAGGGAGTGCTACCCTTGGCAGTCAGCCACCTGTGAGTGAGCACCATGGAAAGCATTCAAAATTCACCCCTTGGGAACAGAGGGCAGGGAGGGAGCTGCATGCCTATTTCTCCACACCCTTAATGGATTCTGAAAACTCAGATGTATTATTTCTAACTCTAACTTACAGGCTATGGACGTTTCTCCCCAAGTAATAATGGTTAAAGGTAATAATGAATAATGTTAAATGCTCTTAAGGGAAAAAAAAAAAAAAAAAAGGAGGTATTCCGTAATGTGGAAGCAGGCTGCATTTCTTTCAGTTTGAGAAAATCCACATTTTTTGTGCTCAATGAGGAAAAAGGAAGTATTTTTCATTCAAAATTATAGTTTTTCTCTTTCTATTTGCATTTTTAGAATCAGATATTTGAATTTTTGGTCAATTTTTATACAGTTTTGTTTAAATAGTACTAGGGAAAAAATTAGGACTTTTCAAAGGGCTTTTTTCCGTTTGCCTGTAACTGGATTCAGCTAATGAATAATCATTGTGCTTTGCAGGGTGCTTGGATTTGCTGTATCCTTGATTTGAGAAAATCATGTCTGGCAGTGAAAGGCAAGGTGCAAGCAAGTCTTTAAACTGCATCTCCTGAGCATCCTTTGCTGCTCCTCTACCCTAGGAAGATAAAGGGGGGGCTCCTGCTCTTCGGACCCTCACAGCCCCCAGCCTCTGGAATTCTTTTTGGGAATGCCGCTGGGTGGCAGCATTTTCCCGTGCAATTCTGAAGAGAGGCGGTGGGGAGAGGCTCATTAAGGGGAAAAAAAGGTTAAAGAAAAAAAATAATGAAATAAAGTGAGTGGGGAGGGAAGAAGCCACATTAAAGGTTGCCACTTGGAAGACCAGCATGCATCTTTGCTTCAGTGTAACTTCTGCAAATCTCCAGTATTTGCCTGTCTTCTTTTAATTCCCCGGCTGACAGGATACATAAATTGAAATGAGGAAATCAAAGGCAGGATCTGACTTTATTTTTATCAGTGCTTTTCTAGTTAGGGGGAATCTATTCTAAAGTGGAAAGCTGGCTTCTGTCTCCGAGAAGACAAGCAGTGTTTGTGAGTTTTCTCCACTCTTTTTCTTTACTATTAAAGCCAATACTTTCTCGGCTGTTTTGGCTTGTGCTTCAGAATGCAAGTTGACTTGCTTCTCTTATGGTTTGCCCAGGCACTTACATGAATGAGCTTTAACACAAGCAGCTTTTTTTCATTTCCATCAGGTCGTGTGCTTACCTTGAAAATGACGTGATGCCTTCTTTCCTACTTGTGGCATATATGGGGGGCACGATAGCCCTCTTTTTTCCTCTATCCTTTGGGAAGAAACATCTTCAATATGTCCTGCTTCCAACATCCCCCCGGATACATTGCAGGCTATTACTGAAGATAACTCAGGGTCTCCAGGAGGCAATCCATGGCAGCAGTTCCTTTGTGTCTGGCTCCTGGTTTGCCTTCCAAGGCTGGCCCAGCTGCTTCTGCTGAGCTATGTCTAGCTTTTCTATAAGCTCCCTATCAGGCTGTGAGTTGGGAGGCAGCATACAAACTAGGAGAGAGCACAAGCTAGTAATCTTAATAAAGGATTGACAAAATAGGTTGCCATAAATTCTGTGGTATTATATTTCACTGAAGATTTATGGAGAGAAATATATGAAACCTACTGTTGTAAGTTAATTATTTGAACTAATTAGATAGGGGAATGTGTGTGTAATTTATATAGATAGATAAATATGAATGGGTATAACTAAAAACCAATGGATCATGTATGCTGTATGAGGCAAGGGGAAAATAAGTAGCCTCATGAGGAGTTAGCAAACTTTCAATGTTAGATTATTTTTTAATTTTTTTTTTTTTCTCTGTGTCTTCTTATAGTTGGGAAGATTTCATTTGGTCTAGTCCAGTAGGGGAAAAAAAACAACAGTCTGATCAGCTCTGCTGGCATGACATGAGGTGGAAATGACCGTGGCTAATCATGGGTGTTTCAGAACATGTGATCTTCTCTAGCTTACACCCAAGCTAACTCACTCATGGATGCTTAAGCAAAATTCATTTGCTTATTTTCAGAGAGCTAGAGCTCATGATCTGTTCCAATATTACAGAAAAAGTGCTCACGCTGTTTTAAGGCTTGTTATTTTGCCTTTGTCTTATCTCCCCCCATCCCTCATCATGGCCTACATTTGAAAAAAATTGGTGTTAAACTGTGGTTTCATTTGGGAAAGGTTAGTGTTTTAGAGGAATGGCACTGTTTACTTCTTCAAGGGGAATTGGAAGGTCAGAGAGGGGAGATAAATTGTCCTTTCTTGCAACAATTTTCATTTGATTTTTATTGATTTTTCTATGTTTCTGTAAGTTAGCTTTGCATAACCAATCTCTGATACCACAAGTGTACACTACTGATAGGTTTCTGCCAAATGTTCACTCCTTTGTCATCTCAGAAAGGCTCTGTTTCTTCATCATGGATGCCTACCCTAATTTTGAAGAAAGCTTTGCACAGATTCCAAGTCTCCAGGTTATGTTGTTCTGTCAGGTGTGGAGGGCACTGCTGGCATTATTGCTGAGCATTCAAGACTGTCAACTTAGGCTCTCAAGCTCCTTTTGTTTTCTTCTTTCATCCTCTGACTCGCATTTGGTCTCATTTCTTTTCTGTTCTCCTTTGCCTTCTCTCCAAAGATATGCATGTGGAGCTGGCCACACGTTATTCTGCTCCTGACGTTATCTGGGCAGCTACTGAATCACAAATAGCAGAGAGAGAGTGAGCTGCAGATACCCTCAACAGTGTGCCTCTTGCTTGATCATTAGGATGAAAGGAGAAATGGGTAACATAACGGTATGGGTACCAGCTTTAAAAAGAAGAAGACTGCGATGGTTTTCAGGCATTTTAAAAGTAAAGAACAGACAAGGATTTTTTTTTTTTTTTAATTTTTAATGGAAATGACACTTGCAAATAGAGAACCTTTTGAATGATGTGTCTGCTGTGCTGCTCAACAACAACACAGAGAGCTGGTTGGCATGGTTGGTGGCCCTCAGCTCCTTGAACGCTGCTGGCCAAATAAATACCATTTGTAAGGCTGTTCCTGTGCCATGATGGGCACTGGCTATTGCAGGGCTTGACTTGCTTTAGAGAGAGAAAACAGCTGACAAATCTAGGGCCTTAAGGCAGTTTAATGGGTCCTTGGGTCTTATACTCTTTGAGTGTGGCAAGCCACTGGCAGTAAAATTAGTGATATTTTGGCTGGGCCACTTATAGAGCTGTGGTTTGTGGTGAAAATAAAACACCAAATTAGCTGCAAGAAAAGTAAAGTTGTGGAGTTTAAAAACATCTGATTTCTGTGTAGTGCAAACCTAGCCTGTGAGGAGAAAATAACAGGTCTGATGTATCTGAACTCATACGTTCTTGTCTTAAAGGTAGCTGTTGACTTTTAGGGATCAAAATTATAAACCAGTATACTAGACATTTTAAAAGAAAGATAAATTGTGCTCCGTGTAGCTTCCTATCACCCACAATGCTTTGTAAAGCAGGTAAATTTGCTCACAGTTGGTTAGAGGAGTCTCTTCTCATCTTCCGCCTGTTGTGTTAGGGAGGTGTATATAGCTGCCTTGCTCGCCAAGGCCACACAGGGAGACTTTAAGTGTAAAAGCAAATGGCTTCTAAAAAAAAAATGTAGGCTTCGGTTATAGCTGCACAGCTTCAGGTCTCTGAGATAGCTATCCCTGAGAGGATGATCTGTACATACGGTCAATACCGTCTAGACGTTGTACTTTAATATTTTTTAAGCAGACTTCTCAGCTGTTAGTGATCTGCTTTCCACCCCAGGATTTAGAGAGGGTTAGTGGCACACACTTGGCTCACCTGACTGCTCCCTGCCGTATGGGATTGTAATTGTCCAACTTGCTGTCATTCATGGCCTGTGACTGATGGATCCACCTTTGATTGACAGTGTACAATGTTTTTTGAGCAGGGCAAAACTCTGTCTGTGCCCTGGCTGAGTGGGAGGCAACAAGCAGCCCCAGAGCACACTGACCCATGTGATGCCTAGGCAGGATTAGGTTTATGGCACTGGGTACTGTGTAATTGAGACCCTGATTTATCAGCCAGGTAATTGTGCACGCGATGATGTCCCCTGTTATGAGGCAGTGTGGAATAAGCAGTTCCCCTGTTTTATCCAAATTATCAGCCAAGGTATGGATGTGATAGTATTTAGACAGAAACTGGTAAAGCACATGCATTTGCTTTATTTATGCCTGTTTTCTCTGTGTTTTATTTTTCTCAGTTGTATGCAAGATGGAAGCAGAGGAGACAAGTATTCTTAAATGGTAGAAAAATGTAAACAAGGGAGAAACTTACCCAATATCACCATATTTACACTTCTTATTTGTCTCTCAGCTTTTTACATATAAATATTTAATTGTCTATGTCTAAGAACACACTTTCAAAAGATTTTCTGGGGTAGAAATCCTATTTAATGATCTTTAACACATCTCTACTCCTGTTTTAATAGACAGGTTTGCTAGCAAACATCCTAATGTGAAAACATTACAACTAGGAGTCATGTTGTTAGCAGAATAAACTACAAGAAGTCTGAACAGGAAGACAATGTCACAGAATTTACAACTTGCTTCCCCTCATCTCCACTACTTTATTTAGAATAACAAAGAAAGCTAAACAACACGAAAAACCCAACCCAAAACAAAACAGAACAAAAAAACCCTGATGATTTTTATGCAGCCTGACTCATGACTTTGACCAAGCAAAGTAAATTACACATGTCCCTGTATCTCAGGTATCCTTGTCTGCCAAGGACACTGCTCTCCCCTTGTGGCCACCTTGAGCCGAATTGCAGAGCCTGGCAGCTCCCAGAACCATTCACAGCGTGCAGCAGAGGTAATGCTACAAAACCAGTGTCTTGTGCTCCTGCTCTTAGTGCTCAGTGGTGCTCTTTGCCTCTAGCACATGCTTTTCTAGCCTTTTTGAAAGCATAAGATCAGTCAAATAAAAAATAAAAATAAAAGTACTGAAGTGACAGCTGACCTCTGCAGTTTTATGCAAAGGCAGAGGTGTCTTGTGCAGCCCCTTTACAGTACATCTGTAGTCTGTGCCTGAGAGTAAATCAATAAGTGCACAGATGTAGTAGCAGAGGAGGCACAAATTCTGTGACTTACTTTCAATCTCTGTTTGCAGAAAATTCCTGTAATGGTCAATTTTCCTAACCTTATCGTCCTCCCTCCTTCACTCCCCTTCTGAAATACTGAAGAAAGGGGTTTGGAGCTTGCTGAGAAAGGTTTGCTAGAGGTCAATGTGCCTGTGTCCAGTGTCTGGGAAGCAGCTACAAATGGGGGCTGCCCCTTGTACCGATGTCTGTGCAGAGATGCAGCAGCCAGACACCATGCAGCTCTTCAGAACCTGTCCTAGAGGTAACAGCATATCATGAAATAACTTTCAGCCTCACCTGGGCTCCTAAGCCTCCGATAGCTGTCGGCAACTAGTGAGAGACAAATTACATGTTTTTCCAGTGCTGTCCTTTATAATGATTATGCCCTAACAGTGGGAGGAAAGGGGGTAGTTAGAAGCAGGTTTATTCCCAAAGGGATGGTTCGTTTCCTCTAACTACCACACTTGCCAGTAACTCCCTTCTCCTTTCCTAAGCCTCCCTCCTCTCCTCTCTTTTCCCTCACCCCATCCCTTGGCAAAGTTCCTTTGCAGTCATGGCCTGCTCATGGCAAGGATTAATGGTTTATTGGAGTTTACATAGGTTACAGCAGTGTGGCACATATCCTTATGAATGCAGTGCACCACAGTATATAATTTCATTAAACTGCACATATTATGGTTATTTGCTGTCATTCCCAAGACCTCTATATGCAGTTTTATCAGTCTCAAATGGCAATGAAATAAAAAAATAAAATAAAATGGAATAATGCCCAAATACACGCAGAGAGGTCAAGGGATCCTATATGATGACTACAACAACAAATTTATTGTCTCATTTATGTGTGGGCAGGGAAAGGGAGCAATTTCTTCTCTGTATTTTAATTAACTGTGTTTCACTGTGTGGTAGTAAAGATAATAACCATAACATTAGTGCAACTACTACACTATCAAATGCTTGTCACAGCCTAATATTCTCCAACAATATAGTTTCACAATGGAAACATGCACAACAAAAGAGCATCTTGTTTTGTTAATTTACTAGGGCTCTGTGTTTTTGGAAGGCCAGTGTATATTTCTGTGGGACTGATTAAAATAGAAAGAAGTGTACATAGTAGAGAATAATATTTTTACTGGTGTGGGATTAATTTAACAAAAGTGTTCCTTCAGGAAAACAGAACCAAGATGCTAATGTTATACCTCATTTATTGCCAGCATATTCAGTGACATTTCATAATGTACATCTGTCAGCCAGAGATATAAATGAATGAGGTGAACCATGCAATTTACCCTCAGGAAGTTCCATTAGAGCCCCCAAAGTATAATATTTATGAGGTCAGAATCAATTAATCAGATAGCTGTATTTGCTTTTCAGCTCAGCATGCTCTTCTGCACCAAGCTGTTGCATTGAGAACCAAATTTCCTATTTGGTAAGAGGAGTCAGTTTTTATGTGCTGCATGTAGTCTGTTTTGTAAATCAGTTCCTTTCCTTACACAGTTTATGCTCCATACAAATACAAACTATAAATTAAATGAATGCAAAATAAGTCTCTATCAAAATACATAGAAGACACATCTATTTCCTGCTCGCTGCTGTAGCTGAGCCCCCTGCAAGTCTATTGAAAATGAGAAAAAAACTGGGAGTAAATAGTGCGCCTCAACCAGAGATTATTCCAACAAAAAGAAAGTCTTCCTGGGAAAAGTAGTGAACAATAGGTAATTCTAAAAGGTTTAAAAATACTGATTTAATCAAAAGAATTCAACCTTACGAAGAAAACTCAGTACGTTTTGAGATGTGTTACCAAAATGTTTTTCCTTTGCACCGTGTTCTGAATGCTCATTACTGTAATTCCCCTTTCTTGGTTTGATTGACCGTGAGTTTGCCTCCCTGAGAATGTGTGTGGTATTATTTCTGTTGTAAATTGCAGTCGTTTCCTGGGCTATTTTCAGATGTCTTAGAAACCACTCCTGGCACTCTGACACTGGTGGAGGAGCAGGCTCTTGGCTGCCAGGCGGCTCTGTTGTTTTAGGGCTGAGCTCCCAGGAGCTGCAGGTGCACTGCAGACCTGCTGAAGCACCACTGGCTGGTCGTTCTGGCTTCTGCAGGGTGCTGGCTGCTGCGCTGCCCGCCAGGCATGAGCCTGCTCGCTGCCCCAGCTGTAGAGTCGCAGTTCCTAAGTGGAGTCTTTCTTGTAAAGAGATTTTTAAGAACAAAACTTTGATTTAGATCTAGGGAGGTTTCACTCTGCATATGGAATGAACATTGATCATATTTGATTTTTTTTTTTTTTTTTTTTTTTTGGTAGACAACAGATGCGAAGGACAAATTTTGACTGCAAAATCTGTGTCAGTGTTTGCACTGTCATAACTGATGCCAAGATGTGATCCAGCATTTCCTAAGTTTCTTTACAAATGAGTTTATTTAAGATGGTTCAAAAATTGCCTGTCTAATAAAATGACTTATCTCTTCCTAGAAAATTTCTTAAAAGCAAGAAGGGCATATCTGAAATCACGGATAGAGTTATTCCTAGCAGAGGTTTAACTGGGAAAAAGTCCCAGAACAACACTTTGCCTTCACAGTTTGTAAGTAAAATCCATAACAACTAATGTATTTTGTATGTAAACCTTTCCATTTTGTTTTGGGGAGTCGAATATTTCATACTTCAGATTTGGTCTTTTGCTCTTGAAGAATGTGGACGGTAAGACAAATCTGGGATTGTTTTCAACCAAACTTACTGTCAGAAAATGCTGATACATCCAAAAACTAATACCCCTCAGGATGGGAGATCTGGGCAAGAGGAGAAGGAGGGGTGAGGTCACTGAGTACCACACAGCCCCGTGTTTGTAAGTACTCACTTCAGAAGTAAAGAGCAGTGCTCAATGTACATCCGAAAGCCAGGAAGTGGCCCAGTTTGGAAGAGGAGCTAGAGTCTGAACCTTGTGGATCTAGGGTAAGTGCAGTCAACTCATTAGGTGCTTCTGGCCAAATGGAGAGTAGGAGGGAAGAAGTTTTACAGTTTCAGCAGCTGAGTGGGACAGAGAGCTATCAGCCATAGAAGAGATCAGTGATTCAATTTTTCAGGAATATAGAAAAGCAAGTTGCAGTATTTGCTTATAGAAGTCAGTACCAGTGACCTCAATGCTGCTGCTTCCATTCCCAAGTGAGCATCTCAGCCATCCCTTTGGGAGTTTCTCCTTTCTTTCTGGCCTCTTGTGCATCAGAATGAAACAAATGAATGGCAGCCAAAATCTGCCTGCCCGTGAGGCAGCAAAAGGCAGAGCTAGGTGTTCCTGCATTCTCCACTGTGGTTAGACCATGGCACTGTCTTTATGCAACAGCCAGCTTATCAGCAAATGCAGTATTTCTATAAGCATGATGTGTGCAGGGTCTGATTTGTGTATTTTTGTTCTCAGTACCTAGTTGCATCAAGGCACAGCGAACATCAGTGTGTTTCTGTTTGCTTGTTTTTATTTTCCTTGGGCTAGTGAGAATTATTGGTGGGATATCACTGACCAGCTGGAATTCATGATATTTCTCTTCGGTGTGATTTTGCTACTGAAGCCTTGTAAACAGAGGGTAAAAGCTTCTGGAACAGGAGTGAATACCCTTGTTTGCATATGAATGAGTATTTGTATGGCACTTATTCTCAGCATTTATGCAAATACAAGCTCATACATGTGAATGGGTGTGGAAAAGGGGACAAAAAACCAGAATCAAAATGAGAGGCTGGGTTCATGGAAATGTTTGTTTTCTGTTATTTGTCCTGCTCCTTTCATCTCTTCTGTTGCACAGGGTTTCAAAAATGGCCCACACCAAGTGTGAGACTGTTTTTGGGATAAGGTTTTCTGATTTAACCAGCTAGCAGAAGGAAAGAATAGCTCATCTGAATGGATCACATAATTCTTCCCAGTCAATACTCCAAGTTTTCCTGCACCTCCTACCATTGTAGGGCAACTCAGGGGACCAAATAGTGTGATGATTTTAGAACAAGACCAGGAGATACTGCAGGCTGGCTGGGACTTGTGCTTGATAAAGAGTTCTTAGAGGTAACTGTTCCTCCAAAGCAGAGCAAAAGCAACAGAATTACAAATTAACAAAGGAGTAAGAGAAGCTACAAATGACTATTTCTGTATTTGCACAATGCTTTGTGGCAAGACCTGAAGTAAGTGAGGTGAGGTGTTGCCTCTTAATTTAGTACAGATCCGTCATCTCCCACAAACCTACATCCTGGAGGCCCCTTTTAGACTGATTGATATGTGCCTCCCTAGGTTTATGCACACTTTTTATGGAAGTGTTTAGTTGTGCTTTTTTTTCTAGACCTGTCTTTTAGGGTTCTGCTTTTAAAATTTTATCTATTTTACGCTTTCCTGTTAGCATGGGCAGCAATTATTCACTGACATACTGTGGGATTACATCCAGTAAATTAAGATAATTCTTGCTCTGTTTAGATCTGTTCCCCTTCACCATATCAAAATCCCCTGTTTGCAGTTGATACGTCCTGTGACTGGAGATCAGATGTCCATTACTCACATATGCCATGGCCCCTTTTAACACTTAGAATTACTAGTTAGCTGCTTGTATTACGGTGAAAGCTGTGACACAGTCACCTTAGCAAGTGTCCTCCAGAATCCCTCTTGCATGCTGTGAGCAGGTCCTGGTGGTTACTGCAGACCATCTCGAACTGTATCTTAAACTAATATTTGGCTTATGAATGACAAAGAGGAGAGGCAAAATTGAAACCTATGTAGAGGGGGAGGAAGATGGGAAAATCTGATCATGACACATTCTTTAAACAAGACCCCAGAAAAGTTAAATCGATTTAATTTTGGTTGACTGAGCAGATTTATGATCTGTGCATAGAAGGAAATCTTAAGAAGACCTTGGAAATTAGGTAAGAACAGTATTTCGGGTCATGTTTCATCCTGAACAAGCAGTGCAGTGCTAGAAAGTTTGTGAAGGTAAGAAAAAGAGAAAGAAAACAACAAAGTTATTGGAAATGAACATATTTTTTGGCCATCTGGGATAGGGAATGGTATCACAGAAAAGTAGGATCTGAAGATTGAAAATCAACTAGTATATGACAGCAAGCTGAAAAGAGGAGTCAGGAAGTTGTAAAGAACAATCAAGCAAATGTAGGAAATCTAGTTACTACATGCAGAGACGGATGTTGAACAACAACAAAAAGATATTACACAAAGGTTCTTTTAAATGAGGGTAATAAGAAACCTCCTTTCTACGTCTAAGGCAGTGTACAGTGAGAACTAGAGAGATTAACAGGAAAAATACACCAATTAATAAATAAACCAAGGTAAACTCTAGAACAGAAATATCTGCCAATAATTTTGTGGGGAAGATAGTTCATCAGACTGTTCAAAAATCAAACATATTATTAATGTAAGGAAGGATACCACCTCAGTCCTAATGTTACTGACAGTGGTTTGGGGGCTCAAAAAAAACCCCCTAAAAAAAAAAAAATCCCCCACGGACCAGAGCACATGATCTGCTCAACACGAAGAACATGGGAGAAGGTTCCTCTAGGTTCAGTGGCTTCTCACTGACATTGTGCTAAAGTTCTTGTGCTAAGAACTGGAGATGTTCTTAGCATTCTTAGATTTCTCCATGGCTGGAGAACAGTGCTGCACTAGCGCAGATATGGGTTTTCTGTGTTGGAGCAGTCTGTACCTTGCATAGGGTAAACTAAGTCTATATATAGAATTTGCAAAAATCTGTATGGATAAATGTATCTCTATTTATCGAAGAAAATCCTGAAAGCAAAATACAAGGGAAGCTTTGTTGAAGTTGTGCAGGAAGTTCGTGTCTCTTTTAAGTTAAACAAAACTTATTGAAACTTACTGTAGTGAGATTAGCGTATTACATTGTTCAACTGAAGTAAAAGTGTCTCCCTTATGCTGATTTATTTGAATTGGGATGTAAACAGAGCTATATGTTTTATATACAGTGAGATGAATTCAGATTAGCCTGTAGTTTGACTTTATTTCATATTCTTGGAATGGCCTTCCAAACTAGCTTAATTCTCTTATGTAATTCCATAGCTGAAAAAGCTTGCATTTGAATCAGTGTGGGGGGATTTTTGTTGTTGTTGTTCCCCCCCTCCCAAAAGAAAAAAAATTAGACATCAGACTATATATGAGCACTTCAGTTGTCTGGGGTCAGAGCAGGGTCATGAACAATGAAATGATTTATTGCTGCTCTCCTAGTTGAAGATAATGTGGAAGGATCTTAGTAGCCTAATGAAGTTTTTTGTGAAGACACAACTTAAAGCCCATCAAAAAGTGCCATTATTTGATAGCTGGTTGAATGAATTTATTGTCCTGTAAATAAAATTATTTGCCAAGAAATCAGCTAGATTTTCTACCACCAATCCCTTTTCTTTGAAATTTCTTTGAAATTAAGCTGGTTTTAAAAAAAATATTCTCATTCCAGGAATATATCTCCTCTAGTTTTGTTTATTTGTTATTGTTTACCCCAGCAGAAACTCCACTGAACTCTAATGAGCCTCTGTATTTAACCTGATGTAACTAGGCAAATAGAATTGGGCTTGATATTTTGATGTGTTCATCATCTGAGCCCTGCACAACTTGCACCCTTGCATAACACATCAAAATTTGTCCTGCTAGATAAATCAAGAGAGGGGAGAGAAAAGACGTAATAGACTTTATATTTCAAATCTGCATATCCAAATGCAGGATTGCCTTGCTGGACTGGGTTTTTGTACCAGAGCTGTAGCTGGGTAATCCAGCAGGCTTTCTCACAGTATTTTAAAAGAGAAGCTGATGTGTGTGCAGTGATGCCCTAATGAAAGGGACAGTTAATTATTTTTGACAGAGGCAGAGGAATGGGGAAGCTTCAGTGCAAATGGTTGTTTGCCATGTTTGGATTCTGCCAAAACCACAAACTCTCTCTCTCTGTGTATAACATTTGGGACTGAATACTACAGCCAGTTCGTATCAACTTTTGTTAGCCACTCAATCTTTTTATAAAAAATGTAAAATGCTTTGAAAATTTTACAGAATAAGGATCTTTTGAGAGTTATTATACACTATTCATTAACTAGTTTATTTTTGATTGCTGAGTTCTTCACTTGGTATTATATTTTAAACCATTTCTTAAATAAACCTGTTCTATACCAGAAACTTCTCCTTCAACTTTACTTGTAATATATGTTTTTATATCCTACCATATTTATCCATTTCTTTCAAAAGACAAACAGTTCCCCTGGCTTTCTAATAAGACTGAAGTTTTCAAGTAGATGGAGCTTAGACACTTCAGATCACGAGAACTGTAGGTGTAGATTCTGCCAAGCTGAATCTAAAAGGTTGATTTAAACTTTTTACAGCTTGAAGCTGTGATGTAATGGTTGTAGTCCTAGTCTCGAGCTCGTGAATGGAGCCTTGTTCTCTCTCTCACTTATAGGAGGTGTGTGTCACACCTACCGTGACAACTCCCCTGATTTCTAGCATAGTTTTATACAGAACAAAGTGGCTTTTGAAAAGCATAAATATAATGGGATGAGACTGTTGGTGATTTGCTTTTTGTGCAGCCTCCAAGTGCACCACCTGCCTGCCTCAGGCTCTGGAGCAGCCTGGAATGCCACAGCATTGCATAGTTAAATTGAGAGGGGACAGGAAATTTTGTTTCTGCTTCAGTGAAACAAGCTACTATGCATCATTTTGTGGTCTCTGCACCTCGTGAAAGCAACACATGACTCAATTCGTGTGGAAGTTGCATGAGGAGGAGAGTAACACAGAAACTGAGGGAGAATGGATGTAGGAAGGATTTCCTGCAAGCTTTTCAATCTGGGCTGTGTGCTGAAGCCCAGGGAGAAGAGTAAATTGCCAGATGGTACACTTGTCACCATCTTGTCCTCTTTACCCGTCTGACAGGAAGCCTTTGCAGCTCCTTGCTTCCTTGATGACAGGCTCCTTTGATTTAATGCAGCCTGTTTTAAAGGAGTAGGATGTCTGGGAGGTGGGGTGTGCACGCCTGTGAGCTGGATTTTAGGGAACCATATTCAGCAGTATGCCAGTTACAGAGAAGGAAAGACCTAGAAGCATGTTGCTTGGTGATTAAGCCTCACTGCAGAGGTTCAAGGATGACGTGAGTGGTCTCCAGCCTTTCTAAACTTAATGGAAGAAAGGCCCATGTGAGCAGTGGCTAGAGCAGGGGGTCTTCATTCATGGCTCAGCCTCTTATAACGCAAACAAGAGATATTAATCACAGACAATCTGGACTGGATGTGTTTCAGACACTCATCTAGCCCATCCCTCACTACCAGTTCATAAAGCTCTCCAGTGATAGGGATTCCACATGTCAGACAGGAGTCTGTAGTGAGGTCCTGGATGAAGTGCCGTTCTACTACTTTACCTTCCCATCTTTTGGCATACCTGCTAATTCTTGCAAGCCAGTATTTCTTGCAGACATTCCTGATTTTTCTCATTCTCTTGCAGGGCTATTTGATCTGTGTCTAATATAGGAGACTCAATTCACATGTTTTATACAGTGTGAAGATCTCAGTGCACTATAGTGGTCGAGATCATAGAGCTCTTTTGTAAACAGAAAAAAAAAAGGAAAGAAACAAAATAAGCCCACAATTATTATTATTTTCCTTGAAATGTGTCCCTAAAAGGATAATAAGGCTTTTAGTGTATATAGCTACCCTAAAAAAAAAAAAAACAAAACAAAACAAAAACCAAAACCACAACACATTCTTTCTAATGTTTCCTTTATCATTGGAGTTGGATGATGAGTATTTCAAACTGTGTTCTGCCAAAGCTTTTCTGACAAGAGGTAATATTTGCTGTGAATCCTAAACTTCAAAAGACAAGAGTATGCAGTAAATGAATTAATTCCAAAGGATTAGACTTTCACTGCAGATGTTTTTGTCTGCCTTATTTTCCTTGAATCTTATAGCTGTGTCTCTCTCCTGTACCTGCAACACATTAATAATTTTCCTTTGCTTTCATCACACTCCAGTAGTTTTGGTTTGTTTTTATCAACTACTTTAAATCGTTTTGACTTTCCTTCCTTAAATGAGAAATGGAAGCATCAATGGCAAGGCAATATAGCAAGTGATAATAATATGCAATGATACCTTCAATCTTCTTTTTTCTCACCTACCTCCCTTCCTCTAATGACATTTACATGAGAGCAAAAGTAAACAAAGAGCACATATACACAGAAAAAGGGAAAGATCATTATATATTGCTCAGCTTTTGTATTGCTGAAATGATAAACGCTAAATAATGCTGGGCCCTGTGTATGTTCTCAAGCAGTGAGCACTCAAGGAGCGAGATGGAAGCGCCTAGAGATCAAGGACTGCAAGAAGATGCTCAGTCTCTACAGTCTGACCTCCCATATACCTGAGGTTATACTGACATTCTTGCCCTGGCCTGGAGAAGGTGGTCACTGGGAGCATGTGCTACATGTTTTAGGGTTATCTTTTCTTGGTTCTTCTTCTGGGGATTCCAGCTGTACTCACCATCGGGGCATTTCCAGTGCCCCTTGCTGCAGATCCTTCTGGGGCCCTGGGGCTCCAGGCCATTCTTGAGACCTGTATGGGTCCTTGATTTCTCCTTTGGTTTTTCTGCCCATGTCTTCAATTTAACTTCTCCTTTCTGTTCATTTTTTTGTGAGTTCTCTGGTAATTTCAGTGGGTGGGTTTCTTTTCCTTGAGGAAAGGGAATTTACATCCCATTTTCCAGCCATCAAGAATGATTAAATAGGAACATTGTATTATCACAATAACCTGGGACTATGCTAGGCATAGGCAAGATTGTTACTGCACTTGATCTTATTAGTAGGTGTATATCATGGTTTAGGAATGGTATTCTCCAATTTAGTACTCCCACTAAAAAAACCCAAGAACTGCTGTCCCTCCCTCCCCTCCAAATGGAGACACAAAAGGTGAAGATCAGGGTTTGAGATAAAAACAATCTACTGGAAGCAGCAATGAGATAAGAAAAGAAACAATAACAACAACAATAACGATATTAATAATAAAAGGTATAACAGCATAAGTTTTCACCCCTGGTTGAAAATGAGACAGCCCTTTTGAGAGCCAGAAACTAAGGGAAAATCCTTTTTCTCCACTTTTGAATTTCACATTGGTATAAAGGAGTACTGAGGACTGAAAAGTGTTCATGCCAGTAGACATGTCTACTTCAAGACCAGCTAAGCCTTTGAACACAGAAGTCCTGCTATGCTACAGGATGTTCTTTGAAGCTTTGCTTCGGCAACAGCTATGACCTGTCCCAGGAAAGAAGGAATAAAAGGAGACTTCTTTCCAACACTCTTTTTTATAAATGGTCCCATTGGTTATTCTGATTGTTTTTATGGCTGTAGTTCTAGGAACATAGATCATTCAGAATAACTTTAAATTTAAAGAGGAGTATTTTAACATCTAGTTCCAACCCACTGAAATCAGGATAAATGCATCTTAAATGTACACCTAACTGAGAATGGACATGATTTAGGTATCCAGTGCTTCTCTTAGCTAAACATGGAGACACAGAACATTTTCAGTTTGGGGGCTTCAGGAGAGAGTGGAGTTAATTTGTAAATATCAGGATATTATAATCATGACTCAAAAATTATCTGACAAAGTTTCATAAGAAATTTGTAGCCTACATAGAATTAATTTTGTTTTTGTAGTGGACTGCAGTATTCTGTCTCTGAATGGGTTGTGCTCTTTTGTTTGGCTGCATACGTGTCTTTAAACCAATACACAAGTTCTGCTTGTTTTTACGGGGACAGCATGTTGGGCACTTTATGTCAAGTGTTAGTATAAACTCTTTACAATATTTCTGAGTGGATTTTTACAGTATTTAATTAAGGAAGAGATTTCTCATCTATTTCAGATACAGGGAGATTTCTTATTTAAGATGCATTGCTCCTATTGCATTGTCAAAGAGTGGATTGAAATGCTGTATGTGATATCTCAGTTAATTTTTTTGTCTCTGTCTGGAAAGTAGACTGCACAATGACAAAATATATCCCTTAAGAATTAACTTGAGGAGACAGAAACAGAAACAAAAGTCATTGGTCTTTTAAGACAGGTGAAGTATAAAAGAAGTGTTTCCTCTCTGCTTCTGTATAGACAATTTAATGGTATGGGTTTTTCAGTATTAAATAATGAATGCTACAGTCTGTCATGTATCAATTTTTATAAGGTTTGTATGTACTCACTGGATTGACTTACACCATTTTCTGGATAATAAGTGGACCTGGACAATAGTGAAGACTCACAGGAATGTTAGTTTTTGTCTTTTTAGTACCGTGCAAGCAGGTCTGAAGCTGAGCAAGTAGTGGGATGTTATTTTTATTACAATGCTGTTCTCTCCAACATATCAAAATGACAATCACAATATGTCTTGCCAGTGCATCAGTGTGATGGATTTCTGCTGCTGAAGAGGGCTCCAGGTAGGAAAAAGAATAGGCAAGTGAAGGAACTGGGCACTCACTACAGGAAGGGATCTGAAGTGCTGCAGCATTGTGCTTTTGAAGTCTGGTGCTGTACTGTTTGTAAATGAAGTCTTTTTGTTCTATGAGATTCACAGACATGTTTGGGCAAATAAAACATCTAATTTGAATGATCTAATTGCTGACTCTAAAATGCTGTTTGCACATTACACTGTTTAATTACTTCAGTCTAGTAGTTGTCTAGCAATGTCTCAGTTTGTTATATCTGCCAGAATTAAAGGGATTTTTTTAAGGATATCATTCATTGTGCAACAATTGTATAAAGCCATAAATGGAGAAGCAACGTTTGTCCATTTTAATACTTTTTGTGACAGTGGCACAATAGCATGAAATAAGGGGAAAAAAAATCAGTGCAGCTTCTCTCTAAAGTTTTGTGGTTCTTGACAGCAGTAATATGTAGTTTGAGAATGCAGTTCATAGAATAAATGCTAGCAAAATACAAACTAGCATAGTCTCTTCATTTTTCCAACACAGCTCTTAAGATGAAAGGAAATTGTATATGAGCATAAAGGTAAGAATAAATGCAATTAGCCACATTGTCCCCTCCACCTAATTCAAATTGTGAGAGCACAACTTGCATTAAGTTTATATATAGCCCCATATAACTCACAACTCTCAGCAATCCTGCCACAGCTATGTTCATTCTTTACAAGGGATGAAAAACCTAACAAGGCTGGCTATCTTTTCAGGACATCACACTCCCTAGTATACATGTGCTTGTGCGTTTGTAATTTGTTGTCCTCTTGGTAAATTTTGTCAAGTAACAGAGCTGGAGTGGAAATAGAGTATATAAAGCTGTGCATCACAGTATTTTTAAATCAAATACTACCTCACCTTGTGGGGGAAAATACAGATCATTGCTGCGGTATTTTCCCTCTTCTGACTTCTTAATTGGTTATGAACTTTGGGTGTTCATTTATTTCTTTGATCCTTTCCAATTTTTTTGCCCTAGTGGGAACATGTGTTTTCCACAAAGGTTTCAAAAGGTTTCATGCAAAAAAATGCCTCAAAGTTTACTGAGTTTGACTAGGAGGAGGAACACTGATTCTTTGGAGAGTGCTTTCTTGAAGAACAGCATCTCACATAGGCCATGAAGCTATGAAACATGAGGTGCTTGAAGTGTCCCTTTGCTGCCTTCTGCATTTAATGTGATCAGCATGCTGGTAGGCACAGAGAAAGCCAAAATATTTCTTTTGTCACACTGAGTTGAATCTTGGTGTTTCACTCTTCTATGTATAACTGGTTTCTGCTGCTCCTGGGGAACTCTTTATGTGAAATTATAAATTCTGCGGGAACTGTATTATTTATATTTTTAAGAGTACCATGTGGCACGGGCTTGTTTTGAAAGAGCTGCATGTGTAAGGTAAGCATCTGACCTTTCTGTAATTTCTCAAATCTTTACTCCTCTCCTCCCCTCCTTCCCAAACCTCATCTGTTCACAGCTGAAATCCTAGTCTTCGCTACAAGTCACAGTCTGTGTTTGTTTCTGAGGGATCTTTCCTGTGTTGCAAGTCAAGCACTAGCAGGGATGTAAGCAATGAAGTATATTCCCTGAAGCTTCTCTAAAATGTTTATGCCAGTGGCAAAGACCATGTTTGACATTTTAGCACAACAGAGTTGAATGCAAGAGCTGCAGGCAACTGCCACACATGCTGCTGACATTCACTTGCCTCCAGTGGCTGGAGGAGGAGAAAACTCCCATTACACTTGGTCTCTGCTCCTAACTTGCCAGACACTAGTCTCCTGTCTTTGTTAGGCTCTGCTCTTAAACAACTTAAATTGCTACTTGTTCAGAACACTAGGACTGCACCTCAGGTAGCAGACACTCCTGAGCTCCCAGGTTATTTGTCATGTGCTGCTTTATGGCTACCTCTCAAGTCCATGCCAGGCTGCACTCTCTAGATTCTAGATGTGATAAACTCTTGCTATCTGTGAAAGGAAATTTGGGAGCATATCCTGAAAGAAGTGTGGCTGCTGCATCACATCAATATAGATGGTGCTTTTAATGGCTCTTTCTCATTTCTCTGGTCTAACTCATAATGGCATGGAATGTAAAAAAAAAAAAAAAAGAAAGCTGGATATGCATGTGAGTCTTCTGTGAAAAAAGTAACCATCAGTGACTTGCTAGGATAACTTCAAAGCACTCACACCCCTTGGATATATTATTTTATTGAATTTTGACTTAACTGCTGCTTGCCTTCTTAGATCCTTTCTGCATATATCTATATCCCTTCTAACTCTCCCCTGCACAAACCGTCTTTTAACCTCTGTGTGTGTGTGGTATTTTCAATTTAAGTAGGTTGATCAGTCCATGGGAAAAAACTAGAGCTTGAATTGGCACTGTAACCAGCTACTGCTACGGCCACTACATTCCATATTTTATCCATGCTCTTTTCTTCTGAGATTTTTTTTGACAGTTGCGGGTGGCCTTTGATCTAAAAGTAAAATATATGCTGATCATGCTGTCTCCTCATCTCACCTCTAAATAATTTTTGAAAGCTGTAAAAGTTTCTAATTGGCAGAGGAGCTGAACAAATTAAATACCCAAATCAGACCACGAATTTTCAGACCCGGAAACACCGATGCCTTGGTTCTAATTCTATTAAAGCCTTTGAGTCTCTTTGCAATATTAATTCTGCAAACTCCAGTATCAAATTTGGACTTTATTATTTCTTGTGTACTTAAAAATTAGAAGTACTCCTTTATTACCACACTCATCTATGCCTGCTGTTGCAGGGAAAGGTTTCTCACTTTCCCATCTTCTCTTTCCTCTCTCTAATCAAGTCTTCCATGGCATACTCCCAGAAAAGCTGCAGCCCATGGCTTGTACAGGGGCACTCTGTGCTGGGTTAGGAACTGGCTGGAGGGCCGGGCCCAGAGAGTGCTGGTGAACGGGGCTGCATCCAGCTGGGATCCAGTCACCAGTGGTGTCCCCCAGGGATCAGTGCTGGGCCCAGTCCTGTTTAACGTCTTTATCGATGGTTTAGATGAGGGGATTGAGTCCGTCATTCGTAAATTTGCAGATGACACCAAGTTGGGAGGGAGTGTCGATCAGCTGGAAGGCAGGAGGGCTCTGCAGAGGGATCTGGATAGACTGGAGAGCTGGGCTGATTCCAACGGGATGAGGTTCAACAAGGCCAAGTGCCGGGTCCTGCGCTTTGGCCACAACAACCCCCTACAGAGCTACAGGCTGGGCACAGAGTGGCTGGAGAGCAGCCAGGTGGAAAGGGATCTGGGAGTTTGGATTGACAGGAGGCTGAACATGAGCCAGAGTGTGCCCAGGTGGCCAAGAAGGCCAATGGATCCTGGCCTGGATTAGGAACAGTGTGGCAGCAGGAGCAGGGCAGTGATCCTTCCCCTGTACTCAGCGCTGGTGAGGCCACACCTGGAGTGCTGTGTTCAGTTCTGGGCCCCTCAGTTCAGGAAGGACATGGAGGGGCTGGAGCAGGTCCAGAGAAGAGCAACCAGGCTGGGGAAGGGACTGGAGCACAAGTCCTGTGAGGAGAGGCTGAGGGAGCTGGGGCTGTTTAGTCTGGAGAAGAGAAGGCTCAAGGGAGATCTCATCACTCTCTACAACTCCTGAAAGGAGGTTGTAGCCGGGTGGGGGTTGATCTCTTCTCCCAGGCAACTATCAGTAGGACAAGAGGGCATGGTCTTAAGCTCTGACAGGGGAGGTTTAGGTTGGATGTTAGGATGAAATTCTTTACAGAGAGGGTAATCAGGCACTGGAATGGGCTGCCCAGGGAAGTGGTGGATTCTCCATCCCTGGAGGTTTTTAAAATGAGACTGGATGTGGAAATTAATGCCATGGTCTAGTAACCACGGCAGTGTTGGATCAAGGGTTGGACTTGATGATCTCAGAGGTCCTTTCCAACCAGGCTGATTCTATGATACTAAGTGGAGGAATTCTCAGTTATTTGCATTGATGTCAACTATATTTTTATTGCAGTATTAGGACTATTCTGACTGGAAAAACATACTACAAAACTACACTGTTGTTCTTTAAATGAGAATTAGTTTTAAAGTCTCCTAGTGTTTATGGTTTTCTTTTGCTTTTCTATTGAACATAATTTTAATAAATCTCCTCTTTGTCACTTAGGATTTTAATAAGAAATTAAGACATTTTCCATTCTGATTGGATTAATTTTGAGGTCTCCTATACATTATTAGCAATTCTCCTATAACTTTGCTGGTGTACAAAGAAAGCAGATATTAGAATCTTGCTGCCACGGGTGAGAGGCATGAATCATGTCTGCAACAAAGAGATGCATAAGAGTGTTTGCCATGCAGACCACTCCAGTGGTGGTTTGCTGGTCATTCAGTTGCTGTCCCCAGGCTTTATGCATGCTTCCTCTTGGAACTGATCAGGTTTGGTCTCCTGTGCTCATGCTGCAGCCTGGTACCGATGCTCCTTTAATTGTCCTCCTGACTTTGCTTCGGTGAAGTGGTGGGCGAGATGGCTTTGACTGTGAGAGCCAGTCTCCTGAGTTTCCCAGTGATCAACATTGATTTTGACATTGCTGGTTTGTGTCTGTGGCTGGTCTACACTGCAGAGCTGAGGGAGGGATTCAGTCTTTCTATCTTTAGCCATTCACAAGTTTGCTGACTCAGGTGCTTCTATACTAAGTGTGGAGAGAGACAGGCACTTCTAGTCCCATGCTAAGATAAGAGGAATGGTTCATCTTTCCACATGCCAGCCTGATGCACAATCAGCACTGATGCCTGATATGAGATGTTTAGCTGCTGGGTGAATTAAATTTTGTAGGATAATTCTAGTGAAGAAATCTGAGTCTGCAGAAGTTTGGAGCAAAGTCAGCTTACAAGTTAGCTCTGGTTTTCCTTTGTGCTCCATGCAACTGCTTGTATTCAGGGGGAATGACAACAGCATCAAAAAGAGCAGGTAAATGTTGGCATATGTTTGCTATCAGGTGACTTAAATGTGTGCCCCCTCATCTTTCATGGTCTGGCACATAAACAGAATGCAGAGTAACAGGTCAGAAAGTTAACTATTAGCCAAGTATCATCTCTTGCTGATGAGTGATGGTTGGTGTTTCCCTGGTCTGGCATCTTTCATGTGGCATTGGTGAGGCAGGTGTTGCAAGCCAGTCATCAGTATCCGACACAGCTTTTAAATAAACTAATCCATCAGGAGTGTTCTTGTCTGGGCAGCAGTTGCCCAGCTGTGCTTAGACTGTGGCACCAGGCGTGTCAAGTGTCACCTTGCAGAGAAAAGCTCAGGAAAAAGTTTCCCCAGGGTTGTTAATATCCTGGTGAATTGAAGTCAACAGACGTTTTCTGACAAAGAGGGGGCAGGCGGTGAGGGGAAGAAAATGAATGAGCTAATATAAATTCAGGTTGTGCAAAATCCCCATGGGCTCCAAGGCAGAACCAGTGCAGTGTTTGAAGAGGATTGCATGTAGTCCTGTGGTGATAGGGGATGAGAGGGATCCACATCTGACCAGGTATAAAGGGTTTAACAGATCAAATGCTTTGCTTCTGTCAGACAAAAAACAAACAAACAAAAAAGGATTTTAATTAACAAACTACTTAATAAAGAAGCACAGAGAACAGAAACATTAGCATTGAACCCCTGCCCCCTCGTGAGGGGTTTTGAGCCTGTGTGTGTTCTTGCTTTATCTCCTCAGAACAGACACGTTTTTTTCATAGAAAAACTCTGGAGATGAGCACTGACTACATTAAAATGTCATCTCACAAGCAGGGGCTTTAAAATGGGATTTTGACAGAGTATTGCTTAGGCAGGCCATGAATAGTAAGCAGAGATATAATGCAAAAGGAGACCATCTTACTTGAATGAGATGGGTTTCATTAGCCAACCTTTAAACACACTATTACGGGTAGACTGAAGTTGCATGTAGTATTCACAAGCTTGTTTTTTCCTAGTGGGTAATTTTTAGATTTCTGCTACAGATTTGCACTTAATGAGAAGTTTTCAGAATCACTGCAGATTTAAATGATGAAACATTTTTGAAGGGGAAATAGAAACACTTTTAATTTAAAGGGGAGTATGTCTTATTGGCATTAAAATATAAAAACCAAATTATCATGGAGTTGGTAAAAGTGATATCAAGATAAATAAACCTGGGTTTTCACTTGAACTTTGATTAAAATGGTCTGTATCTTGATGAATCCCACACATGGTACCTCTGGTCAGTTCTTCAGTGCTTGGTGGGTTTTTTTTTCCCTTTTATTGATTCTTAAGAAAAAAAATTATTTATTAAATATTGCCTGATGGAGGTCTTAAGTTCTGTTTGCTTAATTTCCTGTCCCTGGGAAGATGGTGGTACATCTGGATCACACTAGGGTACTCTGAAGATAAATTAACTGGAATGTGTGATCTAGACTATATCACAGAAACCACATGGATCACAGTATGACAGTACACAGCAAGGCAGCCCTGGATGGTGATGTCCTTATCCAGAAACCTTTGCAGTAGCTGAAAAAGCAAATTTCAGCTTTACTGCACTGTTTTCCAAACTGTTGACTGTGGAGGCACTTGTTTCTTTCTGTGCCGTTCCGTGGATCCTGTGCCCTTGATTATTTGAAGCTTCTGTGCTATAAAGTGTATGTTGCTAGGGATGTGGAAAGAGTGAGAATCAGGGGAAGGAAGAGAAGAAAGAAGTGCTTTACCAAGTGCACTGTGCTGTACAGAACTAAATGTACTTAGCTACCATCTGAAGGAGATTCTTTGTGCCAAAGTTTTTAAGTGAAGATCTGAAACTTCACTTTGAACTTGTCTGACAGTAGCCCTCTTGAATAGCAATTTGTCTGCTTTTCTTCTAGGTGAACTTTTTCTTTAGGGTTTGTGGATTGATTGATTGATTAGGCTAGAATATTTGATGCTATCTCCTTTTCACATGAGTATTTGCATGAAATATATAGGTCTGTATCTCTAAAATACACCCCATCTGGGACCACTTAGGTTAGAGCACAATCACTAAAGGCATCCCCAGAATTTATAACCAAATTTGTCATTGGATTGCAAAACATCCCCAGAATAAAACTTCCTAGATTTTAATATATATGCTAATACATTCATATTTATTTGAGTGGTAAGCCCTATTTCTGCCCTTGGGCTGAGCCTTAAACCAATAATAAGGCTAGGGGATTAGTGCTAGTGGAAGAAGAAGTATTAGGTACAGTTAACACAGAAGACTGAGAACTGTGAAATCTAGAGGAAAAAGCTTAGTAGAAGTATCATTTAGGAACAAAAGGGGGACAGGAAAAAAAAAAAAAATAAGCCCTTAGCAACATTTGTGTATTCCATGCATAATGCCATGTCTTCTGTTGGCTTCTAAAGCCTTTCTCATATTCCTTCTGTTCAGATGTTGCCTAACTGCAGCTATCAGACCTGATTTGCTGATTTCACCAGATATCAGACTTAGATATTGGAATTTTTGCTCAGGTTACCTGTCTGAAGGTCTCTGTGCGTGACTTGACTTCCATGGACTTCAGAGAAGATCAGACCTGTACCTGCTGAAGAGACTGGAAAATGGTACAAACAAGACCTAACTCCATCGAATTAGATGAATTAACCATTCTCTGAAACTACAAATGAAGTGAGAACCAAAAGTAACTATTTAGTAGCTACTAAATAATTCAAACTATGACAGAATTCAATAAAGGGTGAATTCTAATTGCACAGTCCCCAGAAAATAATAATCTTTTATGATAAATGCTCAAAGAAAACATAGTGAGATAAGTTACTTGCAGGTCTGCTTAGCTATTAAGATGTGTTATTGAAAGTGTAAACTCTGTCTGTCTGTAGACACAGTGTAATTTGCCTAATTGAAACAGCAGAGGGGACAAATTTTGTTTTAAGGAATTGGAGGTGATATAAATTGTTCAACCCTCAGTGTTTAGAAGCTCCTGAAATTGGCTTAAAAGTGAGACTTGACAAACAATCACTTTCCTTACATTTGCTTTCTGAGCCATTAGATTTGAGTCACATATTGTTTTCCTAGTTACAAAATCCCTGGACTTTAGTCCTTGCAGCTTGAAGCATACCTGTTATTGTCTGCCTGGCAATGAAGCTGTGAGAGCTAGCAATAACCTAAAAGTGACAATGAGTCTTAAAAAGATAGAATCAAATTTTATAGTTTGTCAAACAAAAATTGTTATTCAAATCAACGGGTCATCAACAGAGCAGTTGAATAAAATGGGGAAAAAATATCTTTTGATAGCTGGAAACTAAAACTGATGCTTAGAAACAGAAATACAAGGGGAATTTTCAGTTAGCTTTCAGCTGCAGCCTGTCTCACATCTAATCCAGTAGCTGCTAATTCATTAGGATAAACTCTGAGAGGATTAGTCTGTATGAGTCTGTACTATGGCCAGGAGTGGCACTTAGTGCCATGGTGCTGCCTGCCAAAAAAGGCAGAGTGACTGCAGCTGGGGTGGGTTTCCAGGGCATCCCTCATGCCGGGGCTGCCATCTTGGCATGGAGCAGATCAGGCTTCCTTTTGTCTTCACAAGGGCTGCACGCTGCCAGCATCACTCCAGGATGAAAAGCCTTGTGCTGGGACCTCCACAGAAATGATTGGGAGGCATGGTGTTGCTCCCTGCACCTGCTCCCTCCTTTTGCACCCCAGCTCCACTGATCCAGGTATCTCCTCTCATCCTTCTGTTCCCTTCCACATCTGCTTTTTTTTTTTTTTTTTTTTTTTTTTTAAATTTAATTTAATCCTTCCAACACTTGCCCCAGCTTCTGGGGACTTGTAATAAATGGGATTGAAAAGACGGCTTTCCAATTTTAGCTAGACTTGGCACAGAAGTCTGGATGGGTAATTAACCAGGAGCTGCTGGGTTTGCTGGGGAAAAGGCAAGGATGTGCATTTGCAACGACAATCTCTTTGCAAGTCCTGGGCTAGATATTTTGCTCCCTGGGCATGTAGGTGGATTTCTCCTGACGTGATTAAAATTTGATCCAACTTCTTCAAACCTAATCCCTTTAACTGTTTGAAGCCGCTGCATTTCACTCTCCCTGAGTCTATTCCACACTCTTTTAAATGGATGTAACCTCACACTGGATTTCTGAACAACATTTCTGCTTCTTTGATGTGTCAGAAAGTGACTGTTCAGGCTGGTGAAGTGGCTGACCCAGAGTCACAGTGAGCCTGAGGCTATCACCTAGCCAGGCTGCTCTTCTCCTGTTCCTGTTGCACAGTATACCAGACTGCCCTGAAGATGTGAGGCTCCTTGCACAGCTCCTGTACCAGCAGCAGTGTGCCCTTGTCTTCAGTGTAGCTTAGTCACTGAGCCAGCTGTTGTTCCATGTCCTCCAGACTGTTGTTGGCGATTTAGTGCCTCACCAAGAGGCAGAGTACAGACTTTTGCTGGCTACTGGTGTAGATGGGAATAATTTTTCAAAACAGAAATGGAGAAAGATGTAAGGCGTAGTGGCATTTCTTTGTCAGTGTCAGCTGGAAAGCAGGCACAACAGTAAGGAGGACTGAAGTTCTGAAGGCACTCAAGGACACAGATTGTAGCTATCCACTGGGTCATGGCAATAAAATGGGAAGTAGAGGGAACTCTGATAAACTGGGCATCATGGCAGGTGGACTGTGCGGATGAGAATCAAGTAAGTGCTGAGGGGGAAAAATAGGCAAGGAGGCACTCGAAGGCTGTGAGAACGAAGTGAGAAATTCTAGCTTTGAAGAACAAATGGACTGATGGTTTAAAGCTATTCAAGCTGAGAGGTAAAGCCCCTTCACAGACATTAACAACTCTTCCAAAATTCAGTCCATAGTAGGACAGAAGGGACTTCCATTTTTATGTGAAACGAGTAAGTATCTGACTAATCCTCTGTTTCTTGTGTTTTTCTATATTTTGAGGCTAATAATAGTAAAGTTCAAAGAGAAAAGTTTTCAATCAAATCACTTTTCTATTAATTGCAATACGTGTTTAGGTGCCAGAGGCTACTGTTGGCTGCATGCAGTTGCAAAAATTCAGTGTGCTGAGAGGATAGATAACTGACAAATGTGTAACTTTGCCTGTCTTCTGCAGCACTGTGTAAATTATGTATAGCAGAACAACATTATTCCTTGCAAAACATTTGTGTCAAGATATTGCTCCTTGTAAATCATTGAAGGAGGTGACAAACAGATGCTTTGTGTTGCTAAGACAGGCTGCACAGGTCCCACTTAAGGAAAGATTGCTCTGAAACTTCTTGACACGTTTGGAAAATTTCAGGTTTCTTAGTACCTTGTGCAGTAAAGACATAGTATTTATATATCCTCTCATATAAAATCTTTAGCCTTCTCGGTTCATCCTAATGGAAATCTGGTGTGGGGTCTATGTGCTATAGCTGTGCCTTCAGCGTGGCTCTGGCAGGGGTCTCTGCCTCTGCTTAGATTCCCTACATTCACTGATGCCCTTTTCCTCCTCTGGAGGAGGAGGTGTTTGCAGAAACAAGCTGTCTTTCCCTCCAGCCCAGCCTTTCCTTAGTAGCCAGCCATGTAAAATCCGTAAACAAAACATTGCCTGCTGATTTTAAACCTGCTCTGTGCAGCACAACAGCAGGCACTCTTCATGTAAGATGTTTTAGCTCCAGCTGATAATTCTGCTCCATTGATTTTTACATCTGATTTGGGGAGAAGCACTGGCTGCTCTACATATATAGTCTAGCTCCCTATCAAGAGCAGTGAGAACACTGAGGGAGAACAGCAGTGGTTGTTGTGTCTTGTGCTTTTATACCTTTTCTTTAGTAATAATAAATCCATTTTCAGGAAAGAAAACAAACCTGATAGGACCCTCTTAATGGGTTTTCGGTGGCCTTACGAGGCAGGGCATATGTTGGCTGAATTCCTCCCCCACCAGCTCTTTCCAGCTCTTCCTCTAAGCTGTAGTAGCAATTACCTGTTTGGGATGCCTATGATATTCATAATATGAAGGCACATCACTTTCAATACAGAAGAGTTCCCCACCTCCTGGCTGAATAAACCCACGGCCAAAGTGCCTTGACCACTGTCACAAGGCTGGCCATCCGAGAACGATTAATTTCTAAATGTTCTTGAACCTTGGGTGACCTGAATTATAGCAGCAAGTATTACAAGCTGGGACATCTGGTGGACAATAAAACTTTTTTTTTTTTTTTATTTGTTTTTACATGAAGCAGCTGTACTTGAGCAGATGACCAGGGGCTGTGCAATCAAAGTGTGAATAGCTGAATTAGCAAATTATGTTGGGCTTCTTAAGCACTTATTTGAATGCTGCATGCTCTTTTTTAATTTTGCTTCATTAACATCTACCAAAAAACACAGCAGTGTTGGCATTATGGTTATTAGTGACTTATTTTCTTCATTAAAATTTACAGCACGTTTTACATTTACCATCTGGGACAGCTTCTCCAATGTTTATGGTTAAAATGTAACTTAAATCCAAGCCTAATACCCTAAAATAAAAGATTTTATAGAAAAACTCTTTCTTTGGATGCCAGTGTTACCTCTTTTTTGCTAGTGTGCAAACAGAATGCTATTTTGCCCAGTTACCGTGGTACAACTTAGTGCTAGGATACAGACAAATATTTCTGCTTTCAATAAAAGATGTATGCAAGGAAAAGGTCGATCAAGCTATTACTTGGAAAGCTGGGGTTTATGGAGTGTGGCTAGGCAGGAATTAGACTACTCAGAGGGACTTCAGACTAAAGGACCTTCTGGGTCACTGAGTCTAAATCTCCGTTATTGCAAGTAACTGCCTTGGATAATCCCTTTCCAAAGGACTGGAGCAAGAATAAGCAGTGCAAGAGAAATATGAGTGTAGTGAGAGGCAGCACAGAGGAGCACAGCTCTGAACCTGAGCTAATGTTTCCAAATTCATGTTGCCCTCCTCCTAATCATTTCAAAGTATTACCAGAGTATGTTTTCACTTAATTGCTCTATGCATAGCTTTTATTTCTTCCTCCATTTTCCTGCTTTGCTTTACTGTTGAGCAGCGAGCATGGAAATCACATTTTCTTGTTTATTCAGGCTGGGAATGTGCAAAGGAGGTTGTGTGCTGAGAGGGCAAAAATAAAGGGAGATGGAAAAGAGTGTGGGATAACTAGATAACTAGTACTATAAACATCTTGGCCACTGTTTTGAGTCTGGAAAAAAAAATCAATTCAAAATTCAAAAGAGTATTTTTTTGTTGTTGTTGCTCCTCGTGAGTCTAAACATTGAAAAATTTATTCTCTGTTTTTTCCCCTCCCACTCCTCACCTTTTTTATTCTCAAAAGGAGATGTCTCTTCTCCCACAAAATAAAAATTTGAAACAAACAAAAAATAATAAAAATCTGAGTCCTTATCAGCTCTGTGAGCACACTGCCCCTCACTGGATCACCACCAGAATGTGGGACCTGCAGAGACCTGTGGGTATTGCAGGATCTTATGGCTTTACATGTGCACTTGTGACTTCTTCCTCATTTAATTTGGAATTAGATGCAGATCTTATGCGATGGAAGAATGACAACAGCCTGGACATTACTGGAAGTCCGTATCCTTGCATGTTTGGGATCAAAAATCTTGTGTGTTTGTGATTTCATACTTGCTCCTCATCATGAGAAATATTTGCTGATGCTATTGTTTTCAGCATTATCCTAGAAACACTTACTGCTAGTTGATCTTTCTGCCTCTTCTGCTATGACACTCTCTTGTCTTCAGTGTGAATTCCATGCTACCTCTTTTCTTCTTTAAAACTGTTGTGTTTCATCTTTCCTGTTTTGCCTTGTGTATCACAATTAAGGCTCTTCAATTTATTGTTTACAAATGGAGCTACCTGGAACTACTTTAGAAGGGAGAAAACTATGAATATAAATGATTAATAATAATCTGATTAAAATTCCTGATGTTTTTCTCTTTTAAGTGATTTTCTACCTTATTACCTTTGAAAATTCTCTTACCAGTATATCATGAATAAATAAGAATGAAGTGTGTAAAATACATGTAATATTAATTGTGGTGCATAAATTTAAATGGAGAACAGGTTTCAAATGTAACTTCAATTTTTCAACCTTTTCTGTAGATTGAATTTGGCTGGAAAATGGATATGTATTTTTTTTGTTATTTTCCCCCTGCATATGTGTTTTCATATAAATAATTCTCTACTTATAGTGCTTGGTTACTCCCATTACCTACCTTCGTGTCAGCTATTGATATTTTTTTACTTCTTTGTAATTTTTTGTGACCCTAAGTCATTATAAAACTTTTATTTTATGTAATAAATGTCAACACTCTTGATTTCTTGGCAGATGCACTTTGTCTCTGCTTCTCCTCTTTTTAGACTGCTAAAGGTGATTCTTTCCTTTTTTGCCATTCTGGTATCTTTAAATTTTTTTTGCATGTATTCCTTATCTTTCTATTGTATTCCTTTCTTTTCTTACCTCTGTGTACCCACAACCTTTTACTTGGAATTGGAATTACTGATTGGAATTAGAGGAAACAGAAGCCACCACCCTTGTTTTCCTATTTGTCTGCTTTTTATAGATGCTATAACGTAATAGATTTGGAAAATGAGGGTTGCCTGTTTGTTTGTGGGTGGGGTTGTTTTCTCCTTCTCACACTGTGTTAGTCTATGTGTTGGCAAGGTATGGTTGAGATGCTCAGGAAGTTTGAACCCTTTAATGACTAACAAAAACGAGATGAAAAAGAGTTGTTATTACAAAATCATCTTTAAAATCCTGCTGAACATTTGATGTTTGGATGTGCTGGTCCTATATACTGGACAACACGTGCGTGAAAATCAATGGAATTTTGTTTATGTGTGATGTGAAGTACTGTAGATTGACAGATCAATACCTAGATAGAGTTACAGGCAGAGCTGAATGCTGAATTAAGTACAGGCTCATGAGGGCTATAACACAGATGTTGCATTATGGAAATACGGTTCTAACATATTGCCCTATCTTCTGAATTCTTCCAAGCAATATTGCTAAGCATATCAGTTTTAAAGATCTTCCTTTCCCGGGCCTGGGCAATCATCCTGTATCAGTCTTATGCCTCATAATCTGAGCTTCTGCTCTGAGTCATCTAGAACTGAAGTTTGTCTGACTGCAGTTGAGTTCTACAACATTTTATTGCACAAGGAGATGGACAGTTCCCATGTAATCTTTGTTTCAAAACAGTTATTAAAAATGTAGAAGATATGAAAGAGGGGGAAGAACATCTAAAAGAAGAAAACAATGGAAAATCATAATCCAAAGTAAAACTTCTGCAAGTATTCTTTTTAGAAGTGAAATAGTTCAGTGTGCCTGGTTCATACCTGTTCTTGTCATTCACAGAACAAAGGTACTTTCCATCTAGATGATTTTGAATATGAGTTAAAAACCCCCTACAACAACAACAACAACAAATAGACAGACAGAATGGTCTTGTCTTGATTTCTTTGTTCCTAAAATTCTTATGATAGAGATCAGCATTAACATACAGTGGTCTATTTTATTAGTATAAAATTTACAGACTTAAAGCAATGTGGATGAGGCAGTAAAGGAAAATGTAAATTGTCAGTTTTATATATAAAGAATCCCATCTCTTGATCATGTATTTAAGCAAACGTTTAGATTTTAGTTTTTGGTCCCATTGATCTCCCATTGCAAAATTGTGTGTAGATGTGAGATATTCACTGAACAATTCTGATGCCGTTTGACAAACAATTGCTTTTATTATTCCTTTTTAATATTCATAATCCTATGAACTCTGACAGTGTTTTTAAGTTCTGGCTTTGAAAATACCTGAATATGGCAAAAATCTCAAATATGGGCTTTATATCAGAATATGTGGTGTTCACAGGCTCTGACTTCCATCTCTCTTCCTCACATGTGACTGTTTTCATTGACAAGTTCATTCCCCCTTCTCTGAAGTAATATATAGTCTTTCCACTCATAACTCACTGTTCAGTTAAAACCTTTTTTTTTTTTTAGGATATAATGCATAAATTGTGCTTGGCCATACATAAGCATAAAACTGAGGGGGAATAGACATTTTATAATGCTTTAATCCCACTTTAGTATTACAGAAAGCACTAACTGATTTACTCTGCTCTTCTCCAATGCAATGTAATGTTTACCTGTTGTGTTCCAAACCCCTCAAATTCCATCTTCATATTAACACTAATTTTAGGGCCAGGGGAAAAGCACAGAGGAATGGCCATATGGGAGAAAATCAGATTTGACCTGACCCCTTCTCCTCAAGGTTTGGTGTAGGATGGGAGCCAGGAGGTTTCAAGTCGATCGTAGACAAATAGTTTTCTTGCTCATCCCTTCTCTTGTCTTCCACTTCTTCCTGTTTCCTTTATTTGGACTATGATTTCTTTGGGGAAGAGACATTGTGTATTTATTTCAGAATGACATAGATATATTGAGGCAAGAGTTCATCCTGCCTCACAAGTGACTGTGCTGAATGTGCTGTTCTCCTCCTTCATATATGTAAAAAGTATATACATCTTATTTCTGCCATGACCTTCTGGCACACTCTTTCAGCTGTGCCTGTTTTATTCCCTTTTAAAAGCTCCAATGTGTTTTGTTTTTTTTTTTTTTTTTTTTTTTTTTTTCTAATACACAGATTTTAAGAAGTCTCTTCAGTTGATATATTAGTTTATTTTCTTTTCTGGATGTTCTAGAGCTGTTCTGATATTGAACAGGTTAAGAGAGCATCTGCTGAAACCCCAGCACTGAAGAGCCTGGTAAGACGCTCATACATTTTACAAGAGAAAAAACCTGTAATCCCTAATGTCTTGAAAATCTTATTCTTTTAGAGAGCATCAGCAATTTTTAGTGATATTCAGAACTGAAATATCAAAGCACCAAGTCACAGAGGCCCTTGTGCCTGTATCAGAGACCTCAAGAGAAAGGCTATTGAGCTTTCAGAAGTTCAGTGGACTCCAGAAAATGGCAGTCTGTTCATGGTCTGAGGTGAAATTCTGAGGTTCAAGTCAGGTCATTGAGAATTTTACAGCAAAGAGACAACAACTAAAAATCACTGTCACCCTTATCCATGTTTTTTCTTTAAACAGTATTAGACTTACCAACAGAAATATAGTCTGATGCATAGGGAAAACATATTTGTTTGAGAGATAAATTTTGCTCTGCCTTCTAGTCATTCCCCCCATTTTAGCCTTTGCGGTAGGGTCTTTGAGACTGGGTAAGGGGAAAATAAATTGTGAGGTTCGTTGCCATTACTGGAAAATGAAATCTTGGAGAACTTTATGGGGACTACCAGCAGCTGTTAATGAGACTTTATTAACCTTGGACTATATAGCATGAAATATAATGGTATAAATAAATGTGGTGTCAGAGCCAAGCTACCTAATAAATGGCACCACAGAGGGGATTGTGTGCCTAGGGGGTTATGACATAGAGCCTTTCCCCTCTAAGTCACCATTTTAAATTCACCATGGACTGGCAGTGACTGAAGGCCACTATTATCCAATGGCTCTTAAATAGGCTATGTGAAATAAATTGGAGGTCTGGGTTCATTTCCTTAGGGAAAGAGGCCCGTGTTCCACCTGACAGTAATTGTCATCTAAGTTCAAGGCTCGGCGTAGGAACCACACTTGGAAAAGGACGTGGCCACAGAAGGGCTCTTTTGCCTCGTAGCTTGTCCCCTTGCTCAGGACTCGGGAGCATTGCCACGCTGTGCTGTGAGAGTTAATCCTGTGGGTTCTTGCTGAGGCTCATTCTTTGGATAAGCAAAAAGCTTTGTCTCAGACCATTACCAATAATATCCTCCAAGGGCTTCTTTCCATACCCCGCTCTGATAAATTAATACTATAGTTAATAGTACTCTTGGTACAAATAAATGAGATAACTTATGGAAATATGTATAGCTATGGTGAATATAATGAAGAATGAAGCCCTTTGTAATTACTAAATTCCTCTAAAAGGAATAATGATTTATTATAAAGTCTTGCTTGGCAGTAAGGAAGAAGATAGGCAGTTTGTAAGTCTATTTCTAACTTTTAAGTGGATTCTCATCATCTAGTCTAATTAAATGGCATGCTATTAGTTTTTAATAACCTGGGAAAATGAAATTACAATTGTATAAACCATTGACTAATGATTTCTTAAACAACCCCAAGAGGATTGAATATATAAACCTATAAGAAAATGAGTTTAAATTTAAAAAGGAAGCAAACAGCAAGCGAGGTACACTCATGAATGGACTCTACTCAAGAAATTAGAAGTAAAATGAAAATACTAGAAAGAAAAAGGACTGTCTTCTTTCCTAATATTGTGATTTCTTTCTTTTCATTTTGCTCACCTTTGTAAATCCTTTTTTTTTTTTTTTTTTAAATTTCAAGTAGTCTATTTGCAAATGGAAGAATAAGGAGGAGTGGGATTCCTAACATTTTCCTCATGAAGCAAAGTAAATAGCAGCAGGTTTAAAACTTTTAGTGTGAAATGCCATTGAGTATGTAGATTTTAAAAAAATAAATTCTAAAATTTTCCCAAATTTGTCCTTGGAGCTTCTTTCTTTCTTTCTTTTTTTTTTTTTTTTTTTTTTTTTTCAGGGAATACAGTTTCATTGAAAGTACCAAGTAGCAGAAATTTGTAGACAGCTCATACTATTAAAAAAAAAAAAGATTCTATGGTGAATGCTGTTGGTTAATTTCAAAATGGGCCAGCAGATTAGATAAAAACAATCAACCGACCTCCTCAAATAAAAATACCCACAAATCCCTCCAAATATCTGGTCTTCCTTACTTGGAGAGGAATTGAACTGTTTGCCTTTATTTATTTATTTATTTATTCCCTCCTCTCCCTTTGAAATTGAGATTATGGACCTGAAAGGGAGACCTCAGCTGGGACTTAATTAGAGGAGCTTGGGCTGGGAAATGACAGTCTCAGTACTATTATGCTGCTGTGCCACAGCCTTTACTTCTGTTGCTGCTCTGAATATAATTAATGCCCTGCCCCTACTCTCAATAGCAGTAACTCTAGTGCAGAGACTTTATTGCTTCGTGGCCCAAGGAGAATGATCGTGCATTTCTGGGCTCAGTGTCATCTGTCAGGCAGATTGGCCTTTTCTCTCTGTGAAGGGACATTACACAGCCAGTTAAAGCTGCTGTTCTCACACGTCTTGTAGGAAAGTGATCATTTTAGGAAATATATTAGATGCATTGACTCTTTTTGTATTTTTTTTTTTCCCAATGCTCTATTACTCTTTCTCTCTCCCCATGTATTAACTGGAGTACCATTATGGCATTCCTAGTCTCTGCAGAAGCCACAGGGAATCTCTTATTATATTTCATATGCTACATTTTCCTCATCTGGTACACAAAAGGCAGGATATTTTCCCCTAATGCAGAGCAGCAGCAGCAGCTGCAGAGCACCTGTCAGGCCACAGTAAATGGCAGCGTGGCAAGGTCTGGGATACTAGCAAAAGAGCAGTCTCTGTAAGCCACTTCAACATCCTTGTTGGAAAATTAGCCATGAGGCTCTGTGACTCATTCCCTGATTTGTCACTCACGAGAGGAACAGGGGGGACATGCGTGTAACCTTCCCTGATTTCCCCTGATGCAGCAGTAGGAGTAGCTGGCTTGCATCAAGTAGGGACTGCTCAGCAGGCTGGCACGGTTGTTTATGTATGTGGTTGGTGGGTTAGGCTTTTGTCACTTCCAAAAATGTGGTAAGCCTCCAGCTTTGGAAAGCTTTACAATGTCAAGTAAGATCATGAGCCACGACTGCAGGTGTGAGGAGGTCTCGCAGAAGACTAGAAGCTTTCATTAGCAGCATGTGTGGTTTTTTGAGGCAACTGAAGCCAATTCCTACCATACAAAGGGTGAGTTGTGGTCTGAGGGAGAACAGGAGTTTGTTCAGCTGTAAAGACTATAGCTGGTGTAGAAAGAGCTGGGCTCAGAGAAGTAATGGTGGGTACTTGAACAGCATGCACGTACCAACAGTTGAGCAATGAATGGAACAAATTTACAGAATCACAGAATATGCGAAGTTGAAGGGGACCTACAAGCATCATTGAGTTCAACTCCTGGCCTTGCACAGGACCATCCCCCTTGTGCCTGAGAGTATTATCTAAGTGTTTCTTGAACTCTGTCAGGCTTAGTGCTGGGACCACTTCTCTGGGGAGCCTGTTCCAGCATCCAACCAGCCTCTGGGTGAAGAACCTCTTTCTAACATCCAACCTAAACCTCCCCTGACACAACCTCAGGCCATTCCCTCAGTTTCTGTCCTTGGTCACCACAGAGAAAAGATCAGTGCCTGCCCCTTCTCTCACCCTCACAAGGAAGTTGTAGACTGCAATGAGGTCTTCCCTCAGACTCCTCTTCTTTAGGCTGAACAGACCAAGTTCTCATACGGCTTCCCTTGAGGTAAGCCATATGCCTTTTGAACATTACCAGGGATGGTGACTCTACCACTTTCCTGAGAGCCTATTCCAATGCCTGACTGCCCTTTCAGTGAAGAAGAGGTTGACCCCCACCTCTCTCCCACTTCCTTTCACTTAATTGTAGAGAATGATAAGGTCTCCCCTGAGCCTCCTCTTCTCCAGACTAAACAACCCCAGTTCCCTCAGCTGCTCCTCCTCAGATCTGTGCTCCAGATCTTCAGCTTATGTTGCCCTTCTCTGATTACATTAATGTTGCCCTTCTCTAATGTTACATATGTGTATGTAGAGATTATCCTGGCTAAAAAGATGTATAGTTGTGGACAATCATCTTGTCCCCAGCTATCCTCACAGTCCAGGTGGGGATGAATGGTAAAAGCAATACAGATGCACATACATGTACAAGGTGAAAGCTGTGGCAGTGCTTCTGTCCCACTTTAATAAAGAGAACATTGCTGCCTCACGCTGTAAAATGTAAGTTCATAAATTGTGCGTGAAATTGCAGCATTTGCACGCGAAGTTACGAGGACATCGTGGACATATGGCTGGAATAACTGCCAGGATACCGTGGCGATAAACACAACATGTGTGCACAGACAGTAGCTGTTTGAAGTTGGTAGGCAAACTAGTATATTACTTCTCTTTGAACTCAAACAGGTCAACCTTAGAGTGCTTTCCCACGTGTTTCTTCTTGACTGTTGCACCAAAGAACTAGGTTTGAAAATATCTAGGATTTTTGGTAAAAGTTGATAGTCCACCTGTAAAACAAACAAACAAAAAAATAGGCTCCACACTCATGCTAACTGCAATGTTTTTCTTCTCTTACAGTTTTATTTTTCTTGAAATACTTCGGAGGTAAGAATGAAGTTTCTTATATGGTAAGCCAATATTTTCTTTTTCTGCTCATTTTTGAGGCAGTTTCTGGTGGAGTCATGAGAGAATATGGCCCTCTGCTGCTTGTCAGAGCAGCATTGATCAATTCTTATGGACATATGCTACACATGCAACTTTGATGCTCAATTGCTGCAAAGTATTGGAAGTCTGAATCAAAAGAATTAGCTTTCTCTTGAAGAAACATTGTATAACACCAACTTGTGTTCTTTTTGCTCTCAGTTAACAGGAACATATGAAATCTGTATTTTGCTTTTGGGCTGTGGTGTATATTCTTCTTCTACAAACCCAAGGCATAACCAAGAACCAAAAGATAGTGTTTTCAAGGCTAATATTTAAGAAATCAAAGTAGTTTCTCCCTCTCTCTTTGAACTAGGAGTAAGCTGTAGTTTTATACAGGTCCATACCACAATGACTGATACGCTCAAGTGTATACAAACCAAGGAGGTGATACTTTCATCTAGCAACCAGATTTGAGACTGAGATGCCCTCACAGGTTTTTAATTATCAGACTCCAGAAGGTAGTTTGATGGAGGTGAGGGGTATTCATGGTGTAAACCATTTTAAAAAGATACCTCCATGTTCTCATATTTAAATGTGAATGTCGTGCTTGCACTACTAATTCCTTTTTTAAATTTATTTCACCTGCTCATGTTGATTTATATTTATGTTTAATAGTTTCTGTACCTCTTCTTCATTGTTAGTTCTCTAATTAAATGTTTTTAACAGTGCTGGAACTAAACTACTATGGAAAATTGCTTTTGAGAATAAAGCAGAGGAAATGGTCAATAAATTAGTCTTCTGTTATCTCTGGTTAAAACAGAATTTTGCCAAGTGACTTTAAATAGCAACTGGGCAATACAGAGACCTTGAAAAATAAGCTTGCAGAACTAGTCCAGCTGTAATACCTCTTCTACTCCATTAATAATTTTCCTAGAGTATTTACTCGTGTTTTTCCTGGTATAATCACAGAATTGCTTTCAGCCTCCTGTTAGGCCTGGCTCAAAGCAGATTGCCAAAAAATGACTAAATTATTAGCTTTCTTGTTTAGCAACATTTGGCTGAAAATATATGGTCAAACTGCTGGTTTTGTGCTTTAGAATAGCCCAGGAAAGAGCAAGATTTTTTTCTCAGCTGAAGCAGGGGATTTCAGAGGTCTTGTCAAGACTGCTCACTTTGATGAATGTTGTTGCAGGCAGGTTTTTCTATTAGTTATCATCAGTGCCATATCCAAGCTCTTGCATGCTAGGATTGTGGCTGTAGAGCTGATCACTTAAAATAGCCTCCACTGCTACCAAGTCAGTCCCTAAATGAATATATCCAAGTCATAACTCACCATGAATTTAGATAGGAATAACCATAATGAGCATTTTCACTTCCTATTTATAGCCTATATTCTTTTTATGGTTTACATCCTGACCTATATTCCTTGAGTGTTGCAGGAAATGCATATCTTACTAGAATTTACTGAATCAAATACACCCAGTGTGCTTAGTTATCTATTAAATGGAATGTATACTGCATTTTTAAGCTGGCTTCTCTGCTCCATTTTTATTTAAATCAAGCATAAATTTAGATTGACAAAATTAGCAGGCACACTGCATGTTCTACAGACTCAGAGGTCACTGTAAAACCTTTTTAGTTTCCAAATATGTGTAATATTGCTGCATATCTGTTGCAACATTGTTTACCACTCGTAGGTTGGCCATATGAATACTGAAAAATTAAAACTTCTTTTGAATTGACTGACCATAAAACATTTTTTAGACATTTTATCTCCTTGATACTGATGGTAAATTAAACAGATGCTGGACGTTCTTTGCGCTGGTAGAAACATTTAGTTGCAATTTGGAAGAAGGTGTAGTCATTAGTTAATAAGTTTTTTAAACCACGTTGGTTTTTTTTCAGTGCATGGCTCTTCACCTTGGAAGAAGGATAGATTTTCCGTGCTAAATGAGAATGGAAGTACTGCATCAGTTTAAATTAAACAGTATGTACACATGAGACAAAACTGTAGTGTCCAGGAGCACACTTTCAGTGTAGCACTTGGAGAGCTGCTGGAAAACCTACAGAATAAATGCAGACAGAAATGTAACCAACAGTATGGTTCCAGTGAGCCCTATGGAGTCTGTCTATGGCTGCTGCCACAGAGAACATACCTCTGAGATGCCACTGTAATTTGGAAGAACATATTACCTCATCAGCTGCTGCACCAAAACGATGGGTGCACAGCTCCCCCTGCAGCCCAGCACCTTCTCTTCAAAAAGCAGTGGAATCACAGGAATGGATGTTTCTGGCTTTTGATGACTTTGTCATTGTAAAAGATGTTTTGTATCTGAGCCCTTCTCACCAGTGGGGACTTGTTCTTGTCTGTAATGAACTCGTAGATTGACATCGTTGCTCTCAAGTGCATTAGGGATTTTGATTTCACTTTAGGGCTTTTTTTTTTTTTTTCTTTCCTTTTTTTTTGGGTCATTTCAGTATGTGTTTCAAGCCAAAGCTGGCTCCCTGCCTGCTGCTTATTGGAGCTCTTCCCAGGCCACCTCATGTTTTTCATAAATGAGTATATTTGTTAACTTGAAGAGTAAGTATGAAGATAGCTAATGATTCTCCTCTATCCCCTCTCTTCCTTCACCATGTTGTACCCTCTAGTTAGCTCAGTCTAACTAAAATAGCACAGACAGAATCCCCCTGTTTCTGCTTCCCATGGAAATGACACTGTGTTTCTTTTACCTGTGTTTACTTTTGGGCTGCATTCCACTTCTTGAGCTTATTCCCGCTTTCTCCCCTCAGTTCTGAAGCTTATTTGTTTTGATATGTATCTTTTTCCAGGAGGGGAATGTCTCAGAAAGTGGAGGTCAAAGACAGGCATGTAGATTTTGGGAATTTAGTCCCCACTGCAGTGGAACTGAAGGTCCAGGGAGCAGCATGTGGATGGAAAATTGAAAGCAGTGCTTTGGCTGCTCTGATTTGTTTCATCAAGCAAGCCGCCCTAATCCTGAACTTGAATGTATAGGAAAATTGCCTTGAACATCAATTCCTGGATTGTAAAGGTTTGCCTGTGCAGGCTAACAGAGTTATAAACTGAAAGTACCTTAGGTAAACCATATTACAGCCCTGTGAAGCCACATGTTTAGAAAAAAAATAAACCAAACAAAAAACATGGCCTAATTTAATTTTGTTTAATTTGTTACTGCAGCAAATTAAACAAAAACAAATTTAGGTTGCATTTATGCTAGGCTTTTAATGTGGTTCAACTGATCCACTTAAAAGGATAACTCAGATGAATTTTCCTGAGTGTGCCACGGGGATAAGTTGTGTCACACAGCACAATGCTCTCTGTCAAGTTATATTCCCTCAGGAGACCAAAATGTATAGTTATGGCAACGAAAAAGTGACATACAGAAAAAAAAATCAGTTAATCAACAGCAGTAGGAGCACTGGTTGCAAATCAGGATCAGGTGAGGCAGAGGAACAGTTGTAGTGTGTGTTTTCCTGGGCAAAACTCCCACAACTTGCAAGCCCACAAAAAGGAGTGTTTAGTGACCAAGTATTTGCTTGCTGGAAGGGGGCTGAGCTGAGAGAAAGAGCTAAGAAAGTAAGGGTCTGGGGACAGATGCTGAAATCTTTGTTGTGACCAGGGGAAATCACTTTGCACAGAAGAAGTAAATAAAACATGGAGGTGCGGTGTTGGCACTTCCCAGCAAATGAAAGTAGTTTGCAGGGGTTTTACTTATTTCCAACATCTCCACTCCCCTTTATCCTAGCAAGCTAGGATGTGGACAAAAACCTCAGGAGCACCACCTTTTTGAAACACCATTATTGAGCATTCAGCTAAAGGTACTAAATATAAACATTGTATTTGTGAATTGTATGTAAAGTATTTTCATGGTACTGTGTTGCTAGTTATTACAATTGCTCCATCTTTAACTCTGCTGTGGAAAGGGACCAATTTAAGCACACGAAGGTACTCCTATAAGAGGTGAGAACCTACTAATGTGACTTATCAGGGAATTATGATAGTCACCTTGTTTACTTTTTCTCATATTTCTGTTAAGTTTGCCCCTCGTTTGACATTTGAGATACACTAAGAGGAAAAGAGGAAGGTTTGTTATGGTTTTGTATCAGAGAAACAGCAGGACTTGTACTTATAGTTAATCTTAGAGAGGTGACTGTTCTGGATACCTTGCTTCATACATTTTTTTAATACTGACTGAACCTTAGCACAGCAATCTCTACGATAGATGAAAGACAGGATTCCTTTTTTTCTCTCTGTGTAAACTGTACAAATTGTATGCTTCTTTCAGAGCTTTTGCTTTTCTAACAGCGGAAAAACAACAGAGGACTAGAAGTTTTGCCACAGCTGTTGTCACAGCATCCTTGGAAGCTGCCTGCTTGGGAGAGACAGGGCTATGGAAGACACATCTGACTATGGGATCATCTGCTGTAGGTCAGCAGAAGGCCACTTCTTGCCCACTTGCCTATCAGGTTTGCTGGATTGAAAGGGCTTTTAGTTTGCACAGGTATTCTGGATGGGTGTAAAAGCCTACTTCCCAATAACTCATGGCAATAAATAAAATAGAAAAGCAGGAGTTAAGCCTGCTTGCAAAGAATGTGTCGCTGCAAGTACATCTTAGCAGCTGGATAATAAGCAAAGTGTGCTTTCCCTGCAGCCTTAAGTTGAACAGTGTAAGAAGAAAAGACAAAGCTACATGCATCTGTAATGCTAAAAATATTAAGTTAGAGTCTTTGGGCTTTAAGACAGTTGTTTGATAGCAGTTAAAAGGAAATCCCTTCCCACCTCTGCTCCATATTCTGTATGAATGGGTTCTTATACACATACAGAATAATGTGATGCCATGCCTTTTAGTTAGGGCTTATAAATCAAAGTCAATTGCCTTTCTCCAAGCAAGTAAACTATTTTCAGTGAAGAACCTACTGAAAGAGGAAGTTATATAATCCACCCTCTACAATTAAACAGCTAAAAGTGCAACAAAGAAATGGAATTGTATATGGAAGAGTTAGAATGTCCCCCTCTTTGATGGAAATACATTTGTGGTTTTTTACAGAATTCTAGGAGTAAATTCAAAGATAGGAAAGACCTCAAGCACTAGGCTAATTGTATTAACCTCTCCAGCTTTTTACATTTTTTTTCCATAAAACAAAAATCTCTTTTCTCCTCTCTTCATTGAAATAAATAGCTGCATTTCTTCTTTCTACAGGCAGGAGATGGTGAATTGAAACAACCATAATGTGAGTTGCAGCCAAAAACAAGGGCATTTACAAAGGATAATTATTGCTTAGATTATGAATATCAAATTTCTATTGGCATGAAAAAATTACATCTTACAGAGATATTATAAGCATTGTCATTCACAATGAAGCATGACAGAAAAAGATTTTACTCTCAGCTGCCTGCAGAATTAAATCACATAATCCAGTTTTTCTTCAGAGAAATGTGAAGCTGAAACTCAGAAGGATGCATATTTCTATGTAAAAATAACATCATTCCCCTCCTCAGATTTGGTTCAACACTAGCATGGAGAACTGCAATATAGGTAAGACAAGTGGGAAATGTAAAGTTCTCTGGGCATTGAAAGAATTTCCAGTTTCCCATCCAATTGTTGTCTTCAGCCTCATTTGATTAAGAAGGTCCCTTCCAGGTAAGTGGGTTAGAAATTTCCAAAGCATTTTCTCCAAGGAAGGACTGAGATCCTGGATCTGTAATAGCATTTCTATTTGAAATGACAGCAGCAGTGGCAACCCCAAAGTCCTAAGGACTGAGGAGGAAAAAGATACACATGCACAGCCTTACAGTCCAGTTGAAAATAGTGACAGTATAATGAATATACTACATCTTGTATATATGTGGTATTTGGATACTCCTTCTGTCTAAAAAGTAAAAATAATACATTTCCCCTGTCCTAGATGTACTTTGGTCTTGCTGTCACTGCTTACATGAACTCCAAAGTTATTCCAACTGAAAAGATGTTTTTAAAGGCTGTTCATAAGAAAAAAAATGCTGAATGTTGTAATCCATAATAATCACTCACTAAGTTTGTCATGAAGGTTACAGCCTTTCTTTGTGTGCTGTGGTTATTAAAGCATTAGAACTGAACTGTGATGCCAAGGAATAAAATCTTCCAGGAAATTTATAGGTTCATCAGTTAAAATAGAGAAAGTAATATTTGAACATTCAAAGCAGGGCCTAATTTTGCTTAGAAATGAGAAGCAACATACCTATACTGCTTAAGATGGACAGGGGTTCCATTTCAAAGGTTTAGGTGGTCTTTCAGATGACAGTTGAGAAATACTGGTTTTAGGTTACTTGTATTCACCACTTGCATTATTTATTTGTATCAACTGCTTCTAGTGCAGCGTATTTTAGCATTTCCAGGAAATTTTATCTGGAAGGTTAATTTTGATGATATATTCATTGCTGGAAATTTGAAACCTTGCAGATCTAGAACTGGATGTGCAGAAGTTTCTCTCTAGTTAGTTCTGTTCCACAGGTTCTGCACTTGTTGTCCACTACTCGAAAGCCCTTGGAGAGCTTTGGGATCTTTGGATGCCCAATGCACAAAAGCAAACAATAATAAATTTGTTATCTGTGTTTAATGTGGTCCTGATGTTTAGGTTTGGAGTATCTATCTTAACTAATTACTGCCTTTGCCACCACAAAAGTATTTCAGTATTAGTATATTATAGCATTGCTATCTATAAAATTCACCTTAGTGCATCTGGGGGCTCCACATAAATCTGTGTCCAGCAGTAAGCAGGAGTATTCTCCCTGCAACGTGCACAAGAATTGGGAGCTTATGTCCTGATAAAGGATAGTGGGATCCCCAGCATATGTTTTTCTTTCTTGGCATAATGTTTTATAGTACTGTAGACTGGCCTGGGAAAACAAAGGAGCGGAGCTATAATTTTCCTTCTAAAGGCGCTGTTTGTTGCAACTCTGTTTCATTGATTGAGTTCACTTCTAGTATGTATATGTGGCTAAGTCTGTGATGTGAATTTCTGTAAAGGTTGGCAAATATTTTTTCCATCCTCTATATGGAACTCATTTTCTGGACTTCACGGCTATTAGCTGAAATTTCACATGGTGTGATGCTTTAGATGTGCGACAAAGAATGCTTTATTTGCTGCATAATTTATTTAGCTTTTCTTCTTCATCATATGAATCTTTCTATAAATGTGTCCTACCTTTGCCTTGTACTTTCTGAAGTCTTTAGGGAGCAGTCATTGTTTATTTGTGAATTTCTTGCAGTGAATATATATCCTCCAGTTTACATTTCCATCATAACTTTTTAACCGTGTGTGCTAGGCTGCATCACCTTTACATTTTGCATTCCTTAGTATGTTTACTTTCTTTGTTTTTTCTTGATTATTTTGGTAAAAAAAATGAAGCAATTACTTTCTGATGAAACATGGTGGTATTTGGAATAGTTTTTGATATTAACGTGCTTCTTAGCACAATTTATCACTGAAGGAATGGGTATTTACTAAGTTGCTAGAAGTTTTAAGCATGAGAATAATAACATAAATTGTCTTCTTGAGAAACATCAGTGAGATTGGATGATCAGAGGGAGCGAAAATGTCTGCTTTGATAAATTGAATTTAAACAATCTCAGAAAAAAATTTTGTTTTCTAATTCTATTGTCAGCAGTATGCATAAATCTAGATGCATTAGTACTGTCAGTGCTATTTATCCACATTTCTGATGCATACTAAGGATACCATTGGCCACTGCATGATTAAGTACAACAGAACTGAACCCATGGGAGATGTCTACCACTCTGTAACTTTGGTATGCCTGGATAATATTAGAAATTCTGAATCTCTGAAAACAGATTTTTCCTGCTAAGATGGGTATTTTTTGATCATGGAATGACTGAAGTAAGGTTAAATAAAATAATGCTGGAAATAGTACAAGCCAATTGCCATAGGATCTCCCACATTAATTATAGATTGACAGGGGTTTTTCTAGTAGAAAACTGGCACACTGGAGTTCTTGGAGAAAGGGTGTCAAGATTATTTAAAATGCTTCCCTAAAACACCGTTAAAAGAGAAAGTCAATATATTAAAACTCAACGAAAACTCCTTCCAAGTTTATTTGTGAGTTGATGGCAGACTTATATTTGTAACAATCCATGGTAATCTAGGCTCCCTTGCTCTTGGTGGCCTGTAACTGAGGCTCTTTCTTACTCTTTTTATATGTGTTACTTCTGCCAAAAGAATTGACTTATCTTTTTCAGTCTGTTATTTTTTCTTCCAAGACCATTCTGTAGAGCCTTGGACAGAGTTTTTCCTGCTTGTGCTGTGTGCAACCAGTTGTCCATGGCTGAAAAGTAACAAAGATTTTTTTCTATTTTACAAAGATTTTTTTCTATTTTATTTTTTTTTAACATTTATTTTAACTTGAGGAGTCATGGCTCTGAGGCACATTAGGCACTTGGAGTCAGAAGTGCAGCTAGCAACACTATAAATATGTATAAATCAGAATCCTCATTTTGCTGTACCACCTTGTGGACTTATGTTCATTAGCTCCAGTGCCCAGCATACTTTTTTCTTTGATTCATATTTGAGTAATCACTTCAAAACACGCCTTCGCAGCAATAAAGCAAGAGCTTAAAAGGCAAAGTTTGCTTCTGTTGCTTTCCTGTGAATGTGAAATACCCTCATTGCATTGTGCCTGGCACTACAAAAAACCCCACCAGTGAATAATACAATATACAACAGATTCTTGAAACAAAGAACATCCCAAATTGAGCTGGGAGCTTTCAGATCTGCATCAAATGCTTCCAAGAGGAGAAAATCAGATGTTGAGGAGCAATGTCTGGTACTCTTTGTTCTTGCCGTGGAAAGCTGTGCTATTTCTAATAGCTCATTTGTGCTTTCTAGAGAGGCACAAGAAAAAATGGGTTTTAACATAGGAAGTGAGTTTTTTCTTTGCTGGGGATCAATGTTTAGCACTCTGTGACTTCAGCCAGTCACTTGAACCATCTGTTTGTAGCTTTCTGAAAAAAAAAAAAAATCAAACTAGTTTCTGCCTATTTCACACTTCTTTTTTTTTTTTTTCTAGCATTACAGAAACTGCTGTCACTGTTACTTTTAAATTCTCTTCTAATATATCTATCTGAATCTCAGAGGTTTTGTGTGTAGGGAAGCGAACACATGGGATTGACACGGTGCATCTCCTACCAATGTCATGTGAAACAGGAAAAAGAGAACTTCAGTAGGAAGGTGATGAAGGATAAGGTTGTTTACCAAATTGGTTCCAAAGTTAATTGCCTCAAGTCTGTTCACTGAAAGTAAACTGCATAAAAAATAATGGTCTTTCATGACTGAGGAAGGCAAAGAGGTACTGACATCCTACTGTGTATTCAGGGAACCTATAATAGAGGCTTTGCTAGGAGTGAAGAGTAGAGTTATTTTATGTGGATGTTTTGTTTCTGCAAGATTTTTTTCTAGGCTTTTAGCTACTGTAAAACAGTGATGTCCTGTTGGAATAAGTGTTTTCAGTGAAGTTATGCTGACTTACAGAAACTGAGTATATGACCCAATATAGTTGCAACCTGGAAAAAAAAAGGTTACCAAGAAAAATCTCTCTGTGAGCAATTTCATTCTGTCCTTGGGGACATACTTTATTGCATGCATCCTTACACTCCCCCCCCCCACCCCCAAAAAAACCCCCAGCAAAAACCACAACCCCTCACACTCCACTATTTTCATCACATAATAAAAACCCCCAATCTTTCTCTTTCCCCTTTCTCAGAAAATATACACACAATAAACTCCACAGGTTGAGCCTCATTAAAAAAAAAGAAGAAAAGACTGTTGGGGTTAGAATGGGTTGAGATAATTAAGAAAACAGTTTTCTTTTCACTGGCATAATTTTCCAGACAACAGACTGCTTAATGTAGAGCCTAGATATAAAGATCTCCTCTTAGAATTTGAATGTTGCTTTCTGCAAAGCTGACATAAATACAACCCTGCTTTGCAATCAACTTTTCCGGGCTAGATCCCAACCCTTCTGAATCTCAGTATGTTTCAATGCAAGATTTCAGTGTGTATTTTTTTAAAAACTTGTGGACTGTCTTAAATTTGTGATTAGAATTTTCTTAAGCAAAAGGAACTTCACTGTTCCTAAAGAAATGGAATGGAAATATCAGGCAAATATAGAGCCATATCCTGACAAAAGACCTGTTGGAGGTGAACAGAACTTGGGGAGCTCTGGAAAGTTTACTTTCCAGGTTTTCTGATTCTCATTTTCTTCCCTGGAATGGGTTTTAGAATCATTACAGACTTCAAATAAGAACCTAAAGAAATTTAAGATCTAACATAGGATTTCATGTGTCTAGAGAACATATTCCTTAAATGCTATACAATTGCCTCTGAGGCCATGGAGAAAAATGACATTTATAAACCACTCTATTTTATGTTAGTTATTTTATTTGTACAAAGGTAGGCCTTGACCAACTTAAAATTTGGTTTCCTGTTGTGCCAAGAAACACCTAAATTAAATTCAGTGGGAGAGAGAGGTATTGCCTTCTACTTTCTGTCCTCTGCAGTTTTAGTACGTTATGGGAGCTCTATATTACATCCCCTGGGATAGAGAGGTAGCCAGAATCTTGAGTTTACCTGGCTACAGTATATTCAGTAAAATAAAATTGGTCCTTTAATGGAAGAAAGGATGTGTGTGAAGAGTTCAGCTTGGTAACTCGTTTATGAACATAATCTTTCTTGAGAAGATGATGTGCTTTGCTGCTTGAGAACAGAGTCCACTTCCTTCACCTGGACTGCTGCAGAATTCTTCAAATAGTACTCCTGAGACCAAGAGCTGACAACTGGCCCACACTGAATATGCAAACATATTATCTATACACTGTTATATAGGTAAACCTAATAGCTTAGAAGTAGCAGAGGAGAGTGTGGTGTACGATGACATTCTTAATATTAGTGTTTATGACAAGAAAAGGTGCCATCCTTGTGTCTACATCGGAATTGCATCTGCCAAGATGTTCTGTGCCTAGATCAGATTGATGTCCCTCAGTCGGTCTTGCTCTCCTTTTTTTGGAAGGAGTTTTTAACCTCCTGCTGAAAAAATGTTGTGGGGCTGCTATAATTCAGGAAGTCTTATGTCCAATGTGTGTTGGGTAAACAATTTTTACTGAGTGTAGTAGCCAATTTGGGGGCCATTTAGTTTCACATCTGTGCTTGGAGTTTTCACTCCAGGAGATAACGCTGAGATCAATGCCACAGAAGCCAAGTGTAGTTTGCAAAGCAAACCAAATGGTTGTCTTCTGTTCACAGTGGTTCATCACCTCCTTTTAGTGCTGTGGGCAGCGATGAAAGTAGTGCAAGAAGCAAATAATTTCCCCAGAACTATAGCAATGTGTAGAAAACCTCCTTAAGCAAACAACCCTTACTTTCTTCTGTCCTCTTACTTTTTATTATTTGTTGTTTAATTTCACAGCATGTGCTTTTAAGTTTATCAGACCAACTGTCGGAAACTGAGATATTTGTCTGAAGTTCTGACTTGCAATATTACAGTATTAAATGCCTTATAAGGATGAATATGGAATTAACTGAAAAAAAAGTTTCTGATTGTTAAGGTCACCTAGCCATTATAGTGCGTGGTCTTGCTTTCCAGAGCTCATTAATGTTTGTTGACATTAAGAAGAAGGATTCTACCTTATAAACAAGTCCCATTTCTCCTCCTCTTCATTGTATAGGATAAAGCTGTCTAAGCATAAAATGTCAGTCATGTGCCATTGATACACTGTGTCCAGTAACTGCTATGAAGTCCATTTTGATGGGAAGCTTATCAAAAATTGTATTGTGAATCTTACTTTTGAAGGACTTCGTGACACACAGTTCAAAGTCAGATATATAAAATCATAGTGCAAAGTCAAATTCCTTTACAGTTACTCTAGCTTTTAGACTTAATGATAACTTAAAAAGTTAAAAATGTTGTCCAGTTTTACCTAGTACAGTTAAAATATTAGATTAAGCACAGAAGAAATATTAGAAGGCCTTTGATGTAGAATTTTTTGAACCACCTATTATATATTTCTACTACCCAATTTTCAAGAATGCAGATATTGGACCTAGTGACTAACCTACTGCTATACTGAGATAGTATTATAAAAGTTCGCAACTGGCATGACGACCCCTTTAAATTCTCTTATTGCAATGAGTTCAACAGCATTAGAAAGGTCTTTTTGGAGCTATATAAATCAATCCTGTGATTTAGAAACAGTCCTTAATTCTCTACTAGAGCTATACTATGATATAACTTTCTAACAATATTGGAAATATTTACCTTTAGTTCTTTCTTCAAAGGTATTTCTTATTCCCATTTTATAGATGGCAGCCACAAAACATTAAAGAAAGAAAAAAAATACTACTGGTTTTAGTATCTCTTTTTTTTCACCAAAATGAGAATGGAGTGAAATCTCTGAAAGGGAAATTCTCCATTTCAAGTCAGGAACACAGCTGTTCAAGCCAGTTTTTGACTGAGAAACAACATAATGGGGGTTAAAAAAAGGATCCTTCACTATATATTTGACTGTCCCCTTTTCCCCCCACATCTTCTCAGCTCTATTATTCCTTTTTCTTCCCCACTTAAAACAATTACACACACACACACAAATTAGGTCCTTAAAGGCCATGGAAAACAAAGCATTGTTAAGACTTCTGATTATTTTTATAAAGATTTTTGTCTGTGTCTCATAAAGGATGATACTGTACATTCACAGTGCTGAACTGTTAATTTCTTTCTGAGAAAAGTTAGAACAATTTTTGGTCACACTGCTGCTTTATACACAGTGGCAATGGAGATAGCTCTGGTACTCATTGTTCCCATTGCTGTGCACCACCACATCTAATACTCAGAAATTATGTGGGCCCTGATTTATAACTACTCTCAATTGTTATTAGTCCCAGTTGCTTCACAGTGACTCTTCTGTGTGTAAAAATAAGCGCTTAGATTTTTGCAGACTGAGGGTCTTAATGTGTAACTGCATATGATCGAGTCTTGCCCTGACCTCATGAAGGAAAATAAACAATACATAACCACGGGCCCTGTTAATATTGTCTTGAGTCCTTTCACCCAGCTTCAGTCACTGTCACTAATTTGTTATGATTATGGTAAAATTTCAAGCGTTTGCATTCTTTTATTAGTCTGAATGACTCTATGGGTTCTTGGTTATTTTATATTACCTTGACTGTCACAAGCAAAATCAGACACAGATAAAATTATGTAAATGTAAATGTCAATAAAATAAATTATTCTGTTTTTGCAGATGTTCTTCATCTGGATTGAATTTGATTGTGGATGCTTGTCTCCAAGGATAATGATCCGAAACTAAAGGATGAAAGTGTTCTTGGAGGAAAGAAAACACATTCTGAATCTTTACTGTAAATTATACACTATACAAAATCAGTTCAAATTGTTCAAACCCTTGGACAATTACAATGTTATTCTACTCACCATGCTGAGTACTGTGTAATTATCATGGTTAGCAGCAGTTTGCTTGCTCTCAGTCCTGAAGGGAGATGCAAGCTTTACTGAACAAAAAATAAATGCAGATGTTAGACCTTATTTTGTTTTCTGACTCAGCAACTGAAAATACCCACAAAACGTGGATGATTTTTTTCCCCACTTATTTAGTTGAAATAGTATTAACAAAAACAGTGCTATTGATAAAATATGCACTGTGCAATACATAATGGATAGTGTGGTTAGTTGCATGATTAAAGAATTTGCTAAGTTGCTACCCCAAGCTTCATTTGTAAAAAGAAAGAAAAAAAATCAGAGAGATTGTTCTCAAAGAAGGAAGATCCAGTTATTAAGAAACATATCATTAGTTTTCTAGCTTACAGGCTCACCCCTCTCCTATGAAGTAAATGATAGATTTGCTTACATAGTTAATCATGCATGAAACATACTTCATATGAAGTCCATTTGTTAGGGTTAGTTTACCCATTCTCTTCACAAAGATGATCAGTCTTCAGTCTTTCTGACTAAAAGCTTTCCAATAGAATTAAATTCCAAGAACTTATTTGTCTTATGGGCCAAGCTTTTAAAACTCAACAAAACTGAGAGATTGGCTCAGTTGGTTAGAACATGGTGCTAATAACACCAAGATCGTGGGTTTGATCCCTGTGGGGACCATTCACTTCAGAGTTGGGCTCGACGAGCCTTGTGGGTCTCTTCCAACTCAGAATATTCTGTGACTCTAAACTTCTCTGTAATTGCTGTAAGGCTTTAACCTAAATCCCCAATATTTTTGCAAACTTTGTGTGGGCCTACCGTCCACTTGACGTCAAAATTTGGAGCAAATGTATCTGGAAATCAGCAATATAAGACACTTTTGGCTTGACCAGTTAGAGAGGATAGATGTGAGATTCCAGTAGTCATCAGGCTGTTTTGATTAGAAGATAGTAGTTCATAATTTTTTTATACCTCTATGTAATTTCTGTCTAATAAAATCTAAGAAGTATTTCTAATATGCCTGCAAATATGTGACAAGGATTAGTTGCACTCTTTCCCTTCTTTTGCATGGAACAACACATGTCTTGAAGGAACTTGCAGAAACTTAGTGTGTGGCCTGAAACTGCTTCTTGCTGTAGATACACATCTAAAGCTATGTGAGGTTAGTAGTGGAACTGTTTGTTTTTAAGTATTTAGATTGTCTGTGATACCTCTTGGAGGTATTTTTGTCTGGTTAATGCTCTTGCAGCTTTGACTTTATTGGCACAGGTGTCATCACTTTCTTGTTCGTGTTGTCTTGGCATTGGCTGCAGGTCCCACAGTTGAAAGACCCTTTTTTCTAGTGAAGCCTTATTAATTCCAGGGATCTGATTGGTTGCCTTCCACATCTGTCTTCCTACCTTCTAAACGTACAATAGTAGAGATCTTTCTAGGGAAATTGTGTATTCTCAACAGCAATTGTTTTAGTAAGTATTTCACCTTCTAGCCTAGTGGTGGAATAAAAAGGAAAGTTTTCCATTAATTTGCATGGACTTGGACCAGTTTTTTTATTCTGTAGCCTTTTAATGTTGTATGTTAATGTGACTGGGTCTTTCAGTTGTTTAGATGCACTTGGGCTCTTGGTGGGATTAATTTGGGCAAAGCTTCCATGTGCCAGAGCAATCAAGAGCCAAATTAGGTCTTGTGGGTCACCTTTTTATCTAAGTGACTTCAGGAGGGTGAGGAGCCCTTTTAAGAAGTGTTTTATAAGCAGGCTTTGTGCATTTTGTAACTGCTGAACAACACTTATGTGCATTAACTATAAACAGCCTTGAGATTTAACAATAAAAAAACACTGCATAAGATTGTAGCATTACTGCTGTAACAGCCTGTTTCTATGAAGCCGAGTATTGTTTTGATTCTTGGTAATCAATTACAGTTCTCAAAAAAATTGAGCTTTTCCTATCTTTCAGACATCCTTGTGTCAAGTCAGTGAATAGGGCTGGCTTCAACTCCATACTCTGTACTGTTCTTTTTCTTTCTTTTTTCCTTTTTTTTTTTTAACTGAAATTGTATTTTCTTCAACTCAAAATTCTTAATTTTCCTTTACTGTAATACAGTCTGTAAGTGCCAAAAGGACCACAGTGCAAAGTTGTTTTCTCACTAACGTATTTTGTTTCAGTGAAAATGCAGTCTCTAAGAGAAGAAATGTATTTACTAAAAGAAAAAAACCTGTTAATTTGTAAACTGGTGATATGTTCATTCTATCCTGTTTTATACTTTGACTTGCTTAAAATGGCACACTCTAACTTCTTAAATGGATTTGTTTTTATGAAGAAAAAACCCCACTAATATTCCTGTGCATGTATATATCTTTGAAGGAAATGGACTAAATACAGACTGCCACAGACACTGAGTTGCTGTTGTATAGGATGCTTCCTTCAGAGTGCTCCAATTAGGCATTCAGACCTGAAAAATTAACCTATCAATTGCATGCTAATAATGAAATCTTTTCGGATCTGGACAGAAAAAAAATAATTCTCTTTCCTTGCAAGTTCACTTTACAGGTGCAGTGAACAAAATCAGCCCTAAATGCCACAGTTTAATTCTCACCTCCTATTTAAAGTAAGTTAGGAGGAAATTCTTAGAGTGTTTTTTTTGTGCAAATGTCTCGAGTGGTAACTTGAAAACCAGTCACTTGTTTTTCTGTGGGAGAAGGCGACTCCATAGAAAACTATAAGGAGATTAGTTAGCAGCTGTTGCTCATGTGAGAACTAAAGCTGGAGAAGAACCAAGCTCCACAGGTACACCGTTCTTTATTTCTTCTGGTTAGGCAGCTTTTTTCCATCTCCAAAATCAGAAATCTGAAACTGGAGCAACCAGCGTGGGTTTCTGCTTTTCTACCAGAGAACCTGTTGGTGTCAAATGGAGCTTAGCTGACTGGGCTGTGGTGGAATCTGGCACTGGTTTGCCATCCCAAAAACTCAGTGTTAGTTCTACTCACTTTTAAAAATTCACCCAAGCTCTGTCTTCTGAGATTTGCCCAGGTCATTGTACAGTGACTCCTGTGCTGCTGAGCACATTTCCTGAGCTTCCTTACTGCATTCAGAACTGGGGAATTGCAAACTGAACAAGCTGCTGGTCCTTGAGCAACAACTCCTAAGTGCAAACCAGTTTTGAAGTCCTTTCTGCAACGAGTGTGTGTCTTCTCAAGTTCTCCTGCCTACCTGGAGTAAAGTGAGTTCCTGCAGAGGTTTGTTTCTAAACCCAGAGTTCTGGTCTACAGCCATACTGAGGGTTTGCTGTAATGACATTGAAGTAGATTCTGTATTAAAACACCGAAAAGCTGACATTCGAACATCTGCTTTGCTAAGTAAATATTATTAATGAATAAGTAGTTCCTCAAAGAATTGTCAGTGCTTATTCTTTATACTTTTATCATTCTTCTGTATATTTTTTTTTCCATTCCTTCCTCCTATGAGAAGGAAATAGCTTCTTTCCCTGAGCTGTGGGTAAAAGAAGAGCTCTGAGGAATCACATTAATTACCTTGCACCCTGCATTGAATGGACAAGAACTTCTCTGTGGCCCACAGTTTTCCCAAGATAATTTTCTGTTTATTTTCCACAGTACTATCTCGTGAATAAACATTACTGTTCCCCACTTCCCATCTCTCACAGCTCACTGTAGGTGACCAGTCAGCCAGTTGGTGCCAGATTAATGACAGAAAACAGATTTTGTTGTCCAAGTCAGCTGTGAATGATGAGACTCTCTGTTAATTCCCATGAAAGCTAACTAATCTTCCAATTGAAATTCTGCATTTACAATCCAGGCTGTCATATGGAGTAGATTTTCTTTTTTTCTTTTTATAAGCAAAATAAACCACACACAGAATCTTCTTATTGATGGGGGGAAAGGGGGGCAAGGGCAACTTCATATATTTTCCTGAATTCTATTCCACTGAGGCCACTTGTATTCCACTGGAAATGCAAAAGCTCAGGATCAGCCTGCTCTCATGGGCATGCAGCGATTTCTGCTTTCTCCTTGCTGTCTTCAGCACCAGCAAATTTAAAACTTAGAGAAGTGGTGTGGTATTTTAGTTAGAGACTGTGCAAAACTTACTCAAATGTTGGATTCAAAGTTGGAATTAAGTGATATATTCTTGGCAAAAAATATTACAAAATAATCTGTAAAAATTACTCAAAAAATGACCAAAACTTAGGGATCTGCTACTATTTATCTTGGTATTATTTATTACCTGTCTGTGACAAAATTATAGATAGCTATGGGTATGCAAATACACCTTTATGAATATTATCCTGTTTCAAGCATGAATGTTTGAAAGAAGGAAAATGCTGGCTAATAGACTTAAGGGAAATACTATTTGTATATATCCCTTTTATTCAGTACTGTCCATTCAGTAGTACCCCTGTCGTCTTTGGACCTTTTGCTTTAATATAAAGCAAAGCAAAATCATTGTTTCCAACAGGTATGGGAGGGGATCTCAGGAAAACTGGCAGAATTATTTACCTTTGGGGTTTTTTTTTTAAAGTGTGTTTTAGAGAAGCAAAAATCTTTTATAACCTGTAAAGCAAAAATACAAAGATTAGTGGCAGTAGAGTTTATTTCTCTTGCATAGGAATGGTTCCAGCCACAAAGCTGTAATGGAGTCAAGCATAAGGCAAGCCTGTCCTTTCACCTTCTGCTCATGTGTGGAGAAATAGGTACTGTGCTTGAAGAAGAAGCTTTTGTATATATGTGCCCATGTACATTTGTTAGTAGTAGACTATTTGGGCATACTTTTTAGAGACAGCTTTGAGTCAAGAGTTGTGTGGAAATCTGTGTTGTAAGTAAAAAAACCCAAAACATTAAGAATTATTGAGAATTGGCTGTGTTCTTGTGTTACATTAAGTGTCCATGAACTCGCAGTGGGAACCAGGACCCTGGTGCAGTGGCCTTGGAGAGCCAAAGTACAGTTTGTGTTGTAAGGACAGGGCTTCCGCTTTGTTTTTTCAGCAAACAGAGGAATTAGCCAGCAATTCTCCACCTTCATGCCACACTTGATCTGACAGATACTCCAATCATGTATAAGACTACTCAGTACCTGTCGTTCTTCAGATATCTAAGTAGCTGTGGAAGGATGAAAAATACATGCTGTTTTATTTGTTTGGTACTTTTTCCCCCCATCCTGCCCTGAGGACTGGAGGAATCCCTGTCTGACAAAATCATTATTTGGGATGCGTGGTGCAGGTTTTGTCCCCTGACCAGCTCTAGCTCTTTGATGCTTACTTGCTGACTCTTCAACCATTCATACTTGCTTTACAGGTGATGTGCAAAAAGATCAAGCAGCAATAAACAGTTCTGACTCTTGAAAGTGACAGCAGTGCTGGAGGTAGCAAGCTTCCTGCTTTAATCACACCAGAAAACAGAATTTAAGCTTCCTGAACTGCCACAGACCTCCACTTCAAGAACACGTGTAGGTATGGGAGGACATACTTTTGAGAGAGCAGTAGCATTTACGGTTGCTCAAATGGCTTGGCTTTCCCTTACGTGCATTAGGAGAGGGTCCTGCCCAGCTGTTTTGCATGAACCCATCAGTAGCACAAGAAGGAGAAGAAGGCAAATAGTGACTGCCTGAGAGGATAAGATGGGCAGCAGTTGGTGCTTGCCCTGGAAGATCAGAGAAGGTGAGTGCTGGGTGTGAAGGACGAGCAGGCAGTTGTGACTCCCAGACAGGACAAGGGAGGTTCAGGTACTACAAAGTACACCAGCAGGATACAAAGACTTCTTCTAACAACCCAAATCAGTTAATCAGGCTAATATATGTGATAAATCTATTTTCTATGTAATTACTCAAACCACATTATTGATAATTTTTTAATTACTCTATTAATAATGACTGAAGTTTTTGTAGAACACTTATGTATTTAACAAGCTACAGATAATTAGCTTATAGAGATATACATATATAGATAATTAGATAGTAATAATTTAAACCATAATTTAGGAAGACTTAATTGTCGTGTAACTTTGTAAGCTGTCAATTTAACTGCCAATGTAATTAATTTATATTTCTCAGCACTTCACTGCATATTTTCTATTAAAATAACTATAGGGGCAATAAATCTACAAGCAAATACAGTGTAATGAACTTTTTACCTTTAGGTTACAACTTGCTGATCTAAACCCAACTGAGTTGTGACTACAATTTGTTGCTGCAAAACAATGCTGGCAGAAGAAAAAATGAATCCTAAGAATAAATTCAGGCTGATAATTAGAAGACAATTTCTAGCCATCTGGAATAGAAAATAGTCTGCAGAAGGTTGTGGAACAGCCATTAGAACAATATTGAAATGGGATGGTTGAATTTTTAAAAAAAACCTCAATAAACTTCTGCATTAAATTGTTCAGGGCTATTATCTGCAACAACAGGGGGTTGAAATAAAAAAGTTTTGTGCTGTAGTGTTCATGCCTTTGTGCAATGGGATGTGAGTCCATAAGGATGAAATCTGTGTTATGGAGTGAGGATGATGAATGTAGAGGCCAGGAACAGGATGGACATGGATCACTTCTCACTAAGCAAAGGTGAGTTGTTGCCCATCACAGTCCTGCTCTACTACAATTGCAAGGAATTTCTACTGACAGCGGAAACAAGTTGTGGTTAGCTGAGAGGTAGCCTCTAAGATTGCCTTTAGAGATGATTTTGTGAGTCGTTTCTAATGCTTGTACTGTTAACTCCTAGATGCAAATGGCAACTGAATTAAGATTAACGGAGGAAACAGGAGTCTGTGATGTCAGTTTAGCTAACACTGCGAGAAGGACTGTGTTTCCCAAGACGGGCTTGGCTGGTGGGAGACTGGAGTGCTATAGTGGTTTGAGTAAAGTTTTAATGACTGGCATTCTCTGGTGGACTGCCCCAAAATCTCTGCTCATTGCTTATTGGTTTTGCTGCATGAATCCTTCCTCAAAAATGGATTCCAAAAGAGGGCAGGCAATTCCATGGAGACTCGATCCACCAACAGCTGAAGGTCATTACTCTCAACACAACTTTTGACTTAACCTGCTGATTAGCAAAGTTTAGAGGACAGGTGAGGCAGGAAGATACTTACTAGCCATGCACTTGTACTTTTTTCCTAACATGCACTGCTACCCGTTATAAGAACTGGGCTCTGAAATAGATAGTCTACAAGCCTCACTCAAAATTGTAGTTTGTATTAGCAAACGCCACAAAGGAATATAATTATTATTCATCTTCCTAAGCACCTCTTGCATTAAACTTTTCTCAAGAGAAGAAATCCAATGGAAAAATCTATTAATATTTTCTGTATATAGGATTCATTCATTCCATGGAACATACTGAGTTTTTGGGAGTTTTTAATGTGAATTTTTCTTGAAATTTTGCCATGTAACGGGAAATATTCCGCGATAATCTTAGGACCAGTTCAGTTAGGTGCTAAACTCTCAATGATGTTAGCAGCATCAGCATATTTTAAAGCTGATTTTTTTATTTACCTAAAAAGCATGATATTTGGCTATCATTAGATCATTAAATATATTTAAAAATTGTGGCTAAAATAATTTTGATGACATTTTAATAACTGTGAGCTGCTACTGAATCAGCTAGTTTCTTGACCTCCTACTTATCACAGACTATTACTTTTAACCAGAACTTCAAAAAGCTTGCGATAAGTCAAAATGTTTTTATTCCTTCCCCCCTCCCTACAGCTTGAAACTTTTAAGTTGGTAGAAAACTGTAATGTTTGCTCATATCCTTAAACTATTATTTGCTTCTCCTTTCACCTACTTCCCAGAACCATTTCCCTGAATATGTGTTGCCTATCCAAGCCAAGAGAAGTATTTTAAATTATTTGTTAATTTGAAGGAGATGCTTTTTTGTAAAGAAAATTCTTTACGCAGAGGAGAACTGCAGTGCGGGACAAAGTGCTTTTCTTTGCAGCAGTGTAAACTTAGAGGGGCAAATCCTGAGAGCAATAATTTGTTTTCTCTAGCTTAATGGCTTTCAGCTGGATGTCTGCCTGCTAAATAATGACTGCACTGCTACATCAGCCAGTCTCTTCCACTGCAAAACACGTGTTCGGTTAATGGCATTGACATATTGGAAGTTGGAATGAGCCTCCCCGCTTGAGTTGTTCAAATATGATAGATCCTACCAGAATGAAATTAAATAAGGAGATTTGACAAAAGAGAAGGTTTCAAGGAAGACGATATTGTGTTCTGAAAGTGCAGCATCAAAGAGTCTTTGGTTTTTGACATCACTTGTGCTACTCATTATTTAATCATTCCCATCCTGAGTATTTATTTTCTAAAGGGAAAAATTGGTTTTCAGATTTCAAGTCCTATGGTTTTGATCTTTAGTATGTACTTGTACTACTGACTGATGTGGAAAAATAATAAACAGTAGAAAGCTTGAAGTACTCTCTAGAATTGCTGAGAGAAAAATTTTGAAAAGCACTTAAGCAGAACATAAAATGTCATGTCCTTTTCTCATTTAGTCGTAGGATTAAGTTATCTAAGTCACAGAGACAATTATAGAAAATATCCTGACTTTTCTTCAGCTGGGATCAGTATCTGGACATATGAGTACAAATTAAGTACCTTGGTTGTACCATAAACTACATTGGTAGTGTATGGGTTTTTTGTGTGTGATTACAGATGGGAAAATCCATCATTAGCTACTAACTAGGAAACAAATTGCCTGTAAAAATTCCAGGTTTGATTTGATTTTGCCTTTTGGCACTGTTTTTGTAAGATAAAGCCCTCTGCCTTCCTCCATCTACCTTGCCCTTCACAGCTGCTCACCTGCCTGATGGAAGTTGATTGCACTGTGAAATCTGAAACTGGTTGGTTTTGGTGTGATAGATTTCCATACAGTCAAGCTAGCTTTTGCTAAGTCCCTTTTGCTTCATGCTCAAAGCCTTCTGACCCCATTTGCCAGCCTCCTAGGTGGGCAGAGGTATTCCAGGTAATGTGTGCAATGGCATTACACATGCAAGAAGTGGGAATGGGAATTGGTGAGATCCTAGATGAAAGTTCATTGGCCGCCCAGAAATGCATTCCAGAAATGACAGGAGCTCTCAGTCTTGTGGGTGCAAACCCTTTCAGTTTGCTGACAGTAATAATTCCACCCCTAACTCTTTGGTAACATATTAGCATTAACTGTAATTTTTGCCTTTAGACAGGCTCTGCAGTGCAGCATGATGGTTCCTACCCTGTAATTGTAGGATCCTCATTAATCAGAAAGAATATTATGACATTGTGAGCTCACAAGAAAGACAATTCATGACTGACACAATAAAGGCCTAAATTATGCTGCTTTGATGATTGGAGGTGCAAATTTTTTTCTTTTTTTTTTTTTTTTCCCTCCCTCTTGTGAAAATAGGATTTAGCAGCTGTATGAAAAAATTCTGTATAATGACAGTAGGGAGCATTGAGAGGCAAGCAACACCAGCTCAATCTAGATGAGGCCTTTATTTCAAAAGGAAATTAAAATTTCAAAGCTTGTAGTGCTTTTTTATTGATAAACCTGAATTCAAATCAAGATCTTGAGGAAGAGCTATGTTAGAAGCTCATTGCTGCTGCAGTGTTTAGTAGTTTGTTGCTGTTACCCTTTCAAATTACAGAAATTTATATATGGCTTTGGCCAGCTTACAAAATGTGTTTTGGCATATATGAAATGATTAATACTCAAACACATCTCATAAATTTAATGCAGTTATACATAGTGTCCTATGTTCATAGGGAGCCAGAGATTCTAAATGATAAATGACAGAGGGAGGAAAAAAAAAAATTAAAGCCAAGTTTCTTTTCCTGAAGGTATGTAGGCAAGCCCATTCAGTTCCTAGAGAAAACCTGAAAGCTCTTTCTCTGAGCACTGGTTTAAGTGAAATCAATCCAGTGGGAACACAACATCCCTTTAAAGACAGAGGACTGGAGACTGGAAGATTGCTGAGGGGGTGCTGGGCTCCCCTCAACAAGACCTTGTCTTGTTTAGCTGTATGTGATGGGCTTCGTGTACTCTGAAATACTGTGATGAATTAAATTAAATTAATCAAAATGGTGTTTTCTCTGTAGGGATTCCTTCCTCCAGAACAGACTGACTTCAGCACTTGTGATCCAAGTAACCAATAACTTAAATAAGCATCTAACATTTAAGGAGAGCCCCTAAAATTGTCTCCCGAGTTGGGCTCCTCATTTGGACTCATGTTAAATGACTTTTTCCAGGCACTAGTGTCTATCCATAGTTATTTATATGTGTCTTTAAGTATAGCCCTGACTGCTTGGATGGACAGATTTTGTCTGAATGCATTAGAAATTGCTCCCCTCGCTTTTCTGGAGAAACAATAGTTGAGAAAAAACAAGGGAAAAAAGCTCTTTCTGAATATGACCCAAATCCCCATCTCTTCTCCAGACAGAACATTTTGCATGCTGCTCTCTTGACCATTGTTTTTATTTGCTTGAGATTCTGACTCATAGAGTGATAAAAATTAACCATTGAATGTAATGAGGAAAATAGCAGTTTTAGTTAAAAAAATATTTCCTGAAATATTGTATATTCCCTACTTGTTGTTACATAAATGATTTAAAACAAGTGTTTATACAAATTCTTTCAGGAATGACACTGTGAAGTTAATGAAATCTTTGTTTTCTTTATGTCTCATGCCATGATACAAATAATGTGTGCACACTCTGACTTTACTGAGGCAGTAATGGGAGGATACCTAAAATTTTACTTTTTCTTTAAATTCAAGAGGTCCAGACTGAGATTCAGGCATGAATTCACGATGGTATTCTTCTGCCAAAAATCACAGAGGAGCGATCAAGCAGGAGCTACTGAAGTTCCAGAGCAAGTTAGGTGTGTCCAAACTAGGAATAGCTTGCTTTGCCTTGACTCTGCTTTTGAAGTCAATCTGCCTGCTGCATACCTTGCTGTGTTGGATTTGCACTGGGGAGCAGTCCCAGAAGGCACAGACTGAACCTTTCGATAATCTTCACCCAGAAGTCAAGCTTTCAGTACACAGGGCCAGGCTGGAGTTAATGTGATATAAAATTTCCCTGAAATTCATGCAGTGGAGGTGTCAGGTCTTCAGCATGTAAGATTTTGATCCATAAATCTATTCCTTTGGGGATATGCCACTTGTTAACAAAAATACGGACTTGAATGTTCCTTTCCAACTGAAATTTAGTGGCCCATAGCAGGATCTTAAACCCTGCTGGGTGTCTTTGTAAACACCATTAAGAAAACATCCTCAATATCTGATTTTTTTTTTTTTTAAATTTTATACACAACTGGCATTTATTTATATCTCAGATTCTTTCAGTTGTGTTTTTGCTGACTTCAGGACTGTACCATATGGAGCCATCTCAAGTATTAGTTCATTCTTTGGGGAGAGCTCCAGAAGTGCACAGCAGTTGCGCTGTGGGACTCCCATGACTGTTTCAATGATCACATACAGATGGTATGAAAACACAGGGATCCAGATGGTTCCAATGGTATAAAGACAAAATTACATGGAGCAGAGAATTCCTTCTGAGCGACTGAAAAGCATGAAGATGTTTCTATTAAAATCTCATTCCCTGATTTTTTTGTTGTATCAGACCTATCCTGGCAATACATAATCAGACTCTTGGGACAGGGGGCCAGTGTTGTTTTCTCCTATTCTGAGAGGGAATTGCCATGTACCACTACACTGACCTGAGGTCAGATAAACATAGGACAAAAAAAATCGTCATCTTTGTCACCTTAGAGAGTCCCATGGCAAAGGTCTCTTACTCAAAATTTTATGTAGAAAGGTGGATTTAATAAAGCACTATAGAAACAGTGAAATCTATTTAGAAGATACCTGTGAAACCAAACATGAGATAAAACTATGTAGAAAACATTGTGTACATGTGTTTATTAGTTTGAAAGCTGCTTGGAGTTGAATATGCATCGAGATGTAAAAAAAAAAAAAAATCTCCAAAATGAAAAATTATTTCTGCCATTGGAAGTGATGAATTTTTTCCATTGTCCAACTCTGCAGAGTTGGATAATGTCACTAAAATAACCCAAATGAAGACTTACCATGATGCAATTGTGTTGGATTTTTTTCTCTGTTACTGGAAGTTGATCTTCCCTGATCTCTTCAACTGAATTGTATGATGCTCAGTAAGCAGTATTACTGATGTCAGAGAGAGATTACCCAAAGTGCTTAACTCACAGAAAGAGTATAAGAATTCAAACAGGAATGATTCATATTGAGCGGAGGTATCTGCAGTTGTTTGTTCTTCCCACTTGCCTTTCCAAACATTGAAGTTTAAGGTTTATTGATAAAACACACTTTAATTATAATGTTATTTTAAGGGATTGTGCCCCTTCTTAAGAGTGCTCCAGTAATATGATTATTTAATTTTATCCAAATATTGTGATGTATAATAATAATGTATTAAATTATATTGTGTACTAATAAACTTACTAACAATCATCATATGCTTAAAACAATGATAGCAACAACAGCAAAAAAAGGAAAGAATAATAAACAACTAGAAAGACAGCCCAACTATTTTTCTCAGCAACTGGACAAGTTTTCTTCTTCTGAGTCTTATCAGCAGTAAAGAGAAGTTAATGAAAACCTTTGGAGACTTACTGTTTGCAGGGAAGAAAGTACTTCCATTATATACTGCAGAATGAAATCCATTTAATATTTCTTAACTCCTGGCTGCTCAACGACTTGGATGGGTTGAAGATTTCAATCTACATACACAGTACAGGTACTGTTCTTGGTTTCATTAAGTGTTTCTTCTTTTCAATAGGCTCTGTCTACCTTCCCCAAAATTTAAAATTGGCTTTATGAAAACCACTGCCCTGACAGATATGCATCTGACAGGAAAGGGCATCATTTAACAATAATTTACAGTGATGTAAGTCTAGAAATGCTAATGGAGGTAATTACTTGCCAATAGCCCTTATTAAAGCTTTAGTATATTAGTCTCCATAATTAGTTGCCCTGTATGAGGAGAGCATCTGGCTCTTCAAATCCCTTCCTAAAAAAAGGCTCTAAGTTAGAAGTCCGGATTTCTACAGTCTCAAGTTCTTATGCTGTATCTCTTTAAATCATAACAGGACAAGTTTTTTTCCTTTGTTTTTTTTTTAGATTTTCCGGTTTATATGGATCTCCAGATCTAGTACTTTAACTGTGATATATTTGATAACCTATCTTATTCTTACTTTTGTTTTTCGGTTCTTCCTTGTTCCCCATCACAGTAGGCTTTATGACATGAATCCCAACTACAGCTAATCCTATTAAAAGCCCCAGTTATTTGGAAACATATTCACTGGCAAGGACTTAAAAATGTAGAAAAGCCCTCTCAGGACTCTGTGAAGTTTTTGCAGACATTTTTATTCACTGGTCTATCATTAAAAAAGACCTAATAAAGTAGGTTTCTGGACAATTAAACCAAAAAAGAAAGTGAAAATTTTATACATTTTTGGATTTCTTTTTTTTTTTTTTTTTTTTTCTTTTCCTGAGCCCTATGAAGGCCAATATCTGGCAACAGCAACTGGACAGATGGGCCAAGCTTGTCTTGCCTGTTCGTCAGACTAAAGCAATAAGGAAATATTCAAACTCTACTCCTTTCAGAATAAAGATAGGTTCCTCCATTTTCATAATTCAGCAGAGATGCTGACTTCATTTGCAAATCCATAGTCCTCCATTGTGTATTTTATCTCTCCACAGCATTGATAAGGACAGGAAAATTATCAATTTTCTTTCCTTAGCAATGGCAGAATCAGCAGTGAATTTAGCACAAAACATTGCAATACAGACCTCACTTGCAGAGACCTGCTTTAGAAGCACTGTGTGACAATCACTGCCTTTTAGCCACATAATTACTGCTCTAGAAGCTTCATCATCTCGTTAACAACTTCTATTGTCCTATTGTAAATATATGTTTTTTTGCAATGATAAATGTATTTTATGAAATTTCATAATAGAGATGGCACTTCATCATACAATAAAAGATTTGCTAATATCAAGTCTAGCTGAAATAGCTAATCGTGTTGTATTATCATATTACATGAACAGCACTTGGGAATTTAAATAAAGAACTCTTGTCCATACAGCAGTGCTGTTATTCAGAATTAGTGTAGTGTCAGCTGGAATGCCTAAATGGTTGAGCATAAATGATTTTATCATCTTTTCTTTGTTTATTTTCCTCTTTTTCTCATGTGACTAGGGTAGTGTCATAAAAGAATGGATTTAAGAGATGTGTCCTTCCACTACAGGTTGGAAAAAGAGTAAGATAGAAGTGTTTTTCCAAGTTTTCAATTTAGTTTTTACGTCTAGATTGCCCATCTGAAAGCACATCACATTTATTGATGTAGTCTTATCTTTCAGATGAAACTGCTCCCGAATCATCTTTCTTTCCTTCATTCCATATTTTAACTGTAAAATGTTTTAAAATAGAGATGTTTTGCATGCCCCTTCCCTCCCCCCCCCCCACTTCCCCCATTTTTTTATTTAAATCCATTTTGGAACAATGATATGTAGGAAAAAAAAAATCTTAGATAATGACATCCAAGCTTGGCAATAGTGATAAAAATATAGTCATTTTGAAATTCTGAAACTCATAAAATTGCCGCATCTAGTTTATTCTGCATTCCCCAGAGCATTAAGCTGTTTAGCACAAATCTAATTTCCCACGAAACAGCTCAAGGCAGTTAGTGCTCAGTCTGGTTCCAAAGAATTAAACACACTGTTATAAATTGTGATAGTCTGTGTAACTCTGTAGATAAACCCATTTTCCAATATATGTGTACCAAGCATGAAAATATAAGAGGCTGCTGTTGTACAAGGGATGATTACAATGGAAATAAAGGTGAAATTAAAGGAGCATTTGCTTCAAGGCTGATTAATAACGACTAATAAGAGAGAATGCACTAGCAAAGCTCAGTGAGTAAAGGATAAATTAAAGGAATTCACAGGTAAAGGATATTCAATGTCCTAACCATTGTGAGGTGTAACTCTTACCATGGATATGCAGCAGACTCCCTGTATGAATCTAAATTTTTCATGTCACAGTGGTGTGTAGTGAGATGGATTTTCTGGGCCCCTAAACTGCCACTATCTAAAGTCGGTAAAGGGGCTGTGGTAGATGTGACTTCAGTGTATTAATCTGGACAAAAGAGGATGTATGAGCTGAGAAACTCAGTTCTGCAGTACTACTATATATGCAGCATAAAAAAGTATTAGGGACCATGGAATCTGACCCAAATCATACACAACGTATGGGCAGAGAGATAAGAATTTCAATTTTCTAAACTCAAAGCTAAAATCAGCCAGGGAGACCAGCATGGCAATAATGTGAAAATTGAAATGTAAGTTTTGTCTACAAACTGCATACACTGTGCCCTTTAGAGAGGGGAAAATAGTGAGAGTAACTCACTAGTATATAATGACAAACTACTTTATGTATGATATAGTACACAAGTAATTGTGGCCATCATGATAGGTATTTTCAAACCTCTATTTCAGAAGGAGAAGTTAAAAAAAAAAAAATTAGAAACTTAAAAGACCAAAACCAACACAGCAACTGAAATGCCTTTGAGAAAATGAGGAGAGTTTCACCGCTGACTCATTAAAACCAGCCTTTTACCCTTACTATTTATAATCAAGTGCTCTTTTACATTTCTGCATTCTCTGTCTGGGTAGAATAAGCAGAGGGATTTTGGCTGTGGGACCCAGGGATCTCTGAAAGTCAAACGGTTGCTCACGGACAGGGTGCCCTTTTAAAAGGTTACCTGTGAGGAGCCTTTTTTCTCCCCTGTCTTCTCACTTAAGGATGCTTCTGCTGGAAGAAGTTGCCTTACAACATTCTGAAGCACACCTGTTTCCTCCCAGTGACAGCCTGATATTGCTAGATTTGCTGAAGGTGTATTTTCTTTTTCCCAAAGGAAATGTGTGTTTCACAGCAATAGGATCCAGACTGAGAGCGTATATACTGCCTGAGGGGGGAGAAGCCATTCTAATCTCAAGAGAGGCCCAAAAAGAGTGATGGTATATTCCTCCACTGTTATTTGTATCACACCACCCCCTTGATATCAGAGCTGCACTGGGCTAGGCCTGGGAGGAGACCATCTTCCTTTGATGTTCCTAAACCAGGAAGGATGCACAAGATGGGATGATGTCCCCGGGGTGACGTTACGTGCCAGTGATGGAGCTGACAGCTGAACCTTGTTCTTACTTCCTACTTTACTTACTGCTGTGCCTGCAGTGAAACTGTGCATGCCTCTTTTAGCCCTTGTAGGTTTAAGCTAGTTTTTTTAGGATGTCCTGTGTTACTGAGCACATGGGTAAAATTCCCTGGTGTGCTGAAGGCAACTTGAGACTGAGAGACCATCAAATTCCCTCTGTTTGAATGTATAAGTAGGTAGAGTGTATGCTGGATGCTTTGCAAAAGGGGGAGTTCTGTAGACCCTGTTGATTATGCTCAAATCTTTGGATGCATTCTTGTTACTTAATTGTCTCTTGAGTTGCTTCTTTTTCTGTGCTATTCTTCCTTAGTTAACCTGAGATGTCTAACACAACTTTTATAGAATTTATTAATCTGACGGACAGGGGACACAGAGTTCTGCTTTTTCCCGTAAATTTCAGGTTTCTAATTAATTCAGTAAATTTCAGTTTAATGCAGCTGCATTACTATTAGCTGCAACAGTAAGCAGCACTGCCAGCACACTTCATTGCTGCTTTTGCCACAGTGTCAAACTCCCTTCCAGGAGAGATGGCCAGTGTTCACATAATTTTGCACCACACAAAGCAAGCAGATAGACAGCTCTATTGGGGATGTGTAAAATCGAAGGTCACCGAAATTAGGTCTTCGGACTTAATTTCAATTTGTACAGGAGTTTTCAGTAGCAGTTTTCTAGATTTTGTGTTAGAAGTGATCTGTCACAGAGAAGGGTGACAGAAAATCAAAATTTTGATGGACGCAGATAGCATCAACCTAATAATTAGTTCCTGTTTCCTTAATGTTTTTCTCTTTACTTTCTTCTAGAAGTTTTTCTCATAAGCAGATACTTTATAGCAGGGAAACGCTATGCTGTACTGGAATATATGCTGTCAAATGTCAAAGAAAATACGCATAAACCGCATTTTAAAGCTAACCCAGAATGCCACGTAAAGTATTTACTGTACAGATTGTCATTGTTGGTGTCTTTATATTTCTTCTCAGTCTTGCCCTTTGTTAGGAACAAAGAAACTGGTTGAAGGCTGAGTTCTGCTCTTTGGTGGTGTATTGTCCATAAAGCTAGGGAAGCGGTGAATCTTTGACTAAAAAGAAACAGTTTTATTTTCTTGGTGATGCATTTCTTAAATTATTTCTGACAATAATTATGTTGAAATGTCAATGTCTAATCCATTCTTCTACTATACAGCAGGAATAATAATAAAAAAAAAGTCAGACTATCTGATCTCCGAATACTCTGCTTTTATATTCAGAATTGAACAGCCTAACTTCTTGTATCCTTGAGCTTCTGGCTTTTACCAGTCAAATGCCTCTGGTGTCTTGAAACAGCAATGAAACCTAGGAGGTATTTAGAGAGTCTTAACATCGCCCCAATTACGTTCCAATGAGGAGGTTTTCCGAATGTTGCACATATGATGCGAACCAGGAAGGAACTGTCCTGGGGTGGGGAATTAGGCCTGCTTGGGCTGGAAGAGCAGCCAGTTTCAGCTTGGCACTGTCAGTGGGAAATTGTTTGAGTTTGAAGGGAACATGCCTGCTTCTGACATGCTAGAGTAATAGATTAAGACCGCCAAGCCATCTGGGAAGACATGGCTTAGAAATGCTGAGAACCCTTGTCCTCACACTGAGCTGTGTATTACAGCTCATTTTTTTTTCAAACTTGACTTCCTGCTAGCAGTGCTGTATGCTTGAGTGTAAACCACGGTTACATTTTGCTGCCTTGTCTTTAGGTGCATGGTTACCTGACTGAAGGTAGCCTTGTTTCTGCAAAGAGCTATGACTGCAAGGAATTTACAGAGGACATTTCTTCTAAATGCAGCATTGTGGGTGAAAGAAGGAAAAGTAATATGAAAAGAGAGTGATAAAAATCTAGAGTCTATTGTTTTACGGTGTTATAGTTAGAATAGAAACTTTGTCTCTTTCTTTCAGGAATGAGGAGGCCTGCTGAAAAGTAATTGTACGGGGTGGAAAATGAGAAGGAGGAAGAGGGGATCTTTTGGGGCACTGATGTTCTCCGAATACATAGAGCGCTCTGTGGAAAATAAATCAATCAAGTTAGCACATGATAGGCTCTCTGACCTTTCCATTCAAAAGATCAGGCGTGATAGAACAATAATAATAAAGCCTTTTGGAAACTTTCTTGAATTACTAACTTTTATTAGCCATACTTAAGTCTAAGTAGTTTAAATCTCCCTCAGGGACCACTGCTTTATTCCACTTGATTAACCATGTTTTGTGCTTGCCTCCAAACCATTCTTTTTCTAAGAAGATATTATACAGTTCTGCCTAATAATATACTATGTGTTTCTTTACAGTAGATGGCATTAACAGGTCACAGTGTCAGCGACGTCCCTTAACAGCCTCTCTCCTGTATTGGCTCTCTTTCTGTAGCAGGTATATTTATCATTTCTACCACTCTGACATTTCCAGCTCTGCTTCCCAGGACCGGCTTCTTTCTCTCTGTAGATTAGTTTGCATTCTTCAGGATTAAAAGGGTTTAGAAAGCAACGGGGAGTTGGCAGGAAGAGCACGAGGTTTTAGAAATGTCAAAAAGTATCAAACCAGCAGCCATGTGGGGGACAGCAGCACTTTTCAATCAGTCTGCACCAGAAATAGCATCACTAAGAAAGGACCGGGGGCACCACGGAGATGGTAATAAAATGTTCTTCTGTTCTATGCTTAGAAGAGAGAGAAATTTTCTCACTCCTTGAGGCAGCCAAAGCCCCGTAAATCAAGCAGCAGGGCTTACAGTATAATAAATAGCCAACCTCACTAAAATAGCTCCATAGGGGTGTCTAGAGGGGAGGACAGATATAGCAGGATAAGATGGCTTTTAGCTGCATGTTTCTTTCACTGGGTTTATTCTTTTCACTGTCCTACCTTTCTGTTTTCCTCAGCTGTTTTTTGGCTCTTCTCCTTTTAGAAAGCATGTGAGGATTGCTTATAATGTTATAAACTGTAGTACATTCCACCTATGGCAAAGATTAACAGCACTGCTATTGCTTGGTGTGGTGCAACAAACAGCAGCGGTATCTTGACAGGCCTCAGAGTTAATCTTTTGGCACTTAGACTTCAAGTATAAATTATTCGTGCTGGTGAATTAAATCCTCTGCCTCTCCTGTGTGATATGTGTGTTGGTTGTGGCTCTTTTACAGGTGATAACTGTGCACAGTGGTTCAATGTGAGCATGGTTTGGTAGGAAAGGGAGAGAAGGGAAGAAAACCAGTGAAGGAGCTGCGAAGATCTCTAGAAAGTCAAGTGGGAATCTAGTTTTCTCACTGAGGCTAAACCAGATCCTTTGCTCTGCTGTACCTGGTTCCTCACAGCTCTAATGGAAATAGGCCACTTCTAACAGTCTGATGATTCTACTAACAATTCTCCTCCTTCACTCACTTTCCAGCACACCACAAATTCATCCTCTGCCTGGTTACAGTTCCATTACAGGAGAGGGTGATGCAAACATCATATTTATTTTGAGGACAAAGGCTTGTTTATATTTAATCTTTCATTTGGGGTCACCTACTCCAGGGATCAGGCAGAAGACCTGCCTCAAAACCTTTTCTCTGAAAGCAGTTCTTGTTTGTTTTGTTGTTGTTGTTATTGTTCTTGTTTGGTTGTGTGGTTTTTGTTTGGTTTTTTGTTTGTTTGTTTGTGTTTTTTTGTATTGTTTCGTTTTTTTTTTTTTGGTGTTTTCTTTCTTAATTACAACTCAGCCCTGTTTTAGAGGTTGTTTTATTCTGGGTGAGTGCCATCTGTACTCAGCATATAGTTTTAGTCTGATAAAGGTTTGGAAATAGTTTGCTTCAAGTGTTATCATCTGTCGTTTCTTATTCAGATTGGAGTGTGATTTCTCACCCATGTTGAATAGAATAGGGACTGTTGCTTGATTTGAGAGAAGCTTGAATATTAGACTAAGGATTTTTATTATATCTTTCCAGGGGAAAAGGCTGATAGCTGTCAGTGAAAATGTCCCAATTTGCAGACAATTTCCTTGGCTAGAAGGTAGTCAGTACTCAAAGATATTTTTCTATAATGCCATAGCAACACTGCCTTAGATCCTCGACTTAACAAAATGCAGTCCCAAGTCCTGCAAAGATCTACATAGCTGTATAATCTTGCCATCAAATTAAAATATGCTAGGCTAAGGGCATGAAGCTAAATCTTAATAAGCTGTTCCAAGATCAGAGCACAAGAGTGAATCTATATATTCAAAAGAAAAAAAAAAAATTCTTTGGCCGTGTAAGAGCATTCTTATCTCCAGAATCTAGATGAGCCTGAGAAAAAAAGGAATGAAACAGAAAAATAATATTTTCTTAGAAGATCTGTCATCCAAGTGCAAACCAAAAGATATAACTCTTTGAAACCGTCGTTTCTGCGTAGTTCAGACCTGAGAGCAACAAAGTCAGTCAATGGGCAACCCATAAAGCAAGAACAGAAGGCTGTTGAATGGCTTCACTTTGATCCAGGTTACAGAAAGTCCTGGAAGACTTGGCATTTTAAGTCTCCAAGTTGATGAGTGTTGTGTTTTAACCCCAGCTGACAACTAGTGTCCTGCGGCCACTTGCTTGCTCCCCACATGGCAGGATGGGGGAGAGAACTGGAAGAGTAAAAGTGACGAAACCCCTGGGTTGAGATAAAGAAACTTTAATAGGTGAAGCAAAAGCTGCACACACAAGCAGAGTAAACAAGAATTAATTCACTGCTTCCCATGGATGGGCTGGTTTCCATCCATCCACAGGAAAGCAGGGCTTTATCACGCTGAATGGTGGCTTGGGAACACAAGCACCATCACTGTGAACCCAGCCTCTTCAGTGGAGGAGGAGTAGAAGCAGAAAAGGCCTTGATGCTGTGTAAGTGCTGCTCAACAACAATGATAACCTCCCTGTGTTATCAACGCTCTTTCTAGCACACAGCCCCATACCAGGTACTGTGGAGAAAATTAATGGTCTCACAGTCAAAACCAGCACAATGAGCACTTAAAGTGCTTTCTTTTTCAATCACTTCTCAGGTATTTTAGCAAACTAGATTTTACAGTATCATCTTTAGGTCTTTCAACATATGTAGGAAAATATGGCAAATGTCTGCATCATAAAGTAACCATGTGTCTAGGGCTCTCTGGGGAGGAACAGCTTTGATGTGCTAGGGGTTGAAGGAGAACTCTCAAACGAGCACTTTGAGTGTCCAGACCTCTTACTTTCCTCCGGAGCTTTAACAGCTTCAAAACTAACTGCCTTCCTGACTTTCCACATTCTGATGTCATTCATTCATTCCTTTTCCCAAAAGTGCATGTATGAACTTCTTCTGGACTTTCCCATCTAGCCCTGCAGTGAGTTGCTGAGTACAGGAGGCAGCTTGGGGAAGTGGAGACAGACCATGGTGTGGATGGGTTGGCTTTGCAAGATTAGAATGTCCTTGAGTGATGTGACATGGAACCCCCATAAGGTTGGTGCCTTTGTCTGGGGATACTCTGTTCCTCCAGAGCTGGGATAAGATGTACAAATCACAAGGCTTTTTGCAAGTGAAGGCGGTAGCTCTGTGCACTTTGCATTTTCTTGTCTCATGGTCTGCTTTTTATTCCTGACTAATGCAGAGTGATCTAAAACCCTAGGAACTGGCTGTAGGTTAGGTAAGGGCTGCCTTGTGAGTTGGAAGGCTCCCTTTTTCCCATGGAAGTGCTGGGTGAAGAGAAGCTGCATTTCATTGCTGCCTTTGTCAGATGGCAGGCTGTGCTCACAGGTTGGGGTCTCTCATGACAATTCATACACGGGATTTAAATCATCGTCGTGCTCATAATTTGGTGGCTGGTATAGCCTGGACTGGTGTCTCCATGTATTATCTCTGAACTGATAATGTTCAGGTATTAGCAGGTTCTCTTGCAGCCTCTCTAAACCCTCTTAATAAATTGCTCTCACACAGGCTGTAATCTGGCTGTACTGCGGGCTTCCCTACAGGAAACAAGCACTTCTGCTGGACACCGTGTTGTCCCAAGGCTGAGCTTCCAAAACACCTTTTTGATTTCAGAGTGGCACCATGCCCCCCATGTTACCTGGAAAATGCAAACACATAGGTGTTCCCACACCTCGTGTGGATGTTCATCTGTCCCCGGGCAGAGGCACCTCACTAGATGGCAGCAGCACCCCAGCTTTATGAAGTCGCCTCTGGGCATCCTTCCCCTCCCCCAGACTGCTACTGTCTACAGCAGAAAGGTAAAAAAAAAGAGGAAAAAAGAAAAAAAAAAAAAAAAAAGAGAAAAGAAAAATCCAATACAATCCTTCTGCTATACAGGGCTTGAAAGGAAAAGCTGTGATATGCTGAATTCTAAGCTTCATCATATCTCTCTGTTATGTACATATATATATATATACATATATGCATATATTTGTATCCATCTGCAAGTGTGAATATATATATATATGCATGTATGTGTGTGCATGTGTGTATGTTTATGTCTAGGCTTTTCTTATAATTATATTATATTATTATAATTTGTCATAGGCTTCTGCACTGCAGTGCTGGCAGGTATGGCTGACTCTCTCCTCTCACACAAACCTGAAGGAATCAGTCAGCCAGGAATGGGCCTCCCCGCCTGCTCTGCTGATGACACCATGTGGTAGCAACACTTGGTAAAGGAAAACAGCTGCTTTTTTTTTTGGAAGATGCTAAAATTTGGTGGTGATTTTCTTTCTCAACCCCCCGCCCCAGCCAGTTTCCTGGACTGGTTCACAGGCTGTCACAGCTGCAGCCAATTTCTTCTGTTATAGGGTGGTTCAGCTAGTTAATAAAAATCATGCCATCCATTTCATTGAGCCCAGGATAAAATGTCACATCAGTGTAAGAGAATGTCACTTTTCCTGCCAGCTGCTGGCCATATCCTCATCCTCTCTGTGGGCAGCCACATATGGTAAGTGTGATGTCCTGAACCTTCTGCAGCAGACAAGTGCATGCAGGAGTGCATGCATCAGGGAAAACACAGAGGTTTGAAAGAAAAATGTTCTCGTGTTTGCTTGGCTGGGGGATGCTGAGACAGTGTTTCTTGTCATGATTAGACAAAGCAGTCTGTGATGTGTAAGACTGCATGGTTACTCTCACAGTTTCGCACGGCAAGGAAGCTGGGACACATGTTGTGTGTTGATAGGCACTGGGAAAAGCAGAGAAGTCTCTCCGGGCAACTTGTGCTGCTGATATGAAAATGGCAAGGAATCCTGGAAACTTTCCCAAAACTTCTTGTTTATAGATTGTGACAACATGGGGATTCCTTTAGTCCTGGGCTATGTCTCTGTCACTTGTCCTTTGCCAGAAGGCACTGGTTAGTGTCTCTCCAGAACGACTCTTTCCACGTCTTGGACCTTGATGGTTTTATCCTTCAAAAGACTTTAACAGGTTGGTGAGAAACACATCCCAGCTGCTAAGACACTCCAAATTTGTCTTGGTTTCTCAGCACCAAAGGGATTTCTCTGTAACAGTGCATTAATAATACTTTTTTTTGGCATTTCTGGGAAAGAAAGGTGCCTTGGCATTTCTTGAAATCTTCCTCAAAACAGTAAAAAATTTGTTCATTTGGTTTTTTGGGGGCTTTTTTCTTTTTTCGTTTTGTTTTAAAAAAAAGGTACATCAAGTACATCAAAGGAGTAAGCTCCTGATTCAAAGTTTGGAAAATCAGCTATAAGTGGACACTATTTAGAACAGGAAGATGAAGACTCAGCAAGTGCCTCATGAATCTCCTGTTCCTGCTGGCTCTGAGCAGCCCCTTCAGGGCATCTCTCAGCTTCAGAACTCAAAGGCATACCACAGCACTGCTGGTCGCTCTCCAGAGCTGCCCAAAGCAGCATGATGCTTTGAGGTATGGCCCCACTGTAGGGTTTTGGGGACACCTCTGCTTCAAATGTGCTCTCTCAGATGCACGACACTAGTTTGAAAGCTAAAAGCCAAATTCTCCTAGAATCACTTTGCTTAGATTTGAGAGCTTGCTGGAGATATTTTTTTTTTTTTTTTTTTTTTAAGATGGCTTATGTTCCTTTTTCTCTCAGCCCCATGAGGAATGTCATCTGAGACCTGCTAAAATCTTGCAAGGAGGAGGGCATGAAAGTGGGGCTCAAAGGTGCAGGTGGCATCACAAGCTCACAGGAAGCTATAGGAAATCTGGGAAAAAAACAGGAGGACCTCAAAGTCCCGGTAGGCAATCATAGTTATGTAAAGAAACAAAATAGAAAGTCAGAGTTTCCTTAGGAAGGACTGACTGACAGAAATGAAGGAAATGAGGTGTGAATAAAAGGATGTCTATACCAAAAAGAGTCCAAGAGCTGAGGAAAAATAGCCCTCTTGATAGCCTCAATTTCACAACAAAAAGAGAAAACAGGGATATTTTAATGAGTAGTTATCTACTGTTAATATATAATAAAACAAAGGAATTTCTATCACAGCAGAAGGATCAGATGGATGTGGATTAAATCTAGCAGGGATTTTTTAACTACCTGTCAGGGACTGACTGCAGCTGAACAGAAGGAATTGTCCAAAATTTTATCAGACTGCGTAGGAATAATTTTTTTTTGTATGGATGGAGAACAAATGAATTAATGGGGACCTTTACATAATTTGATTCTGACAAGAAAATCTTGCAGAGAATGTGAAGGAGAAAGGCAACAATTAGGAAAGGATGGTTAAAGAAAATCAGTCCCAATTAAGCAGACTTCAATAAGTTGATGATTTTGATTTCTGTTAATTTTTGGGAAAACTGTCTAACAATGAAGATGAACAAGTAAAGAGGTAGAGTGCCAAGGAGGGTGCCCTTTGCTGGGAGTTTTGAGTGGATGAGAAAGCTGGGTTAAGGGTCTGGTAATCCTGTGCTGAAGCAGAGGTTGCCCACTTGTGGTATCTTCTGTGCCCCCCTTTGATGATCTGATGATAAAGAGATCAGATAAAGAGGTTATTGAGTTTATACCATAAGTCATATCCTGCTTATGCCTAATTGCCTGTAATGATATTCTGTAGTCCTGTGAATGTAACTATCTGCTTTTAAAACATTTGGAATCATCAGATTACATGAAAAGCACCATTAGCATGCAAGTTGCTCCCTCACAATAAACACCATTTAAAAAAGTAGTAAAGTTGCCAATATTTTATCTGATATCCCTAAGTTGTTTTTTTTTTTCCCCCACTGTACTCACCAACTGTCGTTTTTCAGACCATATTCGATGAGAGACAAGTCTATGTTAATATATTTGTATTTAGGAAGAGATAAATCCATGTTAAAGCAGTCGAAGGAATATGTACAACATATTAAGTGAACACCACAAAAAGTGGCCCAGAATAGCATGGAAATGCCTGACAAATGTGAGTCTGCCAACATGGAAGAACACTTTTAATGCATTATTTATAGCTATTGCTTTACCACAAGCCATTGAGATCAAGGTCACCCAGTGGACTTCTGGGCAATGGGTCAAGACTTGAGAGGCAATATTGATAACAGCAGCTGACAGTTTCTTGGATACAGCTGGTATTTTTCTAAGCAGCAGCATTTTCTAACTTCTCAGGAACAATGGAAATCTGTTTGCTGTAAAACTGCTCATGTCTGTCTTGGTCACAACTCATTAATTGTGGTCAGTCCCAGGCTTGGTGTAACTGCTCTCCCTCCTCCCTGCATCTTCCCCTCAAGTAAATGCATCTAATACAACAGTTGTAGGTGGGGTTTTATATTTTTGTTTTGTTTTTAAGTTTCCTGGACCCTGTTTTTTCCCCTTTCCCTGTTTTCTGCCAGTCAAGTTTTCTAATATTTTGAAGTCCCAGAGCTGAATCCTTTCAGTGTGCTGGGAATAATAATAATAATAAGATCTATTCTGTGACAGAGAAAACATAAATAGTCTTTGTGACTCTCAACATAAGATTTCTCTGTCTGGTTTTAAAAGTTTCTAGTCCCTTTTTGACCTATTCTTCATGATTTTCATGACTTCTGTAGAGTTATTTTGGTTTAGTGCGATTTTATGTTGGGTTTGGGTTTTTTTCTTGTGTATGGGATTTACTTTTTTTTTTCCTGGTGCTATTAAACATAATTTCTTCTCAGGGGAAGTTGGAAGAAAAAGTCACTTTGATCTCTTTAGCCAAATCACATTCTAATTTAGCAGTCTAAGTCACATTTCAAGGTGAGCTGTGATATTTTTTCCCTCAAAATGCTTTTGCCTGACAAGGACTCCTGACCATGTGGAACTTTTCCTCAGTCTTCTTGCTTAGAGACTCTTAATTTCTTCCTGACCTGCTCCTGTTCCTTCAAGTATTGCTTCTTTTTGCTTTCCTAATGCCTTGGTTTACAGTCTAAACCAGTTAGCAAACTGCTGATGGAAGAAGGCTTGATTAACATTTTATGAAAGTAATTTTTTTGTTTGTTTTGTCATTTCTGTGTTTTTTATTTTACAGTTACAATTTCAGTGGCATTAAACTAAACATGTTTATATGTGCATCTTATATTGGATAATACACCTTCCTTTCCGGAACAATCTGTCAGCTTTTTTAACATGAATAATGATTTCCACTGAGAAAATAAGCAGCAAATACAGGTGACCTCTTTTCCAGAAGTTGCTAATATGTATAGACAGTGTTAATTTTCTTCTGAGAGACCAGACTGCAGACTAGCTCAATGTCTAATAGAAGAAGGAAAAAATGTTGAAAATAAATTACCTCTTATAATCCCCATATTTCTTTAAGAGACTTTGGAAGGACTTCATTCAAAGTAAGCAATAATCCCTAAGAACAACCAGAGCGAGGTGAAAATTGATGGATTCTCTCTGTACATGCTTTAATCACTTGGAAAAAAAATACAAGATTATACAAAGAAAGCTAAAATCTGGGCACTGCATCTGCCAGAGTTACTGAGTTTCCATTAGCTGCCAGACATTGTGGCATATTTTGCTCCTAGTGATGGTGGTGTAAATTATTCTTACTGAAATTGAAGGAGTTACACTGAAATTAATCTAACATAATCTAGTGCAGACTTCCTCTCCTTCCTTTTCTGAAGCAATTTGGTTCACATAATGTATATACAATAATTAATTTAAACTAAGACGAAATAGGCCATTTATCCTTGAGAGGATTTGGCATTTGAAGACTTCTAGTCCAATTTTCAGGAAGATTTCTGTTTATATGGAAAAACCAGTTGCAAAAATAAGCTAGGGAAGCAGAAAAAAAAGGAGAAACTCTACCAACTGTACTTTGAATACTTGTTTTGTAAAAGTTTGAAATAGAAACTTTTTTTTTTTTTTTTTGAAATATTTGATACTGAATCATTTCCCTGTATTAGTTAAAAAAAAAAAAAATCTTTGGTACTTCATGATGTAGGACATGCTCTGAGAGACAAAAATGCACAGAGTTGGCCCCAGCTAGGCCCAGCTAAAGGCCCACAGGTCGTGTGGAAATACTGCATGCTGGGGTGTGCAAACAGTCCTGCTGGTGGCATCAGCCTGCATCCCACGTGCCCAGCGACCCCCCGTGATTTACACCCTGGTGCACACCCAGCACGTCTCTTCACTGTTCTCTCTGCTCAGGGTGTGCAGTGGGAAGACACAAGCCCTGGTTCTGTGTGGGCATAGCCGACACAGAATATATATATATCTGGTATATATCTGTTCTGCTGTGATGCTGCACCAAAACTGCTGTGATCTCTGCAGAACTGACCTGCCCTGGGAGCAGTTTGGCCGTGTTTCTGTACCAATCACGCCTGCAAATCTGACCAGGTGAAGGCGCCTCTGTGGCTGGGATGTGAGGATCCACCTGCTGGTAAGCAGGACTTAATTGCATCGTCTGCTAAAGTATAAATGTCCAATCCGGGAATTGCTTAACAAAATGTGTCTTAAAGTGGCGGGTCAGGGGTAATGATGAGTAATATCTACATCATCAGGTAGGACATCGCACCAGCAGTGATGACACATGGTCTCAGAGAAAAACCCTGGCTTTCCACCCACACCTGTTTCAGGAGATTTCATCATCTGACATCAAGGATCCTTTCTGCAGTGTTTCTGTCCTGTATCACATAGAAATAAAGGGTCTGTGAGACAGATAGCACCAATCCAAATATTTCTGTTCCTGTTGCTTTCACAAGGGATTTCCATCCTAAAATTATGAGACTTGAAACCTTGTTGGCAAAGAAAAGGTGAAGCTTTTCAGCTGCTTATTTACAACACCAAATAGGAACATATTCCTTTGCCCAGTGTTTAAAATAACCTTGCTCAATTTAATTTTTACTTTTGATCTTGCTCTGGTGTTTGTATGAATTTTTCATTTTAATTTGGAAAACCTAGTGATCAGTCAGGAATGTATAGTGAATTTGCTGATTTTTATGAGAAGAAATATTAAATGTCCCTTCATCGTTTGCAAGGTGGTTCTCCTTTTTCCTGCCCACCACGAGCTTGCCAAGTATCTCTGCTAATCACTATGAGGGAAAAACACTCAGGCTAACTTTCAGTTTGTTTTGCCTTAATGGATTTTATACAGTTTACTGGATATACTTACTTTTTGATAATGAAGTATTTGTTAAACAAAATTATGCATATGAAAATAAATCCAAGTTATCTACTAAAACCTGAAATTTAATTAATATATCAAAGCTAAAAGCATAAGCCTTACTTTCCAAACTCTCTGGAGCTGTGCTCAGCTGTGTGTTGCTGTGTGGAAGAAGACTCAGCATTAAATTGCATTTATGCCTCTCTAATCCCAGGGCTAACAGGAAACTGTGCTGGTCCCTGGCCACTTTGCTTGCAGTAATCTCTGAGCCTTACTGTTACTTATGACTCCCAGGAGGTTAATGTAGAGAGATGTAGTATTACTAAGGTGTGGACTCCCTCTGGTTACAATTACTTCCCCTTGGTAATGCTTCTTGCTGTAAAGGCTAAATGAAAAATTCTATGTTGCTCGAAGTCACATGTGTGCAAGGTGAGGTGTTCTCCAGCTGAGCTGGATGCCTTGAGCTCCTGGCAAAGCACAGAGCATCTGGGACAGTGGGACTGATATTAATGCCCTGTGGCACAGCTACGTGTATTAACTGAACGTGAAAAGTGTTGTTGGACTCACATTTTGGGTGGGGGGGCCTTGGTGAGAATTCCAGATGGGATCTAAGTTGTGGGAAGTTGAAATGAATGCCACCAGAAAGAGCGGCACAGTGGCTGATGGATGCTGAAATGTGTCACTGAAATATGCAGGTAAGAGTGACTGCAGCTCCAGGAGATGATCTTAAGGACAGGTTGTCATTTGAACATGCAACACTGTGGAGTCATTCCTTCTTTCCGTTTTTTAAGGTCCACCTTCCATCATCTTTGCTCCAAGATATCTCAAATACCCTTGTTACACCAACATATTTAAAAGAGGTGAAAGTCATAAACTTAAGAAAGGGGAAGGGCAGTTAAGTCTGGACTAAGTGTTCGATCACAAAACAGAGCTCAGGTTTATAGTCCAAATTTTAATGTAGCCTTATTGGTCTACCTGTAATCAGAGGACATGATTCATTCTTATGTCAAGGCAGATTACACTTGCTATACTGCACGTTCTCATGTGCTTTGTCCTCTCTATATGCAAATACCTTGAATGATGGTATTTCCATCCATACACCCTAGAGACCATTCTGTGGTGTGATACGTTGTATTGTTGATGCATATATTTTCCTTACTAACTGTGCATGAGGTTTACTTCCTTTATTTTATTTATTTATTGTAGTTGTTGTTGTAGTACCAATTTCAGAACCTTTTCCTCTCTTTGTGATTATTCTTGGACATTTTATCATGTATATTTGCTATGGCAGGAAAGAGATCACTTTGAGAGTGGATTTCCTGTACTACCAAATTAGACATATATTTCCTATACTTGTGGTGGAACAGCTAATGACCACGTAAAGTGTGTTCTATTCCTTACTCATATTGTACCTGTTACATTTAATTTTAAAACTGTTGATGTCTTTCCCACCAACCATGTTCCTCATGCAGTTCTTATAACTTTAGGGATTCCTGAGGATTCCCTACCATGCTTTGAAGCAAGGGACCTCTTGTGCCAGTAGCAATGGGAATGCAAGGAAAAGTAGCCATGGCTTTTACTTACCGAGTCTGAGCTCTGATGCTTAGCGCTGTACATTTGGGTCCAAAACTTTTACCTCACTGCTCATTAAAGGTGAGACATCTGGTGATCCTATTGCACTAAGCATGAGCTGCTTCTCTCAACAGTAAATTGCTGACAAGTCTGGGTGCTGTGCATTTAAACCTGGAAGAGACTGGCTGTAGATAAATATATACAGAGAACTTCAAAGCAGCAAGTTCTTAGAAAAGACAAATCTGCATCTTCTTGGGGAACAGTTTCAACTGGAATGAGATGGACTGGCACATGGTTTAGCTTCAGCCTGTGTGTGTGTGTGTGTGTGTGTGTGTGTGTTTGTGTTGGGCTTGGGTTGAGGGGGGAGGAATGTCGTTCGCAAGCAGATGGACTCCTTGCAATGGACAAGCACTGTGGCTGAAGTAATTTTATTTGCTGGAGCTTCAGAGGAACAAGGCAAGAACAGGAGGCACTCTTTGGTACATTTTCCATAACAATTTCTGGTGTAGAGTAATGGGATCAATCCAGAGGCCGGGGACTAAACTCTAGCTAAAAGCAAATGCAGCTTCTTGCTTTGACTGTTATGGGAAGAGTTATGTTTAAGCCAGCTAAAGAGTGGATGTCTAAACAGTGACTGACATGAATGACAGGATTGCTTAAAATCAGGATTATCTGAAAGTGGAAATAAGCAGTCCATACTGGGTATGACAGAGAAAGGAAGCTCATGAAGGATGCAAAGGATGGACAGCTGTGGTCAAACAGTTTGCAGTAGCTTCCTGGAGAGAGCTCAGCTGTGCCAGAATACAATGTTCAAGGTTTCATTGTTCAAGGAGTGCAGAAGGTGAATGTGGTATGAGGGGAGTTTCACCTCTGCAGTTGCATGGGAGAAAAAAAAAAAAATCCAAATATTAACCCTGGGAGTCAGACTAAAATAATGAGCTTGAGACTGGACAGGCTGTTGTCAAAAGGGACACCATGTTGCTCTCAATTCCCTTAGTTTCCAAGGAGCCATGCTGCCAGCATGATTAGGGAGCTGATTCAGCTCAAACCTCACCCAGAAAAATTGAGTTACACTTTTTGTGGCAGCTCACACTTAGGCTGGCCTAAAATGATGGACACTGCCAGCTCAGGCTGCTCTCCAAAGATGATGTCCATATTGTGAGCCTGAGTGACAAGCAGAATAATGGCATTGTCTACTCAGATCTAGAAACCAGGCTGGGGAGGGGGAATCACAGTTATGTTTTAACCTCCCTGAACTTCAGCTGACAGCTGAACACCCATGAGGAGATGTCGGAGAGACAGAGCCAGATTTTAGCCCATAAAGAAGGAGACAAGTCTGGAGCAGAGAGAGACGTCTATAGGTCATCAGGCTAGCAAGTGCAGATGAATTTGGATTGGTGTATAAAATTACTTGCATTTTTTTCTTGCCTTTATCAGAATTCTTTCCAGTATGTCAGTTGATATATTTCTGTTAGAGAATGGCTTCACACTCAGCATATTGCAGCAGATTGATCTTCATCAAGATCGTGACGTGATGTCCTGTATCTGAAGATCAAAACTGTGCTGGCCCCTCCTCTGAGTTTGGGGTATTGTAAATTCATGCTCTTTTCCATGCTTCTGCTCTGTGTTTCTCTGTTTTGGATTATTTCTCTTCTAAGAAACTAGCTGATCATTTTCCAGGGTATGTTTTTTTAATTCCTCCAGGGGCTCTGAATTATATCTTGTTATACTTGCAGCGATGTTTGCAGCGCTTCTCATGGTGCAAGTGAAATGAGATTTGTAGAACCTCATGGTATGTACACCTTGCAGCACAACCCTTGTGAAACAACCATGTAACCTGAATAAATAGAGAAGGTAAAACGTTCCTTTTCAGCAGTCATGATCATTTGAGTTTTTCAGATTATATATTTTGCTCTTTAGCCTGTCTGGCCTTTTCTAGTCTCTTATTTTCTTCCCATATATACCTTGAGGTACTGTAAGTGTTTAGTTCCTATTACCTTGGTGGTAACAAACCTCATAGATTTTTGTATAAAAGTTGTGAGGACTCAATGACATATTTAAAACCATGTTGTCAGTATTGTACAGTAACTTAAATGTCTTATAATACATTTACAGGACATGACAGTTATATTATCAAGCATCACAGATTACTGCAAACATAGACACTATACTGTATTATAAAAATTATCCTTTTACAATAAATGGCTTAGACAAGCTCTGAAAACATATTTAATAAAATGACTAGCCTTTATCATTGAATAAAGATAATTTTGCTGACTGTTGATAAGTTATAGCTATTTAAAAAGCCATTCAAAATAAATTAGGCCATTTGTGGATGTACAGTGAACAATCTAGTAAGTATTAGTAAAATGCTCTGAATTTGAGAGGGTGTTTTTTCTAATAAAATTTGAATTTGTAATCTATTATGAAATTTCCATAATATTTTAAAGATTACTTGTAATAAAAAACCTTGAAATATATATATTACTTTGGTCATACTTGAATGTGCTACAAATAAATAGAACCACTTGGAAATTGTGTATATGTTTGCAAACACTTAAGTAAAATATGAACATTTAGGAGTCTATGTATGATATGCTAGGGAAAAATATTTAATAAAGTATTCCCAAGCTGCCCATGAAGTTTTCAGTTGGGAAAACTACTATATTTTGCTCCACTAGAATAAGATAGTGTTATTTTATGGAGTAAAATAAACTGAAATTTTATAGAATAAAATACTCCCTGAAATAATATATTGGAAGTAGAAGAATTATTTGTCTAATACACTGGAAGAAAGGTTAAAAGGTCGATAAACTGACTGTCTTCTCCCCAGAAAAACCGAGGAGTGAGAAACACAAGGGGAGAGAAATGTAAAAGTGAAAGAGAAATTTTTCATCCTAATTACAAAAAGTTTCCACTTTGATTAAGCCCATTTTCCAGGTCAGACTATTTTACTGGAGGAAAATTAACTGCAGTTACAAATAAGGGATAGCCATCTTTCCTGAATATTAAGTTAACCCTCAGCTGTTTATTAATAGATGGGATTGAAAAATGATAAATCATTTGTCTTTCTTGATATAATTTTATCTATTAAAGGTATTTATTAGTGTATCCAGGAAGAAATCAGAGGTGGATTGGGTTTGGAGTAAATTTTTGTGTGTAGACTGATGAAAAAGGATGTTTCAGTGGGAGCAGGAGTGGTGGTTTGTGTGATGACAGTGTCATCTGCAGCCACACAGAGGAGCACAGAGGCACAAGGGCAACTGGGAAACACAAAAAACACCCTGTCCCAGTCACTCCTAGAGCTGTCCTAGGGGAGCCTTCAAAATCATGGCAAAGATGAGTATGTGGACAGGACTCACTCAGATGCAGGGAAGAGCCTTTTGTGATTGCACAGAAGTTATTATTGGTTCTTTACAGGAGTCCCCAAAGGTGAGGAGAGATTGAAATAGAGGTATATAGGAATAGCCTAGCCATCCAGAGCAGAACAGGGAAGGGGCTGTTGCTGCTGTGTGTGCTTGTGTGAGTGCTGAGTGTGTCTGTGATGGTTTGTGTGGCTGGCCATGTGTGTGTGTGTATCAGATATGGGTATTTGTCTGTGCCCCTGCTGGGAATATGTGCTCAGCTTGGCTACTGGATGGACCTGGGGGCATGTAGTTATGACAGCCTTGCCTCGATTGGTCTGCTGGGTCTGGTATTTCCTGCACACTGAGAATGCTGAAGAAATCACCATATGCACATCATACAATTCTCTCAATCAAACTTGCAAGGCTCACTTACTATGGAACATACTGTAACACTTTCTGTGTAAGTGTGCACTGACAGTGAAAAAGTCCTGGTGTGTTAACTTAGCTAGAGAAGCTGGCAGAGTTCTTGCCATAAGCATTTTAGTATTGCTCAGTATATTTTACTGATATATGTATATATAGTATTGATATTGTGTATATTGTGCATATTAATATTTTTTTGCATATTGTACTGTAGTTCTTTCCCTGTCTCCAAATTGTGAGAAAGTTAATATACCATCACCTAACTATATATTTAACCTCTTTCCATTCCTTTTTGTGTGGTCTGGAAGTAGAGCAAAGCAACGGTAGCTGGAGATGGCAACTGGTAAATGAGAGCTTCACTGGTTTAGAGATCTGAGGGTGAGTGCTTCCTCTGTGGAAGGAATGCTGCACTTTTACCCTCCTGACATACAAATCAGGTGCATATTTGCAAGCAGAGCAGACTGGGACAGAATAACCTTCTTTAAATTTATTTATGCTCTTCCACAGATGCACACCTTTGCAGAGCACTGGGGTAGACCGAGCAACCTCCATGCCTTGATTACATTCAGAGTTTCCCAGTGCAAATCACAGTAGGATTGTACAGGGCAGGTGGAACCCAGTTTTTGCTATCAGTTCTTCGTAATTTTGGGTCTCACACTGCTAAAGCGCCCCAGGAGCACTCAGAAACTTTATCTCTGGATGTATGATATTTTTGGCCAACACAGACAAATCTGAGGAAAAAGGCAAGATGAACTGGAGTCTAGAGCGTAACAGTTTGCCTGCCTACTCCTAACATTGCCTACTAGCAGCTCAGCTAATCTGTCTCTGCCTGTATTTTACAGTCCAGTGTGGACCAAGTTCTCCAGGATCCTCATCTCCTGCAGTGTATGTCATCAGGAGTTGCAGAGAAGTGACTCTGTGCTGCCCTATATAGGTAAACGTAAATTTCATATACAGAAAGGGAGGATAATACCTTAGAACTGACCTTGGGAATTACTTATTTTTTAGTTTTGTTTTGCTCTGCTTGCTTTTTATTTTGTGCAGGTTCTGGGAGACAAAGGCAGCTCTCTGTTTTTAATTACTGTAAGTAGCTTGTGAGTAGCTGGAACAGCTTTTTATGCAACCTGATTTGAATATATTCCAGGCTGAAGATAGACACCTATTTTAAAGGCACAGCATGCTCATCGTGGCCTCCTGCCAATCAAACAGTTGTCACTTGCTAGACAGTCCTAAACAACTTCTGCTCCTTCCTCAATTTGCTGTCTGTCTGACTGATGGAAATGGCAGGGCTTCTCCCTTTCCCCCCTCCCCTTTTTTTTCCCCTGAACCAGTGTCACCACATGGCAGGAGAATTCAGCCACTGCTGCTGAGAACAAGGCAGTGTTTGTGCTGCTGGCCCCAGGGCTTGGATAAGGACCCTCCAAAAAGAACAGGGTAGATTATCAGTGTAATTCCCCAAGAATCCTCTGCTTTCCACAGCTCCTTGGGGTGGATATGGAGGTGAATAGGGTTTAGTTAGTTTTATTTTGCTTTTTGAACTTCTCAAGCTCACTCAAGACAAAAAAAAAAATGAAATCCAGATCTGTTTTTTCTGAACTCTGCCCAGGCAGCTTATGTATAGATTGTGTATTGTGGTCTGGCCCTGTAACAATAACACTCAGAGACCTAGTCTGAAGCAAAGCTAACATGATAAGTGCATGGAAATATTTATTTTTCTGTTTTATCTCCACAACACAGTTATGGGTAAGCTTTGCTACTATGTCAGATCAGCAGCAAAGCAACCAATGTACCTCAGCAGCCCTACAGAGGACTCAACTGAACTTTAGTATCTTTTACTCCATCTCTTCCCTTACCTCTTGTTGGACTCCTTGCTTGCTTGCTGGGCTATAGGCCCTGAGGATTTTGAAGAACATCAGAGAATCAGAGAATGAGAGAATCAAAGAATGGTTTAGGTTAGAAGAGGACCTTGAGGATCATTGAGTTCTAACCCTCCTGCCATGAGCAGGGACTCCTTCCACTAGACCAAGTTGCTCCAAGCACTGTCCAACCTGGCCTTGAACACATTCTCTCTGGACTAATGAAAATATTCCAACTTCTGGCTCCTGGTTTTGAGACCTTGATTCTTTGGAGTCCTTTATGGTTTTATATACATTTTTAAGACTTCTCTTTAGCCAGTGACTTTGTCTTAATTAATTCAAATTTTGGCTGCTGGCCATCTGGGGTAAAAGCATATATAGGTATCAATCCTGCAATTCACGGTTCTATATTATTTGTGATTTCTAGAATTTTTACATTTAAGTTTTCAGGCAAGTTTTGCATTGCTAGCTTTACTAAACTTTTGACCCTGTGATGAATGAAAAAAAAATCTTAATTCTGAGGATTACGATTCTTTATTGTATCCTTAATAATGTTAAATGTAAAATTCTTTTTTCCCTTGGAAAGGGAAGTCTTCCCTAACTGGCCATCATTTCAGAGACTTTGAATGTAAGATATTATTTCCAGTCTCTTTGTTCTTTCTTTGCTTGGCTTAGATGAGATGCATCACTGCTATTAATTAATTAATGAGGAGAAAAAGAAAGGAAAACTAAGGTTTCCCTCTGTGTCTCTTCTCTTTAAAACATTTTGTTTCTGACTGAGACCTTTGGCAGAGTTCAAACTGCTGAAGGAGACTGCTCTTGGTATGAAACACTTTTCTCCCACATTCCTTTTCTTGTTTACTATTTCTGGTTTTAGCTCACTGCCTGTCAAAAATGTCTTCTCTGTGTCTGTGGTGTCCCATGCATGGTATCCAGATCCTTCACACTCTGGTCTCTGGACAGTTATAGAATTAAAAAATCGGAAAATGGTCTGTTACATTGTTCAGCACATTTTCTTACCAACATGGATATAGGATACTCTGTAGTTTTCCTATATTTCCTTTGTAATATCAATTGTATTCTTTAATATTTCTATTTGTTTAGTTTGTTTTCTGCTTCCTTCTCTAAGTCCCAAACACTGAGGCAGTGTACTTTTAACCTTTTCCATTTTTTTACTGCTGTTAGTAAAATAGATGTCCCCTATAAAAATGTACTCTGTGTCTCTGACTTCCTCTCTTGTTAGGCCACTCCATGACTATAAGTCTCCTTAATAGGTTCTATGACAGCATGTGTCTAACTAGAGAAACTCTCTCCGTGCTTGATGTTTATGCAGTTCAAATATGTTTAAACATCTATTTGTCTTTCCATCTTTGTCAAATGTTTGCCCTCAGCTTTTTCAATTTTTCCTTGCAAGACAAGTTTTCCAGCCTCTATGCCTCTGTGTTTGTTTTTGGCTTTTTCTCAGAAGTCACAATCTGTCAATGCAAAAGTTAGTTGGGAATTTTCCAGTGAAAAAGCTTCTTTGTTTTGCTTTTTATTTGAAAAGTAATTTTTGCAAAATCAGAGGCAATTCTCTTGTAGAAGGTATTTGTTTCCCCTGCGTCCAGACATGTTTTAGGTTGGTATGATCTGAATATACACATTTAGTTTTTGAACCCAAATGGATGCTTCTTGCTTCTGGTTAACCGGGCAAAATATCTAAACTACTCTTAAATATTTTTTGTGGAAGAGTTCAGGCACCCAATCACAGAGCAACACCTCATCTGTTTGAAACATTAAATTAAAAATCCCATTTAAAAAACCAAACAAATCAAACCCTAACATTATGTATAGTGGTCAGTAAGGAAGAAAGGGACATTTGTCAAACTAAGATGAATATTGGTAGTATTTGCTGCCTTTCCCAATCACAGCATTATGGAGTAGGAAGCTTTAGGTAATTCCTAACTCCAAACTCAGCAATGTCTGGAATGACTGGTCATTGCTGCAGGTCAACAGCAGGTTCAGTCATCATTATTATTACTGATTTCCTAGAAAGATGCTCTTAATTAAGCTGGCTGCTACCATCACATGAATTTTAAGGCAAACGTCTAATGTGAGCTATTTATTCCATGCAAAATTGAACATACTGCCAATACTGCATATAATAATACAAAAATGTTGTTATGATTACTAAGAGTGTGTGCTAAAAGACTGAAGACATTTGTCACTTGGCTTCCATAAGGTTTAAAATATGTTGGCCAGGGTTTAGTACTAAAAAAAAGCCTAAAAAAGGGGGGAAAAAAAGAGAAGGAATAATTGTTACTAAAATGTCTCACCACTCCTAAACATATTGTATTGTGTGAGGGCAACTGGGTGACTGTTCTAATTGACTCTATCACCTTTCTCCAAGCACTGTTTTCTGTATTTCCCTCTTTCGCCTGTATTGGGCTCACTTATATGTATTTACTACTACATAGGATATGCTGAGACAAATCAAAGAAAAAGAAAGCTGAGGGATGGAAATTCAAAGCCTTAGGATTAGTAATAACAAATTCTCAATTATACCGTGATGTGTTTCTTCAGAAATCTCTTTTCATACACAAGGCTCTTTGAGTGAGCTCATTATCTCATGGTATGTAGTAATGTATTTTCCCATTGCACAGCCAACATTAATATATTTATTATTCATCTGATACTAGATCAGGCTTTAAGCTATGCAATGCAATTTCATTGTTTATTTGTTTTAATGAATACCCATGAGCTGGAGCCTGAATGCAGACCTGTTGTTTTACTCATGCTTGGCAGAAAAGACTTCAAAAGAAAATGTCTTATATTTTTTTCAAGGGGCTAAACTCCTAAATGGAAGTTATTTAAATGACAGTATCATTTATTCTTTTCCAGATATTCATGTACAAAGATACTGTAACACTTTGCAAGATGGACCTCTTTTAATGTTATTTTATATCAAGGTGTTAGCACAAGACCATGCACCATGAAAATCTTAGTTCATGGTTTCTTCAGTTCACTACAGAAAATAAACACATCTGATCATGGCTAGCCTTGTTTATAAATTACCAAATTTGAAACTAATTAATATCTCCAAAAAAAGTGCCTCTGTGAAGGATTCAAAAAAACCCCATTTGAACAGGATGTCCATGTATGATGTTGGAGGTACAAGAGCCAATTCAATCCTTAGAAGCCAAAGCAGAGAATACCAAAAAGTGAAAATGAAGTTATTTTTCCTCTAGCTCATTCTAGTGAGACCTAGAATGGGGCATTTTATATACTGTTCCATAGCCATCCAGTGAAAAACAAAAATGCAGGAAAATAGATAATCTAATTTGCTGTGGCATACCTAAGTAAGTTCAATCTGTTGCCTTTGTAAAAGAAAATAAGAAGAAACTAAAATAATTTATTTTATCACATGCCAAAACACGAAAATGAGAGGAGGATTCTTTAAAAATAGAGGCCTTATCAGTAAATTACAGTATAGCACAGTGCAAAGCTAAAGCGAAGGTGTGACCTCATTCCAAAAAAAAAAAAAAAAAAAAAGGCAGGGGACTGTGGCAGTTAACAAAATCGACCATTTGGAGAAGTGACTTAGTAATGCTGACTATTTCAGTCTTTCACCCAACCTGCTCTCCAGCCAAAGGCATGAGAATAGATCAGGCCACCCAAATGACCCCTTTCTACCAAGATGATCCTTGAATCTGCCTTTTGGTGTAGGTTGGGCCAGGCACCAGGTCCCCATAAGGCTGTACCTCCCCGTGTGGGTTCAGCCAGAACCCAACAGGCTCCCTCCCTGCAGAAGATACTCTCCCTTGGTCAGCACTTTGGCATGGGAAAATTTTGGCTCCTTTCCACCTGAAGGTCTTACTGCAAAATACACCACCACTTTCTTTTTCCATTTCTTGTGCAGTTTGACTGACTTGGGCTCACAGTTGGAACCGAGTAAATTGTTTCTGTGTGAGCAGCTGAACTATCCCGAGTTTGGCCTATATTCAGCTACAAAGAGCTTAAAATAAAATACTGAAAGAAATCAGCGGGAGAATGGAAAAAATCATGCTATATAAGTCAGAACATATTCACCCTCTGTGAGCTTAAAGCTAATAATAATAGGCTTGCCCGTGGGTAAAAACAATAGGCTTTATTTACAGTGTGTTAAGTTTCTGTTACTGTAAGGCTAAAGTGTATACAAGCGTGTAAGTGTGGTAAAGCAACATGAGCCAGGCCAAACCTTGATAGGCGTGTGAATTCTGCCAAAATACTTCAGTATGACAACTGGAAAATGTAGAGGATGAGATTGAACTGAGAGACAAATAAACAGTGGAGAAAGTACTGGAGCTGCACTCGCTGTGTACTCTGTAAAACAAAAGCAGCTTGTGTGGGATCTCCCATGCTAATGTTCCTGTTGGGTCAAATTCAACTAATTTTGTTGTAAAAAAATACTGTCAATGTCTTCTATTAAGACAAGAAAGGTAAGAAAAAATAATAGCAACTAATAAAGTATGCTGAGGCCGACTAGATATTCTTAGGACAATGGTCTCCCTGGCTACAGTTTTACTAGTAAATAAAATGGATTGGGGATTGTTGCCTGGCCGTCAGGCTAGAGCATGAGCATGAGTTGTGTCCAGAAAACTGAAAGTTTGTTCCTAAAATAGGCTGGGAATCTACACTGCCCCTTGGCCCTGGCCTTGGACTTCGGCTAACCCACGAGCCATCACCAAGCACAGATCTTGTATGGGATTTCAAGAGGTAAGTGGACCTCAGAGCCTTGCTGTGCTCCTCAGCTCTTGGGTACTTTTTTCAGTGACATTCCATGGTAAAAAAGGTAAAAATGCATAAGAAAATTCTTTACCTGGGACCAGAAATTAAAAACCACCCTCAAACCAGAGGCTCTTATGAAAGCTAGACCACAGAATCAGGCGTGGTGTTTCTTAGGCTATGTCTCTCACTTACCCTACAGACATGAGGTATTGCAAGAAATGAAAGCAGTTTGATCCCAGATCAGTCTCAACTGCCTCTTGGAATATGGGAGCAACACATCAATTCCCCCCAGGCTGACTCCCAAAATTATTTCCATCTCCCTGTGTGAATGCTGTATTTAAGAAATTATTTCACCAAGGTGAGGAGTAACGGAAGTATTATATCCCATCCAATCATGGCGGGATTTTGGATTGAAATGTCTAAGGGATTTAATAAGAAATCTAAATGTATCAGGACAGTCTGGGGTCTGAAGTGGAATTCTGGAGCTCTGACAATCAGACTGCAGTGCCTTGTACCCCTCACCCCACTCCTGCCTCGCTCACCAGCCTGTTGGTACCACAGCCAGCTCCAGTGCCACCCAGCCAGGGCAGGGAAGAAAGTCTTGGCTGCTGTCTCTGAGTGCTGCTTTGCATATGGCCAACTTTGATAACCGGGCTTCGTTAAAATGGATGTGTTCAAAAAGCTTCTGCAGGTGTTCAAAAGAGGCAAGATATTTTGTGTGAAACAAGAGCAGATCGTTTAACATAGATTTTTATCCACAGCTTAAATGGAAATTTCAGAAAAATGAAAAAGACACCTTTAAATGACTGTTGGTTATTTCACAGAATCACAGAATATGCTGAGCTGGGAGAGACTCACAACAGTCATGGAGTCCAACCTTTAGCCCTGCACAGGACCATCCCCAAGAATCACACCATGTCCCTGAGAGTATCATCCAAACACTTCTTGAACTCTGATAGGCGTGGTGCTGCGATCACTGCCCTGGGGAGCCTGTTCCAGTGGCCAACCACCCCCTGGGTGAAGTACCTTTTCCTAATATTCAATCTAAACTTCCCCTGACACAATTACAGGCCATTCTCTCAGGTGTGGTCACTAGTCACCACAGAGAAGAGTTTCTACTGACCTCTGTATATTTTAGTCCTGCTTTGAAAAAAAAAAAAATAAAAAAAAATTTAATTTTTAATTTTTAATTTTTTTTTCTCAAGTGGTTTTTACTTAAACAGATGTTTTCATTTGTAAGATGGATTTTTTTTTTTTTATTTTCAATAAAGTGCCAGGCTCAAGGGAGTAGAAAATGCAAATCTAAAATCACTTATCTCCTCTTTCTTGCAAACACAAAAATCTTTTGTTCAGAAACAGAAATTAAAGGGGGAGAGAAGAAATCTCAACCCTCTGACTTGAAAGGAAATGTAGCGATATTTATCAAGCTCTCCTTCTCTTTCCTTAGTGTTTAGAAGGCTCAATTATATTTTCTTTTTGGCATTAAGGTTGTTAATTATGCAGTTGTCTGTTTATTTTGAATAACTGAAAGGCTGTGCCAGAAAAAGGATGAGAGTACAAGAGAGAGAGGGAGAAAGAAAAGATAAAAACTCATTACCTCCTGTAAACTGCTAATCATTGTAAATGGCCACAGAGTCCAGAGGAGACTGTAGAAATTACTATCAAGCATGAAGAAATGAAAAAACCCCAGACTATTTTAGTTGGGGAGGTGGTGGGAGAAGGAAAAAAGTAAAGAAATCTCCTTGATTCTAAAATAACTAAACTGGAAAGAGTAATAGAAAGGAAGCACAGTAAGGGGTCCTGGCAAGTCCTGTAAGCAAGAAAATAAACAAAGGGAGGTAGAAAATGGAGAGAAAGAGATTTTATCATTACGTACAGAATATATTGGCAGAACCCCTCACTATATCAGAGGATGCTCTTGGAGTTTTATTAGCAGGGCTCCACGAAACCTTGTTGTTATTCTGGTTTTTTTTCATGTCGTTTCCTTGTCCATTCCTACACTCCTTCCTTCTCTGGCCGTCAGCTGCAAAGAGGACAGCAGCTCTGCTTCCCAAACCCAGCAGCCCCAAGACCCTCAGCTAGAGGCAAATGGGCAGACAGCACTCTCCTTCTGCCTTGAAGGTGACAGCAGTGACTTTCAGCTCTGGCGTTGACCTCCAGCTCCAACTCCTCGCCCACGGCGGTGCTCTGGAGGATGGATCAATATCGAGGATTACAAAAGGGGCTCGGCTGGATGCAGATAGAAAGCTCCAGGCACTGAAAGCAATATCAAAGTAGCAGCCTTTGCCGGCCTGGCTTCATGAATTCTTCACAGCCCTGGCCCCAGCAGTCCCTGAGCCATTTAAAGGGTTTATTGCTTGCTCGGCAGCCCAGGCTAAAGCCATGTTGCTACCAAATGAATTCTGTGCTAAATATTAGCACTGTAGCTAAGAAAGCCCTCTCTCTCGCTGGCTTTACCTCTATCAATATTAAAGAAGATAAAAATAAGTCACCGAGGGGGAATGTTGCTCCTAGAGTACAGCAGAGGCCTGCTGAATCAGAAGAGCATAATTTAAGAACTTATATTTCAGAAGAAAAAAAAAAAATCTGTGCAAACAAAAGACAAATGAGCTTAATTTTGCCAAAGAAGAGTTTAGAAAAAGAGGTTTAAATTGCAGAAAAACTGTGTCCTGCAGCCTGGGCTCTTTTCCTTTGTATCTTTTGAATCTTCTTATATTTAGAATGAACTTTCATTCAGGACTTTCGTTTGACTGGATTCTGTTTTAGAAACACTAAGCTGGTATAAAATCTTGCAAACAATACCTGATGTCCTCAAAAACACAAAAGAAATACTTCCAATATCTAAAAAAACCTCTGAAAACCTACATTAATATTAATGTTGAGAATCATTTAAATTTCCAAAGGGGGTTCCTACAGTTCCATATCCAAACCCTTGCAGGTACAGATATTGTTTATGTGTACAAAAAATTAGAAATAGGCAGTTGTCTGGGCACAGTGGAAAGTTATATTGACATTTAGATTTTATGAAAATGTATTTGAAGAAGGAATTTGTTTCTTCAAAAAGAGAGTTACATATTTTGACATGAAGTTTCAACCCAACTAGTGTCTAACTTTGACTTAGCTTAAGGCAGCAAAGGTTTACACAAGACTGAGCTCAGCCTCTGTTTAGGGTCTTTTTTTACCCTCCTAATGGTGCCAAACCGTGTTGACCGTGGGTAATTTTTTGTCTGAAATCCTGGTTGTGCACTACTGTGGCCAATTTGAAAGTCTCTTTAATTCCTTCCTCCTGCCATCCTGCAAGCACTTGGATCTCTGTGACCCTCCTGGTTGGGGGAGTTGGCGCTCAGAGCCTGGGGTGGATGGGTGAGTAGTCCCTTGAGGGTGAGCAGGGTGTGTCAGTAGTTCTTCAGGGTGTTACTCTGAACCGGTGTAGGGTGGGGGGATGGGTCCTACATGAGACTAATTTCTTCTGTGAAGAGGTTTTCTAAAGAATTCTTGATTCTGTAGGACAGAGAAATAGAGGAAATGCAATTATCTTCTCTATTTAGCATGGACAACTAGCATTTTTAAGTTGCAAGTTAGAAGAAGAGCTCTGTCCTACAGTTCTTTCCCTTTTCCTATGCTCTGTGCAAGGACTAGTGCTTTCCACCACTGACATCACACTGGTCTCTAACCATGTTCAACAGCTCAGCATGGTGAAGTTTCTTCAGAGAAAACATGAAAGATGGACACTTGCAGAGGGCATTTGTGAGTATCATGCTTTCTGTGTATATGTGGCAAGCTAAAGTTAAGTAAGCATATGCATATGTTTTATGTTACTGTTGCAAAAAATAAAAGGCTGCTGTTAGCACGTATGTGTTACCGGGTGTCCAGCACCAGAATTTTCCCAATTTTCTCGTGAAACGTGGATGAGAAATATATTGTGTGAACACTTCTTTCTGTATTATCTGCTTTAGGATAATGCTAGTTATAACTGTGATATCGCTTGGGAAAAGGCTAAGAAAAATTGAATGGAGGCTTTATTAAAGTAAGGCATTGTTAGAGTAAGGGGAGAGCAAAATTTAGATTTGCATGAATTCTCTAGCTTTTGCTTATGAGAAAGCACATGTAGCCTAGAAATCTGTGCATGTGTTTGATTTGGTGTTACTTTTTCTGCCAGAGGCCAGTTGTTCATTATTCTTTCAAGAGCCAGATGATGTGTTTTTCTAATGAAAAGGAATCTTAGAAAGGAGATAGCTCTAAAGAAGCTCCTACTGGTCAGGCCAGGCTCTGCACTCCCCCTCCAGGGACTGCTGGATCTGCATTGCCATTCTAGAACTTGGGGTAAGTGCCTCCATATCAGCTCACATATATGTTGATCTAATGAAAATCATAAGAGGTTCGTTCCTCAACTGATGTTCAGTTTTAGGCCAATTTTATCAAATGTTGGACCTGACATTTTCCTTTGGCTGATTTTGCTTTTTCTTAACCCAGACCTACAGAGTGTTCTATTTATCAAAGCAACAGCACATCAGAAAGCTCCCTGGACATGTACATACCCAGGTCAGGAATGCTAACAGCATACTTACCTAATCCTGAAGTGCATTTTCTAGGCCACCTTTCTTTCTTCTCCCTTCCTTTTTACTTCTACTTTCTCACCCTCCTGTCCCTATTATGTTTTGTTGTTCATTTCAGAAAAGCATCTGAAATGGAGCATTTTTTGCCAGTCCAAAGAAACAATAGGGAAATGGAAGTACAACTCCAACTCCATTGTAATTTTCTTGTTGTTCAACCCTTGACTGTGACTATATGGCCTGTCATTGTCTTTCCTGGGAAAGGGTGAAAAGATAATATATATCAGAACATGAGTATATGCCATCAACCCATTGCAAAGGTACAATTGACTGCTTCATTCTGACTTCTGCAATCTCTCTCTTTTTTTTTTTTTTTTTTTCAATTTGACTGAGCTAACTTAGCTGTTTTTTTGCTTACTGCTGGTACAGATTTACATTTCCATCTTGATATCTCTCCTGCTTTTGCTCTCATGACCTGTGTGACCTGTGCACAGGTCATTATGTGCTGAGCAGAGCACCCCAGCCGAAGGAGAAGAACAGTGCTTCATGGCAGCAGTGAGAGAGCAAATAGCTCTTGGCAAAATCCTCTGCTCTCCCTAGCAGGAAAATGTCAGGTAGCTACAGTCCCAATGGCAGTGATGAATGGGCTGTTTTCTAGTCTGCTGGAAATGAAGTGCCATGGCTTTTTTTTTCTGGAGGGGTGAGACACAGGTCCCATGCAGCTGATCATCTCAGAATCACCAAGCATATTTAACCGGCAGTGTATTAAGATGTAGATGATAAAATATAAATATACACCAAGTAGTTCAGATTTACTGTTTTGTTTTAGTGAGTACACAGCTCATTACAGATCACTTCAGATGCGAATGATGCTTTTCATGAACCAGTTATTTGACAGTAATCTTTATTTTACATAACTCAAGTTTCAAAATATTTTTCTAAAATTCAGTTTCCCAAGAGAAGTCTTGCTGAAAAGATGTGCAGCCCTGCCAGAGACCTGCATTATGTAAATCATAAACTGACAATTAAGCCCCAGCATTTCAAATCTAATACCTAATATCCTTAAAAAAAAAAAAAAAAAGAAAAAAAAAAAAAGTGTAAGTGGCCTTCAGAAGTTTCCATTCTGGTATAGTGCAGAGAACTACAAAGAGGCAGTGCAACCTTGTTTTAACCCTTCAAGAAAGTAGCTCTTTTCTTTCCAGACTGTAAGCTTTCCACTAGTAGTAATAATCTGGGCTATGTTTGCTTTAGAACATGCAGGAATTGAATGCAAATATTATGATAGCAGAAGTGCAATGGTGTGTTCCTTGGCACAGATAGCCAGATATTTATTTGAAGGGCTTCAGGTAGTGTCAGATGCCTGGTGTGCATTCCAGGAGTCTGTGCCCACCAGAGGGTCCTGTGCTTGTAGTCTGGTCAGATCCTTACTACCCCCTCATTACATTTCTCTTTAATTTCGTATTTAGCCACCCTTGTGCACAGTGTTGTTTTCGGGTAGGCAGAATAAACTTGGCTCTCTGCACTGTGAAAACCAGCGCTTTTTAGTCATCTAGAGAAACTGAGCAATGCCTGAGCTCTCACACTCTAACTGGCAAGTAGAGAAAGGGAAATTGTGGTCAGCCATCAAACTCCTTAGTATCAAAGAACAGTTTAGTGCAGCACCACGAGTTTGCCAGGCAATTTGCCCATGCCTTGGTGGGAAAGGAAAAGGCAAAATATGAACTTGTTCAATTTCCAAGACTCTTTGGGAAACCACTGAATGAACTGTAAGAGGTCCAGTAAAATCTCAGTCACTATTTGATCTAATTATTCTGATAAACAGTGGAAGATGCAGGGTCCAATGGCAACAAAAGATGGATAGATGGATGAGTCCCAAAAAGATGAAGTGAAACAGGGATAAAATAATGTAGTCATAAAACTACATAATATTACCATCCTATATATAGAATTTTTTCAGCAGCTAGCCAAAGACAAAAAGTGTTCTTGATAGACTCCATAGCTTAAAAATTAGGGAAACTCTACAGAAAGGGTTTTGTTGTGGGAGAAGGGAATGTTAGGCTTTTTTATCTAATTGTCATTTAGGTAACTGGCATTTTGACTGCTTATCAGAAAACAGCTTATGAAAACAGCTGAACCAGAAATTAGAGAGTTCAAATACTTCAGTCAAATTCTACCAAGCCTTTATTCTGACAGCTTCACTAGAGAACTGAACATCTGTCATTTCTATAGGATCTGTTGCTAATGTTTGCAGTTATCCTGATCTATTTTAAAAACAAATATGTATCAGGCCACTTTCCAATAGCACCTTCTTTTGAAGATGGTTTCCTCCACATGGTTTTCAAACGCTGACTTCAAGTTAGCCTGGAGATTTTGCTGTGTGTCCAGGTGATTTTTAAGAGAAGGTATTTGTTTCCAAGGGAGTAGCATAGTCCTCAGCAGAGTTACTCCACTGGGCTATAACACATCTTTATAAGGTATGATCATACAGTGCAACCCTGGGTGCGATGTGCTGTGCTGCAGTGTGATGTGTATGAGAAGGGTCAAACATTTCAGGCCCCATGTTCTTCCCTTTTCCTTTATCCTCTTTCATACTGTAGGACTCTCTGTGCCTGTTCCATTTCACCCCCTTTTACTAGTCTAGCAAGCAGTCAGAGAAGATCAGAGCCAATCTGGTTCAAGGACAAATTGAACATATAGGGAAAAGCAGTGTGGGACTGCTAAGGAGGGAAGACAGCAAAGGAAAACTAGCTCTTCTTAGTTGGTGAAAAGCAAATATTGGTAGCTTCTGACCTTCTACACCCTTAAATGCTGAGACAAATCTTCCCAGGAGAACTATGATTCCTGGATTTTGTTGTTTAAATTTGTGAAATTTTGATATATATCTTCTTACTATTCTGGCAAGAGAGTTTAGTGCACCTTTAGAAAATTCGGACCTACCATATGAGACATGTTTATGACCTAAATGAAGCCAATTGCTATGTAATAACATTTTATGCTGTGAGAATACCAGGAAAAAATATGGTACAAGGCACTGATATTATCTCCATCAGCATAGTAGAAGTGTCAGTGGGGGTGGACTTTCTGAAACAAGGAGAGCTCAAAGTAAATATTATTCTTTGAAGACACAGTGCAGCAATAGAGTCTGTGAAGGAAAGTGCACAGTGCATCAAAGGCATGGATCAAAGTCCTTCTTTGCTGTAAAAATAAAGCCTGTATAACTTTGTGGGAGAGGAGTGACCCAAAGCTGTTGGATTTTCAATTTTTATTTTATATTTTTGTTTTGCTTTTGCCCTTCAGAAAACTCAGTGATCTTCAGAAATGCAAGACTCTACAATATGCTAGTGAAACATAGTATGAGAATTATTCTACTGTGGTATTTGCACATGACCCGGTATGATGGAAAAAAAATCATAATTTGTGCTTAACAAACATGTCTTGATCTGTCTTTTGCTGTGCAATCTCACCTGAAGAGAACCAAAATTTGTACAAAGTACTTATCAGCATGGCTAAAGGAGTTGCAGAGTTGACTGAGCATGTAAGGACAGTCATAGGTATTCTTTTAGGAAAATGCCATCTTAACTACCAAATCATGGCTAAACCAGACCTTCTGTGCAGTGAGACTTATTTGTTAGCTGCATACCACTTATAGATTCAAACATGCTTTGAATTAGTGATAAACCAAGTATGTGCTTGGCATTTCCTCTTCTAAGAACACACTGGGAACTTAGGTAATTATGTAACTCACAATATTACAGATTTTCTCATGTCTTTCTTTAGAACTGAGTCACGGGGATACAAATTTTACCATAGATAGATGGCTATATAGATTGTTCTATTTCGGGAAAATCATAAAATAAAGCTGGATGTAATAAACAAATACATGGCAGGCAGATGATGCCTCAAGTTTACTACAGATTAAAACTTTATTAAATTATCTTGAACATCAGAAGCCAGGTATTCAGACAGCACTCATAAAAAATTAAGTCAGATATTTATTCAGTAGGGTGCATCTGAACCCCAGCTGTAACAGAGATACTCTGTAAACTGATGTACAATTTTTAGCCCCTATAAAATGAAAATCATCATCAGAATTAGGCAATCAAGAGTAATATGAGCCATTTCTTTTCCCTCTATTTGCTAAAAGACAGTATGAAACTAGGAAGCTAACCTCAGTTTAATAGCTACCAGTGAAATGTGGGTTTTTATTAAATATTTTTCTGTCTCATTTCTTTCTATTCAGTTAATAATTTAGACAATATATAATTGATAATAAAGTTTATCCAGTTCCTACAAAGACAATCTGGTAAACTGCATCTCAGCTTGTCAGTTTGGCTCAGACATGTGTCCACCTAACATAGTGGTGACATTCCATGCTTTTTTTCTACCCAGGTATAATTTAGAACCAGAATGGTATCATAGACTCGTCTCTGAACATATTCAAAGATTTATTTCTCTGAATTCATCCTGTATCATCCCACTGAACAATCTACAGACTTACTCAATAGACTTACACATTGGTGATAACTTATTATAAAGGCTCCATCTGCATTGAGATTTGGACAGTCTAGCATTTCATTTTCATGCCAAGAGAAATACATTTACCTTTCTGAAGTATCGTTTTCACAGACAAGGTTAATACTAATTTAATTCACTTTAATAGCAACCTAAATTAAATATCTCCAAAAAAAATGAAGAATCAGAGAGACCTCTGATGAAATTCAATCAGATTCCTGTTGTTTCTCCACTACAGCTTTATCAAATAGTGAGTGGTGAGCAATATTGTTTTCTTCTGTCCATGCTGTTAGTTTAGGGAGAACGTCACTTTCCTTTGGCTGTGCTGAAATTAATGGAGCAAGGAGCAAATGTTTAAACTACCTGTCTTGGTCTGGCATCCAGTATCTACACTCATCTGAGTGGGAACAGATAGACTTACACTGATATATACACAGATCTATATAGTTAAAGATTATCTATCTGTCTGGATCTATCTAGTCATCTGTCTATGTGGATATCTGTAGATCTAGCTAGGTAACCATCTAGCTCTAGATATCTAGAGACAGATAGATAATTTATCTATATTTTGATACATTTATCTACCTAGATAGACAAATATCTGTATCTGTATAGAGCTAGTTAGCTAGACATCTGTGTATCAATCTACTAGGAGATAAGATACCTGGATGTCTATATTAGTAGCTGTCTGCACCTAGATACAGTAGATAGATAGATATCCAAATAACTAGGTATTTATATCTGTAGCTAAATCTGTCTGTAGATTTTTAGATATCAATATATATATCTGTCTTGCATTCTCCATCATGGAGAAGCAGGTGGTGTCAGAAAGCTCTTAGGTACAGTGTTTTATAGCAGCATGGCAAGGAACAGGTCTCCCAGTTCATTCTGAATCTGACTCAGAGCCATAGATTTGCTTATTTAGTCAGGAGGAGGATCAGGATGGCCATCAACTGCTTCACCTGGGGAAGAAAGTAATTCCTTATGACAAAAGATTTGCAGTTGCTGATTTCTGATCCCTTGCTCTTGGAATGATGTTAGTGACTGTACTGCATTTTTATAGGAGAGATAAGCCAGGTGAAAACAAGGCCCCTTTCTTTGGAATTCCAGGTTGAGAACAAGAGAATGTGATATCTTCTCTGACTACTAATGAATGTGATACATGCTAACCAAAACTTCCATCAGCCTTAACAAGCCAAGAAGAAACAATCATATTGCTGCAGAGTATTATGCATGGCAGATTTAGTGAAAAGGGCACAAAGGTGAAGGTAAAAATGAGTATCAAGAGTACAGGCTCTGTCTCAAAGACTATCACTTTTCATGGTAATCTCTCTTTCTCTCACTCCTTCTTTCCCCCTCAGTAACCTATCCCAATAGTTTACATGAATCCTATGGGATTACAGACACTTTCTGCTGGGTTCTGAGTGACATCTGTTAACTGTAATGTGCCAGTCAAATAATCTGAGATCCTCTTCAGAACCTGTTAAACAGCATCTCAGAGTTGTGCACCACTGGGTTATTAAATCTGAACAAACGGGCCCAACAGATTGATTTGGAGCACAGAAATTAAATATTTTTCCATTCTTCACGGAATCATAGCAGGATTTGGGCTGGAAGGGACCTTACAGTTCTTTTAGTTCCAACCTGCCCTCCATGGGCAGGGACACCTTCCATTAGACCAGGTTGCATGCATGTAACACCATCATCAACACTAATTGGAGGTGTGCATGCAAATGTGACTGCACAAGTGACAGTTTGCTGTTAATGATGGAAAATAGAATTCCTTGCAACATTCACTGGCAGAATGTTGTTTTCATTCTCCTGAAACCAAAAACATCAAAGCAGTGGATTATTTATTTAATATGGTTTTGTCAAAGAAATGGTGAGTTTCAGTACACTGAAGGGACAGACTTTCAGTGTAAAAACAGAATAATGTTTAAAGAGTTATTGATGCAAAACTACCCTATAGTATGTCTAAAACAGACATACACAACTGGCTTAGCAAATGTACACATGGCTGTGATTTACAATGAAATCTGTGGTTCACTGCACATATTCCACACATGCACTGTCCCTTCTCTACCTCTGCTAATTTGCTTGATCGTCCTCTTCTTTTCTCTGTGTAGAAAAACCATCTGATCAACGTTATCTTAACACTGGCTTTGTAGTTGAAACCCTGAGACTTCAGATAGCAGCTACCCTATCTAGCCTGAATACAGTTTTATCTTGTCACTAAAATGCTGAAGTGCTCATTTCTTACTGCTCTGTTCTTCAGTGAAGATGATTGTGATGGGACTGCAAACAGCCCTCTGAGCCTGCTCTCCTCCTTGTCTGAATGACCCAGGTCCATAAATAGCTTATTTAAAACAGACACTACGTTTTCTTGTATGTTATTCCGTTGTAAGGTTCATCTGTCAGGCTGTGTCGAGGGCAGGCTGCCCTGCAGGAGGAACAGAGCAGGCACTGAGGGTGAGCCAGCCTGGCAGGGCTCAGCCCCACCATACCTGAGCAAGGTAACCACAGCAGCTGCACACCAGCCAGCTCCTGGGAGGCTGGACAATGTCCCTGCCTTGCAGGGAGGCCACATGTATGTTACCCTCAGAAAGCCCATAGGATGCACAGCACAAACCATCAGTGACAGGTAACAATCCTTTGGTGGCACACTCTCCAAGAAAAATCCCCTGACTTTCAGATCTCATGCTGTGTACTGCACTTACAAGATTTTAAAATATCCTCTGCTGGATGCATTCCCTTGGAAAGTAAGGCCATTCAATCGAGCTAATAAAGGAAGAAATCCCCAAACAGTTTTATTACATTTTTCTAATCCATCCTTCTTCTTTTTCAGTTTTTATGTCACTGGGCAGATGAGGCAGACTTGCTCCAAGCCCCAGCTGGCTGCACTGTGTTCACCTTCCTTCCTCACAATGGGGTGACTTGGCTTTCCTTCCCCGTCCTTACCTCTCAAATTTATTAGGTCTTCTTTCTTTGAAAATTGCAGTGGTTTGGCCTTGCTTAGCTACCAAAAATAGCAGTGCTTGACTGGATGACCTTGAGTGGAGCTGGCTGGCTTCTTACCAAGGTAGAGCCTATTACCTTCCACGACTTGCACGGTGTGGAAAGTCAGGGGTACTTTTAATTTTGAACTAGTCATCATGATAAGTCAGTTATTACTTCCTGGAGCAAAGCCGGTTTTGCAAGGTCGCTCTTAAGGAGGAAAATTAAATTGTTTATTCTGTGAGTGCATTTTCACCCATATTCAACTCAGCTAAACATTCATTTTCATAGATATGACATTGAACAACTGTGTTATTTTCAGCTCCCCTTTTGTACATTGAGATATGGCTTTTGGAAAAAGTTTGAAGAATAAACATTCTGCCATAAGTATTAATTGGATATTTTTATGTGAAAATTAATGAAAGCCTTGGAAGGTTAGTGTTTTCTTTTTTTTTTTTTTTTTTTTTTGTGGGGCTAGGATATATTTTCTAATTCTTTACATGAAATCATGTGTGTGCAGTAGTTTTATACTAAGAATACTTACTGCATTAGATGACACGTAATATATTAAGTAACTGTGATCCATATAGTGTCACTTACATAATTCCTATTTCTTTGCTAGTCTGTTCCATTGACTGACCAAAAATGTTTTCCAACAAATTAAAGCAAAATAAAGTTTTGCTAATTAATTTCTCCAGCCCTCTGCAGATGTGGTGCATGATAATTGTTAGTGAGAGAGGATGCCTATATGTGCAGGGCAAGGCTGGACAGTTTGAAATACAAGAGTAGTATGAAAGCATCCATCCCTGCCTGTGTAAGGAAGAATGTACACTTATCCTGTAAGGGTAACTGGAAAAGAATTCTATGCATTTGTTTAACGAAGCTTCAAGAACAAAGAAATTTAAATGGAACTAATTAATTGAAAACCCTTACAATAAGAGGTATAACAGTGGTCTATTTTGTGAGGGCAGTAATCAATATGTAAGGAGATCAGCTGGAGTGCAGCCAAAGATAACATCAAAACCTACTGAAGATATGAAAACCCTTGGGAATATCTCCAGCAGAGTTTGGATAATGCCTTGTGGTGTTTGTCTGTAACTTAGGAAAGATTAGCATGCAGTTATCAACAAATTAATCTTTTAATAATAAATTATGCTTTGGAATGATAAATTCTGGTCTTGACCACCGTGTTCTTTCCCTGTGGGGTACAGAGGAAAAAAGGAAGGAAAAACCATCCTGTAACAGGCATGGGCTATTGACAAGTTACCCTGGCAGTTATACTACTCCCCCAAAACCTACACAGTTAAAGCTGAGTATATATGATGGATTGAGGTTAAGTGAATGTGGTATAAATATTTATACTCCACGTTCACATTATACATTTTTTATATAGTACATGGGCAAAATGTCCTGATAGAGAACATTTTGCTTATAAGGTGTCATAGAAGACCAAAAACTGTGGCCTCAGTCCAATGCATGATATAATTGTTGTGGGGTTGTGTAGAGAGCTTATTTTAGGGCTGATAAAAACCTACATCAGGCAAAGGTAGAAACCCACTTAGTTCTGCACTGAATCTTCTACTTGAGCAATGATTGACCTATAGACACTCTAAGCAGTGCTTCGTTTTTAATGTCTGGCTTCTGTGTCTAAATAATATCCCCAGGTTATCTTAACTATCCCTAGTTCAATGAGTCAAATATTGATGACCATGACTTTGGACTTGAAAATATGGTGGAGAAACTTTGGCAAAGAAAGAAGCAGATTGCAGGCGAACGGAGAAATTCATCTTAATGTCACTGAATACCCGGGGAGTGGAGTTTAAGCTGATTTGCTGCAACATTGTTTTTCATTTTTACTGGACAGTGATCAGGCTTAGGCTCAAACAGCCTCATTGTGCTCTCCAGTCAAGTAGTGAGAGTGACACCTTTTTTTTTTTTGCTGCTGCTAGGTAACATGCAGCTTTTCAAGACAGTCAGCCCTGTTGGTATATACCTCACAGCATCCAGAACTGTGAGACAGCAGCTGAAGCCACAGCGGAGGGATGTCTTGAGAATTTCAGCACTAGGAAGTGTGTGTCTGCTTACAGGGTAATGTAGGCTGCATCGTGGGCAGACAGTGCCATGCACTCAGAAGTCCTGAGGCAGATCCCCTGTGATGATGAGGTGCACTTAGAAATGTGAGATCTTCAAAACAATAAGTAAGGATTTTTTCTTTTTTTCAGCTACAAAATGCCTAAAAAGGTTACAGAACTGGGAAAAAAAAAAAAAAAAAAAAAAAAAAGCAATAAAGTAGCAAAACTGCAGACACACAGAGCTTGTTCTTTCCAGACAGATATGTTAGGAAATTCTGAAGTAGATGGCAAATATGGAGCGAAGAGATCCATCCTTCAGGCTAGGAGTCTACCTATCAGAGGCTATCAGTGTAACCTCTGTGCTCCCTTCTCCATCTTTGTTCAAGTTATCGACTCTAGAGTTGGTGTGAGTGAAGAGATCAATAAGGGAGGTTGAAGTTAATGTAGCAGATTATGACCTTCAGTAGCTGAGGACCCAATGTTTTCAACATCCCTGCCATGGCAGAAAAGTGGATAAAAAGCTGTAATCCCTTTAACTATTTCGTGCTTTTTGAGTCATAGTGTGCTGGTGAAAACTTGATGGCACGCACTCTTCCACCCCTCGCTGATTGCACAGGATGGGCATTTTTGAGTTGCAGCCACCAGATTATGATCCTGAGACTAAAGGGTGTTTGTTTCCAGTGCAAGGAGCTGAAGTCCATGGAACAGTCCAACAGGAGATGCTGTAGCACCATTGGCCTAGAGGAGTGCTCAGGACTCAGCACGTAGGCTTTCTGTTCCATTTGCCTGTGTATGCAACCAGCTCCTGCTACTCCCTCGCTGCCTTCCCTATCCAAAATCACTGGCTCTTGTATTTTTGTCTGAGCTCACCTACTCCCCACTGTATCTGCCTCTTGCTCCCCTGGGATGATTTATGAGGGATTAATACATCTCTGCATGCTACTGTGTCTCTAGTACAGCACACTGAGGTTAACCAAAGGGGCTGAAGATGTTTCTGCACCCAGAACTCTCACTCTTGCTGTTTGCCAGTTCATCTGTATGGTCAGGGCTCCCCAGCACCTCTCTGGCCCTGTCCAAGGATGCAAGCTTGTGCTGTAAGGAGAGGAGTCCCACACTTGAGCCACTACTTTGAGTGGGTGCCTGACTGCTGGGCAGCAGGGGCAAGGGGCAGGCAGACAGAGGCAGCTGCTGGGAAGGGATGGCACTGAAGGAAGTCAGTAATGGTTGGGATGTGACTCCAGCTCAGCCATATCACCTGAGCATGGTGGGAGTCAGCAGCAGTGTGTAGTCACATACTGCCTAATTTTTTTCTTGGGAGCAATAAATTAGGATGGCTTACAAAATGAACTGTTTGTGGCTGTCAAAATAAACTACAAAGAAATTTTAAAGGTACACCAGAGAAGGAACAATAATAGATAGCACATTTCCAGTAGGGTTTACAAAGAAAATTAAGGGACTAAGACCGCAGGTGTACCACAGATTTTGCTTCCTCATAGATGAAAAGAAACAACTTTTTGTTGTGTTTGTTCGTTTGTCTTTTTCAATCCACAGGAAAGACAGGTGATGGGAGCTAAGCAAGAAAGGGACATGTCTCTTCTGCATCTCTGTGCACGACTCCAGAGAGCAGCTCCAGCTGGTGGCAGGTGATGGTTCATTCCCTTTTGAGCCACAGGATGTGCCTGGCCCCACGCATGAGCAAAACTCTTCCATGCAGTTTCTGATATTTCCCTCACACAGAGCCCCTTTCTTATCAGAGTCTGCAGTTACTGTTTTTCTTCCTGATTAAAATATGCTCTTGGGAATACAGGCTATTTGTGCTGTGCTCTTAGCAACCTTTCTACTGCATGGTGGAGGTGAAATGTCAAGACTGATAAATACCATGAAGTGAACCCCCAAAAGACAGGCTTGGATACTGCATCATTATTTTTACCAGCCAGAGTAGTTTAGCCAAGCCCTTAGACTATTGGCTAATACAACTTCACTATAACATGTGTAAGTAGTGTGCATGCATGTTTGTCCAATGTCAGATATATTTCTTTAGAAAACCAGAACATCATATATTCCTTACTTTAAATTAGGTGTATTTGTAAGAACTTGATATCGTAAGGATTTTTTCTGTATTGCATAGACTTTTTTCTTTCTGGCATTGAAAAGGTAATATTTTCTCAATAATTGACCAGTTTTTCTCAGCACATTGATTTTGAATGAATGCGGAGGATAGATCTATTCTAACAATAGAGGGAAGTATTTTATTAAGGTTATAATTTAACATTTTTGCCACTTCTTAGTGGGAAAAATAAAGAAGTCAAGAGATAAGAAAAATTGATGGATGAAAGAAAAACAATTGAGTTTGAAAGAAAAACAAACAAAACTTAATTAGGAGTTAAAACAGAAAAACAAAAAGACTACTCCTATAGAAATGTGGGGTGACTGTGTACATAAACTGAGAAACCTGGTTGAAATGAATAGTTTATATCATGCTGCTAATTCCATTATAACTGTAGGGCTGCAACACACCTGGGGTTTATTTTGGTTTTGTTTTCTTTGCCTAGCAATGAAATTAAGTGGGTGTGATCACTTGTTGGAGCTGGCTTCCCTTGGACTTATTTACTTAGCATATAAAAATAATTTTCAGCAAGAGCTACAGCTTTGGGAAACTTGCACCATTTACCCATCTCCAGGATATGAATAATACATTGAGAACACGCTTTATGGAGATTAGGCATCATTGTTTAATGCAGCAGTCTGGTTAGAAAGTCTTTGGATGTAACTACAGGCTGTTAAATCAGTTCAGATAATATAGTCTATAAAATATTAGTAAAAGCATTGAGAACATGGTTTTTAAGGAAAGGTGCATAGCTTCCCCAAGGGGAAATCCTGTCTCAGTAGCCTGATCAAGCACCTGGAGTGTGCCAGTGATCATGTCAATAGAGGATAAAGGATTTCCCTGGGGACATAACATGGAGTTTCCAAAATTTTTAAAGTTCCACACTAGAGGTTTTTATGGAAAATAAGCTGTCAGGGATCATTTATGTAGTTAAACTTAGTAAAGGGACAGAAAACAGATAGCTGTCTTTAAAGGTGGTTTTTCTAGATGGGTATGAGTCAGTAGTTTGTTCATTCAGAATGAGTGTTAAAACCAGAACCTTCATCAATGCTGTGGTGGTGGGAGTTCACAGTGCAATCTCCAAGCAACAGGCATTAAGCTCTCTCAAACAGCCAAATGCCATGCTATGGCAAGGAAATTCAGAAGGACCTCAGAAAACTAAGCTTGAGGGAAAAAAGGGGCAAAGGATTACCAGTGCAGATAAATACTAACAAATGCATCTGGAAATATAAAAATCTAAACTGTTTTTCTGCACTGAATTGAACATAGAGATGACAGTGATGGCTCAGGCAAGAGTTCTCAGTTGTTGCTGAAATCATTAGCTCAGCATGCAGCAGCAGCCAAAAAAATGCAGGGAGTTGTCAGGAAGGAAGAAGGAGGGAATTACATAAAAGCTTGGTGGGTTCGCATCTTGAATGCGGTGTATACTTCTGATCTCCATAACTGAGGAAGGATATTGTGCAGCTGGTGAGGAGGAGGACAACAAAACAACCCAGGAGTTGGAGCAGCTCCTCTACCAGGAGACACTAAGAAGTTCTGGACTGTTCAGCTTGAAGAGACAGCTGGGTTAGGAGTGGTGTGATGAAGGGTTATGAAATCCAAAGCCAGTGGGTAAGGCACATACAGAACTTCTCTTTGCCACACTCTACAATGACTGGACTTGAGAGCATTTGAAGCTAGTAAGAGATTGGTTTGAAACAGACAAAAGGGTGTCTTTACATAGGGTGTTGTGAGCTTTTGTAACCTGTTGCCATTTGAAGCTGTGGAGGCACAACGTGCCTCTAGGTTTGGGAAAGAATTAGAGGAACTAATGGACGGTAGATGGGCACTAAGACCAGAGTGAAGTAGACATGAATATGTCCTGGAACATCCTTACAACAGTCTTTCTGGATGCTCAGGGAGTGTGGCACAAAATGTGGCCAAGCTCACATATTTTCCCTAAATTGCACTGTCCTTTTGATGGTGGTGGACATCATTAGCTCTACCCAGCAGGTATTTTTATTTTCTTAGAAATAAAAATAACAATATGTAATTAGGATGCAAAGAATTATTCAAAGTTACTCTGCTATTCTTCTGGACTAATGGCCCACATTTTTAATGCCAGAGTGGAAATTATTTTAGAAAACATATATGTTAACTTTATATTGCTGTGCATTATGAAGAAACAATACTTCCATGTTCTTTCTATCAGCAAAATTCTTACCAGATGTTTGTGTGAAATTTATGCTATCCCAGGCCATATCAAATTGCATTTGGAAAATAGGTCCCTTCTGGTTTTGAATGCAGCCCAGAATCAAAACCCAAGGAGATTTGAAGCTTGAACTTTTCCTTCAACCTTGAATTTCAAGGACAAGAGGTGTTCAGTTTTAAGTTTATGTTTCAGACTAGTTTTCACTGAACTGCTTCCAGTCCTTCTTAAAACTGAATCACACATAGTTTAACACAAAATCCCCTCTTATTCAATACAGCTTTACTCATTTACTTTTTCCATTAGAAGAAAGAGAAACAATATGCAACCAAATGCACTGGTGACATGGCAACCAAAACATCAGCTAAGGTTTATAACACTGTCCCAGTATCTCATAGCAGAGGTTCTCTCTTGCTCCTGTTCATGCTTGCAGCAAAACTCCCAAAGGCATCCACAAGCACAGAACAGGGCCCTGAGTTACTAGTAAAGTTGAGGTAATGGGTAAAAACAAATGTGAAGGGAGACACCAAGGTCACTCTGAGAACATTTATTCAGTACTTGTGGAAAAAGCTCAAATACAAAGTGAGCATAGAAAAGCTGGCATTGGGGGCTAACTGTATCACAAAGGATGATTTCAAGGAGGGGATAAATTGTGGAGCACCTTGTAAGTGAAGACAAGGATGTCATAGAGAGAAGGAAGCCACTGGAAAATGTGAAGAGAGGTTTGATACAGTCAACCCAACAAGCTAGAAGAAGGGAAAACAGCTTTCTAGAGAGGTGAGACTACTTTTGATAAGGGTAAGGGAAAGAACACTGCAGTATTCAAGATGGATAATGAGAATTTCTGCTCTGAAGGAAAGACTCCAAGAGCTCTTAAGCAGAAAATACTAACAACTTTCATCAAGGCAGAGCCTAGATGTGGTACCTCAGCAGGAAGCTTGAATGGAACATGTCCTGCAGAGAGACAAAGCAACAGCAGGCCAACAATAATGACGGGTTTTGTACTGATGAAGGAAGGTTGTCTATGTCGGGCTGGAAAAGGAAATCAGGAGGTCTTTTGCAGTAATGCTGAACTTGGGCTGATGCAGTATATCCCCAAAGTAAAATTAAGGATATCAGCTGAGATGTAGGCTAGCATATTTAAGGTATTTCCTGTTTAAACATGTTTGCTTTTGGCAGACTAAGCTATGTTAATACAATGATGTAGGCAATGTTTTGCACAGGTCCTTAAATTCCCATCCTCCCACTCACTTTTAACTCCTGGCTGAGGTACTGTTTACAGTCCTGACTCTTCAAAATGCCCTCAGAGTTTCACACCTCAAGGGGTTGGAGACACAGCTCAGGAAAACAGGTGTTACTGGCTTCCAGAAAATTTTTAAAATACCATACGCTTCCTTAATGAAGCAAATGTTTAATGTACGTAGAAAATATTGTAAACAGTAACACTAAAATGTGTTTTGAATACCCTCAAAAATTTTAAACAAAACTTACTAGAGTATTTCTATTTGAATTCTTTATGCAGTCTCCTTCACTTTGTTGTTGTTTTATATCCAAACATGAGGTTTTGGTCACTTTTTATTATATACAAAAGAATTCCCCTCTCATCTTGTTCCCAAGGCGGTTCTTAAAATTTGTAGCATAACCACAGTATGTTTGTGCAACTGTCATCTGTGCTCAGAGTCTGAGAAGATTGTCCCTGCCACAGAATTTCCTCACTGCTCACTGGCCTTCTGAAGTCTGTCAGAAACTGTCTGGGTGTCCGACTGTTCTCCCAGCAATTCTTGTCTGAACTGAAACTGATAAAGTTGTGGGACTTGGCCCTGACAGCAAACATATCTCTTGGTTCTTAATCAGTCAGGCTCAGGACAGTCCTCAACTTTCACTTTTTACAAAGAATTTCCCATTGAGCAAATGTGGATGACCCGCCAGATGGCTTTCCCACTGTGGAAAGATTTTTAAAGCTTCAGAAACAGTCACCAAACATCTGAGCATATTTAGTAAGTGCCATATCCTATGTCTACAGATTTCTGTGTAATCTACCCAAGTTGCTCTATCCCACAGTTTTAAAATGTTTGGAGATCAAATTAGATTCCATATACTCTTCTCTGGCTTGCTTCCATTTTCTTGAGACAGAAAGAATAAATGCTATAATACAGGATATGTGACTTTTCCTCCAATTTTTCAAAATGTATCATGTTGATATTTTACCTACTCTCTCACAGATGCAAGCCCATGGGTCTTTCACCATCATACAAGTGTTCATGGATCTGAAGACTCATTTTAGTGTAGAAAGGAAGGATAATTTTCTTTTGCATTCACAGTGAAATATATCTGCCCTTGAGTGAGAAATGAAGTATATCTTCATGTTCTGCAGAATTTTTGGTCTCTTAATTCAGGTAAATCAAACTTAGGCTGCCTCAGTGTGTGGAAAAATTAAAAGTTGCATTACATCTATAGTCTCTTGGTGTTGTATTTAGCCATCATCTTATGTGGTCCAGAATATATGATTTATCTCAACTCTCTGCAGTTCTCAGTATTCAGGTTTTTCTAATTTAGTTAGATTATGGCAAAAGAAGGTGATTAAAACCATTTTTCTTTTGATTTCCAATCATATTTTCCCACTGGAATAATTCTGCAGAGACAATATCTCGTAAATGTACTTGTAGTCTGACATTACTCACATTTGAGAGAGGCAGAATTGCTGATGCAATGCTATTTTCTGCTACTTTAAAGGCTACCTACTCCCATTCTGGTGATTGATTTGGGGTATGTTTTGCTACTGAACCAGTGGCATCTCAAGAAGGATCTGCTCTCTTGAGAGCACCTTTGGAGACTTAGGCAAACTAATACAGAGAAGCTGGAAGGTGGATACTTGCTGACTTTAAATATGGCTCTGGATTTTAGTGACAGAGGCATATTTAGACTGGCAGGGGTAGAATGATTAGGGAGTGATTTTCAGTTGATGGGAGATACAAGTTCCTTCTGCAAGTGTTGGAGTGAAGCAATTAAGTTCTCTGTCCTTGCAGCTATAAAATACATTGTTTTGCAGGTTAAAACCTGGCCTTATAAATCTAATTTGTTTTTCAGGAGTAAAGTCTTTCTTATTCACAATGTCTTTCTAGTAAGAAATTCAAACCAAGCACTCAGTTCTTGCTCAATTTAAAGCTTTATGAGCCTTGAATTTGCTTATTCAATTAACGCAAAGTCAGAATTAAGATTAAAGAGAATTTCCAGATATGAACAGTCCAGAAGGATGTATCTAAAATCACTTAAACCATCGCCTCAATACGGAATGTCTTAGTCTTTTGGACAGATACAAGGATACAGGCAAAGGCATGTGTATTTAAGAACATGGGGAAATATGATGAAGCACTATTGTAATCCCCTTGATCATTATGTGTGGACAGTGCTTAGATAGCAGTCAGACAAATGGGGGTAAAATAGGTATCTGTCTTAGAATCTTTTAAAACAACACATATTTTAAATAAAATCTATTTTAAAAGAAAATATAACCAAAGAAGAAATGTCTTGGTATTCTTCAGGAATGGTATCTCTGACTAGCAAATCACCGTAATTCTGCCTCCCTCAGTCCCTTCTTGGTTTTGGGGAAAAAGAAAGAGAGACCCCTTGTCAGTGTGGTTTTAAAGGCATGCAACCTTGAAATGCCTTTCAACAGGGTGAATCTCATTACTTCTGCCTCGTGGATTCTGCAGCAAGGATGGATGGTGCAAGATGTATGATGGGAAGAGGGAGTGGATTGCAGAGAGGACAGTGAGATTTTTCTCTGCTTTGCCTCCTGCCTGCATTATCCCATTCTTGCCTTTGCTCCCCAAATTCAGGGTTCAACTGGCAGTCAAGTCTCAGCTACAGATCAGTGCTGAAGAAGCTCTTGGGTGAAGTTTTATGTGTACTAATGAAGTACACACTAGCAGTGATGGCTAAGGAAGACTTTGACCTGTCTATAAAAGGGCTAACTCACTAACAATTTAGTTAATTTCTTTGCCCCCATCACTGATTACTGCTGCCTATCATTTGGTTAGGCCTTGGCTTCCATCCAGTCTGACAAATGTACTTCATTTACTTTAAAATGACAGTTGTCAGGCAACGTAGTTTCGTTTATTTAGGAAAATAGGGAGAGGATTTTGCACAATTTTTTTTTTTTTACACTCCCTTCTCAAAAGAATTGGTGTGAGTTGGTGAGAGCTGTAATCTTTATAGGTCTTGGAAAAATTACTTGGGAGGAGTTGTTTGAGGAAATGCTCAGGATAAAGCACTGAAAGATAGAGGTTGTACAGGACTATAGGCAGTTATTTGGAAAACATGAGTTGGCATTGCCAGGAGAGAAACTGAGGCACGTTATGTGACAGTAGATACCAAAAGGCTGTCTGAACCTTAAAAATTGTCACAATCAGAGTTTAAAAATTTTGAAGTAAAAAAAAGGAGGCTTGGGATATTTTTTCCATCAGTCTTGCCTAAGTTAAAACAGAAAGCCTACAAAAGGCTGTGAGCCCAAAAAATGCTAAAAGAGAGGAAACTGAGAAATTGTTAAATGAGCTGAGAACTTGGGCATAAGAAGTGGACGTTCAGATGAAAGGACAAGCAGCTGTTTATAAGCAGTCAGAAATCAAATTCACCCATGCAGCTACCTGCCTATTTAATTGGTCAGAGATACCTACAGATGTCTAGTATACTTATCCCTATAAAAGTGGGAAGGCATGTGTGTCAGTCAGGCAAACTTAAACCTTGACACTCAGGCCCTGAGATTGTCTGTAGGAAGACATTGCCTTTTAAAAATCCCAGGAAAGAATTTAGGAAAATAGCCAACACAAGTGACTCTGTTAGTGTCATTTAAGACAGATTGTCTGAGATATTTCTCTTTGCCAATGTCTTGAAGGTGTATTTATCACAGATTGACAAGAGTTGTGTACACACACCCGTCAGCTTAATAGAGTTCAGGGGGTTGTATGTGAGCACCACATGCAACATCAAGAAATTGGAACCAGAAGAATAATCCCAGCTCCAGAATGTTAAATAAGAATAATTTAACAGAAGAATAATCCCAGCTCTAGAAATGTTAAAGAGCCTCTCCAATATCAGTGGTGTTCCAGATTTCACCATTTTTCCTGAGAGATTTGACATTTTCCACATTCTGAGTTGGAGATTGCCCTTTGATACTCTGATCACACTTCTCTCCCCCCTATTTATCTTCCACATTTTGTATGACGAACTCTCTGACTCTTGCATCGGGCAATACACGTTCTGCATGTGCAAGAAGCCCATGTTGAAGGGGTTTGACAGAAATGAGCTGAAGGACTTGGGCTATTAAATGGATATCTCAGAAAGCCAAGAGGTCCACAGACCTGAGTGATGCACAGACTTGCTATTCACCATGACCTTCACTGGCCATCCGTACCGTAGAATTTACCGTCCCATGGCAAAAGCTCACACACGCACAAAGCCCTGTTTTAAAGACTTGTTAAAGTCCATGTTAATAACGTGTGAGCCTTCTCCTGAATCTTCCAGACAGTTCATAGCAAGGCAATTTTGCTATTGACAACTGCCCCATTTAGTGCATGACTCAGCTTTATTCCTTATTCAGCATTTCAAAAGATGAAGTATATAACCACACTTGAGAGAGCCTGCTGCTTTTTGCTTTAGAAGATGAGGAAATTCTGCCATTAGATGCATTATGCAAACTGGGTGACTTATGAAAATAAGTTTAATCAGCCTCCAATAACTATAATCCAGTGTGGTTAATGGCAAATTTTGTATAATTAGTTCTTAAGAAAATATGTTGCTCACTGTCTGTTCTGACCAGGAATGGCAACTATAGTCAGTTATGCAAAAATCCTGAATGACACCAGGCAGAACTGTAGTTAAGAGGAAGCTCAAATATTTACTGTTGGCTTGAAGGTGTACATGAGGTTAAATTTGCAAAATGTGACCACTTCTTAGTTTCCCAAACTGAGACAGCTTTATCTTCTCCAGGGTCTAAGGAAGAATCTTGCTGCTAGGTTGAGGAATCTATATACAGGTGAAAAATTGATGAAGTTGTTTTCCTACGTGGAAAAAAATTACATTTTTTTAGTATGTAACTTTACAATGGTTTGTGATATTTGTGTTCTTTAGATATACTATAGAAATCAAAGCATTGCAGTATATTTTATCAACTAGCCTGTATTCTGAATCTATGAAATTGTATTTTTAACTTGTTCTTATTCAATTTATGATTTATTTTTCTCCCAGTATAAATCAGTTTCTGTTCTGTGGATTCATGGCAGGCATTCCATCTTGTTTTTCAATAAGCTATGCCTAGAACAAATATCTAGTCAGTCATGGGCATATAAAGTATTAATCATATGTGTTTGAAGGTATGTTGCTATAGCAATTCCTTTAGTGCAAGGAAAAATCAGCATATAGCAGGCCAGGAATATGAGAACAGTAGGAATTACAAAGCTGTAATGGCACTATTAACACATTATTGCATTGTAATGATATTATTTTCTAACTATTCCAGTCCCCAGCTGGCTAATTTTTAGGATAGAATTTTCCAGCAGAGATTTCATAAATGACTCTGACACAAAAGACAGTTGCAATATGAAGAAGATATTAAGCAATCTGAAGAAAATATTTTTTTTTTAAAAGAGAAAGGGGGTAAACATGCAAAATATCTTCTGCTCATGACATACTAGATTCCTTCTCTTTCCTATTCCCACGTGATCTACCCTGAGGTGCCAAACATGACAGGGCTGAATAGAGGAGATTAACAAGACCCAGCTTAAGAAAAAATGCTGTGAGTTTAGCATGTAAAGCTGCAGAGCAGGAAGGCTGGGAGAGCTAGCAGGAGAAGATATGGAAATGTAATTTCATCTTGTATTACAAATGTAACTGGAAAATTTTAAAACCAAAGCAGAAAAGACTTTGTCTCTGAGAGGATTATAATTATCTGGGGCAGAAAGGAGGTTGTAAGTTACGGTGCAGATCATGTCTGAATAAAGAATGCAACAGTAAATTGAACTGATTGGGAATATGGACTGAACCATAGCATGAAAGAGGAGCTAGTCAGACATGGATACACTTAGCCTGTATTAAGGCTGCTAATCTGCTGTGTGTATAAGTATTGCCTTCCCTGGAAGGTAGGGTCAGCTTCAAGTAATCCCACTCTTGGTATTTAACTCTTCGAGTCTGATGCTTTCCTAATGTAGATGTTTGCATTATGTTGCAAAATATCCTGAATTGCCCGCAACAGATCCAGACTTTCTATGCTCTGTGTGTTAAATATTGAGGTCTTGGGGCCCAGCTATCTTAGTATCACTTTTTCAACACATTCTTTAAAGAAAAGAAAACAAGAATCCCACAAACAAACGAACACTGCAGTAGACATTTGGATTTGTTGCATTGATTTAGTGTCTCGATGAACAAGAAAGAACATTTATATTCAAATGGATGGCATCAAACAGTAAAGATCAGAGGGAGCTAGCTATGCATACTCCACATCCTTTCTTTTTAATTAAAGACAAATATAGGCCTTCAAGAAAAAGAAGCAGCAGTTCAAATAGGTATTAAGTTTAATAACAAACAGCCTTTACAGAGATGGATCGTTTTCTCACTGTTTGATTGTACAGCAAAGTGACACCAAGAAGCAAGAAAGGGAAAACCTGGAGACTTTACCTGTCACAGAAAAACAGAAAGCAGAAAGAGGCTGCTTCTGTTGAATATGATTTCCAAGGTGGAAAAAGATTTCAAAGGAGGAGGGAAGGAAGCAGATAGATTTTATAAAAAATAATTGAGTTTAAAGGACACACTTCATATTTTAGACTCCTTGGGAAATGTGTGAAGAGGAATTAATCGAGAAGCTTACTTTAAATTGTGATGGAAAGAACTATGTCATGAAAATACAAATACCTAGGCATTTGGAAATGGAGACAGCTGTGCTTCACCGCTGAACTCTTCTGGTAAGCTGCAACTTCCACCCACATATCACTTTCCAGCTAACTAAGAGCCAAAATTAGAATACCTGAAAAATTCATTAGAGGTATCAGCAGCCTCTAACATTTGTATAGCTCCAGACTAGTCTGCACTGCAGAGCAAAACTTTTCAGCACTGCACAGGCCAAGCTTGTGGCAAGAAGCTGTGATAGCACAAATGTATTGCTTTTTTGTAAGGAAAAACTCTTAGCATCCAGAAGGTATCAGTTACCCAAGAGTCCTTATGACAGTGCCAAGTAAAATTATTAATAAAGTGATTAACATTAAGAAGTAGAATTTTGCAAGCAGTCCTGGCTGGTGAAACATCTGTGGTCAGGGCCTCTAAGATTCAAAAAGGAGAGCCTGCGTAGTGCATGTGCATTTGTGTAAGAACTATACAGGTGGCTGCATTATGAGTCTCATTATTTCTGTGTATAAATGTACATTATTGCTGTTTATGTACATATGAATAGTGACTGCAGTGGCTATGAGTACCACCAACACATGTGCATACATATAGTCATTAAATGGGATCTGAGATTTTTTAATGTTATGTTCCTAACTACTTTATCCAAAACTTTGGAAAATATTAATATTTTCCAAATTAAAAAATATAAAGTTTTTAGAGTAATCTTGCATAGAAAGCAAAACCTGTATGAGAGGCTATTCCTACTTCTTTCTCTCAGTTATTGTTCTTTCTCAAAGTCAGTTCCAAATGTCTTGAGAATGCATCTTTTCCATTTTTATTATAGGACCATTTCCAATCACTGGCAAACAGACTTTTACAGATCTCCTGAATGCTCCTTTAAATCAGCTTTCCACCAGTGGGTCTCACCTATACTGTATCATTTTGAAGTAATACACAGGCGCAAACAGAATGCAGAGCGAAAATGCAAAACCCTGAGGAAGGCACTGAGCCAAAGCATACATCTACTGCATGTTGTTGCTCTATTTGATTTTTGTTTTCTAATTAGCTATATTGAACCCTTATGGATCAGATATCCATTTACATTGCACCTTCAAAGGCTCCACCCTGTAGGAACCCTGGAACTAACAGGGAGAAAAATTTGGTCTCATTGAAAGCTTGGGGAATTTTGCTCCTGCCTTCACTAAAGCCAGGATTTCACCTTCTTTATTTCTTCAAGGAAGAACGGAGCCCTTTAACCACAGTATACTGCCCCTCTGCCACCGCCGTGAGTGCCCTCAGATGCTCATGCTCAGTGTCAGGAAGCGCAGTTGCCATTTATTTGCTTCTTTTCCTAGCTCAGCTGAGCGTGCTAAGTGAGAGATGCGCCAGCCCCCCTCATCGCAAATGGCCTTTTAATGAACTAGTCAAGGATTTAAATTATCCAAGAACCTGGGAAAAAGCATTTTAAATTTAAGACCCTTTTAAGCAATTAAAACCTGACACGTTGCCATTGAAAACAAGCCAGGGAAAAAGCGATTCCACCTCTTGAGATTCACCACTTACAGGGAGAATAATGGCATTTCAGGCACCCCAGGTACTGCAGCCTTCAGAGGGTGCTCGTATGTCAGCTTCGTGAATTGATTCTCGCTGTGCGGCATCTTGAGTTGATCCTTCAGGCGTGAGGGAGTGTTTGGTCACTGAACAAACTGGATTACTGTATCTTGGGCCAGTGCCATTTCAAAATAGGGGGGAGGAGGAGAGTGGGAGAGAGAGAGGATTTCCACAGCTAAGAGATTTTGTTCACTAGAGCAAACAGTTTTATTTCTGCTTTTGGGGTTGTTTGTTTGTTTGTTTGTTTTAAATATGTGATGTGCTTTACTTCTATTTGAGAGCAATAAGAGTTGAATATCTTAATGCTCAATATATTCAGTGTTGCAAACTAGAAAGTAATTTGCCATTCAGAATTTTCTAAAAATCATATCAGTAATGTACTTTGAAAAAAAAAAAAAACAAACCCAACAACATTTGCTGAGATGCTCTGATCTGCAGTAGTGGAAATTTCCATGTCCTTCCCATTTACCTCTTGTGTGGCACTGGAAAGGCTGAAACACTAAATAACTACTGGAAAACTCCATGGTGTGGCCCTGAGAAAATGACTTTCTGAAAAATTCCCTTCTAGTTGAAAAAGTCATGAAGTGAACTTGTAACCACCAACATATCATTCCTATTTTGATTCTCAGCTTCTGTGTCGGGGTCACGATTGCTATGTACAAACTCTTCCCATGTAGACTCAGGGAAATGGAAACCAGGATGCTTTTGCCTCCCAATGGTTACATCTGAGCGCCCTTATGCTGGAGATCACAGTTCAGTATGTTTTTTGGCTTAAATCTGTCTGTTATTGATGGTCTCACTTTTTGCAAGCGTAACCAAAGCATATGTTTGTTGCCCAGTCTCCAATTGACGTGTGGCAGAATCAATCCTCCCCTTTACCAAGTTGCTTGCATTGCACATGGTCTGGCTAGGCAGGCTGGGCTGGCCATGTGAAATCTTGCAGGCAGCTAAGGAGCAAAGCATTGGAGACAACCAGTGGTTTCCTGGAGCACAGCACCAGAGGAGCTGCAAATGCTGGCACTGGCTACGTGAGTGCTGGCAAGGCTGTTTTGTGAAAGCTCACAAAAGTTCAAAAGGGAAACCTGTTCTTCATCAAATCCACTGCTGCTGAGGCAGAAACCTTCTTGCGGTGTATCCACTTTATCCCTTATAACTAAATCCACATATGTATTTAAGATTAGTTAATGGAAAAACACAAAGTGTTTTGTTTTAGCCAAAGCTCCCCCTTTGGGGAGGTGGAGCAACTCTGCTTTGGAGTTATCTGGAGAAGTGCCTGGCTGTCCAGTGCTGTGAGTCCCCTGAAATAACTCTTCTTCCACAGCCACCTTCTAACACTGCAGAAGGCAGAAGATTTTTCTGGCTTTTCTGGTTGTAAAATATCATTCGTGAGATAACTGCAGTATGCGTAGAGAAAAGGACATCTGTAAAAACTGAATTCTTAAGTTCACCATTTTTCTGGAGAATGCAGTTATTTATAGGACATCCAAAGAGACAGACGTATGATGGTGGAAGAGATGTGAAGTTGGCTTGTGGTGTGGTTGGAAAGCTGGTGGGACTGGATCAGGCATGATGCTGATGATGCTGATGACTTGAAGTGATTCATGGTGGCTGTTCAAATGGATGATTGTTTGCCTCTAAATGATTAGACAAATATGTGGTTTTAACCACTTCTTTTACTTCTTATTCTCTTTTTTTTATGGAACTCCAGTAAAGGTGTTTTTACACAGCACTCAATCTCATGCATTTAGTCCTTTTGTGCACTGAATGACCTTTGAGAGCTGGAAAGAGCAGTCTCATATGAAATAATGAAAAAGATTTAAGTCATTAGTTAGTCTTTTTATTCTATCTTGTGTTTGGGCCTAAAGTGTAAATTCACCTCACTGAAGTTTTTCCTACAGAATGCTAGAGAATTATTTTTAAAGTAAAGCAATTATTAAAAGCATGTTTCATGTTGTGTCTGAGCCTTGAGCTTTGTAGGATACCAATATCACAGAACCAGAGCAAATGGAGAAAAGTGGAGACCTATACAAGGCTTAATACCAATTTCTGCACCACATAATTTAATTTCCTAAATTTTCTATATCTTTTGGACCTTCTGTTCCTTTCTCTAGGAGGGTATATATTTGATAATCCTCCCATGCACTGAAGAAGCTGTAAATCTAAAAAGCCTAAGACTGTGTTTCACCTTGGTGCTATGTCATTTTTGCTATGGGTACAGAAATGGAGGATACGAAATTGGTCAAAATAACTGTGTTTTGCCTTTTTATATTTTTACACAGGCCAGAAAAGAAAACACTGGTCTCCAGTGCCACTTTGACTAAGGGCCCCTATTCCAGAAGGCCATTTCTCCACTTTCCAAGCTTGTGTACATTTGTGGCCCTAAATTCTGGTATTTATGAATGTATGAAGGATATTTCATGTAGGTTCTCTCTCATCATTCTGTTTATGAATATCCATGTCCTAAGAAGAGTTTGAAAGCAAAATTATTAAAATAGAGCAAAGGATCTAAAACACTGATCACGGTTTTTATCATGGTATGGGCAAAACAACTGTCTTCTAGTGGAAGATTCCTCAGAGTTTCTGTTGTCATAACCATTTTCACGCACATGTAATGTTTCTAGGCAAGTCTCACTGCTCTGAGACCTACTTATTCCAAATAGCAATGATAAGGTTTTATGAATGTGAAAACAAGACAGTTTGAACTGAGTTAAATCTGCAGCAGTGCCAGCACTTGGTCTCTAAATATTAGCTCATGAGGAACAATTAACTTATATAACTTCAAAATTAAATAATTAAAAACAATCCTTCTCCCTCCCTGTTTGTGTGCCCCCCTCCCTTTCTTTACAGCTAATAATTATAATAACATACTCTGATGCAGGCAGTGTTATTATCTGATAGTGCCTGAAATTTGAAATGGGCCTATTAGCCACCCGAGGCGAAACATAATTGCCCAGTTTCTGTGCACTATCAGATGGCAGATGATGTTGCTGAATGTTATTACTTAAGTATTTCAATTTTTCATATGGTGGAGAAATTAAATTTCAACTGTGTTCTGCAGCAAAACATTGAGGTTTGAAGGGTATAACTATTTGTGAAAGGCTGTGATGCTGGTAGTGTTACCCCTCAAACCTTTGGTAAAATTAGTGCTTTGACAGCATGATTAAAGCTGAAGAACATTGTGCTGAAAACAATAATGTGGTATATACCTCACTGAGTATTTGCACTTCCAAATAGCAATTGCCCTGTGTCACCTTTCCTAAGTATGTGAGGCCTAAGTCCATTTCATTGCCGGGCTCTTTATCCATTGACACAGCTCTAGAACTTGGTGAAATTCCCCCTGGATTTGTGAAAGTCAAGGATTTTGATCAAGCAAGCGTTCCTCCTTGTCTGTGCTTCAAAGTGTGCACAGACTCATGTAAGAAGAAGAGCAAATTGCCTTCTTTTCACCTGTCACTTCTGAGAGAAAAGGATGCATACGTTCATTTACTACTACACCTTGAGATGGCAGACACCAGCCCCAATGGCCTTCAACTGAGAGGCAGCTGAGCTGCTTTGTACTAAATAGGGCTTGATTTTAATAGTGTGGAGATATCTTTTTTCAGTTTCTTCGGGAGAAATCTGTTTTGTTCCCAAGTCTGAGTTCTTCTTTACGCTACGTGTTTTAAATGTTCACATTAAGCTCTCGGCTGCTGCTGTGGGGACCCCAGAAATAGGGAAGCCAGCTCATGGCCCCTCACATGGGAGGTGGTGTGGGGCTATGGGCCAGCAGGACTGATGTTGCTAATAAGGCCTGCTAATGTGACTCCGTATTAAAGGTTACTTGCAAAAAAAGAGGGGTGTAGCTTAAATAATTTCATGTTACACTGAAACCTTTGGGACTTCCTCCCACTGGAACAAGTCTAATAACACTGGCTGGGCAGGATAGACTATGGGCCTTAATATATTGGCCTCACCTATAACAGCAAGAAGAAACTACACTTTATAAAAATCAGAACGTACTGGTATTTAGCATCTTTGTGCTACTGCCTTAGGCAGGCATGAAACAGCATTTATTCCAATCTTTCAAAGCATTGCAAAGAGTTAATCTCTTTACAGAGCTGGCTTTTAAAGAAACTTCTGGCTTTTAACAGAGGTTATGGTCAGTTCGTCTGTATAAAGCTTCTAGATGCTGTGATTTCCTCTGCAATGTCCCAGTTACATGATGCTCATTCATAGGTGAAGAGCTATATGTTGAGTGGAGTCTAGTCTCCTGAAAAATTAACTCTGCCTTCAGGTCCCTTGCCTTTACTTTCCCTTGAAGAAAAAAAAACCCCAAAACCTACAACCTGACAAAAAAACCACTATTTTTATTTCCTTTTTCTTTTTTTTTGAAAAATTCCTAATGTTTCATTTTCATATTAAAATGCTAACTGAGAAAAACTCTTCGTTGTTGAACATGAAAATATTTCAATTTCTTTCCCCCTTCCCAGATGCTTTGGTGAACTTTTCTGCATCCAGACAGGTGCATTAATTGCTCTTTCTTATGAACCCATGAATCAAGGATTTGAATAAGCCAGTGACCTTCATCACCAGTTGACAAAGAAAGTCCTATATGATGTTTAGTCACGGAGCTGCAGGACTTGGCAAGTATGGTTGTATTTCAAGAGAATTCAGTGAGGAGGCAAGGAGGCATGCTCATTGAAGAGAAATCAGTGCAATTGAGTTGATGGTACTTAAAAGTAGTCTTCAAACACTGAGGAGCATCCTGGAGGATGTTCATCATCTGGATGAGCTTCAGTGGCCTGAGCAGGTAAAGTGCACTCTTGATGATGTTTTTGTATATACACACCTCCTGGATACTGGGGAAATAAGTATAACAGTCTCAAATCTCAAATCTCCCAGGTACAGGATATGCAGGGGAGAAGGAGCTTTATTTGCCTTTCAGCTTATTGGAAATGCTGGGAAAAAGTCCATCTCTGAGGCCCTAATTCTTCTCTCAGAGCATCAATGGAAATGTGAAGAACTTCTCTTGAAAGCAGTTCTTCCAGAAGATGAGAGGGTAGTCTGGATTCTTCTGAGTGTGACAGGTCTGCTTAGTTCACAGCTCCCGCTAGCCTCTTTCCTCTGAACCTTGTTGCTGGTCTGTGCAAAATGAGGAAGATCAGTGCTGTCAAGGGTTTGGTTCACCCCATCTCTAAACCAGAGCTTTAAAAGTGGAAGAGCAGACTAACTTAGAAGACGTGAACAGATGAACAGTTAGTAACTTAAATTCATTTTTAATATTCATCTCCCAGTTGTTTAGGAGAGGAGGTTAACAAGACTGCTCAAAAATTCTGTCTCTGAATGCTGCATAATCAACTGTGCTTTGGCAAAGTTGCTACCAAGCCTCCCAGAAGCCGTTCACAGCACATCAAGCTCCCAGAGTGGTATAGCTTCCTCTTGGCAAGGGAGTTTGATAGTCCACGGACTTCAGTGCCAGATCTGGAAAACAATAAAATTAACTATAAGCTATAAAGCAAAAAGGGAAAAAAAAAAGAAAAAAGAAAAATTATACTCATTGTAATTGAGTCAGCTTGTTGAGGGACATAAAAATCTAATCAATTGTTTTTGCATAACAATCAGTTGTCATGTTGAGCTCAAATTGAGCAGCCAGATGGAGCCTTGTAGTTGTAGACTGTAGTAGTAGTATTCCTGGGACACACAAAACCACATGAGGCGATGAACATTAGATTCATCCTTCTATTAATGTGTAAGGAGAGCTCTGCTTAACAGACAAAAACAGATTTCCCAAAACAAACATATTCAGCTCAATGTGTTTCTCCCCTGTATGTGGCAGATAGAAACCTTTCTTCTAATAGATCCTTTCTGGGCTTATAGGTATTGCTGAGTACTCTGAAGCTGGAGCATGGGTGGCTTCCAAATGCCTGGATGACATGGAGTATCTACAGGAACTTCATTTCCTTTCTAACATTTTTGTATATGCTACGTATGTGTGGCACATTTAAAAGGACACTGACAAGACATTTTTCATAAACATTCTGTTCCTTAATGTTTATAAAAGCTTCTTGGGAAAACTGAAGCTGAACTCCTTTTCTTGAGTGAATTGTTTTTCTCCTCCATATGGATGCTTTGATTTACTTGGCTCTGAGCTTTCTATTAGCAGCAGAAGCAAGTGGTAATAAGGAACTGAGAGTATTTAACAATTTATGCCTAAAATTAACCAAAAAAAAGGTAAGTCCCATTTTGGGTGCGCAAAGCTTGGCAGCATTCTGTCAAACAGGGTGTTGAATCAAATGTAGTCAAGAAATTAAAATGACCAAATAAACACTTTTGACTTGAATGCAAACTTTGTTTCTGTTCCTGTCTGTATTCCCTAGTTTCTTCTTTGTCCAATAAAATTTATTTTCTTTGGAAAGGGCTCAACAGAACCACACCAATGTCTGTTGTTATTTAAATGTATCTTCTTGCTGACAGGCGGGCAAGTAGGCAACAGTTTTCAATCAAAGATCTGGGGAAAAAAAATTGAATTTGGTAATTCTTTTCCTAACTTCCAATAATAATTAAAGCAACAATAATTCCTTTAAGATTTAATGATCCCTCTCTTTGGAGAAGAAGGACAGTTACCACTGCTGCACTGCATGAATTCAGCATGATGCTGGTTGACCTTGCATGTGTTGCACACATGCTGTGGGCAGCCACCCTCCTGCTGAAGCTTTGGTCGGCCTGCCACATCAACCCCTCCTGGGAAGATATCAACTTTTCATTCTTTTTATTGATTTATTTGACTGCAGTGAAGATCTATTATCTTCGTTGTAAAAGCTTCTTTTTTGCAGTCTCTCTCTCAAGTAGTCTTTGAATGGAATTTCTGCTTTCTCCTACTTTAACAGTTCTCTCTAGTTTTCTTCTCCCTTCTGTCTTCTTCTAATCTGACTCCTGGTTTCACAGCTGTACAGACTACTTATTAAGAGATGTCATATTCTTTCTCCTCTCTCCTTCTACTGCTTGAAGTTGAAGATCTCAGCTACAGATACGTAGGTTATGTTCTAGAGATTCCACAACAGCTCTTAAGGATCAGTGCACAAGTTGCTTTCACTGCTGTGAAACAGTATTTGACAACTACCCATAAAAACAAAGCTCTTCTAAAGATTCACCTCTTACCAGAAGACATCTTGATTTCATTTCTCAGGAATATGTCTATGCTCCCTTTCACTGTAATTTACTAAAGAGGGATTAATTTGAATTGCTTTCTATTTTGTATATCTATTTTTATCTATAAATTATATACATATATCTATTCCTATATTGAAGCAACACATGTATTACTACTGCAAAATCATTCTAATGTAATACTACAATAAAACAATGCATTGATAACTGAAAGTAACACTCAATACATTTTCAATTAATAGCTTGTCTGAAAATGGATCATTGTCAAAGAGGTGAAACCTTATTATTATTATTTCCTAATGACTGAACTAAAATGAATGAGTCAGGGCTTTGTTCCTCTGAGAAATCATAAAAAAAAAGAACCTTTCTTCACATTTCAACCAAGGACATTAACATTTCTATATGCCTGTGGGAAGGCTGCCCCTTTTTGGGGACATCCATTCCCCATATGTATATCTGAAAAATCTGAAAACCTCTCTTTTCATTTAGCCTGAATAGGCATTTGTAATCATAGGTACCAGAAATCCAACAATTTTGGTTTTCTGTCTTGGCCAACACCTTTCAAATGTAAGATGCTGCAGTTTGGTTCAAGTGCACACAAAGATTATGAGAAAAAATACTCTTTCTTATAAGAGAAAACTACTTAATTGTTTCATTAATATTAAAATGCCTACAAATATTTACTTTCTTATTCTGAGCTGGGACAGCCCTTCAAACTAACAGTGCTGATCTATTGCTATTATGCTGTCACTTTAAAAAAAAAAGAAAAAAAGAAAAAGTTTTCAATTTAACTACTTCTTGGCTTATTTACCTTATAATTATAGATTTATTATGGCTTTTAATCTCACTTTTAATGTGCTTTTTATTGTTAAGGATGATAGATCCAAGAGGATTTCTGGATTTGAGGTGACTCCTTTGGGAGTAACCTGTATAACAACTGATGGATGCTGCAGATAAACTTGACATTTCTGAGAAGCAATCTATGTGTGGGCTTTGATGGGATTGTGTCATTAGTGTCTCCAAGCACCACCACCCAGGGACAGTATGAGCTCACAGCTTGTTCAGTGCTCTTGACCCTACTCTGGTAGTGTGTTTCTGTTTGATTTCTTGCTGAGGCAGTGGGCAAGGGCACTTGATGAGATTCCTTGGACCACTGAGAGGTCACAAGCAAATTCCCAAGTGACATTTTCATCGTACAAGTCGGTCTGTGCTTTGGTGTCTGTACGTGAAGACACACACCCAGGCACCTTTGCTAACATTTTAGCTTGCACTGGTCATGTTCAAGTGAGATGGTTCTACTGTGGCTACGTCCTTTTAAACCTGGGCCTACCAGGGTGAAATTTTAGACTCCATATAACTACCTACTGCTCTGCATAGAGAATGTAGTATTCCTAAAAGGAAACCTGTGTAAGACAACCCACTTCCCCCCTATCATGGCAGGTAGGAGAGGTATCTGGAAGTGCACACAGTCTGTGAGATGTCTGGTGACCGCATCCAGGCTCTCGGGGACTGTCCCTCGTTTGTCATAAGTAGACAGCTTTTTGCAAGAGAAACAGTAATTGTTTCCCAGCTAAGTGTCTGTCTGGATGAATCTAATATGTCAGGAGTATGTATCTGTCCCATGCTCCCGTGTTGACTCTGCACTCCCAGCATCAGCCTTGGAGAATTTCAGGATTCCTTGATTGCCTACTCTAATGAGATCTCAAGCCTGAGGTGTAGTCTTACGGGTCATGGGACCTGTTCTGGCGTATTGAAGAAAGTTTCACCAGGTGTTCAAATTTCAGATTTTTGTCTATGGGCCTGGGACTTCAAAATTTTTGTTTTATCTATGTATGTTTATTATATTGGTGTAAACATCATCCAAAGCTGCCTCTGTTTTTGGTGCTGCCTTAGCATACAGAGTGCCATGAGATTAAGCATTTCTAATATGTCCCAGGCTCCAGACCTCATAATCAGCCTAATCAGGCTAGCTGTGCCTTGCAACAATTTAGGAGAATCTTATCTTGCCAAGTTTGGTATTGGCAGCTGGAGACAGCCCATAGGAAAATACCAGTGAAGGCGGCTTCTCAGGAAACCATGAAAAATACATTCATAGGAGTGTCCTGAGCTGTCTGGAGGTGGAAATTTTGCACTGACAGGTTTGTTTTTTTTTTTTTTCCCTAGGAAATAAACAATTTTGTAAAAAAAATTCTCATGGCGAAATTTTTGTTTTCAGTTTTTTATTTCCTGGATGACAGCCACGAATTCCAGAAATGGAAATCTGCCTTTGAACTAGGTAAGGAAGCTGTATGTGTGGACACCCAGCTGTTGACCTGCGTCTGATTTAATGTATTTTCGTAGTCAGAAGGGGAAGTGTCAAACCTGATACATCAAAATAATATACATGCCCAGATTACAATGTACAGGCTTTACCGGATGTCTGATAACAATCTTCCCAATTCATTTGGTCCAGTGCTTCAAACTTAAAACAAATTAAGGAAAACCTTAGTCTTTTGTCGCTGAAGACCACAAATTACATCTTATCACTATCTGAAAATGGAAATTGTATATGCCTGTGTGTGGTCTATCCCTTATTCATCTATCCCTTATTCACCAACTTCCTCCCTATGGAGATACTTTTTTTGATTAGGTTTAAGTAGAAGGAAAACCCCCTTAGGTATATCAGAAGTATTTACATCCCTTTCATTGTAATATCATCCTGAAATTACTTTAACCCTAGTCTAACTTTCCTAGAAAATATTTTTACATAAATTATCTATGTTGCAACAAATACCCATCTGTCAGGCAAAAAAGAAAAATAATAGTTATAAGTAAACTTGTATTTCTAGAATATTCCTCATATAAAATTAATGTAGTGCAACACATACACACAAGGCAGTAAAAAAAAAAAAAAGAACACTGAATTAGTGATTCAAATTCTGTTTCCAATTAAGTTGTTGTATACCCAGAGCAATTCCACAGACTGCCACATTATTACTTTTGATTTATTCCAGTATAATTAAGAAAAACTTATGTTATCAACTCCAGTGGAAGCCAGAGTCTGAAAATTTAAAGTAGAGAATAATCTAAGATAGTTTCTGACTAATGAATTGAAATATAATTCAGTATCAAAAGAAGTGGTTATTTAATAGTAGTATCCTTTAATTGTCCTACCTAATTTTGTATTCCAGGTATACATCCTGGTTAGAAAAAAACTCAAAGTACTAAGACTCAAACAAAAACAGTTTTAATTTTGTTTTTATTTTTGTAAATGTTTATCTGAACATCATTCGATAGTTATATTCATGGAACAATCTAGACCTCTAGCAGAAAAGACTCAAAATAGAACGAGTATACTATGCTCCACTAAATTTGTTCTGAGTCCAAAATAATTACATTCTTCTCCATTTTCCTCATTCTGATACTTTAATTTCCTGGTACGTTTCTCAATATGTTTTTTTTCCCAGTTTTACCTCCTGATACCTAATCAAATCATCACTTTGTTTGCTGTGTATACCAAGTTGCATTTATCTAGCCCTCATATTCCCAGATTGCAGTTATCTATCCCTCTTTCTGTTAACAACCTTGCAAGGATTACTGCAAATTTGTCACTTATAAAAGTAGATTTCGTTTTGCCATTAATTCTTCATCACCTATTTGAGTCAGTCAGACCTTATTCAGAATTATTTCAAACACATTCTCATACTTGCTGAGTGATTATGAAAAATTCTGTCCCGACAGAGGCAACTTTAGATGGCAGTATAAGCATGACTTGGCATGAAAATTTTTGGGTGGCCCCAGAACCTGTACTGTCAGTACACTGCCTGCCTGCACCTCAGTCTTAGAAATCAAATTAAATGTTGCTGGCCACTTAATCAAGCACTATGAATCCTGCTACAAAATCTAGTAATAAACTAGCCAGGAAAGGCTATAATTCTGTATTCAATTAATTTTTTTTTTTTTTCAGAGAAAAGGGGATAAATGTCAAACTCACAGAGAGAGACTGCTATTTCACTGCAGAAATAATTAGATGGACCTTTCTTGACTTCTAGACTACAGAGTAAAATACTTCTTCCAGGTAATAGTGCCCTTTTTGCTGCTTTTAAGAGTCAGTGACTGATGCTTCCTCTTGCAAAGGCACACTTCCCTCGGTGATTAAATATTTACCACAGTGAGAGACCAGCAGTAGGACTATGCGTCTCCAATTAACTGCGGTGGAGGTTCATGAGGGACTACAGTACATGTATAAATATTTAAAAGATCAGGTTTGAGCAATGTCCATATCAGGCTGTCTTCCTGTAGATCAGGGTGTGCTGTTTGTTGGAAGGCAGATGCACGCCTTCTTACCAACAGACAAAACCTCTACTTTACTTGCTGGGCCTTTGCTATAGATCACTTGTTAAATTATCACATTAATCATGCATGTGACGAGCTCTGCTTTGCCTGGTGATTACTAAGAGCAAGCAAAACATAATTAAAGGTGCTACAATCTATTTTGTTTGTCCAGGGCATTGTTATTGTTTCCAGGGTTCACCCACAGGAAGGAAATTCACATTTAACTCTCTTGACTGAGAGGTGTCTACATTTATGGGGATCTTAGCCACAGGGGAGTCGTCTGTGTCTGCTTTCATCGAAAAACAAAGGACAGGGCATCTTGCCCCAGGTCTGCTATCAAGGGCATTTGGAGGGGGTGGAAGGGAGTTAATAATGCTCTCCTAGGCTGCCTGCTGACCCAGGGCATAAAATCATGCTCCAAGAGGAAGGCTGGCCAGTCCTTGGCTTATATCATAGGGAAAGGATCATGTTTTATCTTAAGGATGGTTGTCGACAGGACTTTGGAGTTAAAGGCCACTTGCAGTTTTTTTCACTTCTCCGTGAAAAACAATTCTAATTTGGGGTCCATCTGCAGTTGGATTCCAAACCCTAAAGTTATGGAATTCCTCTGGTCTGCCAGTACCCTCAGTAGAATCCCTAAAGAGCCTAGGGCTTGCAGTCTTCTGTCTGCAGTTCTCATCCTGGCTACATCTTGTTTGTTGTATTAGAAAGAGCTGAGGGGGAAAAAAATCTCAAAAACCTGAAGCTGTGACTCTATTGCTACAGATGTGTTAATGGGCAGCATTGGGAAGCAACAGGGGCTCATTAGGCTTCCTGAGATCTCACATGTGTAGGGAGAGGCAACTGCTGGGGTTTTCTGAGACTCCTTGCCTGTCAGGCCACAAAAGGGCTGTTTATACTCACAGGATCTTTCAGTATGAGCCTTTCTTACAGTCAGGTGTTTAAAGATGCTTCACACAATTGGTTATTTCTGTGGGCAACAGGCCCTTTATTTCAGCAGTTTTTTGTGCAGGAGTTGAGCAGTAACCTGGTGCTGGAGCTTTTGGGGAGCATCTTTTGTAAACTGCTCTCCTTGGGGCTGAGGAACAGCACTCCTGTCTGACCTCTGCTTGAAGGACTCCCAGGGTCTCAGCAATGCAACTCTTGTTGACAAAACATCCAGAACCTTTAAGAAGGTTCATGAAGCAGGGCAGGTAAGCAGTATAGGGCTTTTCTTTTGCTCAAAGAAAACACAAACTGCAGTGTAACTTCTCCAAAGAAAGGTAGCACTGTATCTTCACATGCACTTGTGCAGCCTTGGCCAAGCAACCTCCAGCTGCTATGCTGGTCAGGTCTTCTGTAAGCCATATATAGTAGATGTTGAGAAGGCTAATAGCTCCTGCCTGTGTTATATGGAAGAGATGAGATTTGTTTATTTATTTTTAGAATGGAAAACAGCCTCAGTTTTGGCAGAAAACTGTGAGATTTTTTACCCTATAAGACAGGTTGCAACAATGTCCATGGCAGGTAAACAGCCTTCTTTTTCATGTTTAACAGATGTACCCCTTGCCTCAAAGTTCAGACTTGCACACATTTTAGTCAATGGACAGCAGTCAGGACATACCCTCTTCATAGGCAGTGCACTGAAAGACAGACTTCAATTTTGGATCATATTAAAGAAGATGGGACAAGCATTAGGTTGTTATTTCCTTGGATTTGTAGAGAGATATGTTTTCAAGTGTACTGATCTTGTAATTGGGATGATGTTTGTTTTCAGTAATTCTGAGTGAGTGGGGGACAAATGAAAAATACATTTCAGGCAGCATCTTATTTTACAAACTTAAAATCTACATACCTACATGAAACACCTTATCAGGTTAATTTCTAGTGAAATGAATAACTACCAGCACACATCAAACAGGCCGTTAAGCCACCTGTGACTGGCCTGGCTGAGAAAAAGAAAAGCTTTCCTGTGAATTATGATTATAACAATATCAGAATAATAATTACCTTTTCTCCACAACAGCATGTACACAGGAGTGTGAAAAACCCACTTCTTAACATGTCTGTCATAATTTACCATTTCAACCCTATCAAATACTCAGGACAGTATATGGCTGCTACAAAATGAAAATGCTCATTGCCATTTAAAACTGTTTTGACTTCAGTAGTACCCAGAGATCCTATGTAGGGCTGGGATGATAAACACACTCCAAGATGTGGCCAAGGGCCGAGGAACTGTTGTTTCAATGCTTCATGCTCTTGCTCCTTGACAGGGTCTCTCATAAAGCTACGTCTCCCAGGATGAACCACAGTATTGTAAGCCACAAAAGTTCACAGTAGGGGAATGAGCCAGACTGAGAAACCCTGGGGGGGATCTGAGAGAGTTTTTCTCATCTTCTTTTTTTTTTTTTTTTTTTCTTCTATTTACTGAATATTGTAATATTCAGTACAATGTTCCTGTATTAAACAAAAAGGATTGAAATTCTCCCTTACCCCTTCCCTCCCCCATGGCCTTTTTTTTTTTTTTTTTCCCCCAGAAATAATGTTGGGAATTTTTCCAAATATGCCTACATGGGTTAAAAGTCTCCAGTTAACAAACCCTGTTTTCAACCGCAATTATTCCTATCTGTACCATGTGTCACAAATATATTCCTTAAATAAAAATCAGAAAGTAGAGGGAGCTGCAAAACAATGTATGATGTCCTTTAAAAATTCAGAAGAGTGAGCGCAGTATTTGGCCATAAGAAAGGGATGGTCCAGAGTTCTTAATTTTTATGAGTTTGCAGAGAAGAATAAAAGGAAATGCTTGCACTTGCAAGCATTTAGAGGATACAGAAGTCAAATCCTCCAGCAAATGAGATACGCTGACAGAAAAACAGAGAATTCCCTTAGGTCTTACCTGGATCTTTCATCTGGAGATGTCAAAGTATTTCTTAAGGCTTTAAGAACTGCTTTCATACTGACATCTGGGACAGTCACTCCTTAAAATTAATTCTAGAAATATTTTGGCACAAAGCATCACAGAAGTTATGTCTCATAAATCTGGAGGTGATGGTGTTGTTTTAATTAGAGGAATGATAACGCTCTGCATAAAAAAACCAATTGTCTGAAAAGTAAAATTGTATATGACTGAAACTATTCACAAACTTCGGATAAATTCAGAAAGTTCTTTTTACACAAAGCTTTAATAATGATACACAGGGGACAGTGTAGCTGAGGAAGCACATGTAGAAAATAACTGTTTATTATTCAGTTGAACAGCTTGAAAATGTGGAACAAGTTCAGACAATGAAAATCTACTTCCTAGCAGAAAGGGGAACATGGATGAAATGGTTGCATGACTCAAGTAAAAATAAAGGCAAAGCAGAAAGCTGAGTGCATATTTAGCAACTCTACTTCAAACCCAAGTGCCTAAAACTGACAGCTCAGAAGAAGATGAGTCTGTATGCCATGGTATGAAATACTATGAGATGTGCAAGATGTTTTTGTGATTAATGAAGAGAATTTAGGAACCATTCAAATGCTTTAACTCAAAAGGACTTAAAACTGTATGGCTGTCTGGTTTAATTGTTGTGTAAGATGGGATTGGGTTAAAGAAATTATGCATGCAAAATAAAGACATAAGATGCTTTGAATTTTATTTTTATGTGTCAGAGTTACAAATGAGTTTCAGAGTAACCACTGATCATGCAATTCATAAGAGGAGTTAGGAGAAGTACAATGACTGTGCTGTGGAAGCACAATTGCAGCAGACTTCCTCTTGGGATTACTTTTGAAGTTTTAACTGGTAAACATAGATATATTTCAATAGGGTGTTTTTGTTTGTTTGTTTGTTTGGGGGTTTGTTTCTTTTTTTTTTTTTTTTTTACTCACAGATTCTTGAACTGACAGGTTAAGAGGAGGTATTCTTGTAATCTACCCTGATTTAAAGGCAAGACTAAGAGCAAATGTCAGTACTTTAACTGGACATGATAGAAACATAAGTCTGTACTGGATTTAGAGTAGGTTTGGGGACAGCAATGAAAGATGTAGCACTATGAAAAGAAAACAGTGGTGTTACATAAGATTTCTTATTTTCGTATTCTGAATGTTCATTAGGTGTGCTTTCAGTGTTTGTGTGAGAATTCCCAACAGGCAGAAGAGCAAGTGCCTCCACTGTGGTTTGGAGAGAAGCAGTGGCACTGAACTGACAGATAAGAAACCCAAAGGACAGTGGGAACAAACTGAAATTAAAAAGTTCATACTGCCCATGGGGGTAGCCAAGGAGGGTTATTGTGCAGTCTTGCAGAAGGGTGTAGGGCTGGGTGTCCTCCTCCCCACCCGATTTATATTTGGATAACAAACCTGGATATCACAGGCTCATAGATGCTGCTAAAAAAAACACACAACAACAAAATCTAAAAAAACAAACAAAAATCCCAAACAAAACCCAACTTAAAAAAACACCCCAAAATACAAGAAGTCTTTTATTTAATACTGCAGTGCTCTGTAGAAAACTAGTAAGATGTTAGTGTGGAAGGTGCAGACAAATATCTGTACAACAGCTGTTATATATCATATATTAGAGATAACCAAAAGACGTTAAATTGCTCTCTCAGTAAGAGATCAGTGAAAACAAAAGAGATATGGATGAAAAACAGGCTCTGAACTTGCATTGATTAGAACGTCACAAGTTTAGTCAGAATGAACTAATGTTAAAAAGTCACCTTGGTCAAGTGAAATGATTAGGTGGAAACATTTTTAAAGGGAGCAAAATGCTTGCTAAAGGGATATGACAGTCTGACAGAAAATAAGCATCTGGTAGCCAAATGAAGTGAGAGCAGCTACACAGAAAAAAAAAGAAAAGAAATGGAATATTTTAGTTTGGTTTCAATACAAGAGATCAATCACAGGGTTCAGGCTGGTCTTGCGGCAACTTGTTCTACAACTGTATTAGAAAAGGTGCTTAAGCACCCTATAATTTGAGCCCTGCTGCTCTTACAACAACACTAGAGGAAGGGAACTTAATGTTTTAAAAACTCTTTGGGAACTTTAGTATTTCATTGTTTTATTACGACAGACACAGTTTTCATAAAATGAAAATTTTCCCTAAATGAATTAGAAAATGATATGTGAGGTTTTCTCACCTGATCAAACTCAAGGAGCATCTTTTAAGTCAGGTGACTAAAGAACATTCATTACACCTATTGTCAGAATAGGATCCCATCCACCAAGGAGAGCATGGACCTGGCAATATAGACTATGATTCACAGAGTTCTCCAGTCCTGTTGGAGAAAATGGATCTGTGCTGAACATACCCTCATCCCTCCCAAAAGTTCTTGTCCTGTTGAGTGAAATGAGAGAAGTTTGCAAATGACAAAATATTTTGACTCACTTGGCAATGTCATACTTCATTTTGACATTTCTGAGGCACTTCTATGAAACTGAAGCCTTTTGTGAATCATTTGAAAATGTGGATTTTTCATTTTAATTCTGGATGCAAACAAACAGTGAAATACTGGAATTATCCATGAGGCGAAAATTGATTTTGGCCAGTTCTATTTCGTAATCAATTTAGTCACTGAATGGATTTTAATGATTTACAAACTTCCCAAGATATGCCAGATATTTTTTTTCTTTCTCAAGAAACGGTGAAATGACCTTGAGCATGGTAAAATGGGTGAATTTCTCTAATCTTAGACTGAATTGCAATGACCCTATCTAACTTTGGTACCTTTTGCTTTTTTTCCCCTGTGTAAGCATATTATATCTTGCTTAGTGGGAGCCATGAAGCACAGTTGTTCATAAAATGTAGTTTTTACACCACAAATTATTATATACATAACAGTAAGAGTAAGGTTTGCATATAGTCTGCCTTATCTGCTGCTAAGCAAGTGCATTTGGATACTTACCTAGAGCCCAGTATAAAATTTATCAGCTTGTCACTTTTCTTGGTTTCGGCCCCTTTCCTAGAGTGATTTCTTCCCTTGCTGTCAGACCAGACCTCCTCTAGGGGTAAGGAAGGAATCCTGGGTGAAATAATCATGTTTAATGGGCATTTTGCCCTCTTCTTATCAACATCTCAGGCAGTGCATTTGCTGAAACATTTCCTGGGTTGTCAGGAATGTATCTGCTTACACATCTGGCCTGCAGTTTTTATGATCTTCACTGGGCATGAAGCCAGTGTGTGTGCCCAGGCTAAGTTTATAAATAACATCACATATTGGTCTTTCTTGAAAGTTCACATTAAGGTTGAAAGTCTCGCCAGTTGGTATGTATACAGTGTCAGTGAACTCTGAAAATTGAAGCTGAGGATCTTGCTGTGAATAATGACAAGCCTAGACATGATCAATAGCCTTGTTCCAAGATGTCTGTGCACAGTTGGTGGTAAAATAGGCACACTTTATTTCCTCATATATCTGTTTAACTTTAAACCATGATGTGCATACATGTACAGATCAGATTTTGAATTTCATGCTGCATGTAGTGATTACAGATGATCACCTGAGTGGATCTCAGAAAAAGAATAGGGAATAGAAAAGCACTTGATTACTTAGCCTAGATCTTCTATAGCACAACAAAGGTCAGCAGAAAATTCACATCTGTTTTCTATAGGCTGTTCTGGATTTTGCTTCTATTGTTGAATAGCAGAAACATTAATTTAAAACTGATCTAACACTGTGCAAGTATAAAAGTACACGATCAGAATGAGAGTCAGGGGAAAGCTTCAATAAACATTTTATCTTTGTAGAATGGTTTCTCACATTTTTAACCTGTTCTAGAAATGTGAATGTAAATTTAATGGGAAAAAAGACCATATGGCAGAAGGAGATTGCAAATAGGTCCTGGCAGAAAACACAAAAAATCTTGTGGATCTTTTCACAGAATTGTGAAAAAATGAAACAATCTCTTTTTTCAGAACAGCTCTAAGATTACGATGTGCTATAGCTGTATCGATGAGACTGTGATCAAGGTAATGACTCAGTGAGATGTCTTGGATTTTGGTTTTTGTGTTGTGTTTTTTTTTTTTTTTTTCAGGATAGCTATTAATGGAAGAAGTCCTAAAGACAAGTGCTCGTTGACCAAAGGCAGGCTAATTCACAAAGATCAATGGTCTGACAGCCCTCATCTATCATCTCGGACATGTGTGCATGGTAATCAATGGTCATCCATCTCTTTCCTGTAAGTCGATTAATCTTTTAAATTTTGTAGGCTTTCTACCCTGGTGTAATGCTTTTTATAATAACCTGCACAAGCTTTTCTTTTCAAATAAAATTAAAAAAAAAAAAAAAAAAAAGACGAAACTATCTAAACTGTGTATGATGTAGTTCTTCAAAGTATAAAGGGAATAACTCTTTGAGGTGTGAAGTTAGCTCATGGCCATTTCTTCTTTATGTTTTGAGGCCACACAGTTTTAAATGCCTTAACCTGTAATCATTTTAAGCTCAGTTAAATAACAGAATTTTAGAACTGAGTGTATGGTTTATGAAAATGAACAAATTAATCTTGTGGAATAGCATAAAGAGCCAGTGTTGTCAGATGGGATTGGTGCAGTCTTGAACTTGCAGTAAGATCTGTATCTTACAGAGGAAGAAATATTATCTGTAGTCTGTCTGAAATAGGAGAAGGAATTATGTTAAATGCATGTACCTCTGAACATTTAACTTGGGAATAGAACTTACCATCCTCCTGGTAATGTTAGATCTCTATCTTGATCAGATGAACCTAATCAAATATCCTTCAAGACAGACCTTCAGCTAGATGGAATAAATGGCCACCTGACAGTTTGTAAGATATCTTGACATGAAAAGAGCAAGAGTTGTCCTTGGAATATCCCCCCAAGTACAAAATACTTAGAGAAAGGTAGTATCTTGCTGATGATACAACTTATGCAATCTTAACTGAAAGACTTCTCAGCTGGAAAAAAGTAGAATATACTTAGTTAAATTATCATCTTGCACAAGGCAAAAAATTCCTCCTAATTTTGTTTATTTGTTTTGTTTTTGTAAAAAAAAAATTTCTTCAAAACCTGTAGTATCAGCAGAAGATTCTAAAATTAGATAAAAATCAACCTTCTTTATTAGTAGTCTCATTTTCACTAGTTTCTCTCTGATATATCTTACTGTGTTCTAGTGCATCAGGTTTTTGTGAGAACAACCTGTTCTCATTGTGTTTTTGTAAACACTCTGCTTAATGCAGAGTGAAGATGGATGGAATGATATATAGTATGTTGATAGAAAAAAAAATTGTAATTACAATTTACTAAGTAGTTTACAAATGTCTAGCATTTTTATACTACTTACTATATTACTACATTTTTGTATATAGATTTTGATTTTTAAAAAGTTAAGTTCTTCAGGAGAAAAACTGTGGAAATTTATCCCAGGAAGATTGACCACAGTTGTCTGAGTTCTGTCATAAAAAATTGGAAGCAAAAAAATTATTGTTGAAAATATGTGAGCAGATATTTCCTGTAGGTATTCTTTAGTACCTAAAGTCAGATGTGTCCCTAGTGATCAGTATGACTGCAAAATGTAGACAGCAGGCTGATGTTATTCATCCAACAAATTTTTATCACTTTCTGAACTAAACTCCTCACATAACTCAGGAGTAAGCTAATGCATAACTAAAAAAAACACCAGAAAAGCCACAAAAAAATAAGCCTCATATCTTGGTTAGTATCTCACAGGAAGACTGGCAAAACAAAGAACCCAAATCTTCCAGGTCTTGGTTCTGTTCCATAATAATTTTCACAGAAGACAAGTGTCACTATGCAACTGCCATTCAAGATAAGTGGAGTCTGCATTTCATTTTGACTCTGGGGTGTCGATGTGCTGATTAGTTTTCTGATACAGCTTGGTTGTCAACATTTAAAACATTTCTTGGAAGAAGAAAAATAATTTTGAACAGAAGGCATTCTGTTATACCTATATTTATACATATTTCCCTGCACCCTCAAAACCCAGTTATAAAGCGACTTATTGGAAGAGCTGTCACCATCACCTTGGAAACTGGTCCATTGACAGCATGTTTCAATCAGTCGTCTCTCACAAGTATATAGCTTTTTTTTTTTTTTTTAAACATGTTTGAATACTTTGAATGCTTACCCTGAAAAAGGGAAAAAACAGGCTAAATTCAGGATCGACATTTTGGAGGGTGACATCTCTCATCAAACAGAATAGCTGACTTTTTTTTTTTTTTAAATGATGTAGGTCACAAATTTGTAATCAGGGTGCTTGCATGAGAAGGAGAAGTTCCAGTCTGTGCTTCATGGGCTGCTTCAGTTTCATGTGAAACAGTCATTGATGATGAAGTTATGTACCTAGTATCTACTCATCAAGACACTTTTAGTGTCTCAATTTTTGCCCTACTATGGGAGAGTGCCTTCTTTCCAGAATGGTGGGTAGCTTTAACATTCTCTTGGGAGACATGCAGCTGCAAATCCCTTTAGGATGAGGAATACAGGGAAAGTGGTTCTCCTGCCTTTTTGAAAAGTGATCTGTTTATGTAAAAGGGGTAAGGCCATGTCCTACGGTAGCTGTGCTCTCCAAGGGAGAAAAGAAGCCGGTTGTTTTGTCTTCATAAGGGAAGAATTAAACCTCTGATTTGGAGAGAGCAGGTTGTCTTTTGTTTGCACTGCACAGAGCATGTGGTGCATGAGAAAGCATGGTGTTTAAGACCTGCCCACATCAGTCTTGTTACACTAGATGCTCATAACCTCTGGGATGCCCAAGGGAGATCCCCAAGTACCTGTCTCAGCATTACAATTTCTTTCTGGAACTTTGACTCCTCAAACTGGTTATTTCAGTGCTCGCCATTGCAGACTAAACCCCGTTTTGGAATTGGGCTTTAATCAATCAATACTTGAGGCTACAAGGCCTGATCTCAGATCAGGACCACCAAATACTGGTTACAGGTTTTTGCTTATGGATAAGTAAAATGATGTGTTAGAAGGGCATCCAGAAGAAAAATACATAAAGACATCAACTTTCTTGCTAAAATATCCAAACTTTTTCCATTGAAATAGTACTGAATTAAAGTGGTTTAAGGCCTATTATGAGTGAAGTGCATGTTCTGTGTATTTTTCTGGGGATATCACTAACATGAGGTATTTCTGAATTTACTATGACTTCTTGTATAAGTAGCACCTAAAATGCCTTACAGAAGGAAGAGTTAAGGAAATATATATATTTGCCTTTTCTAATTTCACTAGTATGTCTTGGCAGTGCTTTGTGCATGGTCAGATTTAGTTTTCATTACAAAGTCAATTACTTGATCTCTTCTTTTATGTGCTGGTCTTTTAAAAAGCAACAGGGGACAGACGAAGATTTTAAAATATGATTTTAAATCCAGAGAAATTGTCAAGGGGACTCAGCAACAGGTAAAACTTTCACAACTGCTTTAAACCTTGTGTTAGATCCGGCTCTTTTTCAACTTTATGGGATTTGCGGGCAGATCCTTGACTGAGGCATCTCTGTGTGGCTTGGGGGGACTCACTGTCTTCATTGCCTTTGCAGCTCAAACAGTTGCACCTGTATATGAAAATATACATGACTCCAACATGATCTCTGTCAAGCCATGGGGCCCAGCCTACTTCCAGGGCACACTGTCAGCTTCTGTGCTGCCAGTTGGTTTTAGTGGCTTTCTTGGAAACCTCCCTCAGATAAGGTGAGCTGTGAAAGTGTTGGTGAATTTAGGCAACCTCACTATGCTCCAGGGTACACATCCTCCTTCTAGGGTGGTTGTTCCCAAAGGAGTGGTTAAACTCCTTATGGATTCAAGCACCTATGCTACTCTTTGGGATGACAGGTCACACAGAAAGGGGGTCACTGTTGGAAATCACTTGAGGTGCTGTGTTAGAGTGTTAGGTTCCTTCTTTGCAGGTCAGGAGCTCTATGAGATGCAGTGCTTCACCCAAAATCAGGAATCCCAAATCGTGGTCCCATAAAGTCCTTGCAATGCAGAGGTAATGCCCTGAACCAGGGTCTTCCAGGTGCCCTCACTGAGGCGAGAGAGAGGAGTCCTCTTAGAATGGTGCAAAGAAAGGAGCCATTTCTTGCTAGCTGGAAAAGAGAACACAATGCACTTGTCCTGCTCAGGGATCCCAAGAAATTGAAAGGTTCATTATCCTACTCCCTTTCCCCACCAGCCAGTGAAAGACAACATCCTTCAGATCCTCATCCTGCCATCCACCAGAACAAAAATTAGCAGATAGCAAGTTCCCCTGACCTCCAAGGCAGACAGTCTCTGGATACAATACTCCTTTAAGAGTTTTACTCAATCTGCACGTGAGCTCAATCTGCCCATAGAAGAATTTCCATTTGTGCAGATGGTATCATTTGGCAGATCACTCTGATGTTGGCAGCATCACAGGGGTCATATTTGTGCACAGATGGACTGTTCTTCATCTGTTTCTTTATTGTAATAGACCCAAATAGGTTTTCCCACAATAGTACATATGCGCATTACAACTCTCCTTGCTTCCTGTCAGACAACTTATTTAGTGAGAGCACAAAAAATTTCTCTCTCTCTCTCTTTCTCTTTGTTCATGTATCAAGTCCTCTTTGTTTTGGGGATGCAGGGTGACTAAGAATCAAGGATCTCTATATTCCTGAGACATAAAATCTGGTGGCATCACCAAGATGGTATTCAGAGTAGTGCTGTGAGTTTAGGATATATAGATTTTGGGTTTTGGTAAATATTTTTTGCACAATGCACATATTTATTACAGCTCCCTCGTAAACCAAGAGCACTTTCAGCTGACATGTGAAAGGACAGTTGGAGGGACTGGAGAGGCTGGGGAATCAATAATTAAAAACTAGAGATCTTGAAATCAGAGCAATGATCTGACTCTAGTAGTAATGACCAGAAGCTGTTACCATTTGACAGCTGCTTAGAAAATTATGCTAAATGAACTCTTTTTTAGTGGTGAGACTTTTATTTTTTTTTAAGCACCTATTGTCAGTCTCGCTTGCAATCTTAGTGTGGCAGCAATGAACTGAGTATGTAGCTTTCAAGAGTTGTCCTACCAGAACTGGTTTATGGCACAGCAAAAGGACATTTTGGAAAACTTACATTGCTTCTCTTTTGCTTTACACAGTCACTTGCTTTGTTAATAAAAAACTTTATCCCTGCATGCCTTATATTTTATTAATGATGAACCTGCTGTCTTTTGATGAAACATTTTCAGTCTACATTTTGGTATCAACTTTGTCTTTTCCTTCTCACTTGCTAGTCTAATCAATTTATTCTAAACTTAGATATCACAGGTAGTGAAAATATTTCGGCATGGGCATTGTTTGCTTAGTACAACCATTAAGGAGTTTTCACTGTGTGTAAATGAGATCAAAATAGCTAGGGATCTTGCACAGTGAAATTCTTTACATTTAGGTGCCCAGACTCCTAAATATAGTATCTCAGTAATGTAATTTTTATGGATGAGACAGCATATAAAGTACTCTTTTTTTTTTTTTTTTTTCTCAAAAAGAGTACTGGTTCAAAGAAAAGTAGTTGCTCATCATGTAAACATTACTGAAAAAAAAACCAAAACCTATGCTTATTTACTGATTTATTTTTAAACTTTTGACAGCCTAGTGAACAAAAAGCATAAACTGGGTACCAGATGAAGTATTTTGAATCAAATTAGGAAGAACCTGTGAGTGAAATTCCAGTAACAACAGTTAAGTCACTTCTTGGCTATACTGGGTAACAGGGAGAATTAAATTGCTGACTGCAGTTAAATATACAGGTTACTTGGGAAATCAAAAAAACTCAAAACCAACAAACTTTAATTTTATATCCATCTGGTAAGTCTTCATAATCAGTCCCTAATTATCTTCTTGTTAATACATTTCTGGTCACTCTGACACCTTAGGAATTTTTCTATGAATAGATTTCTTGCCCAAGGCTGTGGAAAATTATATATGCTGCTATACATGCTTGGATACAGCTGGTTTCTGTTTTGGGGTCTTTTTCTTTTTCCATCACAGTTACTGAATGTATCTACAGAAATAGCTGCACTGAATTTTGCTTTTTCAGTATGATTCTGGAACTTGAAAAGCAATTTAAACCAGAATTTTCCTAGAAGAATAGCAGCTACATGAAGCAAAATAAAAAGAGGGATGACATTTTTGATGTAGTTCTGTAGCACGTTATCATATGATAACACGTTGGTGAAGAGATAAGAGATCAAACGTTAAAATGGTTGTGATGCTGGAGATTTTGGCTTGTTTTGAGATAATTTAGTGTTTTCTTCTTGAACAAGGGACAAATCTTTCCTCCTGATTTTGAAAGGCATATGACAGGGTGTTTCAGATTCTGGAGGGTTTGCTCTCTGCTTAGCTCTGTCTGATGCAATGCAGTAGGAATTTCAGTCAGCACATTTCTGGCTGATTTCCCCAGATTAGTCTCTAACAGCTGAACTTCTTTTCCAGAGTTTGGAGGTTTAAGCAGTTTGTGAAGCTGAACAGGAGAGGACTTTCACAGAGGGACTTGTTACAGATTAGTTGTACAGGTTCAAATCAGTAAGAAAGCTGACACCAAGGCCTCTCACATACTATATTTATATTTAATAAATGTATTTGTAGGAGATGGATTCTAGAGAAGATCTTATTGTCTCTTTTCATTCCCCAAATACTGAAATTATAATCACACTAATAACTGAATCCTAAACCCCAAAGAACACTACAATATGTGCAGTGTACTGGCATAGTAAAATACCAAAATATTCTTCTGCCCACCAGGAGGGTGGTTTAATAACTCAAGATACGTGTATCCTTTTCTCTGAGGATGAGTAGCAGCCATGCTGGAGTTGAACTGTATGATAAGTAAGAACAAGCACAGGCTGATGATGCTTTTATCACAAGAATTAAAATGATCAGCAAACACCAGTTTGTAGATCTGGGTTTGTAAAGTCCAATCTCCAAACCCCAGTTGGCAACAAAGCAACTTGCACCTGCTTGCTCAGTCCCCCATAGATACCATTCTGCAGTCAAAAAAGACAACTTGAAATTAAATATTGAGCAAAAAGTTACTTGTCCTGTGAAGTAACTTTGAGATCTATGTGCTGTGTCCGTGGTAAGTACTTCCCATCATAGGACAAAATAAGATTCAAGACCATCTAAGGGACTGTAATGTGCACAAGTCCCTGGGACATGATGAGATACATCCAAGGGTCTTGAGGGAACTGGCAGATGAAGTTACTAAGCCATTCTATCATATCTGAAGAGTCAGGGCAGACTGGGAAAGTTCTGCCATGGTTTAACCCCAGCTGGCAACTAAGCATGTAGCCAGTTGCTCACTTTCCCCTGGTACAATGTGGGAGAGAATTGGAAGGGTAAAAGTGAGAAAACTTGGGTGTTGAGATAAAGGCAGTTTAATAGGGAAAGCAAAAGGTGCACACGCACAAGCAAAGCAAAATAAGTAGCCAGCCACCTACCGACAGAGAGGTGTTCATCCATATCCAGGACAGCAGAGCACCATCACACCTAAAATGCTTGAGAAGAGAATTAACTCCAGACATGCCCACTCCCTTCTTCTTCCTGCAGCTTTATGTGCTGAGCACGATGCCATATGGTATGGGATATCCCTTTGGTGAGTTGGGGTCAGCTGTACTGGCGCTCCTTCTTCCCAGCTTCTTGTGCACTCCCTGTCTAGTCACTTGTGGGGTGGGGTAGGAGCAGAAAAAGTCTTCTGTAACCACTGCTCAGAGATTACAAAAACAAGTTTTACCTATGGAGCAAGGCCTGTGGAGCAGAGTCTGTCTGGTCTGCATGACCTGATCAGGCTTTGTGCCTGGCGTGTGCCACTCAGTGCCCGTGTAATGATGGGAAGGACTGGAGCTGAAGAGGCAGACTAAGAACTGTTGGGCTAGAGACAGAGTGCTCACAGTACACTGAGAGAGCACCTGAATAGCACATTTTAGGACATATGAAACTCCACTCGTGGGAATCACTGCTGATAGGGATGTTTCTACGGTCCCTACTGAGCTGAGCAAAACCCTGCTGGTGCATTGAAATGTGGCTACTGAGGTTTGTCCATAATAGCTGTGCTGTTTCTTCACTGCCTCACTTTTCCTACAAAACAAAGAAGGGGCTCTGCGCAACCTGAAATGCTGGTGGGCACTCACAGTAGGGGTTCACTGTTGGTCTCCAGCTTCTTTTCTGTATTGTCAGTACTTCACTTGGGATGTGATGTATGGATTCTTAAAGGCAGTGGAAGAGACACCTCCTGCTTTACAGTGGCAGGATGAGACAGGAAAACCAGTCATAACAAGCAAAAGGAGCACTTTTTTGAGTTCTACAGTCTTTGTGAAAGTGAAGGTAGTCAATCTTGTGCTTAAATTTTGCCAATAGGAGTTACTTTGTAAAACACTCCAAAATGGAATACAGGCCTGAATACATGATGACTTCACACACACTAAGTCAAGTTGAAGTAAATGAGAAGTGAACCCATGGTTTTTTGCTGCAAAAGTCTGAGATATTCTGATAGACACCCAAGACAAGGATTTTAGTCAGCTGCCTATTTACATCTTAGAGAGGGGAGGTTGGGGAAAAAAATTGGAAGATAAATGTAACTAGCATCATAATGGTGAGATTTATCAGAATTTCCATTATCATAGCCTGTTTACAGGTTGTAAATATTCCCTCTGGGTTGAGACTTAAAATTCAAGGTCATACACAGGAAATTATATTTATCTTTGCTAAATTAAAACATTGGTTCAGCAGCTTTAAAAAACTGCAATCACAAGAAAATCCTCAGAGTGCAAGAAGTTCAGGTACTTCTGGCTTTTTTTTTTTTTTTCCCAATCTACATTTTCTTTCTGCCTAAAAAATGTGGCATATGCTGGGTATTTTAAAGCCTTGACCTGTTACTCTGACATTAGTAGTAGAGATATATTGAAAAGTAATGGAATGAAAGTCTTTCACCTATGAATGTATCTTTTCTTGATGACATTTTCTGTTATTTTGCTTTTCGAGCTCCATAGGGTTCAGTGTTCCTTCTTTATATTTATAAGAGGGTTTTGTTATGCAGAAGTCTTATCACTATTCAAATAGAGTAATTATTTGGTTCATATTAACATTTCCTTTCCTACACAATAATAAACATATCTTTAAACTTCTCTATTTTTAAAGATAGTGTAGAAATTAAAATGCACTTAATGATTCCATATTTGCATGCAAGTTGTCAGGATGAAGGAGAAAATGAGGATATGCTAAACACTATGTAATTTTCAATTACATATATATATATGTACTATTTTTATAAATGTCTTCCAATATTTTTTGACTTCTGATAGCAAGATTTATTGTTCTGATACAAGAACAATTAAAAAAAAAAAAAAGAACTGAGAGTAAAGAGGAATTTGAAGAATCTGTGAAACTGTTTTATAATATTTTATGTGGTGGATTCTGCTCTCACCCTTCAATGTGGAATGAAGGAAGTTACTAAGGAACACCCTAAAATTATAGATACCCCATAGCCAAGTACTGGTTTTGAATGAGGCCTTTCATCTCTTGAAGACAGTTCAGAGGTTTCACCTTTGCATTGATTCAGTGATAATCATTGCCTTCATAGGTCATAAAGATGTGGTGTCTCCTACCTTCAGCAGCTGGCAGATTTTTCCCAAAGTGTTATTTCCTCAGCTTTGCTGTAGGTGAAAAATTTAGTCTGTAAAGTTTCAGGTGTTGTAGTTTTAACAATATACTTTTTATGACTATCAAAGCTTTTGATTTAGTATATGTTTATGTTCACTCATAGCTGCTGACCTGCCTGAGCTACCATTAAAGTATCATACACCTTTCATAGAGCTTATACAACAATGCCTATTTTAAAATTAATTTTAAGTTGCAAATCCTACAGTATATTCATATCCCTGGCATCTTTGGCAATAATGTGAGTTCATTTAGAGATGGGCAGGATGTGCCAGGTACAGGCATTCAATTTATATGCCTTAGTTGTGAGGTTAATTCTTTGTGTCTTCATGTTATAATCAATACTGAACAGGAGAGACTTCCTAAAGGACAGCTTTGATCCCTCGAATTAGGGATCTACTCTGAACTGCTATTCAGAGAAGACTATTTCTCTATACTAGTTGTCTACAGAGACTAGCCAATTGACATAGGCATGGAGATGCATTCTTGGATTTAGGAGATACCACTGTCCCTCTGTGACACCTGTAAGAATCCATCATAGTGCAAAGACAAGGGCCCATCATAGAATGGTGATTAGCAGTCTTAGAGCAAACTAAGCTAAAATTTCCTAAATATGAAAGCCATGGTCTAGAAATGGTGACTATTCAAACGGTACTAGAATTTTCAATGGAAAGACAAGGAAAAGTTCATATGCCTTCTTGTTCTTGTATAACAAAGTAGTCCTAGGGAATTCATCCTGAAATTTATGTTATTATTGTTGTTAGCCTGTAATATGTACCTAAAAACAAGTACTATGGAGAAGGGAAGATATATGTAAATAAATTCTTAAAGAGCAGGGAAATGTTTTTCAGAATTGCTTGATGCAAATGCTGTGGTAGAACAAAGGTCAGCTTAAGTTACATCAGACCTTCGGGTTCTTGTTTCAAGTTAAAATCGATTTCAAGCAAAACCAAATGAAATCATGCTGAGAGAAAGGCCACAGAAATATTTCAACACTACACTGTACCATAAAGTGTTATCTGATCTTCCATATCACAGAAGTTATTCAGTTGGTCTATTTGGATATTTTATTAATACTCAATATTTCAAATTAATGGATTATGATAAGAAAGATCAGCCCCTTTTAATTAAAAATGGTTCATGCTAAGTCAACGTTTCATATTTTCAAGGCAGGTTTTTACAGAAGTAATTATAATATCTGGACATCTTGTAGTGAGCTGTGGAATTAAGTATTTTGTTTTTCATTTAACTTTCCCTCTTTCTTAAAAGAGAAAGAATATTTCTTTTTTTTTTTTTTTTTTCTCTAACAGATACTTCTTTGGCTGTTTGTGTGGACACCATGCCAAGACCTCTCAATACAGACCTACAATATAAGGAAATGCAATAATTTCTTCAGTAAAAAACTTCCAAAGAGTATGAGGGGAATACGAGGTGAAATGAAATACTGCAGAAAAATCCACTTCAGAGCTCCCACTGAATTCCTCTAAGGCCAAGATTTCATAGTTTTGCCAGGTCATGTCGTGATAAACACTGAAATGATGCTCAGTTTGCAAAGCTCTTTTACTGTTCAAACGGCCTCTGGAACTTTTGATACATTTAATAAGAAACGTAATGAATGAATAAAATAAAGGTCAGGGAGAAAACACACCAAGCTGACAAATTCTCTCCAGCAGCTGAAATTGCGTTGTGTGTGGGCTTTTAAATAATTATTATACATACACGGGCAAATTGGCCTAGTGAATATGCTGCAAAATTGCTAATGATGAACATCTTAGCCCAGGCTCGAATGCTGCTGTAGGTTAACGTTTAGTGTACCCAGTGACTGGAATGGTGATTCTCCTGGGCAGAAGGTGGCAGTTTTTGGCCAAGTAATGTCAGGGCAAACATGAATAACTGAGAAAAACAGTGTAGTTGCAATAACCCACCTAGGCCACCTCATGGTTGTATTGTCATAGTTTCACTGACACCTTCCTGAGAAAGAGGTCAGTGTGGATCAGAGAAACATCTACTCTTCCCACCAGAATCTTAATTAAATAGTCAGTCACTTTTACAGATAATTCTCAGAAAAACAGAATGTCTTCAGTAATTCATAATACAATGTTTCTGGCAAAAATAGAAGGTGTATTTTAAAGATACTAACAGATCTTTTCCATCCTGCTGGCAGATATCAGTTATTCTGGAAAAGCACTGTGCATGTTCTGTAGATAATATGCTAATATGAGGGACTCATTATCCACATGATTATAAGTATGGTAGGAGAAACTGTCTCAGGACAATGGCTTGGATCAAGAAAACTTGAGGAAAGAAATTTTATAAGCAATAAAACCTGGAAAGGTTTGAGCTGATCTTTTGCTTTCCTGCTTCCTCCCTGTTATTAATAAACTCACATCTTAGGAGAAAAGAGATTAGGCTCTGCTGCAAGAACTATGTTTCTGAGCAGGCCAGAAAAGACACCTATTTATTATCCTAAAAACAGTATTAAGAGATGAATCACCAGTTAGTCAGCTTATGTACACATTTACAGTTCCAGAAAGCTGAGGAGCAGTAATGCCAGTTGTGAACCTGAACCACTGACTTATAAAGGGGTTTAGAGTCTTACATGGAAAATTAGGCAGTCAATGGATGAAAGAATAGTATTATAGAATACATAAATGCTTCAGAAAATGGAAAAAAATAAGGAACGAATATGGCAAACAGAAGTAATTTTGCACTGTTCTAACGAGATTCTCCACTATTGCCTTTTTTTCCTCATAAGCTTTTTTCAAGATATGCTGTTAATGTTGGTATACCTGATCTGGTATGCAGGCATCCGAATGTAGGTCCTCATTTGCTGTACTGATGCTGACTGTGAAACTATGGAACAGTAAAGACACAAGCCTGGCAGAAAACGTGTTGGCATGTGGAATTATGTATGTTGCCCATGGACTCCCAGGTGAGGAAAGTTCAACTCTTCCCGGCTGAGTCCAATTAAGAGGGTAGGGCAGCATATGAAAGCAATGAAGGAGGAGGAAGCTGGATAACGTGGTGGGAGGTCCAGGGGAAGGGCAGAGGGAGTGTTGGAGGTGTTTTGCCTCCTGGCTGAGTCCAGGGAGAGGAGCTGAGGGACTCATCAGCTGACTTCTCTGAAGGAGGTTGGGAACTTGGACAAAAAAACAAAAGCTGAAGACTAGGGAGATAAAAGATTAACTCCTCAACTCTCTAAATGAGATCTAGTGAGCAAAGGGACAAGTAAAAATGCAGGCAGCTGATGTTTAGGAGTGTTGGTGAAGTGTGCTGCAAGGAGGAGCTGTTGGTGGAAGGTGGTTTTGCTTATTGGCCTGCATGACTGTGTGCATCACAGTGCCCCAGGCAAGAGCCCTGGAACTGGGAAGGTACCAGAAGTGTCAGAGTATTTGAACTGGGCCCAACTTGCTTTATGTGAGGGCATGTGTGAAATAGATGCTTTGTGGGCTTTCCTGAGCCAAATGTTTATGATGTGGTTGAAAGGAAGTGAATGTTGTGACTGGGTGGTCCTTTCCAGTTCCATCACTCATTTGAGATTCTGAAGGGTTATACATGTGTTATGTGTATATATATATATATATATGTATACTCTGCAATACTGAGGAAAGAAAAAATTTCCCAGTAGAATGTTAATAGAGATAGGAAACCTCCAACAGGATAGGTGGATTGGCAAAGAGTACTTAGCCAGCTTATAAGTAAGTTATATGTAATAGTTTTAGGGGAAATGTTACCAAACTAAGACTGGGCAGTTTCAGAAAAATTGCCAGTCTTATCATGAAAGTTGTTCTTGTGGCATCATTAGTTAATGAAGCATATTCTCGGAGGAAACTTCCAGTTTTATTCTCTTCTCAATTACCTCATTATTTATACTTATCTAATGCCAAAATCCACTCCCTGTATACCCCATAGGCATCTTTTGCTTGGTCATTGACCAATACAGAACAAAACTGGACTCCCTTCCCCACAAAGGTTACAGATTAGTTATAGACAATGATAAATGTGTTTACTTCTGTGTGTCTCTCTATTAAATGTGTGGCTTAGGCAGTTGTTGAAAGCTGCCACAAGTCTTTTAGTAGATTTTACTGTGAAGCAGGAATCTCTATAGGTCTAGAAAACATAAATGTTAGCTGTTCCCAACCCTCAACCACTGTGTGTGTGTGGGGGAAATCCCATAACCCAAGAACTATAACAAACGAGTATAGGAAAAAAACCCCAACCACTAGTGCATCCTACTTGTCCTAAAGAAATAATACCTCCCAGTAAACATATTTACTTTATTTTGTTAGTACTATCCCAATGACCTCTGTCTGTTGTTGTCTGTTATTTAGGTCTGTGTTTATCCAAGTGAGTGCCCAGTGCCTCTAGGTAGCCCCACTAATGCCAGCAGCACTCTGAATAACTCTTTGGAGAATGAGGGCCTAAAATCAGCAAGAGAAGGACTTTTTTGCAGGGAAATGGGGAGGATGAAAGGTCAAGTTTTCCATCAGATTTCACTATATATTAGGAAATAAGGGAATACTGTTAAATCCTATGATGACTTTTCTTTTGCAGTGAAGGTGATACTGGTTGAAGGAGAAACCTGCTACTGCACTTAGCAGAAATTCCCAAATAGTACTTGAGACTCTTGTCTGGTACAAGGGAAGAACAGTGAATGGTTGAATTTGATATTGACAGACAAAAGCTTCAGAAACACAGTATTAGAAAGAATTTCTGCATCGCTTCTGTCATCGTTTGGCTTCATAGCTTATCCTGCATCAGTGCTTGGGTGTTAGTGGGTGGAGTTTCTGAGGGCTGCAATGGCATTTAAATGAACAGCTAGAAAGGTGACAGTCTGGAGGCCTTCTTGTTTATCATTTGTTTTCCACTGGTATATCATCTCCCAGCACTGCAAGCCTGAATCACCTCATGGTCCTGAGACATTTGCTTCGGACTTTAGGTTCCCCTTCTTGCTGTGATGTTGTCCACACTGTGATTTGGGAATGCTTGCTTTTAGCAGTCGCACAACACAAATAAACAACATACATGAAAGTTTGTGTGAGTAACTCTGCATTGCAGTGTTTAATATTCTTCAACCTGCTGCTGAGAGGCAAGCCAGTCAGAATATATCAAAACCAAACACAGCACTGGCAAGATTAAACAGCAGTGGATTTGCACATGTAATAAACCTGCTATGTTGAGTTTAATCCATGTGTAATTGGGAATAGATAAGGCTGAAATTGAATGACTGCACAGGAACTGCCTCAGATGGAGGAGGGGAGAGGGGGAGAAGCCTAGTGCAGGGAGCTGAGAAGGCTCTGCAGCCCCTGGTTTGTTATGTCGATTTTAGAATAAGGGGTGGGTTTATGCTGTTTTACTGTGAAGGGCATTAGAAAAATGGTATGATGCTGATGAGCCACAAGTACAGTAAAGGGCTTGGCTATTGGAGAACTTCAGGCATAAACAGGTTGTTTTCCTCCCTGGGCTATGGGAGGGACGGTTCTAACTGGGCTTAGTGTCAAGAAATGCTGCCGATGTTTTCAGACTGTCCTTATCTGACCAGTCTGACTGTAATACAGTAAGTAAAACCAAACAGTGAGAATAAAATAGCTGCTACACTATTGTTCTGCCTTTCCCCCATCATCTCTATTTTTCCATTTAGAAAGGAAAAACTCATGAATGATCCAAACTCCTCCCTTTCCACTTCAAAAATCATAGTACCTTGGCCAGTCAGTATCTGTGTTGGCTTTGACTCTATTTCCTGCTAAATGCTTGGCAAAGGAATGTGATGTTTTCCTCTCTTTCAGCTTCCTTCACAAACCTGTTGGTATTTGTTGGATTTGGATTTTACTCCTATGAAATGCATGAATGAATAACTTTTCATGTGTTTTGAAATACATGAGAAGATGTATATTAAAAAAATATTTTCTTATCTTGTGGGATGCAACTCTTTTTATGTAGTTTCCCCCTGTAAAGAATATCTAATTCTCTTTAATTCCCATTCTCAGCTGTTCCTCTTCATTGGCTCTTACTAGGGCTCTTGCTAATGAATCACTGATGATTTTTGTAGCTCTGTTACTGTCAGACTTGATGCCATCTTGTCTTTTAGAAAGGCCCTCTGCTGAGCTTTCTGTCTCTACCCCATCCCTGTTGTCTTACTCCTGTGCTCATCCTCTCTCCTGTACCTCTGTAGCCCTAAATGTCTGATCCCCTTTTTGTCTTTTGTGTTTCCTTTTCTGTGATTTATTTCACAGTTACCTGCTGCACACAGCAGCTCAAAACAGGCATTAAATGCATGCACAGACAATCTTTTCCACTTATGCTTAATAGACCTGGTAGGCTTGTAAGGACATTCTTAGGCAGTAACAGAAAGATTTAACAGATCCTTTAATATGTTTAGCTCAAATCCAGACAGCCCACCCTAATTTTCATCCATTACAGACACTAGAGGATCAAAGGGCCAACGTTTATCACACAGGACGTTGTTTTCCTCAGTTGTGCTTTTTCTAATTCATTTAGTACGGTCCACTTTTATGTGAGCATCAGATTTTGGCACGATTTTACATGGCTCCACAGCATGTGACTGTGGAGTTGGGACACTTTTACCAACTTAGCAGACACCAGAAAAAACTGGAAAAAACACAGTAATTCATCAGTTGGCAAAGCTGGAGTTGGGCTTGTTTTGCATCTCCTGGACACAATGGATCTGCTTGGGATGGCACAGGGAAATTGGCTCTGGCCCTGACCAAGTGCAGAAGTAGAGGATTTTTTAGTAGTTTGATTCTATTTGCACTTTCCTATGTGATGTTGTCTCTGCAAAAATATTCCTAGCTGTGAGTGTCTGAGTCCAGAAACAGTGTTTCTGACAGCCCTTACTCAGCTGCTGCTCAGTTGTGTAGGTACCGCTTTTTTTCATTTTGATTTACAGAGGTATGCCTGAAGCATGAAGTTGTGCCTCTAAACACAATGAATCACCTCAGTCCAGACTGGGAATAAGCGATTCATTGTCCTCACAGTGAGACTCATTAAGGGTGTGAAGGCAAAGTGATTTTTCCGCCCATGTCTTTTTGGATGTGTGTGTGTCAATTGAGTAGGTGTTCCCTGAGGTTACCCAACATGCAGTGACAAAACCAAGCTGTTTGGAAATGTGCTCAGGACCCCTGCTTGCTTTCAAACTGTAAGAGTGCAGCTTTAGCCTCCTTGTTTTACATCTATAGTGGCCAAGGTGGTGGGGAAGTTTCAGGATGGCAAGGATGGATGAATGGATGCTCTCATGACCTCTCCAGCATGCCTGACCCTCAAGCTGGACAGCTGTGTTGCAAGGACCATGCAAAACATTTGAAGTTCTGTTGCACAATTTTTTGGCTGAAACTATGGGGCAGGATTTTTAAAAGCTACTCTCTCCTCTTCTCTTATGGTCTATGTGTTTACTAATGGTTTGAGTACAAGAACTGCACAAGCATTTTGCAAATGGGTCGTGCTTAGCAACAATTACAATAAAATGCAATCCAAAGCCTCTGGATATGGCATTTTATGCTTCTTGCTTTATAATTTTTATTATTCCAGAGTTGTGTAATATGTGCATTTTAGTTTGAGTGATGTTGGTTATATGTTTTTGCCACAGGACTCAAATGAGAAGCTTTATAAATGAATGTGGGGTTTGCGTGATTAGATTAGTTTCTTACCTCAGTGCTTCTAGCTTGTCCCTCCCCCATTTAATCTGAATTTCTTCCTCAATTATGTTTTAAAATTTAGTGTTGCATACAACTCTTACTGAGTGTCCACGTTACAGCATGATGGTGATTTGGATGCTGGTAATTATATGGGCATTGTGGGCAAACAGGATGGTAAGGTAACTAAAAATTAAGTGAAAGTTTTGAGCAGAGAACAGTTTAGAGGAAGGTCACTGCAAATGCAGTATCTCTGTGGGCGAAAAAAAACCCAAACAAAACAGAGTCAGCTTTCCATTTGAGACTGTGTCTCCCTAATGCTTGTGCTGGGGAGTACATAGCATAGCCTACACATTTCTCATATGTATCTCTACCTAGGTTGGTGAAGGGCAATGGAAGATTGGTCCTGAGGTCCCTGGTTTGACTGTTGCTGTGGCCATGACACTACTTATGCAGCATGCTGCATTACTTGATTTGAGATTCTGTGTTCATGTTTCTGCTTTAGGCACTACCACCCAGTCCAAAATGTTTGTTGAATGGTTAACAAGGTAACAATGCAATAGAAAGGGCTGGCTCAAATGAAAGGGAAAAAAAAAAAAAGATTTTTGAAACCTAAGTTTGGTTTATAGTGGATCTTTTTCACTCTAATACACCTGCTCTGGTCTGATTTTTTCAATTTAGCCCAAAAGTAGTTATTTTGTATTTGGCTGTGTATGTAGCATCAATTCGTTAATCCTATAAGCTTCTGTTATTTTTCTCTCTGACAGAACACCCTTCTCAACCTGGAAAAGGTGGGTTATCAAACAGACTGATGGACTGATACAGCTCAACAGTTCCTATTTGATTGCTTGTGTTTTTTCTTCTATGTTTTTTTTCCTCCTCTTCAGTTACAATACTGTAAACAGGATTTAGATGTTCCTGATCAAGCTTTCCTCACCTTCCAGCGTAATTTGGAAATTCTAGGAAGTAAATTGCCTGCATTATTTCAAAGCATTTCCCTGTGCTTCATGAGTGACAGTCACAGTGTGTCTATTTATCACTGAAGGAAGCTGACAAGTTCTAGGTCTAAATCTTGATTTCCTCACCATCTCTTTTGTGGAACTGTCCCAGAAATGGGATTCATGGGGAAAAACAGGTGGGTGTGACTACAGGAAATTACATATAATAATTATTTATTTGCACTTTTTTGTTGTTTGTTTGTTTGTTTTTAAATGTGTCATTGCAGTTCTTTACTATCTTTTGAAGGAAGGGATGAATGCAGTGGTGGAGACCTGTAGACCTAAGCTGAGGGCTTAGAAAGGGCTGAAACTTTATTGCTATGGGAAGTCTAGGAACAGTGCAAAGGTGTTTAACCTGTGCTCTGTATAACTTGCGTTTGGCCAGGATAAACTGATTTTTTTTCTTAAAAATAATATTATTAACACCTAAAAAGCATGTGCAAACCTAATAAACTATTTCAAGAGCATAAGGACCATTGGCGTTCACATACGTATTTAAATCCCTCAGTGAGGTGAATCCCTCAGTGAGGTGAATCAATTGTTTCCTTCCTAAAAACAGTTTCAGAAAATAAACCATTGTTTTCTACAGTGAATGAAGAGTATGAAGCTTTATGTATGTATGTATTTCTATTGGCCCCAACCCTGTCATTGTGGGGAAAAGAATCTATTTCTTTTTTCACTTTGTATCTTAGTCTAAAGTAGAAAATATTACATCTTTATTACCAACATTTTTGCAGTATAAGAAACTGAAACTAGTAAAATGTTGTAGGAAAAAGACACTGCAAATTTTCAGCTCCCTGCTGGTGGGTGTATAGTTTTCATTGGTTTTGTCAACAAAAATTCTGCCAACTGACTTGTGGGTGGAAGGTACAAAATTCATGTTGGCAAAATAGGATATTTATTTACTGCTTGTATGGATATGATTTATGAGTTGCTCCTGCAAGCAAATGTAAAATATACTTTTTATTTATCTGCGTGATGCTCTGCATTCATTATAAGTGAAGTTTTTTTAAACATTTGTCAGTATGGTTTGGAATTACCATATAACAGTAGTTACTATGGTTGATTAAAATTGTTGAGGAAAAACCTCCTTAGCATATTTTAGACTTCATGTACACATCGATCTCTAAGACAGTGAGATGTGTAGAGCATTTTAATCATATTGCAGTGATTTGGTATAATGCAAAACTATCTCCTTTGAAATCTGAAGTGAGTCTGGTATGACCCAAAGTCAACATGATAAAATATTCTTGATATCCCTTACATGTTGATAACAGTTCAGCTGCACTAAAGGATTTTGTCAAGTTATGTTCATTTTCTATAGGTGTTAATATATTTGGCAATGAGAGTTCGAATTTTTTACCATTAGACTTGTGTTGAATTTGGGTCATCAGGAACTCTAAATTGAGCAACTTCACCAACTGTTGCAGGATGCTGTAGCAAACCTTTGAGTTAAACTGTGCTCCTGTGTGTTGAGGGCTGTAATTTAATCAGAGGCAGGCTGTATCTACTTGTCTTCCTCCTGGGAAAAGATGGAAATATGTTAATTTGATATTGCTGTAACTTTAAAAGTTGAAGTAAAGACAGGGCAGCCTAAAAGGATTGGTTTGTCTCCCACTTCGTTCCCCTTGTCTGTTGAGTCAAATCCTTACCAAGATTTTTCTTGGCCTGCTTTCACATTGTTTAGCACAAATTACATTTTCCTAGGTATCTTCATAATTTAAAGACAAGTGTAAAACAGCAGTTCTGTGCCAGGGAGAGATGTTCCTCTGGCTTCACGGTAAAGAAACACCAGTGGTCGTATTGTGTTCTCACACAAATAAACCAGATTATTTAATCTGGGTTGCTGGTTGGAAATTTAAAGAGCTGAATGCTGCTTCTGCTCATTATCCTTCCTAATTCAAGCACTTCTGCTTGCCACCCTAGGTTGCAATGTAGGCATACTTGTAATAATAGAGAGAAAATGAAGCTAGGAAACCAAGCCCAGGAGTAAAATATTGTCACAATTTTTAAGAAAAGCCCATAGCAAGACTCTGAGTAGGATAGTGTTTGAGAAGATGCATGGAAATGGAAATAAAAGGGACTATTTCCTGCTGCCTGCATTCCTGCTGGGAATGTATTCAGAGATTTATGTAAATAGATGAGTCTGTAGGAACTGGCTGCAACCTTGATTTTTTCCTTCTAGTAGGGGCAGCCCCTGGAACCCTGCAAAATGCTGAGGACAGGAGAGCAAGAGCAATCTGTTCATTTTCCCAAATGTGTTTTGGCACAGACATTTTGGTCAACGTTAACTTTGTGATACCAATGGTATAGGAGTTCCCATGACAAATACACTTATATCTAACCCTGAACAGCAGGGTTAATCCCAACTATTCAGGGTTAATTAAGAGGTAATTGCATGGGCCTCAATTAATCCCTGTTTAACTCAGTTGCATTTGATGGAAGGGCACTGGAGATTAATTTGGCATAGTGCCTCATCAAATTCATTAATTTCATTAAATGTGAAAATATATTTTGAGGTAACAGCTGTGATTCTTCTGCCCTGTGATGGGGTCTAGCAGCACCAGGCGAGACCTTAAATATTTGTCATAAGGCTATAGATATCAGTATGTTTGGCTGAGTTAGAGAACTGCAACCCCTTCCTCTCAGTGGCTACAGAAAATCTGTAAGCTATTGAACCACACAGCAGTTAAGAACTGGTCTGACGGAGGAGCAAGGACTTCTTGAATCCCTGATGATTTTTGGTGAGAATAGCAAATGCTTGCTATCCTTCTCTCAGTTAGGCCTATGATGGTTCACACGAGAGTGTGCATTTGCAGGGTGATATGTTACACAACATACCCTGCTTAGTCTTAATTAAGGTTATAACTGAGAGGATACCAAAATGTTTTGTCATTATTCTGCAGATTACTGAAATCTTACTAATGAGATTTGACTGTAACATCTGCTGTAACAGTAAATATAGATCTAGATGAAGAATTCATATGTGTTAAATGGCTCAGCGCTGAAAGTGTGGCTAAAGTAGCCCGACATCAGTCTCTGTAGATTTTTACTTCTGAGTATTAAGTATCTGACTGAGGGGGACAGGAGGGCTCAAACAGGAGGTAGGTTACTGGATTTTCACCATGTGCTTTGCTTGGTTTTGCCCCTACAAGCCCTGATACATGCCACAACACCTGCACATGCCACAAAATACTCTGATTTACCTGCCTTTCTCAGTTAACTATCCTGCAAACCACAAAATCTGTGTGTGCTGAAGCTACAGTGTAATCTCAGTATGAAAGCTGACTCAACTTCTACTGCAGCACACTGTACCAGGGAGCTCTCAAGAGATGCTGCTGCAATTTATCACCATAAACTGTTTCATATTGGAACAAACAATACTCATGAGGCAATCTGGATTCAAATTAATTCAAAAGCACCATAACTGAAAAGTGAGCAGTCTCTTTGTGTTGTTTCTTTTAACAAGATTTTATGATATGACTAGACTACAAATAGCTCTATTCATGATAAACTGGCAACTTTGCAAATTGTATATGCTAAAAGCTATTTGTTGAACAAGCTGTTCTGGAAGAATACTTAGATGAAATTCTCTCTGCCAGGGGATGTGAGGCATCAATTGCATGGGTCCTGCCATGGGTGTCCCATTTCAGGAGCCCCACGGCTATGGGGGCAGTGGTGAGAAAAGACCATCTGGTCCAAAAACCTTTAATTGCTCAAAGTTAATCACTCCAGGGTACTAGAGTAGAGGGCAGGTCCATTTGGAGGCAGTTTTCCAGTCTGGTGAGAAAATATGCAAGGGTGAAGGAAAGCTGAGAGGTGGAATAATTGCTTTTGTTTCTGACTTTTTGCATTTGACTCTAGGAAGCTGACACTGTATGCTCTCCCTTTGAAGGCATAGCAATATTGTCTTCCTCCAAAATGCCCTAGAAGCACCTTCACTTTAATTTGCACGAAGAGTTCTGCTATTATCCTTCAGAGATGTGCTGCATTTTCAGCATGAGTACAGGACATAGTTCCAGATGGACTTATTTTTAAGGATGAGTGAACTACTAAAAAGACCTAATATGTTTTTGTTCACATCGGTAAATACCTCAATCTACATAGTTTGTGGTCTGGTATAGAACAAGCCATTAATGCATCTTCTCTGTAGGAACATTTCCAGAGCCAAGGAGAAACATTATGGTTATGATTTAATGTACTTATAAAATCATTCCAATTCTTACCTCCAGGTATAATTATTTATCTTGGAAAATCAGCACCATTTGCTCTGGGCCCTTTTCAGGTTATTTTTACTTCCGTAACAATAATTGTAAGTACACTGGAGGTTAAAAGCTATCTGTAGAGCAATTGGAAGCTCTTGAGGAAGGCTTGGATTTAATGTGAAGTCATCTATGGGCTAAAATGTCTATTGTACATGTGAGATACACCTACAAAACAATAGTACATGTGATGACAAGCTGTGAAAACAACTGGAGGGAGGGTTTAGGCATCTGAATTTGAAGCAGGCATCTAAATTTGAAGCCTCAAAACTTTCTCAGCTGCCAGTTAGCTCTAGAATGACCGAGACAAGGAGGTGACAACAAAGATTTGAGGTACATTGCATTCAGCTTCTAAATAACCACAGAAGTTGCCTGCTTTTGGTAGGATTAAACATTGTTCGGGGTTGAGCACTGCAGGAATCCACAAAATGGGCTGTTTTGGGAAAGCAGCTTAGTATAATGAATGTTTTTTGGGTGCTTCTAATGCAACAAGCTCTCAGTCAGATGCCAAGACTGTATCTATCTCATTTTCAAACACTGATGTGGAGGAGTTGATATTGCTGCCTTCTCTGCCTATCTGAAAAATCAGTATTTAGAGCACATGTCCAGAAAATGGGAACTGGAGATGTGTCACTCATGCAGCAGGGGGTCAAATCCATATGTTTTGTAAGAAATGGCCCAATTATTTTGATTAAAAAAAAAAAAAACAAAAAACCACTGATGAAGTAGAGGGACTCTCTATTCTTGTTATGTGCTTCCACATGTGAAAGATTTGAGCAGCCCAGAGTCCTTGTCCTGAGGCTTAATTAGATCTTTCACTCAAGGATTGATTACTGTAAGGAAACCAGTCCCTGGCAGAGGAATCAAAGAGCAAGCATGTGCCTCCAGACAAAGTGGTTGTGCTGGCTCAGGACCCTCTCTCCTCACTAGCAAACCTTGAGGTGCTCTGTGTAATGGGGGCCATAGTCAACAGCACAGAGGCAGCAAAAAGTTGCCAGCAGTGGGACAGGCAATTGCTTTCCTTCTATGGAATGGAAACGGTAACCTGGGTTTGCTGCCTCCCATGTGTGTGCTGTGCTCACTGGGCTGCTGGATAAAATATGTGTGATCTGAAAGAGGAGACAACCTTGTTCCAACTCAGTTTGTTTTTAAGGTGCCTTCCATCTAACAAAGCAGGGCTTAGGCTATGATACTGAAGCATAACTCCTCCAAGATCAGCTTTCAGAAGGCTGACCGAAGTCTCAGATTAAAAGTCTGGGGAGGGATAAAGCCCCTTTCAAACACAGAGCAGGTTCTGGGAAGGGAGAAGTAGTGTGGGATAGATCTTACACTACACTGACACATATAATGTTATTTGGTAAAGGCAAAAGAGTGGGCATCCTAGAGCCACACACATTCTCTTCCCTCTTTTCTTCCAGCCTTCAAGTCAGAGAGGTCTCACAAATGTGGAGGTGAAATGGGATGCAGAGGTGTTTGGGGTGCAGATGTCAGGGCAAGGAAAGCCAAAGGCACATTAAGAGCTTGCAGGATGACTGATGTGGCTCATAGAAACTGAGGCAGGCACAGTGTCCTGAGCAGTACCTTTTTGGCCCATGGTGCAGGTGCTTCTGTGTCTGTGGACCGGTGATAACATATAAATTGCAGTGGAATAGAACATAGGAGCTGTCCAGAAATTTTGTTTTCGGCTTGCAGCCCTGTTAAATGCATTTGGAAATCTCCTTCTAAATTTGTGCTTACTATATGGACTGCAACAAAACCAAAAAAAAGGGTGTTCATTAAAGACTAAAATTGAAGCAACTTAGCTGGAATCTAATTGAATCCCTCAGTTTGGTTTACCAGTATATGCTGTGTACTTCATCTGTATGTAGTATGATTGTAATTAAGATTTCTTTGTTAGTCTAACCCCCCAAAACAAAAAAGTGCTTAGACATTAGCTGGCTATCTTCCTGATTTTTAAAGCCAAATGTCTAATTAGAGCACTTCTGTTTCTTACATTTATTTTCAGTTCTAGAGAGTGAAAGACAAGAAATCTCAACACAGCTGTGGCTCTTTTATAAACTTCAGCTTATTAGAGCTTTTGGGTCAAATTCTCTGGTGGTGCAACTCCACAGATTTACATTTCTGCTGGTGTAACTTCAGATATAAATATAATTGTCTGTACATCTGTCCACATGTGTGTTCCTCTGTATATACCAAACTCATAGCTGATATAAATCACTGTAGCTCTTTTGGCTTCTGTGAAACTATAGTGATTTCTTACCAGCTGGGTATCCGGTCCACAGCATCTGGTTTTCCTTTTCCCTCTCTTAATAGCACTGATGAATCAGAATTCCTAAAGGAGGATAATACTAAACATAATTAGACAGGATATGTTCAAGAAGAAAATTTAATTTGAAGAGGTTTGCACAGAATTTTTATTGGCCTCAGGTGGAATGCTGGAACTTTATCTTAATGAATCCTTTCTACAGATCCATTTCAAAAACTGCATTATGCTATTATGCGATGGAGTGTGCTTTAATGGTGCATTGCACATATGTTTATTCAGTTGGATTTAAAACTTCTTCTGTAGATTAGTATAATTATTCTGGGCTTCAAAAAAAAAAAAAAGTAATACATAAGCTGAAATTTTAAAATATTTACACACAGAGAAGTTTATTTAATCTTTGGCACCTACATACATTTTAGAAAGTCCTGTTAGTAAACCAAATATGGGACTGCGGATTGGAGCTATCTTCAGAATTAACTTGATGGTTAAGAAATGAGCCTTTTTTATAATTTTATTGTGTCCTTCAGTGATTCACAATTCAAATAGTAATATTTTATTACTTAGTGATATCTTGAATTTTTAAAATCATGTCTGGGTGTTGCCTTTTTATTGTGATTATGTAAGCACAATACATTCTGGGATTATTTAGATAAATCCAGCTAGATTTTGTAAAAATGTTCAAGCTACTGGATGAAATCTTTGCTTTTCCTGTTTACATATCCATTTGTCTTTTGAGAAGAACTTTCTTATTTTTATTATTAGTAATAAGAGGCTACATCTAGCTCCCATTTACCATGTTATAATTTTATTCTAATTAGGATACCATGTTTGAGGGACTTGTATCAGAAACAGTTAAAGTAAAAAGAACACTTTTTTTTTTTTTTTTTTTTCTGAGTGAAAGTTTGGGAGGGTTTTCATTGAGGCCAACATCAAGGGGGAAAAGGCAAATAAAAGGCAAATTACTTCTGAGCACAGAAGGGGGAGAGGAATTAGTGGAGCTGCTAGGTCTGTTTCTCTTCTTCTATAATTGTATTCAAAATGATGGAACCTTAACAAGGAAGTATTGGAGCTGTTGTACAAAAGCAAGCCACAAGCTTCCTCTGTCCTGGCACTGCAAAATGAGATTTACAAGGTGATAAAGTCATATGGAAATGGAATGTCTTCAATGTCCCTGCTATTTTTCCACTGACTACTGTTAGCATAGGGGTCACTACTTTTTTTTTTTTTATAGTTTCATGTTAACACTTCTTAAATAAAACTGCAAATCTGCATTGTCCTCTCTATGTGCACAAGACATTCCATCTAGCTGTTGATTGAGTTCCTGATGAATCTAGCATTGCAGTGAAAAATTACTTTGCAGCCATTAGGTATTCAGAACATGCAATCAGATAGCGAAATATAACTATTCAAAACAGTTAATGAAGCTTGCAGAGCCCTGCTGAACAGTGCAGGCAAACAAAGCAGTAACCTGTACTGCTGCATGTAGATTTATGCTTCAGGGTGTTTTTTTTTAAAAAAAAGGGGGAGAGGGAAATAATGATGAGGTATCCTGTGTTTTAGAAATTAATTTTTAATAGGTCTTCTAAGGAAGGTTCAGGGCAGGATTTGAAGCCCCAGCAGATGATTACTGCTGCCCCAGCATCAGGTGCTCAGAAAACATCTGTCAAGGTTCTGACACGGGAGTTAATCACCGGTTTGCAACATGTTTTATAACAGCTAGGAGCACCTTTTTCCTTGAGCCCGAGTGATGAATGAGGGCATCACATACTCTAACTCCACGTGTTCTCTTTAGTTTAATTAACAATTGTTTTTCTAGCTCAAGTCCAACCACAGTGCAGTCTGATCACAATGATGAGAGAGGTTCTGTGCCTGTAAAGGCAGATCTAATGTTACTAGATGGCAAAAAAAATAGTTCACCCAGCAGATGTTGCTTCATATTGCAAGGCTGTTCCTTAATTTACATACAGGTGAAAATCTAATCTCTATTTGCCTCCTTTTTCAAATATTTTGCACCTTTGTGGACTTACAAACATTCACATTTTTAAAACCAGGAAGGAGCTTGGGCCCCTGCTATTGGGAAAGGAGTCTATTGGGAAGAGGAAGAAGTGATTAGGTCCTTCTCACATAGCCATTTTCCATTATTATGGGTCCTTCTTAAAAAGTATGTGTCTGGCCTCAGTGAAGAAAAGTCAGTGCTAGCCTGAATTTCCTGCCTTCCTGCTGCTTTTCATTTCTGTTGGGATGGGAGTGAAAAAATTTGTTTCAATAAAATTGAACCCAAAACTCTGACATATTCTGTGGCAGTAAGGAAATCCATGTTCTTGTGATTAGATGTCATATTTTGTAAGGATAATAAGGATACTGGCCCAAATTTCACCTGACAGAAATGTCCTTTGTGTCTCTGTTACTTTAAAGCATCTACCCAGAAGCTGGGAAGTAGGTAAAATCTAGGCAGGAAGGTGACTTCTTACTAGAGTGAGAAATTTCTACCTATCCTTATTTTCTTTTGTACTGTTAGAACAGCAAATACCACAATGGTTATGGCATTCGGTGTTTCGAAAAGCAGGGTGTAATTCTTGGCTGAGATTCCAGGGACATTGCTGTAGATATTTGCAGCCTTGAACAGCAGGCATGTAACATGAGTTAAAGTAACTGTACTTTGGGTGAGGCTGTGGATTCTAGAGTGACCAATTTAAGTACAGATCACTTCCTTGTAATTATAAGGGAGTCGAGAGATGTGGACTTGTGAGCATCTTCTGCCTCCAAATTGATGTGTATCTTTATCTGATTCCTTCCTCTTCTGCAATTTCTATAAGAAATTAAAATTTTATTGTTAATAGCACCTTATTTTCTTTATTTTTCACCACAATCAAAGTTCCATATTTAATAATCTGACATTTCCCTGGTGAAGGACCTCTGTCAGAAAGTGTGCAGCATTTCCAGCTACAGAATTTCTTGCTAAATTGAGGAAACCTGTCAAACCTTAAGGCTAATTGGTCCAGCATTGCAGGGGTTAAACACTGTTTTTAGGAAATCAATTTAAATCAAAAGTCAGGGATTAAAATAGACTCTCTTCTCTGTACAGCTTCTGTCTGAAGAACTACAGACTTTCTTGGTTTGAGGAATTCCTATTGGAAGGGAATTGTAACCAGAACTGTTAGAAATACAAATAAGATAGCATTTTATGGAAAGCTGATGTGTCTGCAAACTGTTCCTGACTGGGGCAGATTTCTTCCTCAAAAAATGGTCTCGTCTCCACTTTCTAATTAGAAAGTTAAATTTGGTTAACAGCATTCTTGTCACCTGAGTAACAGGACTTGTGTTTAGGAGGTATGCACAAACTCTGCAAAGTCTACCTGGTAGCACTAAGGTAGAACTATGGTAAATTTTATCCACTAAAATGGGGGGACTAAGGTGATTTTGGCTTACTGAAGTTGTCATGAGTGTTTGAGATATTTTATCTATAATTCTCTTTCCTTTGAATTCTTTTCTGTTGACAAAGCAAACAAAAAAATATTTCAAAGCCTCTTTCCATTTAGCAGCCTGGACTACTCAAAAACCTTGACTTTCATGCGTCTTAGAAGAGGCTGGTCTGGTTAGCTTATTAAAACAGAAATTTCTTAACAAAGGATTTACTAATGTCACTTGTTGCAATTGATTCCTGAAATCAGTTTCTAAATGAGACTCAAGTCTATCTACTGGGACAGTTGTGGCAGGACTTTTTTCTTCTTTGGGAAGAACAAGTCCACTCCTCATGCTCCTATTTATTTATAGCCATCAGTGACTACTTTCAGGGAAGAAAAGCTCCATACATTTCTGAGTATATACTGTAAGTTCAGTTTCATGGCAAATAACTTTGTTGTAGTTTGAGCTGTAAGAGCCATTAAACCCCAAACAGAAAGGGTTAAGATGACATTTTCCTTAGAAAATGCCTGTCCACCAAAATTGAAAGTGGCATCATAACCTTCTAGGCTTTATTATAATTTTTATTTGGAAAGTTCTGAATTTGATCTGCTAGATCAGAGCCAATTGCTCCAATAGAACCCTGCTGTAGCTTTTGGCTTGGGCAGAAAAGACTAAATAGATGTACTCTTCCAGGTTTTGTTTGTTTGATTTGAATTTTTCACAGGGAAAAGTCCTGTTTGCCAAGGTGACTAGGTACATTTCTCTAACATTGAAATATTTTGATCATAAACTGACACAGAAATGGCATACTTCTTTATGAACAAGTTGCAGGAGGAAGTTTTTTTTTTCTACCCAGATTTACTCCCAAAAGACAATATTTACTGGTCAGTCTGTGTAATGATGCAATCTATGCACACAAATATAGAGGGGAAGAAAGACAACTTTCCTAAGAATAGTTATTCTGAAATGATATACTGGGAAAGCAAATCTTTGGAGTTGTAATGACTATTTAGAAATGTTGTTTAGCTTAGAATCAAGCTAAGAACATGAAGGAAACACCCACACCAGGAAACTGATGCACTTAATTAGATCTTGAATTTGCATTCAGTTTAGGGATGGATTGGGCTAATTTTTCTCCCTTTTGTGTGCACTTTTGCACAGCGTAATTGGCAGGGGGCAATTGAGTTATTTCATTTATCTTCCCAGAATTTGAGTCTGCTGCTACAGGCTGTCAGCTACCAGCAACCGAGCACTTCATTTAAAATACTGTTGAAAAGTTGGTTTCAGTCCTGTTGCATCTGGTATGCAGATGGGATGCTACTTTTTGTTCAAATAAACAGAAGAAGCAATTAAGCCCCTTTTGGAGTAAGATATCCGAAACAATAGGAGGCACCATCTGAAACACAAGCTCAATCAGATGCTGAGCGATGTGGATAGCAGAGTTTCATAAACGGTTGAATGCAAGCGTAGATTGGCTAAGTGTGGTTTAGGGGCTATTTTTGCTTTGCTTTTCCCTTGTTTTTGGAGTTTTGTGTATGAACAAAGATACAACCAGAAGGAGAGCTAGCAGGGAGTGAGGATGGAGAAAAAGTCCTGAAGTCCCCAGTTTTTTATTGTGTCCTGTGTTACTCTGAAACACCAAAGACAGGACAGCAGGCTTTGCCTTCCTGCCTGGCAATCCTTTGTAGGACCCCATGGCCCCACAGACTGTCACTGCTGCAGAATGATGGCAAATGACTCGCTCTGCCTATGACAAACCAACTTGTTTTTTGGATTTGTAGGCATCTCACTGACTCACAGAAGAATGTTTGCATCTCTACTTGTTATTCCTCTTCTTTTTACATTTGGAATTAGTTCAATGGCAAGGACAATCCTATACCTTTCTTCTCTCTTTTTTTTTTTTTCTTTTCCTCCCTGACTGTTGCTGTCTGTTTTTGGCAGTATAATATTTGTCCCAGTAGAAGAGACAACAGATGTACAGGAATATATGTACAACACAGAAATGTATACTAAATCCTCTTTAAAAAAATTTAAATGATACATTAGTTGTCCTCAATAGTGTCATACTGGCATATGAAGTGGCAAACCTATGTACTCACAGTTTTTGGAATGTGATGTGTCTTATTTTAAAATTACCTTTTACATGTGTCCCATTAAGTTACACCTCAGTAGGACAGATAAATTAGTCTTCATCCTGCCTTTTCTCTTTTTAAGTGTTGTGTTTTTTAACATGACAGCATAACTTCTTATGTTTACCTATGAAATGGGAAAGTAAGATTTCTTCCCAAAAACTCCACCTACCTATCTTGGAGGAGCTCCTCCATTTAATGGAAGACCAGGAGTTTTGGTGGGTGAGACATTAACACCCATTCTCCAGATTCTAAGCTCATATCAATGGCAGTGCAGATGATTGACATCTGCTTTTAAAGGTCATGTAAATACAAACAGTTGACCTTGAAAATAAAGTTATTGTTTTACTATTAACATTATTACTTTTTTAAAAATTATTTCAAAAAAAGTGCCATTCAATCTGAAGATAGAAAAAAGTTTTGCAATACTTTTATAAAATGGATCAAAATGTTTGGCAGCAACAACTGCCATGTACAAATGTAAAAGAAGTAAATTTAGGCAGAAACTACACAACTCAGCTTTAGCCTGCATCTAGTTTTTGTGGTCCTACAATTGTGTTATAAAAGCAGAAAATTATCACAGACCTATTTGGTTTCTTACACTGCCATAGATGTTTCCTATAACTAAAATCATGAGATCTCTGTGGACCTCACTATCCCATTTGTGGAATGGAATTAGAATTGCTTCCTTAGCCTATAATGTCACCATGAGTATAACCACATAAGTAATAGTGGCTTTGACACCATCCTGCAAGTGCTGTGGGCAGGAAATGATAGATCCCTGGGATCCTAAAGGCTCCAGATTAAAAAATAGGGAATGTAATATATTTTATTTTTTTTTCTATTAACAGAACTTCCCAGGATATGAGTACAATGGGGATAAGTATAGAGAGGGCAAAATACAGTAAATAAAAATATGAAGGAAGGAAGGCATCCGAGACCTTCAAGCCCCAACTCTTCTAATTTTCTGAAGTCCTGTAATGTATCATGATTTGTGGGGGTTATCTTGTTGAAGGTGGGATTAACAAAAGATATAAGAAGCAAAGGGTTTTATTATGCAATAAAATATCTCTTATTAAACCAGATGACGTACATGGGGAGAAAAAGTAGGGGAGCTTTCTGCCCCATCTCATGCCTGAAACGTGGTCTGTTGAAGATTGTGGGTGTATGTCAGCTTGTCCATCAGTCTAAAAAGAGGTACTAAAACTTCTTCCAATATGCCATGTACAATTGTCATGCACAATACAGTACACAGTTAAAATACATAAATAACATCTTTACATATAAAGCTTGATAAGTAATAGAGCAAAAACATTCAAGAAAATATTGGGGTTAAGGTCAAACAGAAGCAGAATTTATGGAGGGTTATGATTAAAATGAAAAAAACCACTTTGTATCAATTAAAATTCTACCCGAGCCTAACAAAAATGTTTCTTTCAATTTTTAGTAACCTTTTGCTTTATCATATTTCTACAGGTCCTGCTAAAATGAATTACTGGTTTAAAATTAAAAATCAAGGCATTTGCAAAAAAGTCATATTTCTGACATGAAGCATTTTGCTTAAAATGTCAAAGAGAAATGTTTCAGCTCCCTTAATGGATGTTGCACTTATCTTTATTGGTAGGAAACATACTCCAAACTTGACACATTTGCAAGTAAGATTTGCTCTCTCCATCAAGACTCTGTTTAGCAAAGTTGATATTCAACCCTGTCTGCTTAAAATCAATTTTATTAGAGTTCAGACTGTGTAGGACTCCAGACTGTTAAAATATGCATAAAACTCAACAGTTCTTATACACCTTTAGATTTCTATCTAAATATATAATGACTTTGCACTATACTCTTGTCTATATGTTGTTGCATTTACTCCTGCTTTTGTTGGTTTTATGATATGTTGCTGAAGTCTTCTGATTGCAAGCCCTGTAGAAACAATATTTATCATTAACACATTTAATGAAGCCTGTGTTTTATTCTCCTGTGATTTGCCATCTTAAAATCTTGATGGCATAACTTTCAGGATGAAGAGGAGGAAAAAGCAAATGGACTCAGGTGTCTGATCAAAGCCATGGAGTGATGTTTAGGCAAAAAAACCCCACGTTATGCAATCATTTTCGGAATCAATTCCATTGAAAAATATTCCACTGATAAAATAAAGAGGGAATTAGATAAATATAGAGGGACCCTTGAACTTATTTTGTCCAAGAAGTTATTGTTTCATTGCTTGTTTTATTGAAACATTCCCTGTTTTAAATGTAAATAACAGGTATAGGAACAGTATATTCCTATAGCAAGTACTCCCAAGCTTCCCTCTCCTTTTCATCCACCAGTGAGTCTGAGGTTTGTTTCATGTGCTGTTGAAACTCATGACTGAGCAAACTGAAGCATTAGAGTCAAGTATAAACTTGGTATACTGTACTTTTCATCAAACTGTATAGTAACTATGAATTCCCATAATGAATACACTTCACCTAAGCCTAGGGCTATGAAGACTGAAATCACCCCTCCACCCTGGTCCCAGGCCCTGACATGTCCTTCTTTCCAGGCTGTTTTGAGGTAAGCCTTTCCCCTGGCAATCTGCTTTCACCACCTCTCCCTTGCTCTCCTCTTTTCCCTCCACATAAAACAAAACAGCTGAGCATTGCTGACCTGTTTAAGAGTGTCCAGTGGAATGCCTTTTGCATGCAAGTTTCTAATTGAATATGCCTAATTTAAAAAAAAAAAATAGTTGAAACTGATCTGGTCTTGATCTAAGGGAGTGAAGGAATAAGAAACGAGTACTTCATATGAGCATGAAACTTTCATATCAAGTGTTGATGTTTTTAATTTTATTTTTGAGTCATTCCTTATGACAACACCAGCATGTTATATTCCACTGATTTACGTGACAGACCACTACATTGTTGTTGCATGATATTTTGGTGTTGGACAAGCATTAGCAAAAACCAGTTTCATCATAGTATGCTTTGAGTGCTGTAGATCTGGTTACAACAGGCTAGATATCAGAAAAAGGATAGAAATGTTGTTTGTAGGATGAGAAAGTGTATATCCCACATAGAGTTGGATTAATGTTGCAAGCCTCTTTTTAAACTAAACTATGTAAAGCTACATAGTGCTAAAAAACCCCAAACCAAAAAAAAAAAAAAACAAACAAAAAAAACCAAACAAAAACAAACCAACAAAAAACCCCAAAACAACCCAAACAAAAATCAGTTTTTATGACGGGGTTTTTTTCCCCCCTTTATGAAAAAAAATGTAATTTCTTAACAGGAATTTTTGATAAAACAATCAGCTATGAAATAATGTTTCAGAATACTTGTAGGATGAGAGCTCCCTGTCAAGAACCTTTAACGATGAAGAGGCAGTCGTACCCAGTGACCTCAATGAGCAGTCAAAAGAGCTGAAATTTTTGCAGCTGTTTACAAGGAAAGTGTTGCTGAAATACTTTGCATATTAAAAAAATTGTTCCCAAACAGCAAAATTTGCTTGGAGAGTGGTCTATACCATGGTTGCACTGACTTTCTCTTCTCCTTTTTTTTTTAGGGGTTGAACTTGTCCTCTATATTTTGTTTGCAGATTTGTTCTATACTTGTTGTTCTTACACTACAAACTAGGAAATAAATTGTAAGACACAGACCTTGAATAATTTTAGTAAGAAACTTCAAAATAGAGAAGAAATGTAAATGAGGTACACTTGCATCAGATGGGCACACCATAACGTTGCATGAGTGATGGTTGGATTTCTCTGTGGTTAAAGAGTAGTTTGACTAATAATTTCAGTAGTTTTCTAGCCTTTATCAGATAAAAGAGCCATGAAAAATCCCAGTGGTCACTTATCTTATCCCACTAGATGGTACATACAAAGGATACCTCTGGGACTAAATAAATAAAAACAAGTGAAAAATATCTGTAATGAAAAACAGCAACAAACTTGAATGTAATGAAAACAGAAAATGAATTAGTTGCTACTTAATGGTTTCATATCATAATTCTAGGTCATGTCCAAGATTTTCTAGCCTGTTGAAACATGGCACTTTGTCTTAAACCTCTTAGTTTTAATCTCAGCACTATTCATCTGCTAACTAGTACATCGAGACAGAGTTTTTTAATGTACATCTTGTTGGAGAAAGAGAAGACCTAAGTCAGAGGTGTTTGGGTGGAGTGAGGAGGGCTATTATGGCAAAGGGAAGGCGGTCACAAAATATGTGCCTCATGTCATAATAGAGAAATGGCTCAGCTTTGGAGAGCAATTCTTGTCACCCATTCCCATACTCACATTCACACTGCCAAATTAAATACTGGCCACCTTAAAACAGAGATGCCAAGAGAGATAACAGTAAAAGAGTAAAACCTCAGTGAAACAATAAAAGGAATGGATGATTTGTTCCTGTGTAAAATCACAATGAGGGAATTGTTTTTCCTCTGCAATGTCTTGAAAATATTTAGAAGAAACTTTTCCCTATTTTAATGTAAAAGAAGTACTACAAACTACTATGTCAAGTTGCCAACTTTCAGTTTAATTTAGGCATGTTCTCATTATCTGAGTTCACAGATAATCATCAGCAGGTGTAAAATAAACTGCTCTTTACAGTAAGGGCAGATAACCACCTTCATTAAAAAGGCTCATAAGTGTATCTTTGTTTTTAACTATTTGCTTAGTTCCACCAATATGGTCAAATACATGAGGATGACTGAGTTAGGTGAGGTTGATGCAATTTAGCTATGCTTTACTGAGCAAGGTCAGATTTTCAGAATTGAGATTATCATTGATTTCCTTTTAAGTTGTGGATGCTCAACCACTGACTTATTAAAGTAGTTCTGGTTGGCTGGGTTTCGGATATGGATTTTTTTTCTTCTCTTAGAAAAAAAGTAAAACATTTTCCACAGACAACTCTGCTTTTCCTTGCTGTATGAGAACAGTGCCTTCTAGATACCATACTGCAGTAAGCAAAGACATCTTGCAATTGAATGTTGAGCAAAAAGTTACTTGTCCTGTGAAGGGGTAACACTTAACTTTGAGACCTATGTGCTGTGTTCGTGGTAAGTACTGCCCACCACAGGAGAAAATCAGATTCAAGACCATCTAAGGAACCTTAATGTGCACAAATCCATGAGACCTGGTGAGATACACCCAAGGGTCTTGAGGGATCTGGCAGATGAAGTTATTAAGCCATTCTGTCACATCTGAAGGGTCATGGCAGACTGGGGAAGTTCTGCCATGGTGTAACCGCAGCCAGCAACTGAGAACCAAGCAGCAGCTCACTCACTTTCTCCTGGTGCTGTAGGGGAGAGAACTGGGAGGGTAAGGATGAGAAAACCCAGGAGTTGAGGTAAAGGCAATTTAGTAGGGAAATTGAAAGCCACACACACAAGGAGAGCAAAGCAAGGAATTAATTCACCTCTCCCCATGGGCAAAGGGCAGGTGTTCAGCCACCTTCAGGAAAGCAGGATTACATCATGCATAATGGTTAGTGAAGAAGTCAAAATGCCATCCCTCTAAATGTCTTTCCTCCCCTTCCTTCTTCTTCACCTACTTTTTTATTGCTAAGCATGATATCACATGGTATGAGATATCCCTTTGGTCATTTGGGGTCAGCTGTCCTGGTTGTGTCCTCTACCCACTTCTCAGGCACCCCTCAGCCTGTTTGCTGGTGAGGTGTTGTGAGGGACAGGAAAGGCTTTGGCTCTGTCTAAGCACTGGTCACCAATAACAAAAAATGTCCTTATATTATCAACACATTTTTAAACCCAGCTCCAAAACACAGACTCACACAAGCTGTTACGAAGAAAATTAACTCTATCCTGGCCAAAACCAAGGATAGAAGTTTCCCAGGAGCTGCAAAAGGGGGAAACATAACCCACAGTTTTAAAAAGGGGAAAAGATCTGTGGCCAGCAGATCAAGGCAGGTGTAGAGAAGGACTTTTTACAAGGATGGGTAGTGATAGGACAAGGAGTAATGGTTATAAACAGAAAGAAGATAGATTTAGATTAGCCATTAGGAAGAAATTCTTTACTGTAAGGGTGGTGAGGCACTGGAACACGTTTCCCTGATAAGCTGGGGATGCCCCATCCTTGGAAGTGTTCAAGGCCAGGTTGGATGGGGCTTTGAGCAATCTGGTCTAGTGGAAAGTGCCCCTGCCCATGGCAGGACAGTTAGAACTAAACCTTTATGATCCCTTTCAACCCAAACCATTCTACGATTCATCTTAATAATGGGATTCTGGGCAAGAATATGAATTTTTATGGAGCTTATTCTTCCTGTAAGTGAAAGAACTGAGGTCAACTTGAAATTGAAATTACTTAAAATTACCTCCCATTAAGTCAGTGGACTTTCAGAGTAACTGCCAATGGACATAATTTGCTACCTCAATAGTTTTCTAAGCAATTTTGTCACATTGCACTCCCTCCAGGAATATGCAACTTAAATGCCAGAACTAAGAGCTGAAGAAAGTACAAACTGTAATTTTATCCTCCTAACTACAACAGCTGGAAGAGGATACTTCAATTTTTAAAAGCTCCTGTAGATTTATAGATGCAATAGTGGAAGTACCACTGGCTGTCATTTCTGACAGCTGTTGAAATTTATTTAACAGCAGCAGCTTTACACAAATTGTATTTGCCTACAAAAGGAAACATTTTCTCTCTTTCAGTGTTCTCACTGAAATAGCAGTTAAGTTTTTTTATAAAATTATTTATCTTCAATTAATTTTTTATATACATTTTATATATATATATATATATTTAAAATGAATTTTTTAAGTAGGAGGTGCTGTCCCTCCAAAAATCTCAAGCCAATTAGGGAGCATCAGAGAGGTTTAGGAGGGATGGGATTTCCAGCAGTTTCTCTGTCAGTGCAGCTATAACTTGCAGCTGGAAGTGGTACCGCTGTGCAGCCCTATGCACTGATCCTTTGTGCTGCTGCAAGTGGGCAGATGTGTTCACACCTATTGGATGTTTTTTTTTTTTCATCCTCTTTCCATGCAAGTCTTGGAGGTGCAGGGTTTCTATGGAGAAGTTTCTTTTCCTTGGAGAACCTTGTTATACTCCAGACTTTCTAAGATGTTGCATTAGGTCACAGCAAAGACGGGGTTTGAATGGAAAGCCAATAATTCCAAATACAAAACAGCTTATGCTGGCTAACTGATTTTCTTCACTTTCTGAAACAAAAACAAAAAAAAAAAAAAAAAAAAAAAAAACCCAACAAAAAAACCAAAAAAACCAAAAAAAAAAAAAACAAAACAAAAAAAACCAAACAAACAAAAAAAAAAAACAACAAAAAAAACCCACACCAAAAAAAACATTCCAACTGTAATTTGTAGAAATGAAAACAAACACAGGCAGTGATTATAACCTTTCTGAAATAGTTCTTACAGGACAAACATCTTCTATGTCTTCTATGGTGCTAAAGACCCAGGCCCCGGGCTGGCTGCAGTGAGACAACACCATGGGCAGGCACAATCCTAGCAAATTACTCAAATGTTGGGCTAAAACTACTGTGCTTCCAATATATCAGTCAAGAGGTACAACTAAGACCTACATGGAGCCACAAGCTTTTAATATCAGCTCCTAATGTCATTTTACTGGGATGCAGTCAAAGCTGAGAAGCTTCGGTTTAAGGAAGCTGACACTGTCTGCAGATGCATTCATGGTTGGGTATGTACCCTTGTCCCCTCAATCAGTATGGTTGATTTCCCAAGGGACTGCTGGTCTCTGGCCAATGGGGGACCCAGCTTTGCCCTCTGCACTTTCCTATTGGAAACTTCCAAGGTTTCTTAGAGTGGGATAAGATAGCTAGAACTCAGCATGGTGGAAGATGGATCACAGCTTTTCTTCTAGACTAGCGCATCTGTGCATTCATTCAACTTTACAGCACTGTAAGGAGGGACTAAATGTAATTGGAATAATAATTAGTGCATATTTTGGCATTTTGCTGCCCTGATTTAAACACGTTTACAGGCCTTTCTTTGAAATAGAGTAATCCTGATAGTGGTCACTGATTAATTTCAATTTTTTGTAAAGGCCTCACTCCTTTACAAAGGCCTAAGCAACATCAGTGATTGGAAAAGATTGTAGTCTAGAGTCTTTTTTTTCTTGAAAAGCAACTCCAATTTCAAACCACTCTCGAGGCACTGTAGAGTTAGCACACAACAGCTGAAAAAAATCTTTGAGTAATTAGATCTCAAACACAAACAAATAAAGGTGTTTTTCTTCATGGATACACCATTAATTTGACTTTTTCTCTTCAGCTAAAGTGGATAAAAGTTTACATTTCATCTATCCAACTAAAAAATAAAAATCAATCCAAACTAAACTGTTAGGTTTAGATTGAAGTTAAAAACCACAGCTCTGCCATTATTTTGGAAAGGACCCCTCAGAGGTTTTGGTGCCCAAGTCAGGCAGCAGACCAAGAAGTCGACAGCAGCAAGAGCTGCCATGTCTGCAAACACTGCAGACACTGGTAGAGAGCAGAGGAGTGAGAAATCTCTTGCAACCCACCCTTTAAAAAGCACCCTCTGCTAAAAAGGGGTGCTCTGGTTTCAAGAAAATTAGGGTATTCAGCGTGGACAAGTGGCTCAGCAAGATTCCCTCATGTGGCAGTAGAGTTAGGATGCCCTGATTGCTCAGGGTATAGGCAGGAGATATTTACTTAAGCAAAGAAATTATTTCTCCCTTCTTGGGTGAGGAAATTTTGGAAAGCATCAGGGAACACTCCATGCTTTAACTTAAACTGTTAAAAAAGAAGAGAAATCCCAGACCAGATGACACCTCATGGAAAATTTTGTCCCACTTGAGGAAGATTTTATAATATTCGTTAGCTGCCAGGGAAGAGAGTTTTATAACAGGAGATGCTGAGCAATATTATTTATAACTGGGGAACCCAGTTTGTTGTATACTGAGAAACTGGTGCACCAGGTGTTTTCAGACAGTAGGTTTAGGGCAACACACCTATCTATACTAATACAGTGAAAAGAGAAGAAAAGACTCTTCTTCATCCAAAAGAACCACCCAAAACCTCAGAGTGTTCTTCAGGCATACATTTATTTACATGCTCTCAGTGTTTCCTGCTGTCCTGGAACTGCTTTCCCCAGACATGAGCAGGGTGATGATTGTAGGTGGCCCTCCTGATCTGGGAAAAGAGAAGGAGGAAGCAGATTAGGAGACGGTGGGATCGACAAGTCTTTGGTGAAGGAGGCTGGTATGTGTGGAGGCAGCAGATCTCACAGTGTTTTCAGGCTGTTTTGAAAGAAAAAACAAATATAAATTTGTAAAATATCAGCGGTTTGAGGGAAAAGTGCTGGACTTCCTAGAAAGATGGACTACTAAATTCTTTAACTCATAAAATAAGATGTTGTGGGCCTGAAATATTATATTTATTCTAGCTCTGAAGCATTGTAAAGGTATCAAATAAGGTATACACAGTTCCGGGATCTTTTTCTTTTGTTGCTTCTGTGTTTGTATCTTATTTGTTTACAGATAAAAGCTCCCACAAAGACACATCAAGGCTGGCTTTATCTTGAAATGCAAAGCAGAGAGAGGAGTGGGGCAGTAGTGCAGCAGGCTGACTTCCATCAGCCTCTTCCAACTGTGCCAGAAGAGACTAGATTGCTGCTAAGGAATGATCCAGCAAGACTCTGCTTTTGGAAGTGGCTATAAACAGATTTTATATCCAGAATAGGGATACAAAATGCTTGTTTGTTTAAGGGTGGATTTTTTTGTGTGTATGTTGAATACACCTGGAAGGCACAGCAATAAAACGTGATTATCAGGGGGAAAAGCCCCCATACTTACAGAAAGCAACAATAAAATTGTAGAGGAATTATTCTGATTTACTTTTTTTTGCACATACTTCTGAAAAGTCTCTCTCCTCCTTTCCTCGTAGCCTAATTGTGATCTGGAGGTTAAATTATTCAAATAATGACCCAAACACACACAAAAAAAGAGTCAGTATTGATAACATATCACATCTGACAAAAGCCAAAATTAAACAGCAAGTCATTTACCCCGTGGTGGCATGAGGATATCAGGTTCAGATAGATTTAATTTATCAATAGGGTCAGGCTGCACCGAATATAAAATCAAATTACACTGAAGCAGATGTTGAGGTCCAAGAGAAGAAGGTGTAGATTGATTGGAGAAAGGCAGCCCATCAAAGGGACCTTTGTCCGGGTTTGACTGGGTGAAGCAGCTGACAAGTGGCCATCAGATACTGCAGCCAGGCAGCTGCATGATGGGATTTTGACAGCTGACTTCATTAGGGCCCCTCAGACACACGCGGGGATGAATCTGTCCTTTAATTGAGCTCGGCCAGGAAATAGCACCAAGAGGGCAAAAGGGAGTGAAAAGGGCTGAAATGAACCCAGAGGCTAGATAGGTAAATTTAATGCTCTTGTGATATTTGACATTTATGGTGTATTTGTATGTATGATGTTTGTGTATTTATCACCAATCTTAAAAGCCTTCAGAAGTCAGAACATATATAAGCAGCAGAGAAGTCATCAGGAAAATTTCTGCCTGGGTGTGGTGGAGGGTGAAAGTATCGCATCGATCTGGGAGTCCCAGAGGCGATGACTCTGTATGAATAGCCTTCCACAGCCCATTGCTCTGGGAATAAATCTTGCCTTTCTGTTTGCATTAATAACGTAATTTCCTGCTTACTTAACAGATAGGCAAACTCTGTAAAGCAAATTCTGAGACTTGTGTGCAGTTTTTCTGTTTACAACTCCGAGGAGTTTTCTCCTGGTATAGTACAGAATTTACCACTACAAAAACCTAGATTGAGTCAAAATGTTATTACAAACTCTGCATTAGTCTTCCTTGCCTGGCTTTTCATCTCACCTTGACAAGTCTGTGGGTTGATTTTTACACATGAAGTGGAGGTGATGGAGGCTCTTCAGGGGTGGAGGGAAAAAGTCCTTCAGTTCATCCTCAGGCAAAATGTTGACAGAAGGTGGAGCTCCCATGGAAGGAGACAGGAGTTTGGTTGTAATAAAGACTGCTTTTTAAGCATTCCTATCAAAGTAGCCTTATGCAATGCTCTAGCTAATTAATATACAAAAAGGACTGTGGTGCAAAGCTGTAACTAGTAACCTGAGTCCTCTAGCATCAATGACACTTAGATATGTATATCAAATGGAGAATAGACTCCTTTATGTTCTCTCAAAGCATAAATATGTGATCAAAGAAATAACATGCACTAGAGCTGCCCTTAAGCAATGACCCTAACCTTATGCCTCTCTTCCCATCGCCAGTATTCCCAAAGCACTCAACAGATGTCAAATACAGTTAAAGTGGAACATATCCATGCATCTAATTTGGAGGCAGAGTGATTGCTGGCAAAAGTTGCCAAATTTTAATGTGCTTGTTCAAAAGCTTCCTCAATTTACACACCTCTGAGCAGCAGAGTTTTACTAATTATTAGTACCGAGTAATGATCAATAAATTTTGATGAGTGAGACATCAGCAACCAAATTTAGTACTAAAATATGCAGAAGCATCTCATCTCATCTAAAATGTGTGAGCTATCTCAGTCCAGGAAATCTGTTGATTTTTTGTCTATACAGCTCTTACTTTGGTTGCCACCCCTCTAACCTACTGCTGTTCATGCAATGTATAGTAACAGCAAAATGTTCCAAAATCAGCCCTAAGATGAGGCACTGTTAAAAAGTCCATCTGCCTCTTCTAGCATACTTACAGGGTATAACACAAACAGTACCAAACAAAACAAAATACCACAAACCAAACCAACCACAAAAAAAGCCCCCAAACCGAACCACAGAAACCCCCAAATAAACAAACAAAACCCCCAAACAAACCAAACTAAACAAACAATAAAAACCCACCAACGTTACAAAATCGGTTTCTGTATTAATACTTTTGAGATAGCCCTAGTGACTTTGAGAAACTTTCTGTATTCCAGTTGCTCCTGCTTCTTGGGACAAGTAAACAAGTTCTCGATTTTATTACCTTTCTGGTATGTTCCAGTAATCTTTTCTGTGAGATTGTACAGGGCTTTCATTCAAAGGAATGAAGCCCCTGAATTAGACCAGGAGATACTTTTTCTCTCTTAGGACGCTAAAAGATATTTAGGCAACCAGTGTCCATGGAAACTCTGCAGGAGCTGGAGACAACTCCAAAAGTCTCCCTCTTTGTTTTATAAGTTGCTCAGAAAGAGAATGGGGAAGGGAGGAGGAGACAGGGTGGTCATAACTTTCTGGTCTTAGAGGTTGTTTTTGTCTCACCATAGTGGGGTGGAGGTCTTGATTCCCAGAGAGCTGTTCATGGCTTAAGAGCCTATTTTTCAGAGAAAGCAGATATGTTCCTGTATTCCTTTTCTAGTGTCCTTTTTAGCTTATGCTCCAAAAGAAGGCTCTGAAAAATCTCCTCCATGCTGAAACTCGATGTTATCCAGAGAGCTCTCCCTGGCATACTGGCCACACATTCAACAAACTAATGACTAACTTTTAGCCAGAGACCTAGAGTAACCTCCAAAAATTGTGGGCCAGGAAATTTTGTTTCAGTTCTGAGCTCTGTGATGATTAAGTAGAGTTTCCTCCATGAGACTGTTCAGGTCCAAACTTTTATATAAATTGTTTTGTGATCTGGTTAGGCCTGGTGCCAGCCACGCTTCCCCATGTGAAGCATGTTTACAGCTGGAGTAGGACCTGGAGGAGGGAAGAAGAATTATTTCTCTAAAATCTGGTTTGATGCCTGGAAAATAGGCGTATTATGTATAAAGAAAACTACAACCACTTAGATTGCTACAATGTGCTTTACTTTCCTATCCCCTTATCTAGGGAAACACTGAGCCAGGATACAGACACATCTGAGAAAGATTTGGGGAATAAGCATTCTCTTTGACTTCTTAGAATAGGAAGCCTTGCCCCATGTATAAAAGACTCAAGGATAAAACTGAAAGGCAAATCTACAGAACAGCTTCAACTGATGAATTCTAGATTTGCCAAGGGCTTTTTGAACAGTGCTAACCATTTCTCTTTAGCATACACATCAGCATTTCTTTAATCTATACCATGAGGGAATTTCAACCAGCAAGCACAGCTATGCCTCGCACAGCTGATCTTGGCTCAAGTCCCTGTGACTGGCCCTCTGCAGCCCATCTGGAGGAGTTCTGCCCCTTCTCCAGCTGATGCAACTGGGGCATCACAGACTTGGTTGTCCTCATGCATGCCTGCCCTTTGCTCGTGGGAAATTTGCTGCTGTAGATTACATGTTTGTGGCTTGGGTACAGTAAATGTGGTCTGTGAGAAGAGAAGTGATTATAATCTGTTCCTGTGTTTTCCCAGAGATGGGCAAATCTGCTGTAAGCTCTGTCTAATGGATTGTTCTAACTCTGGAATAATTACTAATATTTAATTTTTCATCTACTTTTGGCCCTGTTCCATGCTGTCTTCTCCTGCCTTTTCTTTCTGTGTGTGATGTCATATACTTTTTTTTTCCTACTACTTGCAATACTTCCACTTTTGATTGCTACACTTCTACACATGACAGCCAGAAGCAAGGAGATATAGAACATCTTTATAAGGAAGAGTGGATTTATTGTGTTTAGTATTTCAATTCCTGGCAAGTAAATATGAATGCTGTTATAACATGGCGAGCAAAATCTCAGTTCAAGCTCCTCCTACCATTAATGATGGTGTTCTTTCCTGTGGCTCAGCGTGGATTCCACCAAGAAAGCACATTCAGACCTGCCAATTGCTGTAATAGTTGGATAATTGATGCTTGCCCTTATAGGCCTCCTCTATAATTACCTCAAAACATCCTTATCCTTTTTTTTTTGTACTATTTTGTAGGTTTATTAATAAGTTCTGTACATTTTTTGTGTACAAGCAAATTAGTGAGTTTGATACAGAAGCTTTTAGACAGTAACAAGATACACTTTTTAAAAAGCTTTTATTTTGCTAACCTGTAGCTGGGTCTGGTGCAAGTGATGAGACAGTTGGTACATCGATTAATAAAGTCACTGTTAAAACCTAATAAAATAAACATTTGCTCAATATTGTCTGATTCAGTAACCCTTTGTAATGGCATTCAGCAATATTTTTCAAGTAATGACATTACTATAAAACAGATTCATAGTGTAGAGACACACAGTAAATTCACAGCAAAATCAATTACTTTCTTGTATTTTGTCAGATGGAATGAACCAAAACTTATGAAAAGAAAAAAAAAGGGAGTTAGACTACAGATCTCCCAGGCTGGGTTTACACTGCTGTGATAAGGAGCAAGTGTCTTCCACATAAACAGTGGAAAACCTCTGAGCCTGCTCTCCATTATGTTGGTACCAATGCCAATGATCAGCTAAATGACCAGGAAATAGTTACTTTTTTTTGTTAACCAGGTATCTTTGTGGAGAAACTCAAGCTGCCTGTCTTCAAGATAAAATATTGAGGAAATTGGATTCTAATTGCATTTTGAAAGTAGATATAGGACCCAGCAAATGATATCAGTGAGGCAAATTAATTCCTACTCCAATTACATTGACGTCAGTGCAGTTAATCCAAGGATGAATTTGGCCCAATGACTTCAAGCATTGTTTGCAAAGGAGAAATCTAAATAACAACAATACCCTTGTTCTGAATCAGAAAGACACCATATTTGTTGGAGTTCTTTCTGCTGCAGTGACCAAAAGTAAAAACGAAGATGGGCTAAAACCTCATGATATTTGAGATGAAAGTATGGTTACATGCTTTTCTTTGCTGAGCTATTAAACTCCACTGTATTTATTATTTTCTTTTCCTTAATACAGATCTCTGAAGATACTCTGCAAAAGGACAATTTTGTTCTTTTGAGGGAGATTCTGTAAGTTTTGCCCAACAAAACCAGTGACAGAATTGCAACCAGGAGACAAGTAGCCATCTGTGAGAAAGGGCTCCCAGGTCGCTGAGCATTAGGCTCTTTGATGATTAACTAGGGCGTTATAAGAAATGGAACACAGTGGCTACACTTGCATCACGTACCATGATCCATGAATTCAGGACTCACTGTACCAACATCACCAACCACCTAGGCAATTTGTGGAGTAAGCCCGCAGTGAAAAGCTGGCCCTACCCTCTGCTTCAGAGCAGATCCAGGTGTACTGGTCTTGTCCAGCTGCTTTTGCGTTCCCCCTGCTGTCCTACCATTCAAGTCCTGGGGCCTTTGTTATGTGGATAAAGTGTTTTTCCTCATTCCTGCCTGCAAAGGTAGCCGCTGTTTGCAAGGCAATGCAGATGCATGTAGCCAGCTCAGGGCTATATGCAAGCCTTCAGCTTTCCAACCTGGACAGTTCAAGTAGGACAGAGAAATGCTTTACCTTTGCAGATTTAACTTTGTCAAACCCAAATGCTTTGGTACAGTTTACAGGAGAGGTCTGTATATTCTGTCAGACTCTTGGTAACACTATAAGAAAAAAAAGAACTTCCTTGACACACTTTAATTTATAACCCATATATGATTGCTATGATAATATAAGCCTGCTGTGTAAACAGCATGCCATCTCTCCATGTAGACACTGATTTATATGTCTCATCATCCACTGAAGATAAAGCGGGGAACAGTCCAGCCAAAAAAGATAACCAACTAACCTATTAGCCAGTAAAGCACATCTTTTGTTTGGATGATCTGTTGTTTGGCTCAAAAAGAGAATAGATATGTTGATAAAAAGGATTATCACATGAATTTCTTCAAGCTGGTATAACTAAATGCAGTGCTGGAGCCAGCAGTTCCTAAATTAAATTCACCCTTCTGTGATGGAGTCAGTAGATTAGTGACTAGACCTGCAACTTTCCAAGTTCTAAGTTAAATGGCTGTATTCATACAAAGGAGGCTTTGGAAAGTCTTGCTTTTCAGTTGCTAATTTATCCTTGTGAAGTTGAAGGAGTTTGGTTTGGTTTTTTTCCAGCAAGATATGTGTCCTAATGCGTTAAAACATTTATTAAGGAGCAGAATTTTTATATAAAAGTTGGAAGGCAGATGGCTAAAGTAAAAACCCCTCAGGCTGTCCATTCTAATATACAAACAATAGGATCTTTATGTTTTGCCTGTTCAACATTTCTTGAAAATTGTTCTTCAGCAAACTGCAGCACCTGCAGTAACCAGAGGCAGCTCTCTTTCAGTCACTTCTCTCCTCCATAGCCAAGGTTCATAAGGTGCTGTGTGCCCAGTTTCCATCACCCTTGCTTGTTTTATATGCCTGCTGCTTTCAGAGAAATTAACACGTGTTTGACAGGTGCTTTGACATAATAAATTGTATGTCCATGTTTAATATCAAGACAGTAAGTGTGTACTTCAGATTTACTGAAAAGGAAACATCAGCAGAGCCTAGGAGAGCAAAGGGCTTTTAGGTGTTGAATTCTTTTTGAGATATAGCCCTGCACAAGCTTGTGATTGGTTTATAATTTATAAACCTATTTTATAATACATGGGAATAAACTGTAATAAACAGGCAGGCATCGAACAAGGTAAATGGGTAAAATGTTATGCGTAGATCACAGACTGACAGTGTTAACACACAGTTAACAGTCCTGCTTCTATTTAACTGGAATGGCAAAATTCTGCAAGTGAGGCAGTAAAACATGGAGCACCCATGTAAGTACCAAGCTGCAGAGGCTGCTTTGTTAGCTGACTCCTGCTTGAGTACACTGAAAGCAATCAGTTTGTTAAAACACTGCTATAGTGCACCCAAATCCTTTCCATTCCTATAAACTAACTAATCAGCTTTTTGCTGTGATTAAGGAAAAAAAAAAAAAAAAAGGAAAAAAAAAAGAGAGGAATTCTGCCAGACAGTCCTATCTGAGCTTCATTCTCTGAGTGTCATATGTCTATCACATATACTGTGTCCCTTGGAATAATAATAATTGAGCCAGGCAGCTGAGTCTTGCTGTGGGTATCTACAGGGGAGGGGGGTCATGATAAAAGACTCATCAGTTTCAGCTTAGTTCAGTAGACATCTGTGCAGCAGAGGACCTCGTGATGATCCTGGCAGCAGCTCTTTTCATTTGGGTTTGGCTTTTTGTGCTGAATGCTTTTTGTACTGAGTCCCCCGTACCAGCCTGTCTCAGCACTTTCAGAGCCAGAGCTTTTTTTTTAATTCATAAGCTCTAGGTTTTTTTACAGGCCACTGAATCTGACTGGAGCTGTATCCAGAATTACAGAAAGCAGCAACCACCTGTCACCAGGACATTGTGCACAGTGGAAGGGGAGAGGAGGAGGAGGCTGGGGGTGGGGAGATGGAGTGAGCCAGCTGATTGCAGGGGACTTCTGAGTAGCAGGACTCTGCTTATCCATTTGCAAATACAGGGAATGCTAACAGTGCTTGGAAGCTTTGGAGAGACTGGGGGAAAGGGAAATAGAAAAGCCAGAAAGAAAATTATTTAGGGGTTAAAAGGGCCCTTGTCCAGAGAAGTCTGATCAATTCATCTTTTCAGATTCCTTGATCGCTGGTAAGATTTGTTCTACATGTGATCCACTCTTACCTCAGACAGAGTCTATATGCACTCCATGTGTTTCTTGCATAATTTGGCAATAAATTGACAACTTTTTCTTCTGACTCAGTGAAGACTGTATTGCCTACTCCAGTACTAGGATGGGTATTAAGAAAAAAAAATACTCTATTGTGTCTATCTCCTCATTCAGTCACATCAATTGCACTTCACACTTCATGGTGATGCAGATTCAGTACTCTTCTCACTGAGAAGACTTAGCATTACTTTATGACTTGTGGGGCCTCTCTGTTTTCACTTTTTTCCTTTGGACAGCATTTACAATGGTTAGTCATTTTATCTGAAATACTTCTTTGAATGGTATCTTAATAAAACAGAGAATTCTAAAAATATTATTCCATTTCTGTGGAGAATACTTTTATTTTCTAGCAAATAACAGAAGTGAATGGAAATTTACTTTGATACTTTATTTTAAAGTAAAAAGTGCATCACCCATGAAAATACCAAGTCCTTATTGGGCACAATAATGTTTTATTCTAAAAAGTATGGAAAGCTCTATGGTCTCACAGCATTACAGAGGTGTGTAATAACAACAGCCAGCTAAAAATCCTAATGTCTTTTGCCTTAGAAAAACTTCCACTGATAACACTAAAAGAGGTTTTCACTGAACTGAAATTTAGCCACCTGAACTACACCACCCATTCTGCCTCCTCCTCTATCTAATGCACAAAGTGTAATTCCAGAGGTTAATCCTGAGATTAGATTATTTTAGAACAGGATGAATTGCCCTCTGGAGAAGAGAGTTGCTCCTCTTGGGCATGATGTGTGCTCTCAAACTGAGATTTAGTTGGGCACTTGACTTTTAGATTACTGAAGTTAACTTACTTGAATCCCAACCCAGAACACATGCTTCTGTCCCAGTATTAGCAAAAGAAATGCATGGCAGAACATTAGGCTGGCATTCGCTATGTGTATCATTGTATTTTGGATCTTTGCCTTATCCTGTGTATTTTGTAAAGCTTTCTGATGTATTTTAAGTGCTACAACACTGAAGCTTGCTCTGAAGTTACTGATCAGGTGGTACTTCCATCCCAGGGAGTAGAGCAGAAGGCAGGACCCTCAGCCTTGTCAAAGGATTGTATCCTTACAGCCCTGGGCTTGGTCTCACTCCTGGTATGCTCAGTGAAACGAATGGGACCTTTTTGACCTCAAAATGGAGGCATTAACAGATTGTAAAGCAGCGTGATGAGATTAATTTACTCTTCTGTAAACTAAGAATCTTGTGAGTGATTTAAACAAAGGGACATTCCCTGCTTAGCAAAAACGTCTCATTTTCTGATTGTCCTACTTTAGTTTTATCTATTTCATTCCCCAGTTCAATACAAGACCTTAAGAGAGTGGGACAATAAGAGACAGAAATATACTAAGTCTTCAAAGAATTGTGGTGAACACTCCTAAATCAGGATAGCAGCACATCTCCTGGCTACTCAGAGGGATATAGAGTCACATTAATGAAGAACTGGGTCAGTCCACATTTATTCCTTCTTGTGAAAATATGTACAAAATGCATATAATTAATGCATAACATTATGTTGCTTTTATGAAGATACAGAAAGTACAACTTGTTTTTTGAGACAGGAGGTTACTTGTGTCTTCATCAGGGACTTTAAAATTCAGATGACTAGTTCTTACCTTCACTGATGACAGGCAAATGATGTAGCTGTTAAAAGGCTGGAATATCATTTGGTTTTTCTTCAGTATGATACTTAAGTATAAATGTCAAAAGTAAAAGGTGTAATGTAATACATAATGACTTTGATTAATTTGAATTCCTGTTTTTACCTTTGGGTTTATCAAAGACTCCAGAAACACAGAATTGTAGGTATGTACTGAGAAAATTGGAAAATTATAGCTGTACCTCTAGTAACATAAGGCTCTTGTTTTGTCAGTGACCTGTCACTGCATATATGTCACAGTTTTTGATTTACTGCAGGTGTGACTGCCTCATACAACATAAGTACATGCATGTGTTACCTACTTCACCTACAATTTTTTGATGGTTTTAGTAACTAATAAGCCTAAGAACCCAAGAAGGATCAGGAACTTAGTTTATTCCCTGCAAAAATAAAAAAAAAAATTAGTTTTGCAAAAGGAAGCATAACAGAAGAGCAGTATTATTAAGAAGATGATGTGGAGATGAACACACTGCTTTTGACTTACTTATTCACTGAGAACAACTTGATTTTGAGAAGTGATCTCATCCAAACCAACAATCTTCTTACAAGAGCAACCTGTTGCTGGTGAAATATAGCTCAATATAGCACTTTCACATCTGTTAATATCATATGTTTGGCTTTAATTTGCAAGTCAGAGGGCACTGATGAACTCATTCTCCTTCTTCTCTGCTATTTTCTGTATGGACTGTACCAGGTCACACAGTAAGTCAGAAGTTTGCCCTTGGTTTATATCAAAATACATGGCAAGCATTACTCAAAATGCATTAAAGGATTTCACTAAATTCACCTGGAAAGTCCCAGTTTTTATTTTATTTTAATCTTTGAAGATTAAACTTCAAACTATTCCTAAAGCAGAAGCTGTTCCACTCCTCAGAAATCTTAGTGGATTTAAACAAGGGGAAAGGGTAACTGTAAGCGCACCAGGCATAGCTGATATTGGAAAATCCTATTTGTTGCTGGCATTTGCCTGTGGCCAACTTACAGAGACACTGGAGGAAACAGGCATCCTCCTTTCTTAGGAAAGTCTTAAAGTATTCCTTAAATAACTTGCTTCTATTTAAAATGCAAGTGGGATAATTTGAATAGCTAAAATTCCTTAGGCTATCATGAGTGGGAAGGGACCTTCAAGGACCAGTGAAATAAATGCTCTCCTGGCACTGCACAGGACCACCCCAAGAATCACACCATGGGCCTGAGAGCATTGTCCAAATGTTTCTTGAACTCTGGAAGGCTTTCTGACACTTCACCTTGACTTAAGTTCACTGGATGACAACAATTCAGTTTGGACTATTTAGTGATATTTTTTCTCAGTCTTCTCAAACTTCATGTAAGAAAATGGGCATGGCAGTCATGTGAAACTTTATGTCCTGAATAATCTTGTTGGTGTGACCAAATTTTGAGGTTCCACTCATTTCTCTGCTAACTGTCTTTATGGACAAAAATCAGAATATTTTTGGATAGCTGAAACTTTCAGCATCTCAGGGAATTGGAAAATACTAGAGGTGAATATTAAAACTTATAAAATTTGTTTTATTTCCATTAGAACTGTCTGCAACAAATCAAATCTCCGAGTCTTTGTTTATGGAAAAAATAATATTATTGCAGATATATTAATCAGTGAATTCATATTCATAAAAATCCTTTTTTTTAAATTTGACTGTAAAAACGAAGAATGCTTCAAAGACACAGGTTAAATAAATATGCACAATGACTCAATGACTTTGTTAGAGATAAGGTATTTTATCAGGGTTTGGCATGGGAGTATTCTTCTTCTTCTTCACTAATTTCAAAACCACACAATTTTATCTCATAAAAAACTTATGGATGCTATATTAAAAGCACAGTCTAAGATTTGATATCTGGGGCAGAGATTAAAACAGTACTAAAATAGTATTTTTACAGCTGATAAAAGCATTGGTAACTTCTGAGTGGTAAGCACAAGGAAGATGGGGCAAACAAACTCTGACCTTCCTAATGTTAACCTAGATGTAAAATGGGTGATGCTGAGCCTTTGAAGATGACAACATATGACTGTGATGAACTTGCTGAGATGAAGATCTGGGGCTCAGGGTAAGCCAGGGACTGATGCATTGAACTGTTAACCAGGAATTTCTGGACAAGGGTTGAGGATGATGCTAAAGATGTTATGGGAGCAGCATAAAGAGGTCAAACTGGAGTAAGATGGTTTAAAAAAAAATATCAGAGGAAGATCTTTGAGCCTGTCTTAGATTCACCCTGTCATTCTTCAGTGTTTCGGTTGTTTTCTTATGGGATGCTTCACAAAATTTTAATAGTGCATCAGGTGAAGGTTTGGATAGTCCTTCAAAATGGGCTGAAATGTGGAACACAATCAGATGACTGTAAAGATGTGTCAGATGACCACAGAGCACATGTAAATCATACCACATTAAATACCACCAAATTTTTGGTACAGAAAATAACTGGTGTACATATACTCTGGTTCAGGGCAGGTTGTGAATGGGACACAGTACATTCTCTGCATGTTCATACAGAACATACTTTTCAGCAGCACCCATTTCTTTCTGCTTGTTCTCTGAATAGTAAAAAGGCAAAAATGTAGTGAGGGAAAAGGTGTGCTTTATTTTTAATTGATATTAGTTTATTATTGTTTTAGCTATTGACTTGGTACACATACACCAAAGGGTTCTTCTGTGGCAGAAAACATTACTCTAGCCAAGTCAAGATAGGATTTGAAATAGTTCAGATTATGTCCCATAGAAGTTGAAGTCTTGGCTGACATACTGAATTATCAACATTTTTTCAAAGCTGTTCCCATTTCACACTTGAAAAGTATGTATCGTAAGTGCTCTCGTAACCTAATGTTTATGAGCATGTAGTTAAATGCACAATCAAATGGTACTTAAGAAACCCATGGAAGGATAGTTCTATTGACTTATTTCTGTTTCATTTTCTGATCAGCTTAGACACACCTCCCTGCTCCCCTTCCCTGGGAAAGCAGCTTGTTGTAAGGTGGCTGTACAGATGCGGGACAGGGTCTGCACTTAAGCTGTGGGAGTGTAGGTGTGCTGGGTCATCCCCTAGCCCATGCTCAGGACATTGGTGCACTTTTGGTCCCTCCAACTCCAGACCATGATGTTCAGGTAGATGCTCACCTATTGTTCATTGTGCTACATTTGCCCTGCTCTTTAACTCTCTTGTTTTTCCTTTTGCTGTTGAGCTTGAGTTCTAACAGGGAGTGTGTGTGGAGGGGGAAAATTCAAGAATACATAACAAAAACATGGGGGAAAAAGAACATCTCCATTGAAATTAATAATCAGCAGGGTCCAAATTACCTCTTATTAGCATTTATTTTACAAAAGAGGCAGGGTATAATTTCACGATAGATTCAGATTTGGAGAGGGACTATAATCAGCCTCCTGAAGAGCTCTGCCTGAAGTAAATGGCTGCTTATTTCTTTTCCAAATTACACCGCTCTCTTTCCCCCTCTCGCACTTACCCCTCCCGCCCCGTTCTCTTTCTTGATCTCTTTGAATAATGCAATCACTTTGAATAGCCCAGACAGGCCTGAAGATTAGGGAGCCTGTTTGTGGAGCGGGGGGCCAGCTGAATAGGCGCAGGAGGCTGGCTCCCCGGGAAAACAAGGCGCTGGGAACTAGGCCAACTGTGAAGAGCATGTGCTGGGAGGGACTGAATAGGCAAGCAGCCGGCCAGCCCATATGTCAGGCTGTGCCACAAAGACTTCTCTGCACATCTACCATGACAAACAGGATTACTGAAGACAATTAATCTGGCACGCTTTATCAAAATCAAGCGCTGACCCCCAACCTCTCCCCCCAGCATGCAGCAGATGCCACGCTCCAATTCAATGGAGCTCAAGTGTTCCCTTTTTCGCTGCTGAAAGGCATCCAAACCCTGAATAAGGTTGGCGTGGACTAATTGCAAACACTGTCTGATGGTGACAGTCCTAATCAAATGAGATGAGCTCACCTTTTCTGTAAACTTCTAATGGGAAGGCTGGCAGCAGCTCCCCATCAGCTGCTGGGAGAAAGAGAAACGCATGGGGCTGAATATTTTTTCCCCCCTTTCTCCCCCTTCCCTCCCTCATTGCCTAATGGAGGAAGAGGGCAGCCACACGCACGTTTTTCTTTTGAGCCTTTCAGGTGTTTCATGACAGGATGGATGGAGAAGGGAAAGCCCTGGAGCCACCTCTGCGCAGAAGCAAGTCTCTGCTCGGCAGCTGCCAAAGAGCCACCAAAAGGCAGTGTTTCAGTGCTTACTGCCATGCTCAAAACCAGGCTAAATGGCCACGGCTGAGTCCTGAGCTGATGCCTCTGGAGCTATAAACATCTCTCTCAGTATTTGACCCTGTCTGTGGGATTTTCCTGTCGGCTCTGTGGTACAGAGTATAAACTCGCACTCATTAGGACCAGCCATTTCTTTTCATCTCCCTCCTGCTTGTTTTATTTTATTTACATTTCAACATATAGGATTTTCAAAAAAACATGCCCGGTTGACCTTAATAGAAAATGAAAAGTGAAGTTCAATAAAGGAAGGGGGAAAACAGGGGAAAGCTAACAGTGTTTTATCTTATTGCTTTTGTATTTACCTTACTGCTGTTCAAATAACCTTAGATGCTTGCTGTTCCACCTAGTAGGCATAGACCTCTGTACTACGGAAACCCCTTGCGAGTCAGTCTTCTCCTGACAAAAGCTGCTTGTCCTTTTGGTTTCAGTGATCCTCAAGCCAAGTGCCTGGGTTTCTATATTGGCATCCTCTTGCTTGTTAGTGTGGATGGAGTGAAGGTTTGCATAGGCATGGATGAATGGCTCCTTCGAGTATTTTTTTCCCCAAGTTTTCAAGTGAAAGTTTTATTTGTTTCACTTAAAATTTGCTGGAACCTCCTTAGTTTTATTAAATTAAAGACCAACTCCTAAACAAACAAAAAAAAAGTAGTAGCAAGTTTTACAACATGGAACACATCTTTCAAGATAGTCTATTGTTTTGTAAAATCTGTGCAAATGAAAGGGTTAAAATGTTTGATTTAGGAAATATGGTAACAGTTTCTCATAATATTTTAGTATTATATCTTTTTAAATCAGAGAAAGAAAAATATATGTCTTTTCTTCCCATATGCATCTAAAACAAAAATTAAGTTTAAAATATTCCTTATGGCAATTTTTTTAAAAGTTCTTTTCTTTTAAGGAACTTTGGACAGCTTTTTGTCCTGAATGGTATTTACAGTTTTTATCTGTTTTCTGACAGAACATTGAGATCTAGATATTATCTCCCTACCCGCTTTCATGGCTATCCTCAGCATGTGGATAGCTGGTGCTTTAGCAATTTGAATAATTTGAATAATTATAACTTTCCTCTCAAAGTAAGGGTAGTAAGGGACTGACACACTCCATGTGCAGAAAGGGCACTGAGAAGCAAGGGGTTGAAGACTACCTTGATTTCTGGAAACAGACTTTTGGAGTTGGGAACCACCTGGTTCACAGTCTGACCATGAAACCACGTCCCTCTGCACACAAACCTGTGATGGTACCTCCAGGTTCACACATGTCCAGTAACAGCTTAGGTCAGTGCTGAGTGGTGGTGGTGACTGCATATCTACTACCTAGAAGCCGCAGTAGCTTTGATTTATTTTTTTTTCCTGACCATGAACTCTCAGCACAGTATGTCCTCATTTAAACAAAAAAACTAAACAACAAAAAAGCGAAACAAAACAACAAAAAAGTCACCTCAAAATAAAACAAAACAAAATAAAACAAAACAAAAAAAAAAAACAAAGCTGAAATAATTTTGTAGGCTGACACCTGCAGAAACTGTGGCTATGGGAAGGGACCTGGAGCAGTGCTTTCCCACCTCTAGCTGAAATATGCAAAAGGTTCTTATCAGCAGTGCATTGCTAATGATGCCCCTCAAATCTGTTAATGTTTCCTCTTCTTGCATACTGAGAATGGGATGTTTAAATGATAGTTACAGATGGAGGAGCAGCTGATTTTGATATTACAATGTTTACACTCCAGCAACATGTTCCAGCATCTGAGAAATGCAGTACCCAAAGTGAGTCCAAGCAGGAATTCAGAAAACAGAGCTAATATTGCTCAAGGCACACGACAAAGGCCAGCTGCAAATCACGCAGCAGCTCATTGCTGTTATCCTCTGACATCCCATAGACCAACACTTTCCAGAAATCAAAGACCGGGTTGTGTTTTCAGTCAGAGTGCTAAGGTCGATTTCTAAGAAGCCTCTTGTAATGAAGTGATATATGGAGTTAGGAGAGAGCTAAACTGCAGCTAATGGCTGCTGTGCAAGAAAGGTGAAAGAACAAACCACAATTCTTAAATAAAAAAAAATAAAATGAAGAAAGATATAGAAAAAAGGAATAAGAAGAGGAATATAAAAACAACAAAAACCAACAGCAACCAAAAAACCCACAAACAAACAAAAAAACCGCCACACCAAAAGAAACCAGGAAAAAGGCACAGTAACCCCAGAATACTAGCTGGGGAAGAGGAAGAGGAGAAGGTGTCTGTGTCTCCACATTACAAATAGAGGAGCTGCCTGCAGGATATGAACCCCTGTGTGCAGGCTTACTGAGGAGAGATGGGGGAGAAAGCATTCCTGAAGCAGTCAGAGGCTGATATCTGAGTTCAAAATGAACTAAAGACCGTGGTGAAACCTCTCTCTCCAACTTACTCAGACTGATCAGTGGTAAGGTGAAGAATAATTTATAATATGGTTAGATTAAGGAAGAGAAAGACTGTGATCCTTTTGACTACAGTTAGTTAAAATATTTCTCCAAAAATGGTGTATTTCCTACACAATTTTTACACTGGTTTTGGAGAAGCTCTGTAGCTCACAGTAGCATATGCCACTGCCAGAAGAACCAAGATGTCTAAGAGTCTGGAAGGTGGAGCTGATATGATAATACTAAATGACATGGGTGGGAATTTCTCCCAGACATTAGCAGAAGTAGGAATTTCCTCTTAAAAGAAAGACTCATGTCAAATGACATTTCTAAAATGTCATCTGGTTTGTGGTGGAATATACACTTTTTTTTTTTTTCTAGAATGCACCGTTTGTGCAATCGAAGTGTAATTCAGAAATGACTTTGTGAGTACTGACACAGAAAGGGTCTCCCCTTCTCCACTGACCCCAAAGAATTGCCACTGCCTGCAGACAGCAGTAAAAAGCTTGACCTACTTTATCATGCCTACTCATTGATGTCAAGATGGTTTTTATGTCCATAAAACAGTAATAATCGACTTTTATTTTGAACACGTACTTACACAGTCTAGTGAATTGGATCAGAATACAGAAGTCCCTACCTTTTCTGGTACTCACACCATGACAAGATAAAACTTTTTGAAGTTCAAGTAAGTATGCCTGACTTATTTTCTTTTATGTTTTTTTGTCCTGGACTCAAAGAGGTTCCCTCATCTCTGGTGACACAATGTCCTAAAATGCATCAGAGGATTTTACTTTGAGTTGTCTGTAATTGCTGTCAGGTCTCCCCCTCAGTTCATGCTGAAAGCTTTCCTCCAGGCCAGAATATGGAGGGTAATTCAGATGACTCACGTGTGGAAAAATCATTCTGAGTTGCACTTGCGTAAAGTGTGGTGTTTTGATCTGTATTGTGTATTTGGTCTGTGTGGTGTTTTGTCTGTATCTGTGGTGTATTCCAATGAGGCACACAGAAATATGAACAACGCATGAAATCTTGTTGTCTTGTTTTGTTAATGATGTAGTTAACACCTCACTACACAGGAAAATAAAGCAAAAGTGTCTTGAAGAAAGGATCAGCTTTATCCAGTACAGTAGTGAAATGAATTATAACATCATTGAGTAACGTTTATGGTGGAGGAAAGAAGGTGTTTGGCAGCTGGAGGAATGAAATGTGAATGTACGAATGTGTAAAGACACTCTGACAGAGTTCATTGTAGTGAGCTTTGTTTGACTCAGATGAAATATTTTCTTTCCACCAGAAACTCTTTTCAACATGCAATGAAGCTGAACTTTCATGGCTTAAATATCAAAGTGATTGGCATCTATTTAAACATAATAGATAATTCAGGCCAGCAATTTCCAACTCCTTTTGATTTAAATCCCACTAAATATAGAGGTGCAGATCCTTTCTGAGTAACTTAAGACAAATCACATGGGACTTGCTCTCCTCTTTGGGTTTTACAAACTTCTTGGAAGTGGTTTAAGGAACACTACAAGTGCACAGACCAGTTTCTGGTTTAGACCCTTGTCCCCAGCACACAACTTTCAGGCACCATGCTGCTTATGGCACCTCGTAATGTTATTCTTGGCTGTGTCGTACCAACCAGAGAGAATACAGTATGGAGTTGCTAGTATCACATTACTTGCTCAAGAGTTTTTTGGTTTTGGGTTTTTTTTTACCTCAAAGCCACTAATCACTGGTAGCTGCTGGCTAAGGTACTTTTGAGTGCTCAGTAGAAAGCAACAAGGTTTCTTCGTTTAGCTGGAATTTCAGAAAACAGAAATAGCATGGGGCTAAGTGCAGCCTTAGCTTAACTGGAAAAGAAACATTTCCTTTCTGGCGTTTTAACATTTGATAACTAAAATTAGCAAATATTTATGGATCTTCAAATCAAAATCTTAGGTTTAGAAAACGTCCAAAATATTCTGATTATTTCAACAATTATTTTAATTATGAATGAAAAATTATTTGTTGAAATTTAAAGGAGTTTGCAAAACATCTTAGTTGACTTAAATCCTTATCTCCTAATTAATATATTTCAGCCCAAAAAGTTTACTTCGCTGCAAGTACTTGTTCACATAAATAAGAAAAGGATCTTCTTGTCATCAAGACAGACTCAGATTTGAGAACAGTCTTAGGACAGTCTTGGCATTGCACCCAGAGGTGATTTCTGGTCTACAGAAACACAGTGGTAGGAAATGTATTCTGCTCCCCGGAGCATAAAGCTGCAAAAAAGGAGTGAGTGAGAATGATGTTTTCTTGAGATGGGGCTCATGCATCTACTGAATTCATGTCTTTAAAGAGATTCAGTGAGCAGGACACAGGCCATTACAGAGAGGCAGATGGAAAACTGAGTAGATCTATTCCTCACTGGCTTTCTGAAGTCACTGCCTCCAAGACTGCACACAAACTGTCTCTGAAAAAAAGAAAACCTACAGGCAGGTTTTTGAAGACCTAAGATCCTGACAACAAACGACAAAAACTGAATGTGATCTACCATCTATGTTAATTATCAGCCCACTGATGTGCTCTGAAACGCATCTGGGAGCAAGTAAAGAGTTGGTTTCAAATTCACAGAAAAAATAATTCAGATTTTCTGTTTGAACAAAAGCTGGTTTCCCTTTTATTTATTTATTTTTTTTATCTCCCATCTTTTTAATCCTTAAATTGTTATAACACCAAGTGAACACTGAGATAAACTGCTGTTCAGATAATTCACTGTCAAAAATATTGAGCATGCTTTAGTCAGATGGCAGCAGTAATGGTCTTTTCAAGTGCCACTGCACAAAAACTGAGCCTATCAAGATTTTTTGGCAGACACTGCGTTTAACTTGTCATGTTATATATTGCAGCAATGCAGTTGAGGATCAGTATAAATCAACTTTTAAGTCGGGAGTAAATGGGGGAATATACTTCTGCAGCCTATTGGCAGCATAAGTGTCTAACAGAAGGTGGCAGCATTTCAACATCATTTAGTCCAGCAAAAAAACAAACAAAAACAAACACAAACCCCCAAAAATATCCTCCCCCCCCAAAAAAAAAAACCAACCCAAACCCAACCAAACAAACAAAGCAACCCACAAAAAAACCCCAAACCCCTCAAAATCCCCCCCCACACACACACACCAGAAAATGAACTCAATTTACACATCCAGAAAGCTGAAAGCTCTGTACATTCAGGCAGGATGTACACACTGCTGCCTTGATTTTATGGGTTTGATGAATTTATGTGGTTACAGACAGGCAGGAAAGTGGAGTTTTGATAACTCTTCAGTATTCTTAATGTAAATGTGGGAAACAGGCAAAGTAGGTAGTAGAGAGAAGTGAACAAAAATTAGAAAATACGGCTGCCCAAAGGATCAGAAACAGCCCCCTCCCCACCAAGCTAGAGGGCATTTTGTGGTAGCTGCATTAGAAATATTGAGCAAGAAAACATGCAGTCCCCAATGAATTATTGGGATTTGATCTCATACCAGTTTGACAGGGGATAACTCTCTGTTTTCACAGCTATCACACCTTGTATTTGTCAGTTCTCATGACCTAATCACAGGCTTTCTGGCATTAACTGTTTTTCTTAAAAGCCTCATCCTTTGAAACTGGGCAGCCTCATAGGAACCCCTGCTTTCACTTAACCACCTCCATCACCAAAAATAGCATAATTTGAATCCTTGTGGTTATTGGGAAAGTCAAAAAACATGAACAAAATGCTCTCACAATGTTCCAAACCAAAAGGCAGAGTGGAAAGAATAAGGGAATTTAAACTCGGAAAAACAAAACCGACATCTCATAAGATTAGCAAAAAGTTACACATCAGAGCTGGACTGATTGACAATAGCATGTTGCTGATGGAAAGCCTAGACACAGCACAGAAAGCCAGGCATGTCAGTCTGTACACTGATAGGGGTGGAATTAAGTGCCTGGCTTAGTGCGTAGCCATGAGCACGAACTGGTGTTGTTCACTTCAGTGAGATTATTTGCTGATTTACAGCTCAAGTCATTGCTGAACTAAGCTCTTAACTCACTTAAGAATTAATCCGGTGCCCAGTGCACTTTGGTGGTAAAACTCTGAAAATTGGGTCATCAGTGGTCTTAAACAACATTTCATTTTTTTTTTTTTTTTAAACATGAAACTTCTTCAGCTAGCACTTGATTCATTGCATAAGGTAGATATGGATTACAGTAAGGAATACTGTACTAACGGCCACCACAAGGATTCCACATGTTGGCAGTAATTATTATGCTAATACCCAAAAAACCATGTCACGTTAGTTTCAGTCTTTTTATTTGTGGTGGGTTGACCCTGGCTAGACAGCTGATGCCCACCATAGCTGCTCTGTCACTCCCCTCTTCAGCTGGCCAGGGGAGAAAAAGCATAGCAAAAAGTTTGTGGGTCGAGATAAGGTCAGGGGAAGATCACTCACCAATTACTGGCATGGGCAAAGCATATTTGACATGGCATAAATTAATTTAATTTATTACCAATCAAATTAGAGTAGGATCAAGAGAATTAAAACCAAATCTAAAAATACCTTGCTCCCACCCCTCCCTTCTTCCCAGGCACAACTTCACTCCCAAATTCTCTACCTCCTCTAGTGGTCAGTTCACAGGCTGTCTCTGCTGTTCTTTCCTCCTCAGGAGGAGAACTCTTCACGCTCTTCCCCTACTCCAGCACGGCATCCCTCCCACAGGAAACAATCTTCCATATAATTCTTCAACATGAGTCCTTCCCATAGGCTGCAGTTCTTCACAAATTGCTCCAGCATGGGTGCCTTCTGCAGGGTGAAGTCCTTCAGGCACAGACTGCTCTGGTGTGAGTCCCCCACAGGGCCACGAGTCCTGTCAGCAAACCTGCTCCTGTGTAGATCCCTCTCTCCATAGGTCCGCAGGTCCCTGCCAGGATCCTGCCCCAGCCCAGGCTTCCCATGGGGTCACAGCCTCCTTCAGGCTCCAGCATAGGGTCCTGCACAGGCTGCAGGTGGATAACAGCTCCACTGTAGACCTCCATGGACTTCAGGGGGACAGCCTGTCTCATCATCGCAGGCTGCAGAGGGAATCTCTGCTCCAGTGCCTGGAGCGTCTCCTTCCCCTCCCTCTTCACAAACCTGGGTGTCTGCAGAGTTGTTTCCCTCATGTATTCTCACTCCTCTCTCTGGCTGAAGTACCTGTTGACTGGGATTTTCCTCCTTCTTCAAGGTTATCCCAGAGGCCTTTCTGCCATACCTGATGGGATTGGCCTTGTCCAGGGGTGGGTCTGTTGTGCAGCTGGCTGGCATTGACTTCATCAGACATGGGGGAAGCTTCTAATGGGCTTTACCCCTGCAGCAGCCCATCCGCTACCAACACCTTGCCCTGCAAACCCAATTAACATTATTCCTCTGAGTTTATCTCTTAAGTCAAGTAAAAACTGGCAAAATCTCTCTGTGCAGTTAAGGATGGAGTAGTTTCAATTTCCAGGTTTTAAATATGGAAAAGAAAGGTTAATTTTGAGGATACTTCCCACCTTGGATGCGGGTCTGCCACGCAGTCAGAGCAGTGGGCAGATTACCAGAGGGTGACCAATTATGGGAGGACTTCAGAAGAGATATGAAACCTTGCAGAAACTGAGATTTTGATGGCTTAGCACAGATAACTCTGGGCACAGGAACAGTCAAAAATGACATCAGAGAATGAGCCCCAGAAAGACTGAATGTCTTCCGAGAGTCTCCTTCTGACCCAGTAGCAGAACTGAGAACAGGATTGTGGCATCTTTCATCCTCAGATCCAGGGAGAATTTTGTCAGACCACAGTTTTACATCTCATACTGAACACTCAGCTGCTGTACTTGGTAGACTCAGCCAATTACACACAGGTCAGAAACAGAGCTGGCAGGCAGAGTATACCAATTTAATTTTGTTTGGCTTTTCAATGTGCCTTCCTGGAGTTCTTATTTGCTGTGTTGTGGGTTAAAAATTTAAACAGGAAACCAGCTCAGAGGACCGGCTGACCATTTCAACCTTGTGGAAACATTTGTCCTTGCCTGCTTCCTAGAACAATTCAAGGAATGCCTTGTTTCTGATATACACAGCCAAAGTAAAAAATCTGTGGAGAATAATTTATGGACAGAATGATTCAGTAGGGTGACAGCACTCATTCAAATTAAAAGACCTTGGAGTAAAGATCAATAGAGATATCTGCACACCTAAAAGCAGGAAGTTTTCCTTAATGTTTGTGTTGTCCTGTAGACAGTCTTCTGAGTGAGTATTGTGCCTGAATTGTTACATGGATTTATTAGCTAATCATCCATTAGAGTGATCCTCTCAAGATTAATCTAGCCAAAATTTAACATAAATTATCTAGAATGACAACAATTATAAAAATCACTTTACAAAAGAATGACCTTTAACAGAAGAAAAAGCAAATTCAGGCTAAATTGATTCAAATGAAAGGCAGGCTATCAAGGAGTGATATCTTTCTTTCTTCTTGTCGTTGTAATAAAATTTTTGCAATGGTATGGTTCTGTCAGGCTTACAAGTGCCATGTTTCATATTTTTCTCAAGTTTTTTTTTTATTATTTTTACTGTTCTTCCATGCATAAGGAATAAAACTTCATGCATGACTTCTAATATCATTATTAAGATCTTTATTAAAGTTCATTCCATCATAGCAAATGCATTTAATTGCCAATTCTTTTAGCTCAGCTCTGCAGCACTGTTTATATTGCTTCAAATTAAACTTCTTCTAACTAATGGCAAGATCTGTCAATCCTCTAAATGGTAATGCATGAAAAGTATCATTAAGATCTGTGAATTAGAGGGAAAGAAAACCAGAACTCAGTGAAGGCAAATGTATTTCATCAGGCCTTAAAGAGGTGGTTGATTTTATGCTGCCTGTACTGTCAAATCACCTTTTGGTTAAAATTTCTAATGATCTCGGGATAGAGATTTATCTGAGAAAGGACTATGTCAACCTTTCAAGATTTTTTCTTACATGGAAAGCAATTGCCTCAATGGGTGATAGACATTTCTCTCCAAATTTGGCTATCAGGGACCTTGCCTGTACTGAGTTCAATATGCATTTTAATTGCTTGCAGGCATCAATTGCTGTAGCTGTATATGTGCTAAATCATGGCAGAGAAGGACAAGCATTAGATGGGGCAACCCTGGTTTCAAACAGAAATAAGAAGTTCATCCCAAGGTCCTTTGTGTGTTTTCTGAAAAGCTTGTACAATTCTTGTCAGGTGTCTATGGTTGATGCCCAGGAAAACCCCTGTAGGATAAAAGTCCTCAGATAATTCCTACTCAAGGGTCTACAGTGAATCTGTATCTTTTGGTTTTAGTTTATTTTGCTGATACTGAAAGCATCCCCCAGGAGCTCTGAGGACTTCATTTCTTATCCTAAATTTTGCACTTCCCTTGGCAGGCAATTTGATTTTCACGATCCAGATAATTTTAAATGAGGTGAGACGTTGGTAGACCTTCCCCACAGAATACAGAGAGAGCCATTTCTCTGTCACTGGGGGAAGATCCCTAAAAATTCACCCTCCTCTTTGAACACAGGCCTTTTAGCTCCCATGTACTTTGTTGACACATGAGAGGTGAATTGTTGCATTTTGCTTGCTTTATGACTTGCTTTATTTAGCTTTAAGTCAAAAGCAAATATTTAAACGTTACAAGCCTGTTTTGAAAAATGGATCTCCTCAGACTTTAAAAGAAAGCTGGGATGTGAAGGTCATCGTTTTATAGCCTTAAGGGGGTAAAAGCACAGGCAATGTGTATTAGTGTGAGCAGTCATCCCATCTGTAAATCAAACTCACGATCAGTATATGGAAAATGCTGCACCAAGTGCAAATATTTTGGAGAATTTTAGTGCATATTTTTGGAAATTTGATTCTAAATCCTGACAAATATGACAAAATTTATTGCTAGTCAGTGTTGGGGGGAAAAAAAAAATCAGAAGGTACAAGGAAGAAAAAGTGCCAAAGGAGTGCTTCTCAAGCCTGTGTGGGTTTTTTTTTCTTTTAAAGGCATTATGTGCCTATGGATTTATCACGAGATGCTTGCTCTTGGATTTAAATCCATAGTGGTTGTTAGAGGGCCTATGCAAAAGCACCAGTGCACAGTCCTACTTAATGAGCACCATAACACACATGGAATGTAGTTTATGGCCATAAAGGCGAAACTCTACATCCCCAAAGGCAGCAGCATAACATTCTGGACAAAGAGGAAAAGAAAGACTTGAATGTAAATGTTGAACCATTGCATTATCTGTGTTCTTGGGTGATGCACTGAAGTGAAAGCAAGCCTGGGCCTCCTCCAGGATGCCCTGGTGTGCAGCTTTTAGGAACCTGGCTTTGCACAGCCTGCCTCAGCTCCTGTCACAGCCTCTGGATTTGAAAGGTTTATCTTTTAACCCATTTGGGGTTTGGAAGGAGGGCTTCTGCACACTCTGAAATATAGCCAGAAATGGCAGCATGTTGGGTTTTTCCTCAAGAGCTTGGTCTGCCCTCGAGAGGGGACATGGTGCCAAGAGCAGGTTCACTGCCCCCTGTGCCACAGCCCTGCAGGAGAGATCATTTGAATGCTCATTTCCCATATCATTACAGGTTGTAACTTTAACAAAGTCCTTCATTTTGAATCGATATATAAGACAGTGACCTTCATTATCCTTCATCTGTGGATAGAAATGTGACTAACATCCATCAGGACAACTTATCGCCAAAACCCTCTTCTTGCTCTCCAAGTATTTATTGACAAATCTAATTTTGAAGCTATTTTCTGCATGCCTAATCTTGTAAGTATATTAATATTCTGCCTAACGTGTTGTTTATAAGCAAACAAATCCATTTTTTCGGAAGGGCATGAGAGTGGTAAATCTATAAACAGAAGATGAATTTCTAATCTGGGCAGTAAGACTTAAAACTCCCCAAAAGTTTATTTGCTAATGCATGTGCTTTTCACACAGATAAAGCCAATTTTGGCAGAGCTGGGACAAGCAAAATCCAGTGAAAACCTACATATGCTATGATCCTGGAACTGATAAAAAGTAGGAAAGAGTTTGGGGAAAAATAAGTAAGTTTAACTCTCCTAGACGGCATGCCTGAGTACATGAAATACAGGAGAGACATGGAATAGCTTCATTCCACAGCCAGCTTTGCCATGTTTAGGTTAGTCCTTGGCTAAGAGTTGTGCCTCTGTTTTACTTCAGTAACTGAGACTAAGCTTCCTTATTTCCATGGCAAAGAGCTTCTAAATGATAAACACACCTCAAGCAAGAGGAGTTTTCTGCACTGTAGCACCATCTGCATTGCAAAGGTGAAATGATACATCAGACAGGTTTCAGGTAGGAATAAGGTTTTTGTAGGTCTGTGTATTTTCTAATTGAAAGTGACTGGATAGGGCTGCTGGCAAATTTGCAAGGCTCTCTGCCTGCTGTGTCAATAGAAGTGAGGGACCACTCAGAGCCAAAGAGCAGCCCCCTGTAAAGGGTGCTGTAAGCTTCAGTACATCGTTTCATTTGCATACACTGAGACAGCTGGCAGCTTTCCTATAGCATGGGAGGTGCCACTGTAAGCACAGGGCTTCCCACCCACTGCGAGAAAGATTATGAAATATGAGGGACTGAAAAACCAGCAATTTCTTTACAGAAGTTGGAGCCTGTCTGTAACAATACTAGTGGGATTTGCTCAAATTTATTTTCAGATGATCACCCTAAATCAGCCCAGTATTTCCACCAGAACACAAAACGGTGTAAATCTGAATTTCTTCTCTCTTTTGACAATGGATCCGTACACTCGTTATGATTTTGTAAGCCGAGCTTTTATTTCCCATATAGATGAGCCCACTACTGACCCCTGTTTTCCAAATTCTATGTTTGCTGTGTTTTTTCTAGGTAGTACAGTTCTATGTGTTGAGAGGATATCAGTAATAACTTAGTGAAGTGGGTAGCAGAAATGTGGCTAGATACGCAAATATTACCCTTCCTTTACAGAAAAAAAAAAAACCCATCAGACAGGAAGTTTGACCTATCTCAGAGATACAGAAGAATCAAATGTTTGTTAAACTGTAAGGGAATGTGAGATATATATATATATATATATATAGTGTATATATATTATATATACACACTGTACTATATTATATGTGTGTATAGATATACACACACACAAATATATATATCTGTATTAATTGAGGCAACTGGGCAAAGTTAGGACTCTAGAGTGGTTTCTACCTTCAAAGCAGTTAGCTAAAACAAAATAAACGCACAACTCAGTGCCTCACAAAAGGTCCCAAGCTGGATCAGGCAAGCCTCAACTAAACTGCTCTTTATGAATGATCTTGAGAAACTCTCTGCAGAGGTACAAAAACACCTAGTGACAGACTCAGATAATGTGTTTGATTGTCCTGTCACAAATGCCATTTCAGTGTGCTGCAAGAGACAGTGAGGCATGCCAAAGCCTCACTGCCAAAGCAAAGGCAAATGCAGTGTGGCTCAGCACCATCCTCCAAATTTGCCTGAATGTTATTTGGGAAGGGGTGTTGTGTGGATAAATGAAACCACTGGTATAGGGAATATAGCATTCTAGAAGGGAAGAAAAAGGAGCTTTATTATTGCTTAAGTAGCAGTGTTTCCAGGGTGCCTGGGGACATTTGAGGGATAGGCTTCAGACCAAGCCTAAGAGAGCCTTGCAGATGCGAACTGGGAGCCATTAGTTCCAGAAAATTACTGACAACAACCTTGTAAACAGAAAGCATTGGGTAACCACTATGATGTTGTTGCTCTTACCAATTCATCAACTGAATAATCTAGTCTGCTCAAAGGAGACCAGAATAGCTGGAGAAGTGGGGTATAAGGCCTGAGAAGTTGTTGCCTCTTCGTGACCGAGGTACAAAGTACAACCCACTGCCACTGCTGTGTGCTTCTGGGCCCTGCTTCTGCCTTCTCTGAGTCCCTCTCAAGGGCTGTATATACTTCTTGTAAGTCATCTTTGTCCCTCACATCTCAGAAATGCTATTTTTATAATCTAGAAAGGCTCAGTACAAGATTTCTGGATGACAGCTCCCTTACAGTTATGCTTTATTTACAACTACTCCCAAGAGTGGGTATGGTTTTAAACAGACTACCTATCCCACAACAAACACATGCTTGTTATGTTATAACAGCAACAAATCAATATCTTAAGAATGAGCTTTCAACGAGTTCCTTGAAGAAGACATTAGCAGCTGTCAGAAAGAAGTTTAACCTTTTGAAAGCTAAGATGCAGCTTAAAGCCTGTCCTAGGCACACCTGATTAAGTGTTGAGGTCCCTCATATCAACAGCATTCAGACAATGAAACTTTGTGTTTGCAAGGATTAAAACTTAACCCTTTGATGTTTTTAGACTGGACTTAGGAAATATGCTCTCATAAGAGATTTGTCTCTTATGGATCAGATCTTAGACACCAGGAATGCTCATGTATATGTTAGAAATAGTGCTTCTGCTCATATTACTAGTTTTTCCACAATCACTGATGCCACAGGGCTCCGTACCGTCCCTCTGTCATGTTGTAGTTTCTCTGTTTTCAAAACCTCATGATGCTGCTTGTTGCAGGTGTTGTACACTAAGCAGCAATGTTGATCCGATAGCATGACTGGTTTTAGTTTAGTCTCTTTGTGGTCCTGCTGTGTACCTTCCTATTCACATGTTCTTTCTCTGCCAGATTGTATTCTGCATGGTAGTATCCTAGCTTCCAAGCAAGCACATATTGCACAGGTATGATTTCAGCAGAACAGGATAAATAAGATTTTTTTTTTCCAGTTGTTTCTCTCTAAATCAGCAGTAACAGCAGGCTATTCTTCTCTGATCTGTTGTTACACACCTGACAGTTTCTTTCCTCTTGATTAACAGGACTAAATGTCTCAAGTTACTGTGGAATAAACAGTTACCATTTGTCGGCTGAGTGGTTGTAATGGGTCCTATAACTTAAGCTGTTGCATTTTACCTTGCAGCAGGGGCAGATGAACTGTATGGGCTGGAAAATTTTGTCAGGTCTGTTGACAGACCAAAGTTTGGAAGCTGCTCTAACTGAGCTATAGGTCAGTTGTGGCAGAGTCCTCAACTCCAGTGAGAGTATACAGAAAAGTGTAGTTAGCAGCAGGTAACTCTGTGCAAAGAAGGGATCTCTTTGTAGATGTGTATGGATACCACAGTTCTTACCATAAAGTTACCATAAAAAGAAGGGGGTTGCAATTATTATTATTATTATTATTATTATTATTATTACCAGGTTGAGGAGAAGGTGAAGGCTGACAGTAAGGAAGGAAAGTAACAAAAGTAGAAGCAATAAAATAATTATACACCTGCCAATTCTTTTCTTTGTTGTTAAAGACTCACCCATCTTTTTGTCTGTGCAAAGTTCATTTAAATCTGTCTTTCCCAGGCAATAGGAAAAAAAACAGTTCATTCAATACTATACAGATCCCAGAATGTTTTCAAATTTCCCTCTTTTGTGTGTTTTAAGATTGACAACTATGCAATTAAGAATAACAAAGAGAGAAAGGATTTAACAAGATTTAGCACAACTTGGGCAACTTGGGGCAGCAGACAGAAGGAAAGTCAAGAGCAGATGATAAATGAAACTGTGGAGTTACCTCTGTAATCAGAGGTGTGCAGACTCAGTGTGAAGCACTACTTTAAGAATGGAAACAATCACAGAACTATATGAACAAAGTATGATAAGGCCAGCAACCAGGTGTTTCATAGATATCTGTGATCATTACAATAGTTAAAAAGAGTCTGAAAAGCCTTCCTGAGAAGGATCTTACACCCTTCAGTTTTGTGAAGAAGAGGAGAGATTCCTGTGGCCCAGAACAAGATTTTTATGGGTTCATTACAAGCCTAGTTATGTTGTTTTGAAAAGTTATGCAATATCCAAGCAGGTGGCTAAACAAATCAGAGGCTTTTTCAAAAGCTCTTTCACTTGCCTGAAAATAAAAAGTGTAGGGGTTTGTGGCAAGAAAAAAAAAAAAAAAAAGACATTTTTAATTCCATATCAAAATTTTCTTCATAAGAAGGTAGGAAAAAAACCTTTGTGTTTTCTGACTAACCTAAGTATTCACTTCCAAAGCTGTTCTGTTTGTTCAGTGTTTATCAAAACAGAAAAGTTGTGAACACCAATAAGAGTGTTATTCCTACTTATTTGTAAGAACTTGCAAACTGTTGTTTTGCTATTTGGAAGTCCCACTGAATTAAAAGATATAGTTAAATCCTGTCTAGACAAATTTCCATTTCTTTAAATTCCATTTGAGCTTAATTCGGTTTCTAATGACGTTGAAATACAATAGGAAAAACACACAACAAAACACATGGCATATCTTCACCTCAGTGACAATCTGAAGCCCTTCAAGAAAGTGGAAATGTTGTCTTTATCTAGGTATCTATGGATGTTGCACAGAGTAAGTAATTTTTGTTCCTTATCTCATTTTCATTGTCAGGCACTGACTCAGAATAACGCCTTAAAAATTCAGAGAGAAAAAGGGCCTGCAGAGCAGTGTGGTTTTTCCCCTATTCCTTTCTCATTCTTTTCACATTGCTGCCCTGCTAACTTTATACCATTATACCTTGTGATGTCCTTTCTATGTACCTCAGATTCAGAAGCCTATTTAATCCTCCTTACAACTGCTGCTATAAAAATTCCTGTGCATGGAACAGATGCATGTGTGCTGCCAGGATGAACGGGCTGTAGACAAAGAGCTGCCATCCCGATTTGTCCATAGGAGTTCTCCATGCAGTCTGACAACATGGCTTCTTGCCAATACTCAGCCAGTGTTATGGAGTGGGTTGCTTTCTCTCTCTCTTTGGGGTATTTTACTTTCACTGCTTTTGCCATTTTTTTTTCCTGGGACTTAAATAATGATGAGATAGATCTACTTCCTGCTCTGAAGCTACAGCTGCTTTGGTCTTTGGTAAGAGAAAGCAGCTGTGCCTGTGGCATAGCTACATTCCTTACCTGTCAAAGGCACTGCTCTGAAATGACTGGAGGAGAAGCTGGCTCCACTGGCTTTGTACCAGGAATGCTGAATCCAAGCAGCTGCAAATGGATTTGAGGCCTTTTTCCACAATGACCCTGTTACTGTGCCTGTTACATACAACTGATGCAGGCAGACATCTCCCAGGAGCTACTTGGCTTCATTATTTAAACAACCTGACTTCTTAACTATGACCTTCTAAAATTGGCATCGTGCAACCACGCTTTATTAATTTCATTATATTCTGTAGCATCCCAAATGGTCCACACTAAAAACTTTTAAAATGACCTAATGAATTCCTCAGAATTTTTGTTGTTTCAGTGGAGGCTAGCCCAAAATATTTCCAACACCTAGAGTTTCCACATACTGAAAAAAAAAAAAAAAAAAAAAAGACAAAAGCAAACTGATCCATGTAGCCACAGCTGCCAAGCATTAGACTAATCAATTCTATCTACAAGGTTCTTAACTTCAAAACATTATTTGGCCATGGCGGGAAACTTATAGAATTTCCTGTAGGAAGGCCTCACTTATGGTGGATATATATCAGCCTCATCACTTTTTCAATAAGACTTTGGCTGTAAAGTCTCTTGCCCATATTTGATAAAGTTGTTATGACCTATTCTTCAGCACCCCAAAAATTATTTCTTTAGGAGGAAAAGAAGTTATACTGGAACAAGATTTTGGTTACTTCTGCTAAAGCTGAGGCCTTTGTATACTTTGAAATGCCAGATTTGCTCTAAATTAAATGTGTATTCCTTTCTTACGATCCAGCTATGAGTTGTAGGCCAGCTGCTAGGGTGATCCAAAATATCATTATTTTACACACAGCTATATTGCTGCAAAGGAATGCACCACAGCTGCCAGATCTGACTGCTGGTGATTGTATTTGAAATGGTAGAATTGAGCCTCAGTCATAACTGATAACTGATATCATAGTCAGCTCCTTAATCAAACAGCATGCCTAGACAAAATTCTTGTTGACCCTTCTCATCAAAATCGACACAGTTCTCCTAAAAGTTAAACAGTTCTCCGTATCTATCACTAGAATTAGTTTTATCATCTTTGTGGGGAGATGAGTAGCTAGCTGTCTTTGACAGAACAAAGGAAAGGTAGTTTGTGGGTTTACAGATTATGCATAGTAGTGTCTATACTCTGCAGAAAGCTCTAGATACCAAGAACTCATGAAAAACACCAGTATAAGCCTAATTAATGCAGAAGAAAGAACCTTCAGTCTAAGTGGCAGAGAGCACGTTCTTAAAAGTAAGTGAAACTGTCTGTTTTCTGCTGTATTTGAACCTCAGAACAGAAACTGTGGTCCTGTGAGGAGGCAGTGGCCTAGTTCCTCATGATTCTGAGAGGGCCAGGACAATGCCCTGTAAGTTGAAGAATAGTTGGCTTGTCAAGAACGTTGAAATCTGAGGAGCTTTTAAACATACTACCATCGTGGCAACCATACTATGATATATAATAAAAAGAAACACATGTTAAAACAAATAAAGCAAAGTGTGAAAAAGGAATGAAAAATTCCATACTCACAAGCACACAATGAGCATTGTCCAAGCTGGTAAATTTGCCATCTCCCGGTGACAAAACAGTCTTTTTTTTTTTTTTTTTTTTGTAACTAACTTTTTAAAATTTTCACTCTGTGGGCTAGAAAATTCTATGTTCAGTGGTTCCAAAAATCTATTATTATCACTTTTTGTGATTATTGTTCTAATGACAACATGCTCAGGCATTTCCCAGAACAGGGTTAGGGGAGAATCCATTGTGTTGTCTGCTTTGCCCATGAGAATTTTAGCACATGTTCCTTTTAACAATTGTTATGGTATGGAGCAGAGTTTTGAATTAATCTGCCTTTTCACACCTCCATGTAAAGCCATCCTGAATCTCAAAATGTCTTGGCAAATTTCGTGGGTAAAATTGAAAGAGGCTTTTCTAAGTACTTTCTGCAAATTAATCCTTTTGAGGTTTCCAACCATGTTAATTATAGCTCAATGTCAGCAGTAGGTTACTGACATCATTTATCTTGTGACCATAGTGCTGTAATATGCTAAAGATGCTGGAGTGGGCAGAGACTGGAAGGTGAGTCAAGGGAAAGGTCTAGCAAGAAGGAACATCTAGAATTTGGATCTGTGGGATTTAGATCTCCTGGGAAAAGAAATGGGCACTTAGCCAGAGGCTAAGGGACAAGTATCTGATGGGAGATGCAGAAGGTCTGAGATGGTCTTGGACTATGAGTTACGAAAAGTATTCAAAGAGACAAAGTAGGGAGAGGAGAAGGCAGAAATACCATAAATTTTGAGAGGAAAAAGAGTAGAGCTAGGACTGAAAAAGACAGAGGCTGCAGGGCTGCAGAAAAAAGTGTGGTAAAACAAAAGGGAAATAACCTGGTGAGCAAGGATCATGGAACTGGTATGCCTGAAGACCAGATAAGTGTCCTGGACTGTCCCCAGAGGAGTGAAACAGGGATAGGGCAGAAAGTGGGAAAAGTGTTGCAAAGATTCACACATTGACAGAGTGTGTGACAGCAGGAATCCAACATCTGGGAAGGAATTGGTGGGGACAGAAGAGGGAAGAGCTGTCTGGAAGGGTCTGTGGTGCTGTAATATTCTTCCCTTCACAGTCCTTGAGGTTAGGAAGTAAAGGCGGCATTTTTCATTCAAAATATACCTGTTCCCACCCTCTGCCCACCACCACAACCCCCCACCCCCGATAAAAGTAAGACATATATGTATGCCTTCCAGAAAATGGAATTTCTGAAAGGTTGTAATCATCTGGTGCTTTATCCGCTCATCTGGCAGGAAATTTAAATCCAGAATTTCCAAAGTTGACTTGACTCTGGCATTTCCCAAATTACAGCTCCATGTGCTTAAATTGGTTTCATGCAGATATGCATGTGTGTGTGCATGTTTGTTCCTAGCTAAAGCCCAAATGCACCTCAAACCACATATCAATTTCACATAGTTGTACATCAGCAAAAACATACTGATTAATATCCATATACGATTTGTACCTGGATTTACAGCAGAATGAAGTAAGATTCAAGAATTTTTTTTGGTGGACATAATTTACAGGACAGAAGATTTTTCTGTAAGGAATGGTTAGCATATTAGTTATGATAGGAATGCTGTAGTTAGTTCCTTATATTGTCATCTGTTTCTTAATTACTAGTCTCCAAATAAACTGAACTATCTTATCTTGGCAATCATCAGATCTGTTATTAGTCTTTGAAAATATTATTTAAACTTGGGAAATTCCTGTAGTTATAGTTTCATAAACTGAGAGATGGATTCCTGCAATTGAGAAATCAGTGTTTTAGCTGGAATAATGGCCTTTTAAAATATGTACTTGTACTACAGCAGTTCTTATAACACCAGAAACAAAAGGCTTTCTTTAGCCACTGTGGTTAATAGATTGCATGTGATTATGTAAAGAGTGAGTTTTATTACTGTTTCTGCATCCAAAATCCTGATTGGAATTGTATCATCTAGGTTATTGCTTTCTGAATACTCCTGTAGCTCTTCTACCCAGGATCTTGGCCAGCATAGTAGGTTAGACATTAGTCATTTGTTTTCCAGTACCCTTGGCTTCAGCAAGATTTATTTTAGCAGGAGGTTCACAATCATTTTCTTTCCATCCATGGAAACATTCCCCCCCCCCCCCCCAGCAAAAACTTAACCACACTGATCAGTGAAAAGATGAAATTCCCAAGGGAAATATGTTGAGCAAGGATCCCTGGAACAGGTGGTGGGATGAAGCTGGGTAACAAACTTGGACACTTCTAAACTTCAAACTGAATTAGATGGTGCCACCCTAGGAAATGGGAAGAATTTATTGTATATTAGCCTTTATGAACAATATAATATATTTAAAGGGGGCATATTACCACTCTGCTACAACACCACTATGGATGTCCCCTTCTTTTCTAAGTCATACCGGTCTCTGGTGTTTTAGCAGTGTGTTATAACAGCCATATGAAAGGGGAGAGTAAATATTTAGGAAAGATTTATTGCCTCCCCACGGCTTCCTTGCTATATTGTCAGTGTTTGCAGTGTTGTTTTAGCAAGACTGTTCCTGTAGAAGCTCTTTCCATAGGTGCCTGTGAATAGCCATCAGGCATTGTGTATTAGGAACCATTTTACTAACAAAGTGTATTAAAAGTAATAACTAAAATGTAATATAACATGTTATCTGTAGTGCCTCAACAGTGAAACGTATTTTGCATCTTTCTCTTCTTACTAGTAGTTTGTGAAAATATCAGTGTTTTTACGTTTATTTGAAGTTATTTACAGTCACAACAGATATCACATTCTTTTTTTGAATTTTTGAAGTTGAAATACTAATTCCCAGGCTTAGTGATGATTCACTGTACAAGCTTGTTCCTGGACAGAATAAATGCTATTTCTACATCCAAAGCATATGGTGCAAATTCTCATGTGAACAAATACAGAATTGGATTTCTTTGACCAGTTTGCCAATATTTGTTTAAAATGAATGATATTTCTTGCCACAAACACATTCACTGTAACAAGGGTGTATGGCCTAGGTTTGATCCATCCCTCCCCTTTATGGCATCAGGCTTTTTATAATATGAAGCAGATTGGGAACCACTGTGCTACAATATTAGTGGAAAATAAACACAAGCTCAGTGAATTCATTAAAAACATTAAACAAATACTTACACAAAATCTTCTGCAGTGTTTGCCTACCTCTTATTCGAACCACTGACCTAGAAGGAAATTCTCCAAGTCAAATGGGACTTGAAACCATTTACATCATTGTTCTTGTACTAATAACCTCGTGGATTTATTACTTTCACAGCATTTTATTGTTGTTTGCACACTACCTGGGGCTTTTTGAACTCATTATGCTTGCCATTATTCTATATTGCTATATAAGAAGTGCTCATCTGCTTTTCTGGTAATATTGCAACATTTCCCATAATATTTCCCTATATCCTATCTTCCATAGTTTGTATTAGACACGAATGATATAATAATAAGCAGTAAACCTTATTGTCATTCACTTGTGTGAATAGCAACTATTCTGCATTTGGAAGTGCACAAAGAAAAGTGCTAATAATCACTTGTAAAAACCAGACATTGGGTGCTGTTAGTTTCCTTTGTCACAGTAGACATTCTCATTTGCATTTGTATCTTCCTTCTTTGCTGCCTGCACAAAGAGAAGCCCAGACCCTATGATTACCACAACTTGCAGTCCTACTGGAGGATTGGAGGCTTCTCACAGTCCCTCCTGTCAAATGGCTTTGGAAGGAAAGAGGGCACTCTGGGCTCATAAGGAGCAGATACCTGCTGCTCAGGGTAGGGCTTTGCCTTCTTTCTAGGCTATCCTCGGGCATGGCATGAGCACCATGCCAGCAGCTTGGGGAGCAAAACAGCTGAAGGAGAAGCATCTTTCCAGGAAATGCTGGGCTGAGCTTAGGCCAACCTGAAAGCATTACTGGGCCAGGTACATAGCCCTCTGTTGAGGCAGTCTGGCTGTCAGACACAGAGTTTGAGGCTTTGGAACAGATCATCTATTTGTGAGAGCAGGAGGGGAATAAAGGGACAGGTTTCCCTGATTCCTGTATGTATAGGATGTTTCTGCATCTGCCTAGTTCTGCTGTGTATGGGCTCGTATGCCTATAACCAAAGTGTCAGCTAAAACACCACATGGTGGGAATAGGCATGTTACCGAGAATATAAATTTCTCTGTTCTTTTCCACTCACTTTCTTTTCTAAGTAACAACATTATTTTAGCAGCAATTTCTTTGAAGAAACAACTTGCAGTACCATGCTACGCTTAGATACGAAAGTAGAAGAAAGGAAGAAGGAGGGAGAAAGCAACCTTTGCTGGAGCACAATTTCATCTGAGATACTTTACACATGGATTTTTTTTTCATTTTCCCCTCCACAGAAAATCTTAAGACATTGCTGAGAGCATTTATTTTTTTTCTAGAAAACATTCACTTAAGGGCCACTTATTTTCTGCAGACTTGCATAAAGCTTTCCATAATGGGTAGAAGTTGATACTTGCCTTGGGACACATTAGACACTTTCTGCTGGCTTATATTTGGCCCCATTTGGTGAATAAGAAATAAATAGTATTTGCAGGAAAGAGAATTAAAAAGAGAATGTCTTTTAGATCAGAAGGAAATTACTTTTCAGATCTTGGACATCCTGCATCTGGCCTGAGGCCGAAAATATTCTGCAGTTATGTCGTTTTCCTTAGCACAGGTTTGCTAAGATCAGTGGCTATAAAGTGTGCTGGCTTTAGTGTTGAAAGACAGTGGGTAAATATGGCCAAGGTGTTATGTATCTCACTAAGATCAAAGTATAAGACATCAATTTTCTTTAACTGCAACTTCAAGAGGTGATGAACAAAAAAACTTGTGCACTTATGGACTTTTACCTGCACTCCAATAGTCTTGTACAAAAACAAGCTGGCTTAGCACTGTTGTCCTTATTTCAAAGGAAGGAATGTCACAGGATAGCTGCAGAATAAAAAGACCTTTGGAAGTCATCCAGTCCTACCTTGCTGCACACAACAGTGTAAAATTCAGCAGGTTTCTCAGGGCCACATCAAGTTGGGCTTTGAGTAACTCTAGGGATGAAGACTCACAGACTGTCCAGGCTACCTCTTCCAGTGTTTGATCATCCATGCAGTAAAAAAGTTTTATCTTATATCTAATTGGACTTCTTTGTATTTCAGCCTGTGTCCTTGCCTCTTTTCCTATCAATGGGCACTACTGGAAGACTCTGGTTCCAGGGATCTGGAATATCTATATATTATAGATGTATAATATCTAGATATAATATCTATATATTATATCTACCTATCTACCTATCTATCTATCTATATCTATATATCTATATCTCTATATATATCATCTCTATCTGTATCTATATCTACATCTATACATATTGATAAAATCCCCTCTCCATCCTTCTGTTCTCCAGGCTGGACAGTCCCAGTTCTCTCAGCCTCTCCTCTTTCTGTCACATGCTCCAATGCATTAATTATCTTTGTGGTTTTTTACTGGACTCACCCCAGTATGTTTAGGTCTCTCTTCAAGCCTGGAACTTGTAGACCTAGCACTCTAGATATGACTCAGCAGGAATGAGCAGGCTTGGCTGGTTTTGATACTGTGTACTTAAAAACTATGGAATATACATTAATGATATTTGATAAAATTTGGGCAGCCGTATCTAGACTGTGCCCAATTCCTCCTAGGGAAATCCTCTTGTCTAGTCCAGTCCCATAAGTACTGTTGCTCTCATGGTAGATAATACCAGTAAGAATTAAGCATCTGTTCCTGGGGAATAACTGAAGAAGGAGCTTGTAGGCAGGAATGCTAGAGCAGCTCAGGAGATAAGGTGTCCATGAGATACTTTGTGGTGGACACTCTGGAATATGCTCCAGCAGAGCATACTCAGTGGCATGATTCACAGCAAGAGAAATCTCTGTCCATTTGCCTGCACCTGTGCTAGTACACTCTGAGAAGTATCAGTAAATACTCCATAAGGGAATTCTCCAAAAAGTTACTTTTCCACTCATCTCTGGTGGGTTTTCCTCTGTGTGTGCTACAGTGTTATTGTCTGGCAAAGTCTAAACTCTCATCAGCTGTCTCCATGACTCCAGGCCTGCATGCAGCCTGCGTGATCTCCTTAGCAAGGCACCCTGCTGCTTGTCAGGGCAAAACCCACAGCCAAAATTCCTTCCACCAAGTCTCATCTGCCTCTTTTTCCCTTTTGCTCCCTGTCCCAAAATCTGACTTGCATTAACAGCTGGAAGAGTTCATCTTCTAGAGTAGGATCTGTGTCTTTCCACCAGCAGTTTAATTTACTGTGCTGGCAAGCTGGGAGCACTTGCACACAAGGGCTTAGGAAGAACAGGCATATTCTCCCACAGTCTTCCACAAATTAATTCATAGAGCAGTACACAAAGTAATGCAGCGTGACGAACCATCAGCCAACTTGCTGAAACCCAGCCTGGTGGAAGACTAATCCAGCATCAGGATTTTGCTCTGAGGGCTGCTTTGCCGGCCCCAGATAAGTCTCACGTCACTGTACAAATAAAGTACACTTATAGGTAATGCTGTGAAGTCAGTCTTGGGGACTGGCTGTAGGGAAGTATGAGAGGTCAGCAAAATTCAACCTGTTCCTGCATCCTCCCTATCCTGCTTTGCCTGCCTGTCTCAGGGATGATATGTCAGAAGTCTCTGCTGGGTTGTTCTGCCACCATTCACAGAGGGACTGTCCCTTCATTGATGGGAGTAGTGGAGGGTAGTCAGCAACCAAGTATTTTCTGCCAGCATCCTCATTGCTGGGGGAATGCCTTCAGACTGAGCTAAAGTACTTCTAAAGCAGTAGCCTTTAGCTTGTACTGCCAATTCCTCAAGAAAGTGAACAATAAAGTATGTGTTTACAGTGCTGTGATAAAATTATGTATAGAGGAACAGCCCAGAGAGTGCATCTTGTCAGTTTTAGTCACATTTGGATTAAAGTCAGCTTTTCTCTCCCCTAATACAAATAATATACAAAATTTATATTAACATATAGCATAAAAGTATAAGACTGCTAGTCCACAAGGCACAGGCACAGACATATATACACTCACAAAACTATTTTGCCTCTGTGGGCCCTGGTTAGCAGCTTTTTAAATGTCCATACTTGCAAATATTGTCGTGAAAAAAATGAAGAACAAAAACCAATCCTGAGAGTACTATGGCATCATCAATGTGGATATATAAACATGAAAGCAACAAAAGTTGCCAAATAGGTTTTGGGCATTTGTTAGCTAGGATTGCTTCAAACAACCTGAATGGGCCTTGAAAGTCTCTTGATAGCAGATGTGCTGTGAATGAAGAGTGGAATTCTAGTGAAAGACCAACAAACTGCCTCTTTCAACAGCTTTGAGATGGCAGGTCTTTTCAATCTTCTTAAATCCATTTGCAATTAAGTGATTTTTTTTTTCCCCCAGAAGGAAAACCCCTTAATTTTCCTCTGTCTGAAGATCAGGTACAGAAAGATTCATTTTTGCTGTACCTGAAGATCAGGTACAGCGAATGGTTAGACTTTTAATTAGTCTGGGGCTGCCACTGTCCTGGACACAACCACCAGGAACATCTGAGCTGTGCTGGGACGACTCTCCTGCTGCTGACCTTCTCTTGTCATCCTGCAATGGGGTGGGCAGGTGGAATAGAATAAAATTCTATTCAGAAGGGACTTTCAGCTGTAACTTTAAGCAAATCAGCCTTATCGTGGCTGGGGATCAGTCCCAACACATTTTATCTGCTGGGTCAACTGAGTAGAATGCAGTTTACAGGATGTGGCTTGTTAGCGATTTAAAATTGGACATCCTGTTTGCTTTGCATGGATGTCAGTCTGTGGTAGCACTTAAAAGCAGAGCTTCTCAAGGGTCCCTGGACAAACTGTCCTCTTCCCCTGTGCCTGTGCACTTCACTGCCTTGGGTGGCATGATGCCAGATTATATCAGCTGAGAATCAGGACCAGGCTTTCACCTGAGGAAAAAGAAGTGAAAATGGCAGTCAGTCCTGCTCAAATGAAGTTAAATATAAATTCAAACTTTTCATCTCTTACATGCATAAAGGTACTGAAATTGTATGCAAGGAGTTCTTTTCATACTATCTGTTAGAAAAGAAAAAGGACTTGGCCCCATTTGTTGCCTCAGTAAGGAGATCTCCTTGATTGGATTAGCAGACCAAGCATGCCAGTTGACCCATCTGCCACCTGCACCAGGACTCTGCCTGGCAAACAAACATGACTGGAGACTTGCAGCACTGTGGTCATCCTGTGACACTGTTTTGCACCTGTCCCTTTACATGGTTCTTCAGTTTTGTGAGGGTCAGATGCTCTGGATGGGTATCAGGTAGCCTCTACACAGCAGAAACATTAAAAAAGTGTGGCCACACTTGGTTAGCATTATCTGCCCATAACCAAAATAAAAACTAAAGAGACCTTTAAAAGCCAGCAACACTCTCAGAAAACTTGATTTTCAGTGATATCCTGAAAATGTGCATTTAAGACAGTGTGGGGAAACTAGCTTTGCCTAGAAAACCATAGAGCAGAGTGGAAAACTCATTTATATGCTTCAGAGGTGCAGTATCATCAGTGGTATTTTGTGCAAACAAGGTGGTGGTTCACACTACCACTGACTGTTCACACTAGTTTGTTTTTCAGTGGGATCTGTGAATCATACAATAAAAGATCTTTAAATGGACTTGATAAAAATCCATTGGTAAATGGGGTATTTTGCATGTTATCTGCAGCATCCTGTCTGCCTGCCCTCCAAAGGTGCTTACCAACTGTAATGTCATTTCTGAGTGCTAACTTCTAAATGTCAGTAATACCCTCTATTTAGTCCTCACAGAAAGGCTTTCAAAACCCATGCAAAAAAAACTAGTGTCTGTTTCTTTCTTTTTGGCTCCCATCCATCCCCTGTTTTCTTCTCTTCCCCTTTTCCCCACATTTTCTTTTTTTTCTGACCACTTATGCTTTCCCATTCTAACCACGTCCTAATGTTTCACTCTGTCTTGTGTAGCAAAGTTTCTCTTTAGCCTCTGCACAGAGCTGGCAAGCGGACAAACTAATGCAATGAGCTGTCTTGGGTAGAAAATGTCTGCCTGGAAGGATCAAAGTTCTTCTTCAAAGGGACAGAAAGTCAATGTCGTGTAATGTCTGAGTTCCTGGTGACCTCCTTGGCAGTTAAATGGGAAGAAGGACAAACTCGTGATTATGAGGCTAGACGGGGGATTTGGTGACCCAGTTCAGGTCCCCTCTCTGCTGCACACTTCTTCTCTGATGTCCCAACAAAACCCTTACAACCCTCCAGATTTTAGGACATCTATGCAGATGGGAGACTTTCACCAAGTGTATGATGAGTTCTGAAAATTTGAGAAGGAATCATCTGCCTTGTTTAGCACCAAAATGCTCTTCAACTGATGGATGTTTCCTTCTCCCAGAGCCTCCATTCCTTTCTGAAAAACAGTGATTTCTTGCATTGTAGATGAGACAAAGACATTTTTGGTGTTGGAGCTGAGTAGACAGTGCTACACTATATGGGTGCCATAAGAGGAGAGAATGTTTTGCTATATTTGGCTCTAGGGCATGGAGGCACTCATGCATAACTTATTTTAGGCCTAGTCTCATGAGCCCCCTTTGAAATAAATGAATGGTCCTTGTATGTGAAAAATTACCATTATGTAGATTTGTTTAAAATGAACAGATTCTTTTTTGGTGATGAGAAAAGAATATATATTAAAAATACCAAGGCACAAACACTTTTTAATATTTTTTTTGGCACCAGTGGGCTCTTTTTTTAGTTGATTTTGTCAGCCACATTTCCTTTCTGAACAGAGGTTACATGCAACAATTGGATGAACAATTGTAGAAAACTCTCAGGGGGGCATTCTCGAAGACAAGCCTGCATGAGATCATGTTATGCGTGTGGCTTGGCTGCGCTTTTATTCAGTAGGTGATCTCATTCATTTAGAGTACTAATCATTTTAACAGGGAATAACTCCAGCTATCCAAAAGTATAGCAAAAAAAGTGATGTTGCAAGATTTCCTGTGAGTTTTGCACAGAAATATCCATTTCTTTGCTAGTTTATTGGACACAAAGTAGAGATTGCTGGTCAGATGAATAAAGTAAGTTAATATGAGCAAATAAGATTATTCACTACAGTGACGGCTTTACCAGGTTTATCATTTTTCTCTAAATATGCTTTTTATAGGCTTTTTTTAGATTGTTAGCTTTTGGGAAACAGACCATGTAAACATCTGCATTTCTACAATTTCTGTCTCACTGTGGGCCTTGCTGGGGCCTCTGGATACTATCATGATATAAATATTAAATACGATCTAATAGATTAAAGGGGACAGGTTAGCCTATGATTAGCCCTGAAATGCCTACAGTGTTCCTTGGTTTCTCTAGTGTTCCTCAGTAATGAAGAAATCCCTGGCTGGACCAATTATTTTCAAGTTCAAGAAGCAGTACAGGCTCCTGGCTAGAAAACTTACTTGGGCACAATCAGCTAAAAACTTTGAACTGTCTCTCAGAGGAAAAAAAATAAAAATGTTTACAGCCAGAAATAACAAGGCTGGGAAGTTAAATTAGAAGCAGGGACCAAGAAAGGCTTTGCCTAATTCTGGTTTCAATCAGTGACTGCAGCAGTCATCAAGAGCAGGCGCTGCTGTGGGTTTTGAGAATAATGACTTTATTTTAAGTAGACAGAAGTTGTTGGCTTGACCCAATTGCTGACAACCAGTCTCCCCTAAACACCCTACATGGGGCCAGATCCTGAAGTCCTCCTGTGGTTTTTTTCCAAGCCCGTTCTCACTGCAATCAAAACTTGAGCAGACACAGCCTCAAGATTTGGCCTGCCCCTCTTGCAGACGTTTTTTGGTCTCTTAAAACCACCATAGAAAAATAAATCCCAGGTTTAATTTTCAAGTCTCAAACTCCACTGCACTGTTGGCCTTTATTTTCTGCAGTGAATTGAGAGTGGGATATAAATTACTTGTCTCTCCACTGTTAGCTTTTTGCATCTCCTGGGCTCAAATTTCAACAAAATAATAGATTACCAGCCTTGATCCCATGAAGCAGGAACAGTACATTGTATATGAGTCGATCCTGCCAGGGTGGAGCAGCTTGGGAATATGCAAGGTCTCCTTTACTGAAAGCTGCAAAACTAGATGTTACTCAGCTTCTTGGAAGAGGAGACCATGTTACCTTCCCTTGCTCAGTCTTCCCAGTCTGGCTTTATCAATTGCTTAGGACCAAGGCTTGCAGACAATGTAGATGTTGAAATATATGATTTAAAAAAACAAAAGGGAGGTGAGCAGCTGAAAGGGGAACCAGCCTCAGAGGAGAGAGGCTGACAAACGCATACACACACCCTTTAGAGCACAAAGGACAGGAAAACCAATGCAAGAAAAGTTTTGCTCGACATCAAGAGGAGAGATTGTATAATCTGTATAATTTAGCCGGAGTTTATAGTCATAACATGCAGGAGAGTCAATTTTCGGGGCACTGGACTGGAGTTTTGGAATGTTTGAGTTGATCAGCTTTCATTTAATGGACGCCTGGTTTTTTTTGTCATCTCTTAGGGCACCTCATCTCAATGTGCCTCAAGTTCCTCTTTGTTTGGACTCATCCTCAGGGAGGCTATTTCTTACTAGAGATGCTGGTTGTCCTAGATGCTAGTGAAATGTGAATAATCTGTGTCATGTAGTGCTTAATGTCTCCAAGTAACTCAGTGGAAATGATTGACTTTGTTTTCTTAAATAATGACTTCTTAGCAAACACAGAATGAATCTGAATTTTCAATTCCCACCTGATTGCTCCATCTTATTTCAATAAATTGCATCTGAGCTTCATTAGGTATCTCAGTGTGATATCTCTCCTAAACAGCAGTCAAGAAAATATTAGATTTGTACATTCTGTAGAAGAATTTTCAGACAAACTTTAATTTGAACCAATTTGGTTTCTCTTTCCATTGTACTGAATTAGTTCATTTAGAGAAAGCAATAATCTGTTGTTATGTACAGATTTATCCTAGTGAAACTTTCTCACTGCTCTGACAGAGACCTTCCACAACAGTAATGTATCTGCCTGTCTAGATATAAGGAAAGCCTTTGTGAGATCTTAAAAACAAATTTCAGTATTTAAGGTCCTTTGCCAGAGTTCCCCCACAGATGATGTCTGCAGTACTTTGAGCTGTATCCCTCTAAAATGCTTCTATGGATTTAGGAGCCTGAGAGTAATGGCACTGTATTGGGCTGAAGTTAAAGGAGTTTAATAGGAAAATACACTGAGCTGTTGGAACAAGTATTAGGGGATCTTTTAAAGACAGAGCTATTACTGCCGGCATTATTCCAAATTACTCCAGCATGAGTTCCTATGCACGTGCCTTTTCAAAGGAGTAATAATTAAAAGCTTGTTTTGGGTTGTTTCCCCACCCCCATCTGTTTCTCATTGTAAATGAAAAATATCATGGGGCAAATTTATTTGCTTGCCACAACAGTATCCAGAACAGCTTTTTTTTTTCACTGCCACCCCTCTCTCTGTACCAAACACCCAAGGCTGTGGTGGAAGTGGTCTGGCCCCGTTCAGTAGAACTGGCTCTTAGGATCACTGGCAGCATGTGAACGTGCTGTTACATGCAGCCTCTGACAAGGCACCCTCCTCCCTTATCCCAGAACTGCCAGCAGCTTTAGGGCTTCTGCAGGTGGCACCACCACCTCCTCCCAGGCTTGCTCAGCACCAGATCAGACATCCTTGGAACAGTCTGTGCTTGAGGTCTGGGCAGCACTCACTCACTGCTTTGGCAACAGGTGAACTCACAAGTGCTGCCGTTCTGGAGCAAGTACTGGGAGCCTCCAAAACATCCCAAATAGGAGAGCCCAAGAGAAAAGCTCTGCTAAGTTTAACTTAAGCTTTAGAAATGTGACCCCGAGCAATTTCTGTCACTGCTTGCCTCGGAGCGTGCTATGTAACCTTTTCACCTCTATGCCACAAAATGAATGACGAAATCAATAGAGCTTGAAAATTGCATTTTAAATAGGTGGGTAAATCAAGGGAAATGGACAAATAAAATTAATGTATGCATGGTCTGAGTATTGCACAATGTATTCATGTAGCTTCTCTGAATGCCTTATAAAGTATTAGCACCAAGGAAAAGAATAATTAGATAAGCTATTAATAACTCAGGGAGACTCCTTGTCTCAAATGTACTTTTATCTTATAAATGGAAGGTCAATCTTAAGAGTGAAAATACATTAAAAATTAATGCTACGAAGAACCCCTGTCCCTTGCTACTATTCCAGCTGTGTTTGAAAGGTAGCACTTATTTTCTTTAATAACAGAGCTTCAAAGGGAACATAATTAAATGAAAAGTAATGGAAATACATGGAATATTGGGGTCTAACTTGAACAATTACCATCTCTTTCAGTGAGATTTCCATCATGCCAAAGGTGACTCTTGTAAAATAAACATTTGCATTATTTTAGAGAGAGAGAGAGAAATTCTGTTTCCACTAGCAGTATCTTTAATCATCCACCTAATATTAAAAAAACCATGGCTTTTGAACCATCACGTATCTTTTTGAGGTTGTCACGCAAGGCAAGGAGACAAGAAGTAATTTTCTCTGACCCTTCTTTTAAATGTTTTATATTTAAGGAATCTTATAAATTATTTTTCTTCAGCCTTTTAAAATATTATTATTATTTATTCCTCTCTGTGGCTTTGAACTAACCTTTAGAGCCTGGAAAGAAAAGCTGACTGTACTACTAATTTGTTGTTCTTTTCATTAACAAAACCCCTATCCATCTTCCTGCTTAAATAAATCTGAAATCATCTCACCCAACTCCAGGCATCTAATTAAGGTACCTGAATTGAGATGGTTGGTCTGCTTGTCTTCTATGGACAATGGACACAAATAGGCACTTTGAGAGGGTGATCTCAGCCACTTAATATTGAGGTGCCCTCTGGAGGTATCCTGTCTCTCTGTCTTGACAACAGAGGGTACCTAAGGTGCTATTGTGCCTAGAATGCATGTCTCATTTATGTACCTAAGATTACATAAAATTAATCTAAACCTAAGAGGATTTAATTGCTATTCCATAGTGTATTGATTGTTGGAAAGGAAGTATTTTCCTCTTTTTTTTTTTTTTTTAACAAAAAACCTAAAAGCAAAAAAAAAGAAAACCAAACAGAAACCACAAAAAAGGGAGAAGAAAAAAGAATGTATGAAATGTGCATATATATTTCTATGTATAATATACAACTGAAGGAGATTTGGATGCAGAAACAGAATTAAAAGGTCAGGCATCCCCCTGAGCCTGCCTCAGTATAACAAAATGACTGGAGGGCCTGCTGAGATCCCCTTGACAATATAGCCTGCTGCCTTCTTCCTCCAACAAGATCTTTCTGCCCTATAGTATCTTCTCACCTTCAGCCATTTGTATTTTCAAGTGCAAAGGATTAAGTACCTGCCAGGTACACAAACTAATAAAAAAAAAGTTCTTATTTTTATTTCAACTCTCTAATACTGATATTACAAAATATCTGTTAAAACCCTAGACTGGAGAATCTTTTTTCTTGTAGTAAAATAGTGGTTTAAACTCCTGCAACAGCTCATGTGCCATCCTTCACTCTATAATCTTAAATCACTTACTGTGAAAAAGTCTATTTATTGACTAGTCTACGTTCATTTCCATGTAGAGAAAGTATAGATTAGCTAGTCAAGTCCATCTCTGAGCTCTAGTGATATTGGCACAGTTGCTTAAGAGTTGTTGCTAATAAGGAATCCCAGCTCCAGATAGTTCACATCCCCTGTCGCCCTGGTTTGGCAGAACATACTTGCTCTTGCCATGAGAAAGAGGGAGAAGTGAACTTTGAAGGTGAAGGTCTCATCTAGACCAAGATCCCGGTGCACTTTTGCTCTACAGAGTCCTGCCCCTTGGTCGTCCACACAGGGGACTTGTGGGGCAACCCACACACCCTCCACTTGGGTTACCTTCTTCAGCATCCAGGTCACGAGGCACTGGTGCAAAACTCAGATGCCCTGATAGAAGTGAAGGTTATGGTTTTGTCAAGCATCTGAAAACAGAAGTGACTGGGTCTTCCGAATGTATTCAAAGAGAGAGATGATAAATGATGTTAATGCTAGCTAGCATGGGCAGAGAAAGGTCACTTAAACAGCAACAAGGAATGCCCCCATATTTCCCCTGAAAATTTCTTAGAAGAAAAGTATAGTTGTTTTTATATGGAAACACTTGTAGAGCAGTGCAATAATTTAATGACAAGAACTCTCCTAGCACCTGTGTTACTGGTTTTGGATTTCTGTGAGGTGTATGTCTTCTGTATAGCAAATGTAAAGCTCCTAGAAATAGGTCTTCTTTTTCTGAACCCTTAGAAGTGGCCCCTCCAAACGTAGAAAACTATTGGCCTAGGTTCATGGAAAAAATAAATGCTTTAGAGGTTTACAGAGACCTTTTAATGCATTATAACATATTATAACTGGGATGAAAACAAAATAGAAATCTAGATAGATTATATAGGATAGATAATCACTTTTTAAAATAGTAATTTGCTTAATTTGGTAATGAAGTTAATAAGTACTTCATTCTGACCATGGAGTTTTCAAACGTGATTATATAGCTTGAATTTCAAAATCATATATTTAGACTTAGACTTGACAATTAGGAGCTTAAATATAATTTAAATATTATGGTACCTATTTCCTTCATGTCTGTATCACTTTGCAATCAGAATGCACTTTGTATATTTTACACCATGTTGGATTATCACACTCTGTTTTAACCATAATGGATCCAGCACTAGAATTTCAGAAACCAGACCTCTCAAGGGTTGGGATATTTCATGCTCTGAGAAGAAACAAGCTGTATAGCTCAGATTCCTTTCCAGCAGTGTCATGTATACACCACTGTGGGGGTTTTGCATAGTCTCAACTCTGACCTTGCTCTCCTTCTGCTAGAACATAATATTTCTTAGATAAGTTTTTAGGAATTCCACTCTCAGATTATCTTACAGTGCATCCAACATGCTGAGGAGGTCTTTTTTGACATATTTTTAGCTTTGTTCAGAGTCTGTAGGAATAGGTAGAAAAGTGTGCAAGCATTCTCCAGAGCAATATATTACACTCTGCTACAGTCTGGTAGGGAAACCCTGACACGATACATCTCAGGTATATGCACAGCTACACAATTTTGGCAGTGCTGCTTTGGTGCCATGGCCCCAGGGGCACCAGCAGTGCTAACAATCTCTACCCAAGCTCCTGGGAGTGTTCCCATCCTGACCATGGCTCATAACCCCATTTCAACCCTTTAGGTCCATCAGTCCCTGACAAAGCAATGCTGCAACAATGCCAGTCTTCATTTCCCCCAGCCCTGCCTGGTTAGGGGTCCCATTGTTACAGGCCCAGCCATAGGCCATCCCTAGTCCATCCCCATCGCTAGGGAGGTGACTCATGATCTGGATTCTTGGCTGAACCTGACTGCAGTCTCTGGGTGTGTCCCTCTCCTTTGCTGGGGTACTGTGGGGATGAGCCCTTGCACTCACGTTGGAATAGTATCCAAATTAGCAACAAGCATTTAACTTTCTGCACTCAGTACAGTCTCAGCACCTACATGCATTATCTAGTGTTTGTCTTCAGTACTATTGTTTTCATCAAAATGGTCATCAATCAAGAAAGGTTTAGCGTCTTTCATGATTTGCCAGCTAGTTAAGGCTTAAGTTGTTTGAAATAGGCTCTTTTCTGTTTATTATTCTCTTCCTGAAATATTTAGTGCAGCCCACAACATATTAGGCTATGGTTTTGGAAAAGTTAAATCACCAGCTAATGGATGGTTTACATCTGATGGACTGAATGAGTAGGCTAAAAAAAGAAAAAATCCCTGGTGTATTTGTTACTTTCTTTGTAGCAACATTAAAATGGAATTTGACCCATGGAGACAGTTTTCTTGCATTTACAATAGCAATATTATCCTTTTAGTAAATCAATAATGAAAATATATGCTACTCATGCATGAGTTCTCTCCATGGAGGCATTTGTCACGTAAGTCTTTACCTGAAGATGTCTTAGAAATGTAGTCCGTATCAATAATTTATTCTTCACTATATGAGCCAGACCATCAGGCCATTTTATTCCAACACACTATTGCATTATCAAAATACTCAGTGGAAATTGTCCTTGTTGTCAACTGAGAGTGTTCCCTGGCCTCCTTGTTGTGTTAAGGCTTATTAGTGCAGCACTGCCAAGAAGTATAACTTGACCCTAGTGCAAGTCAGGCTTTCACTGCAGACAGAGCTACTCAGAAAGAATTCTTAAAGTGTGGAGTTTCTCTGTCAGACAAATTGACTGAACATAGGAATTAGTGTGGTATAAATAAAGGTGCATTTTCAATTTTAGAAATTTAAGGAGCTTATACAGCACAATGAAGAGAAACTCCACTGGTGTTCACAGGTATGTGTGCTTTTTGCTATCAATAGGTACTAAAATCAATAAGTATCAATATTAATAGGTACTGATTCATATAAATATTGAAATCAGCATTGAAACCAGTAATTATGGATGTCTAACAATGACTATTGTTATGGATAGGTGTCAATACCTATTGATACCTATCCATATCATTACCAATTGATAAGTATCAAAACTGATAAGCATCAAAATTGATAGGCATTAACTATGGATGACTATTGATATCAAAATATATTGATAATAGCAGGTATTTATGCCTACTGATATAAAAATTAGTATTAAAATTATACGTATTAGACATTTATGCTTATCAATATAGGACGCTATTGATAAAAACAGGTATCAATAATGATAGGTCTACATGCCTATCAACAGCTATTGATATTGATAGGTACTGATAGGTATCCATACCTATTGATACTGCTGTCTGTTGATAGATATCAAAATAGGTGGATACTGATACTTATTTACACTTTACAATATAGGAAGATATCAATGAGTACCATTGCCTACCAGTCTGAATAGATATTGTTGCTGATAGATACTGATAACCTTCAATAGCTCACTATTTGTAATCTTCTTGACAAATATTATCAAAATGTATTGATCCTGTTACTTATTAGTGGATAAAGAGATCCAAATCAATATTCAAAACAATAGACACAGATACCTATCACTGTCAATAGATACCAAAATTAATAGGTACTGATGCCTATCAATAGGTACGGATATTGAGAGGTATCAATTTGTATCAATTCTCCCGATATCAATACTCATAAAAAGGTATCCAAACCAATAAGTAATGAGGCTTATAAATGCATATTGATATAAAAAGAGATTTATGCTGGTAGATATCAGTGCCTATTGACAGAAAAATTTACCAGTGATTACTGAGAGGTATTAATATTATCCAGTGACTATTGATAGATATTAGTATGCATATGCATTAATATTGATAGATATCAACGCCCATTGATATAGGTATTGATATGTATTAAGACCTTAATATTATCAACAGGCATTGATGCAGACTCTTATCAATAGGCATCGATACCTAACATTAGATATTCAAATCCATAGCTAGTACTAGTTATCAACATATCAATATGCAGATCAAAAGGATCAATGCTTATCAAGATCTCTATCAATCAATAAATATCAGTCTCTATAAATACAGGTTGGTACTGATACATATTGTGAGATAGTAATACATAACTATGTACGCAAATTTTTATTTATATATATACCTATATCTTGATATCTATAAACGCATACATAAACTCATAGATATCAATATTGATAGGTATAGAAACAGATCACTGTATATTTATCTTGACATATTGATGTATATAGATATAAATAAGACAGAGAGGACACTATTGCCTGTGAACTGCTTTTGTTAGAGTTGACACTGGGGAAAGAAGGAGTGAATTCCTCTTTGCAATAACCACCATATGAGTCGCATAAAAAAATCTGTGTGTGGCCTCCAAGTAAGAATTAAAGATATCACATTGTTTCAGCTTTTGTGGCATTGAATTTCTGATGGCATATCTTTTACTTCATAACTGTGGGAAATATCATAATTATTTATGTTTCTGAGAACTATTTTGGGTTGTGTGAAGGAAATCCAAAATCAAGGACAAAAGACCAAATTTTCCTTTCTCCTTCCTCGAAAACATAGTACAATGGAGATTTCGTTGTCAAGTGATAAATCACTCCATATGACACACATGAACTCAAGTCAAGATCTTTCATGTTATCCAGGTTATGGAAAATGTTTTAATTTTGTAGTTGCAGGAGAGAACAAGTAAGCTGGCCAGATATTCAAAACTATATGATTTCTAATTTCATAAAAGAAAGTAATGGTAAAGAGTACAAATTGCTTGCACCCTGATATATCACAGAAACAAAATAGATCTGCAAGCACATTTACACTCAAAATATGAACATAAAAAACAGATCTGAGAAACTTGCTCTTTTGAACTGAGTCTGGGGGTAGGAGTGGGGGGGAGATTGAGGGGAAGGGGGTGGGCAGAGGGGGGAAAAGTAACCTAAATAATTGTGTACATATAAAAGGCCAAATCCTTAGGCCATAATCCAGGCACACACCCAATGATGTCAATGTGTTTGGCTTGCAGGGGAAATAAAGCAACGTTTTATTACATGCTAAGCGAGAATCTTTGCTTGACCAGAATGAGGGAAAAGTGTGAACAGGTGCTGGCTCAGCAGGAGTGGAAACTCAAGAATACTAGTGGCTTTTCCTTAGGCTCATAAGCATCCTGAAACACTAAATTTCTGTCAGTACCTTAATAAAGAATTATCTACTCCCCTATCCACCTATGTCTGGGTTTGAGGCTATCTGCAGAAGCTTTTGACTGTGAAGCTACTTAACATCATTTCTCCATCCCTGCCTTTTACTTGTGCACAAGCTGTTGTTAAAGCTACCCCCCTCAGTCAAGGAAGCTGGGGCCCCACTCTCCTCCAGCTCGTGGGGAAGAAAGGAGTCATTATTGACACATGCAAGTGATTTGAGAAGAGACTGTCTACCCCGATAGAAAAAGACTTTGTCTGGTGAATCAGGAAATGTCAGACTTTCTGAAAGGTTAATGGGAGGCTTTAGAAACACATTAAATCTAATCTTACAGCATGAATGCTGATGACTATATGTTGAGATCCTAGAAATAAGAAAGGGCAAGAAAGAATACTTTAGGTGAAAGTAAGTTTTAACTAGGGAGCCAGGAGAGAGCTTTATTGCAACATATTGCTGAATTTCTCCTTCCATACAGGGCTGGCGATCTGCCTTATACCATATGCTAACAAAGGATATAACACAAGATCACTTGAACTGACAGCAAATTTTTTCATACTTGCTGAAGTTTAATTAAATGAATGACCTGTTATACTCTAGAAGTGAATGAAATTAATTTCTTTCAGAGTTATCTACTCTAAATGGGCAATGTAAAACTTCAGTCACTGCAGGGACTAGTAGGGGATAGTATAATGCTGTTAACATAACCTTTCCACTTCAGTCAGAATCATCCATGCCTCTTCCAGTTTAGCTGAAGAATCATTAAATATAGAATTCATAAGTTCCATAAATAAACATGCTATGCATGCAACCTTTCCCATTTGCCATTTTACAAACTCATAGGCATTAACAGAATTAGAAGCGTAGGACATAGAAGCAGTGGAAGTTGTTAGTTGGGTTTAGTTGCATAATTCACACAGTTTTGTATCATTAGCTTTTTAAGCAACGTCTTCTGTGGTATCTTCAGGTTTGAATTTTATTTTTAGAACATTAGTCTTTTGTTTGTGACTTTCTTTTATTGCCTGGCTGCTTTGGGGAGATTTGCCTTTGCTAGTCGTTAGCAGTTTTTTACAATGTGGACACAATTGGTTAATCTCATAATAGAAACCTGCTGTGTGGAGAGTGCTATTTTTACTGTACATACCGTATCTCATAGCACAAGGCAGTTTTAGAAGGGGATACAGCTGCCATTAAATCTATACATCTCAAGGAGGGTCATGAATAGCTGTTCCTTGTGTAAGGACGTGTCCTGCGGTTCTATTATCCCAGCTCAGGCTCTGAGTAACACTGTTCTTTAGCAAATCAATATCTTTACCTCTCCTTTTTTTATTCTTTTTTGTTTTTTTTTTTCTCTCACTTGATCCATTGTTCCTGAAAAGAAATGTAGCCTGCTCTCCACTGACCTGTGGGTGGGTGTTGGGCTGTGCCATACTGAGATGCTGGCAAGGAGCATAGCGGGGCTCCCACCTGGCCCACGAACCTCCACATCTTTTCAGGGAAGCCAGGGCGCCAAGGGAAGAGGTCAGGTGCAGGGCAGTGGTCCCTCCTGCTGCAAAGCTGGTGTCCCAACAAACTTCATGCTAAAATTAGCCACTGTGACTTAGGGGCTTTAGTGCCGTCAGGGTAGAGCATCCTAGCACCCTGAATGAGTCTGCACATCACGGCTGCCCCTCGTGCCGCACAGCTTGCCCGGTGGATGCCTGTGCCGCAGCCTCTCTCTTCACAGCCCGTAGATGGATGTGTCCTGATTCTCCCTTGACCCTTTTCGGTAGCTCCTGGTGTAAGGGGTACGCTGGAAACATGTTGTGTGCAGGAGTTTGCGTGAAGCACGCGGGGTGGAGGGGGGGCAAGAACGTGTGCTCATCAGGTTGCTCATTTGGTGTGAAATCTGTCCATGTAGCTCTGCCAAACGCAAGGGTTTCTACCTCCCATTTTCAGAGCCACTCAGATTTTAGCCCCCCTGAGCTGCTAGGGTATTGCTCCTACTGTTCTTCTACCAACAAAACATAATTGCAATTGGATTGAACCAAACATGAGAAAATGTGCTTATGGACTACGTATATAAATGTCTGGTCTGTTCCCACATCAGTTTGACAAATGCTAGGCTTTAGTCCATATGTTACTTTTAAGATTAAAGAGGCAAAAATGTACAACAGTGGTCTTAAGCAAGAGCTATAGTTGTTAATATATCCTGAAAAATGCACATTTTTTACAGACTGGACATTTATATCAAAGTGTAATCTCTCAGGAGCAACCATCCACGTATCATTCACCTACAAAAACCTCTGCACATCTGTGCATTCATCAAGTCATAAAAAAATCCTTAAGGGGCCTGTCATGTTTTCCATGAATCATCCCAACCTGCATGCCCCTCAACTTGAACCCTCTGGGAGAAGGCTAAGGTGACTACTGCTGATTTATGGAGGCAGACAGCTTGGAGTCCCTGCCAGGGAGTAAGTAAATTGTGGTGACTGTGTGATAAAAGGGATAAAGTGCAGTCATTTTCAAATGCTCGTTCATGCAACTCTTCTAGGAGAGACCTGCAGAAAGTAATGAGAGGGGTTATATTCACTCCTACTGATCTACACTTCCACTGGAAAAAGTTCCAAGGTTCCCAAGTATACAAAGACTGAAAATGCATTCAACTCTGGCTGGGTCATGGTGATGTGCTCAGAGCTTTTCCGAGACTCAGTGTCACAGAAACACAAGGCCACTTCATTGGGACTAAAAACTAGAAACCTGGTTTCAGGAAGTGCCGAAAATTGATTTGTCTTTTGAAAACTTGTCCCCGATGTTCCCCTTGGGCATTCACCCTTTGGTGGTGGGTTGCTGCTCAGGCAGCATCAGTGCAAGCTGCAGCAGGAGCTGGTCAGCCTCCTCAAGGCTGCTCCTGTGCCCCCCAGGGCTGTCTGATTCAGTTTTGCACTACTCAATATAGGCATCTGACGGGGTCTGAGACCTGGTGTCTCAGGAGGGCTTGCCAACACAAGAGCCTGCCTCTTTCAGAGGCAGCTGGAGGTGGGCAAGATGCTCTCAAGTGGACTTTCACAAAGGTGCTTTTGGATTATGTATGTATATTTATTTCGAGAAAAACGTATGTATCTTTGCCTCAACATGATGCATTTAACATAAAATGTAGTGCTAGCACCTCCCCCCCCCAGTATACATGCATAAGTATATTTATTTCATATATGCCTCATGTGCTTGTCTAGATACATGTATGTTTGTTTGTATTTCCTCGAGCATGGTAATTATTGTATATGCAGTAAACGTTCTTTTGTATTTATAAGTCAGAGTGCTATATGACATCTATAATCTTTAAAGCTGCATTCAGTAGATAAAGTCATGAAAATCTTATAATAATGTCAACTATCCAAAGATATAGCAGATGTCTCAGACACTAGAAAAGTATATGACTGAGAACACAAAAATCCTCAGTTATACTGAGGACTCCCAATGCTTAATTTAAAGCCCATTATTTTCCCATAAAATCATAGTTTTGGTAAAGCCTTTTTAAAATCTAATTCTTTAAAAACAATAATTATGCAATAAAAACTGAGGAGGTTTTCAACACTAGAATTATGTCTGCATTTTTTATACTGATGTATGTGGGGGTTTTCCCAGAAATAAATGTGTTTGCCAGCAGACTTGTCTCAAATCTCCATGTGTAAACTGTAGCCTTGGAATATTGTTTCAAGTAGTTGGAGGATATTGAATATAAAAATTTAAAAATTTAAAAGAAGTCAGTTAGCAAACAGACCTGGGTCTGTTCCTGCATTCTGAGCTAAGCTAGTGTCGCTGTACTTTTTTCTCCCTACATTGCATATCCTGTTTCTGAACTGTCCTATCACTTAGGTGTTAAGGACTATTCAGACAGTATCCCTGCTCAGAGAATTGTTAACTGCTGTAAAGGAAAGAAGACAAGATGACAGCATTTCACGGTAGCTCAAGATGGTTTTTTTAATGTCATCAGTGAGTTCTGGTTTAGCTTCCCCTAACATTAAAACAAAGCTTTTTACCTTTTGTTTTGTTTTGGAAGATACTAAGGGGGCTGGTGATACTTTAGCACATTTTTTCCCTCCTCCTTTTTATTCTGTTATTACTTTCCAGGATCTCCAGCCTGCACAATATTCCTTGAAAGCAAACATTTTATGCAAAGCAGCTGTCTGAGGAAGTTACTTTTACTTTTCGTTGCAGGGTGGCCTATTGAACATGATTAACTCGACTCTGATGGAAAGAGAAAAACAACCTGAAAACATCTGGCAAATTGCAAAGCAATGCCTAATATTTTCTTCCCTGTAGGATTTAGCTCAGAAACATTATACTTAATGGGTGCCCACTTACTTAAAGCAGTAAAGGTTTAGATGCAGGGGTTTGGGGAATTTGGATTTGATTTCTCTCCCGCCACTCGCTGTAGCTCTGTAAAGTTTTATCTTATACTCCTAAATCCATTAGAAGAAAGGTGTGACTACAAGGTGGGCACAGTGTTGTGTTGAAAAGGTGTTTGCTGTTCCAGGCTGGTTTGTTGTGCTTTGTATGCACGTTTGAGGCTTGAAATACGTGAAAATTAATTTCCTGTGTTCCACATGGCTAAAATGACAGTTAAAATGTAATTTAAGGACATGAACAAATAGAAGTTGTCAAGTGAATTTTAAGAAGTTAAAGGAACTTTAGTATAATTTTTAGAGGATTTAACTCAGTTCACTGGGTAAGAAATAAGGTTATTTTCATGAAGTGTTGTGTGTGAAAAGTCATACTTTATGTTGTTATTTTTTTAAATAAGAGAAAAGCATTGTGTCCCTTTTATATGTGTATTTCTATTCAGATATTTTGTCACATAATCTGTGTGAAGATACTCTATAAAAACAAGTATTTCATATTCACTCATTCTTACATATAATTTCTCAAGTGGTGTTATTGTTTTGAAAAAGAACAAAGAACACAGGAGTAATGTATTGAGCAAATACACTGCAAACAAACTTTATCTTGTAGTTAAGTTTCAGCTTTGCCTCTTTCTAAGGACTTCTTTGAAAAATTCCATGAAGTGTCATACAAAAAGTTTTTAAAAAGCAAATTTTAAGTCTTTCAGAATTGTGTGAAAGACATATTATTTTCTCAATGGGCAAAAACTCACCTCCCCAAAATTAAGTTGACCTGACAGAAAACATTTCCATTCTGACTTATCTAACTTATAAATTTTAGATTATTTTTTTTAAAAGACCTCATATTCAAGATGTTAAACATCTTAAACTGAAAGTTCACTGTGATCTGAACATCTAGTAAAAAAACAGTTCACATTTACTAAACTTTATTTCATGATACAATATCTGTTCTAATTTAGCAAGCAGTAAAATAAGCCCATACATGGATTTCTTTGGCAAATATCTTACTTGTGAAAACAAAGGTATTAGCTCTAATTCCATTAACAGTCCCTGAAAATGAAGAAAAAAGGTATAGCTTTCTGGATCATTATGATCTACACAGATCCTACAAGTAACATATTTTTAACTCATGCTCCTTCTCCTCCACTAACAGGTTAAAGGTAGTATCAAGAGACACATCCATGGATTTCTGGCACCTGTCATATGCACAGGCCCCTCTTGTACAGCTGGAGCAGCAGTGTTAAAATTCCCTGATGTTTTTACATATATTTTTGACACAGAGCTTTACTAGAATCCTCCAAAAGTGTACCTTTGCATATCTACTTATTTTCCTCCAGAGCCTTCATTTGTGTTCTTCTGAATGCCTTGGAGGACTAAAGGGTATGTGGTGGCTTCTTCAACAACAGGTACCGCAACTCCAATTTGCAGTGCTCTGAGGTGGAAGTCCAGGAAGTCTATTTTAATTCTCTCCTTCTCCATTTTCAGGCACTCCATGAATCATTAGCAAGATTATAGGAATATGATCTCCAGATGCAATATTTGGTTGCTCACGCCCTGTATAGAACAGAAGCAAGAACATCAGCAGCACAAAATACTGGTGAATTTGTGTCAACTTCTGATAAGGCTTTAGGCTGAAGTGAGGGTTAAACTTACAATGCAGAGTCACTTCATCATTTAGCTTGAAGTGGCTGACTGACTTTTCCTCACCCTCTAACCCAGCAAAACTGTTGATTTCAAACAATCTTTTTTTGCTTTCTGATCTTGCTTTTCATCTTGACTGAAGTAACAATTAGGCCTTTTCAGATCAAGGATTTGTATTGTAGCATTCCTTCCCTAGGGATATCTGTAATACTGATTTTATGGCTGCATTGAATAAGAGGTCTTTCTGCCCACATCTGTGACTTCTCTCTCTTTAACCCCCTCTTAGCAGACTTTTCTTAGTTTTGCTTAGGATTTTTGATTGCTAATATCCTCATTTCATTTGTTGATTTGTACTTTTTTTTTTTTTTTTTTTTTACTTTTGAGCAAGGATTCCAAGCATTTTTAATGGCAGAGGCTTTTTGGAGAATTTACATATATAAGTAAGTTGAGCAAATACACAATATTCTCTGCTCTTGAGTTCTGTGAATTCTACCTGTACTTCAAACAGTAAACCGCTCAACACCTTCTAAGAGAAAAAAATATGATCCTTCCTATATTTGTGAAATCACATCCATCATTAAATTAAGTGGTTATAGGTAGTTGGGCAAAGAAATTATGGAGTCTGTGAATCATGGAATATATGAATTACATTTGTGTAATGCTATATGAGGAATTTCTGACAGGATACATTAGACAGCAGTCCATTTTGAAATGTTCAGGTCAAGTGACTGATGACTGTTGGGGGTGTAGTTGGAATGGAAATATTTTAAGTCACAGTCTCTCTGCTATTTAAGGGCTGACATCTAGCTTGGTGCTACAGAGAAGGTTTAAGCCTCAAACAATAGATAGCTTTGGATCAGGCCAACAGGGTCCTCACAATTCATATCAAATTACTAAGGCTCTTTCACAGTATAAATCAGACATGACTTTAATTTATAGCCAGCTGTTTATATATCTGTCTAGCATAAGAAAACGGAGGCCACAACTAGCAGCCAGCAGTGGCCAGGAGAACACAGATGTGGTAAAAATCTGTGTGAAGAAGTACTTCTGCCTGATCTGAGTTTCATTCACTGTCTAGGAAGGAGGCAAATTTAGTCCAATAGCTGTGTCAGTATTGCACTAGTGGTAGAGATCATGTTGTGCAGCATCACTGTAAGAGAGCCCCACAAAACTACAGTAGCCTTTTCTAGATTTCCTAGAGGCCTGACTCAAACCCAGGGGTAAACTTTTGCCTTCATGAGACATAACTACAAATTTCAGCTTTTCTTGCATGAACTGTGTAGTGCTGGGTATGCTCAGTTTTGCTCTAGAAATACAGAAACTAGCATAAAAGAAATTTCGTTTGGGTGAATCCCAACAGTTTTAAGAATAAAATGAAATCTTCACAGCACTGACTTGACAGTCCTTTTAAACCCTCTGTTTATTTGCAATCTTTACTGGTGTGCAAAGGGTAAGCAACATTTCTTTCCTGATGATTCCCTGTCTCAAATGGCACTGCAATTTAGACAATAACATGCATAGCACATGATTAATGAAGCTGTGCACTGAGGACAGGGCATCTGTGGGTTCACAAAGAGATGCTTTGTGTACATGCTACAGCATGTTCGAAAAATTCCACAAATTGATAATTTGTTAAATTAATTAACTTTCTCTGTGTAATGTTAATGTAACCTTCAGTTTGAAAAGTCCACAGATTTTTAGCAATGAAAAAAGGCAGGTAGTCAAATCCTTAGAGGGTGTCTTAGGTCTGCAGCTCACTACTTTGTCCTTTACTAAGGATATTAATATTTCTCAGGAGCTCTTAAAGGTAACTTATCTTGGGAAAAAAAAATCAATTTTTTAGGCCATTTACAACTGAGTATGATACAGAAAATATGCAATGTAAGTGTCACAGAAATAATGATATCTCTTCCATAAGGAAATACATATAAATGGGGAAATGATCCAGACAGGAGTGTTTTCCCCTGATCCAGCCCACTGAGGGGCATAGAAAAAAAAATAGAATCATTGCTAGTTCAGTGATTACTGCAGAAAATTAAAATCTGGATCTTTATCTTTGCTAGCATCTCTGAGCCATTGAATTAGGAGTAGAAAAGTCATCATAAGCTCGAGCATAATTGGCAGGATTTTGACTCATATCAATAACTACTAAAGGAGTGGAGGACCTGTCCTAAAATAATGGCAAAGAAATTTTTACATACTAGATATGGCAACTGAGATAAGACTGACATGTTGCCATGGCTGCAGCCACACCAGAGGGAAGGGAATTTCTTTGCAGGATGAGAAGAGAAAGATGGATCTCTCTAATGAAGGAAAACGGGGAGACTATTCCAAGGTGAGCCAGACGGGAAGGAAGTGCAACATGACTTAGTTGCCTCTTCCAAAACTCTGTAGGGTCAGAGCTCACATTCATGTCACCACATCTAAATAGGAGATTTAAGTTAGTGCATATACACTGGCCTAAAGCCTCATGAAATAGGAAAATATGCTCTTCTATTTGATTTAGAGGGTGGAATTATGGCATTCAGCAGTTCTATTAACTGCTCATCTTTGATACCTGAGACTCTGATGACATATATATCTTCTTCCATTCACACAGGAGTGCATTTTTAATAAAGTTCCAGTTAGAAGAAAGCAGCAGAGTGATGGTTTAATGTGGACTGCATGAGCTTTCAGACTTCCTTTGCTTGAGGCTTGTGGATGGAGTCAGAAATACCACATTAGGACTCAGAATAGAATCATTTGGCTCTGAGCACCTTAGAGCACTTCTGTTATGGCATAGTGATGGCTACCTAACTCTCTTTTTCACACTTTTGATCAGGGCGATACATAATTGCACTTTAATGTTTTAGTTATCATAACTATTTAATGTAACGGTGGAATTTAGGAGAACAGGGATTATTATCCTCTGCTTTTAAAGGATGGCACATGCTAGTTTCTCACTGGGGAAAGAATCAATGAAAAGCAATTTTTTTTGCACTAGATGCAGTCCTGCTCTTGCATGCACTCAAAATCCAAAGAGTAGCCCCCTCTCCAATCCATTCAGTGCCATTGGCATGTCATTAGCTCTCTCTGTGATACCAGCTATGGGTGCAGAGGCAAGGGGACAGATGTGTTTAAAATGGTAAATTGCAAAACTGATGCTATGTTGGAGGCCCTGTCAATAACACATAGATATACAAGAGCATAGATATACCATGAGTCTGAAAATTCCCAATGAGTAGAATCTATTAATTGTATATTAGCCTATTAAAAAAGAGTAAAATAAAAAGGATGTCATCTTCTGGTTCATAGCCCTGAACAGGCTCTATCTGGGAGGAATTTCTTTAACATGTGACCAAGTCTGAGTTTTAATGGATGTCATCAACACATTTGATCTTTCCAAACACAGCAGATGTGTGAAAATATTAGGAGTCTTGGAGAATTGATTAAAAAAACATTCAAGGTTCATTCCATTTTAGCAAGGTCATGTAGTTAGTATCAGGTCTGACCTTGATACTTAATCTCTGCAGCCACTGCAGGCCCACAGATCATGATCCTACACACGATCATACAAAGCCATCAGAACACATGTCTGGTTTTCCTAAGAATCTAAATATTTAGTAAGCTCTCAAACTGTGTACTGAAACATAAGTATGCTATAATAAATCTGGAAACTGCTACAGTGGAAGAAACATGAAGCCAAAATGACACACTGTACAATGGGGGGGGGGGGGGGAAGTATGTTACCTAATGAAAATGTGCACTTTGCATAAAAAACAGCAGAACATACTGAAATATTTATATAGCCGCCACATATTTGGTATATTATATTCTGCAAGCAATACAATGCAGTAAAGCTGGCTTTCTTTACTGTGAGATGAAGCTCACATATGGTGGAGTTGTAACATTTAGTGGTCAATTATCATCCCAAGTCTCTCTTCCACTTTGCCTCTTGTGCTGAGACATTGCAAGTTACTTGACAACTTTTCAGATTATTGCTGTTTTCCATCTCAGTCTGTTGGTAATGCTTTAAAAATTAAAATTTACTGTAAATAGGAACAGATCAGAGGTAATTATTTGTTACTGTTGCACAAACAACTTACGAAGATGTTTCCATCACTTCTGAAAGGATTTCGTAGGTTTTAATGTGCTGAAAACAAAGATAGAACTTGTTTTTTTCATTCTAAAACCAGAGCAAAGCAAATGAAACTGAAGAAATAATAATCCCAGAAGGTCAGCCTGTTTTAAAATAATATGAATTAGAGAGCTAAAGTAAGTTACAAAGAGGACTGGTGGTTAGATTGTGTCCAAATTAGATCCAACTAAATTGCCTGGTGGTTTGTAGCTAGGGTCAATAACCACTTCTGAACATCTTCGTCAAGCATCTTGTGGGCAAATCAGAAAACACCAGGACAAAAATGTAATTGTTCATGACTCAACTAACCTAATGAGAAACTGCCGAGGTGAGTACATGTTAGTGATGTTGAAATGGTGTCCCAAAGTGTTTTGGAAAAAGTAAACCCATTTTTCAAAGTGATTTGATAACAATTTCTGTATTAACGATGTAATGACAGCAATTTCAGAAAACACATGCAGGATCTGTCTCTTTTCTAACTTAAACAGGGACTTCATATTATGGTGTTTCTATATACAAAAGACTCACTTCTCTTTTTATTCAGTGACATAACTAAGCATTTTTTTGCATAAATTAGAAAGAGGGTTATTGTCATTTAGCCATAATGTGGTGGCTAAGAGCTATTTAAACATTTTGTCTTGGTTTGATATGCTCTCATTGTTAACTAACACAATGAGGTTTCTTAGTGAATTGAATGGAAGAGAAAAGGAAAATCTTCGTTGCTTGTCAGGAAAGTTGAACATTATTGTCAGAAGTAAAAGCACTTTTGGTAAGATTTGTTTATGCATGGTAGAAAAAGTAGATTTCAGAGGCTGGCACAGGATGAACCTTGTTCCTCAGAGCTTTTTGTTAGAGATTAGCACATGAGTTTGGGCAACTGGGGAAGGTGCAGAATACTGGGGGTGGGCTGAAATGAGAATGACAGACCACTGAGGACATGAGTAATATGAGTGATACAGCACATTTTAGTGAAAGCTGGTAAATTTCAAGACATAATGAGTGCATTTAAGTATTCTGCAAAATACAGTGCAGGCAGTTCAGGGAAATAGTATTAAAATTTCAGTGCACATCTTTTTATATGAAATATACATCTTGTGTATGCAAAGTACATTTTCAGGAGCTCGCTGAATTCTGATGTTAAGATATAAGTGTCTGAGCATTAGGCCTGAATATTTCATTACATCATTAATATAATATGTTTCAGTATATAATGGAAGACAGATAACTAAATATTTGATTTTATGCTAGTCATAATGACCCTTCATATGAAGAACTGTTTTCATCATCATGACCCAATTGCAAGCGCCATGAAAAATTTGACAACAATTTCAAGATTCAGTAAGACCTGGTTATATGAGTGTTGGATATTGTAGCAATGTGGCAATATCTCTGTTGCAGTCTATGTCCAACCTTTATTATCATCAAAAGTGCCCTGATGTTTCCAAAGAAAGAGACAGGGATTCTCTGACAGCTTTCCAGGTTGAAGTTTACTTAGTATGTTGAGGTCTCCTTCAACCTCAGATTACTGGACTGGCTGTTCTGTGCATTGCTAGCATTCTGTTTCATTCATTACCTCACTTTAAATGGAAAATACCCCATCTTCCCCTAGCAATCAGCTACATAAGTCACTACGTGTCTTGAGACCACTTGGTATTCATAGGCTAGAGCTTGCTCCTGCTCAAAACACAGCTAGCTTTGTATTTATGGCACTCCAGCAAATGCAGCCTTTATAATAAGGAGTAGCTTTGGAATGCAAAGTTCGTGGGGCTACTCATATTTTCTTCACGTGTACAGGTATTTGTGTACAGGGCACTAGTTCAGCTACAATAGAAATAAAGACAATGGTTTGGTTTATTTACCCTGTGTGTCTACAGTAATTTCATCAGTGCTGTACTATTTGATTCTATCCCCTCCTCATTCTTTGATTACAGTGTATGGTTACACCAGTGAAAATACTTCACATGTTTTGTTTGTGGAATAGACTGTTTGTCATCTGCTGCAAGTCTCGTGGTACTGCAGGGAAAGGGAAAGACAAAAGATTTCTGCTTAAATCTCTGGGGAAAAGCTACTCATGTTCTGATGATGCAAAAATATAAAGCCATAACAGTTTTGTGACATGTCTTTAGATATCATCTTCCAGAGAAAAACAAGGACAAAAGCAATGCAAATCATAATAAGATTAGATCAGAAGGTTATTAGACACAATAAATGGAGTAAAACAGCAGCTTGACTTCTTTTAGATCCTCATCACTATATACAATTTTAAGGGAAGACTGACAGCAAACAATCTTTCTTCGGGAACTTAGGTTGATAGGAAACTGTTCTGCCTAAAGTTTTTCTGCAAGTTTAAGTAAGCTGAGCTTCAGTATTTGCAGTGTCCATGCCTATCTCTCTGGTTTCCTTTTTCCTTTTCTCCTCCCTTTTCTTCATCCTTTCTTCCTTTCTGCTTGATCACATGCATCCTTCCCTGATTGCTGTGTACATTTGTGACAACTGCCTTGTTAAATCTATTTTTTTTTACATCTTCAAAGCAAGAAAGAACACTCTAAGTCATTTGACAGGGTGCTATGACAGACCTAACTCTTTAGAGAAGAAAATTGTTAAAGTACAGGAGTGAATCTCCCATTTTGCAGACCAATGCATGCTTCAGCCCTGGACTTGCTGAAGCAGATCCAATGAGAAAGTCCTATCCTGCACTGTAGGATATCCTGCTGTGCCTGAGTTTCAGGTCTTGATTTCAGGGAAGCATTTGCAAGTTCTTTGTGGAATCTAGTGTTAGAAGAAACATTGAACCGTTACATCATGCCAAATGGGTGCAGCTAAAAGCAAACAGCAACAAAACTACCAAATTGCAGAATCTATATTTCATGGAAGTCCAGAGGATGCCTGGATGGGACAAAAATCTTTTGGCTCAGCTGGACAAGATTATTACAAATCCAGGATCATAATTTAGGGAACTTTAATTGTCCTTCAAGCTAAATGTTGGATGTGAAAAGAGCTTCTGTGGGTCAGGATTTCCCCTTTTGTGTTAATCTCCATTTCTGCAAGTGCCAGAGATGAAAAACTGTGTTTAAATTGGAGAAAACTTTAAGTATCCTTCCTGAATTAGAGAAGTTTTCCTGAATAAGCCGGCATAGGCAGGGACGTTAATGTGCCCCCACACCTACACATTGTGGGTCTGATATGATGAGTGTAGTTGTACTCCCCCTGCATCAGTGAAAAGCTAAATTATTTGCAGTATAACTTAGAGATGTTACATTCAATCTCACTCAGGAAAGTTAGTTCAGTAGAAGTTTTGCTGGAGAAGATACTACAGTGCATGAATCTGTCTCCTCAAATGTTTCAGCTCGGGTGATATCATGCTTTGTGCACACTTCAGTGAGAACATAGCTCATCTGTGCTGCCCTGCTGTTCTCCTGGGGAAAATTAGAGGTGGGCTTAGGTAGATGCAGGTGATTTTTTTTCTAGTGATGCTTTTGGCTGGAAAAGCATGAATAAGTAATTGCAAAATGACATATAACATAGGAAAACAAAAAGAAACTGTGCAAAGATCAGTTCACAAAGTTGGGGATGAAAGAAAGACAAGAACCTTAACATCAGACCCCAGAAATCCCACATTTAAAAGGAGCAAATAGTCAGCATTGTGTGTACCTTATGTCTTTCTTAGACAAGAAACAAACAAAGAAAATGCTGCAGAAAATTTGGCTGCAGCCAAACAACTTTTAAAAATAATTTGTGCTCTGTTCAGGAGGGTTTGAAAGCACAGTCAGGTCCCTTGACATTTTGGATGTGGTTGTTACAGGAGGATTAGCAGAAAGTAATTTTGTGCTAAGTGGCCTTGACTAAATTGGACTTGCCATTACTTTGGTCTTTCAGTACCAGCTACATATGCCTATTACAAAACTCATTGTAGCTCCCAGCAATGTGCTGTAGACAATTAAAACACTAAGCAAAAATTTGTGGGTTTGTAATTTTCCTGTTGAAGCTGCTGTTAAAGGAAAAGTAGCCAGCCAGATGTTCAACATAGACACATAGAATCATAGAATAATAGAATAATTTAGGATGGAAAGGACCTTTAAAATCATCAAGTCCAAACATTAACCCAGCACTTGCCAAGTTTACCACTAAACCATGTCCCTAATTGCCACACAAATGGCTCTTTTAAAAACCTCCATGGATGGTGACTCAACCTCTTCCCTGGGCAGTCTGTTTCAGTACTTGACAACCATTTTGGTGAAATTTTTCCTAAGATCCAAACTAAACTTCTTCTAGCACAACCTGAGGCCATTTCCTCTTGTTCTGTCACTTGTCCTTGGGGAGAAAAGGCTGACTTCTACTTTACTACCACTTCAGGTAGTTGTAGAGAGTACTAAGATCCCTCCTGAGACTCTTTTTCTCCAGGCTAAACAATACCAGTTCCCTCAGCCTCTCCTCATCAAACTTGTGCTCCAGACCCTTCACCACCTTTGTTGCCCTTCTCTGGACACACTTCAGCACCTCAATGTCCTTCTTGTAGAGAGGGGCCCAAAAGTGAACACAGGATTTGAGGTTCAGCCTCAGCAGTGACAGGGGGATAATCTCTGCCTTGGTTCTGCTGGCCACACTATTGTTGATACAGGCCAGGATGCCACTGGCCTTCTTGGCCACTTGGGCATACTGACAGCTCATCCTCAGCAGCTGTTGATCAGTGCCCTCAGGTCCTTTCAGCCGGGCAGCTTTCCAGCCACACTGCCCCAAGTCTGTAACGCTGCAAGTGGTTGTTGTGACTGAAGTGCTGGACCTGGAACTTGGCCTTTTTGAACTTCATACAACTAGCCTCAGTCCATTGATCCAGACTGTCCACATTCCTCTGCAGAATCTTTCTATCCTCCATTAAATCAATAATCCTGACAAATTTAGTGTTGTCTGTGAACTGAGGGTGCCCTTGATCCTCTGGTCTAGGTCATCAATAAATATATTAAACAGGTTTGGCCTCAGTACTGAGCCCTGGAGAACACCACTTATGACTGTTCATCAGCTGGATGCAACTCCCTTCACCATCACTCTCTGGGTCTGGGCATCCAGCCATTTTTAAATCCAGGGAAGAGTACCCCCATCCACACCATGGGAAGCAGATTCTCCAGAAGAATGCTGTGGAAGACAGTGTTAAAGGCTTTGCTGAATTCTATGTAGACAATATCCACAGATTTTTCTCATCCCCTAAGCCATAGAAGGAGGTCACATCACAGAAGGAGATCAGGACAGTATCATGTTTAGCCTCAGCCAGTAACCAAGGGTCACACAGACACTTGCTCACTCCCCCACCAGTGGGACTGGGGAGAGAATTAGAAGGGTAAAAGCTACGAGAAAAAAAGCTAAGGTTGAGATAAAGTCAGTTTAATAGGGAAAGCAAAAGCTTCACACCAAAACAAGAAATTAATTCACTGCTTCACATGGGCAGGCAGGCGTTCAACCATCTCCAGGAGGGCAGGGCCCCATCACACATAACAGTTACAAATGTCATCACCCCTAATGTTCCTCATTTCCTCCTTCTTCCTCCCAGTTTATATATATTGAGCATGATGTCACATGGCGTGGAATATCCCTCTGGTCAGTTTGGGTCACCTGCTCTGGATGTTTTTCCTCTCAACTTTCCATGCAACCCCATTCTCCTCACTAGTGTGGCAGTACAAAAAGCAGAAAATTCCCTGGCTCTGTGTAAGCACTGCTCAGCAATAACAAAAACTTTTCTATATTATCAACTCTGTGTTCAGCACAGATCCAAAACACAGACCCACACCATCCACTATAAAGAAAATTAACTCTACCCCAGGCAAAACCAGCACAGTTACCCAAGTAGGACCTTCTTCTCATAAACTTGTGCTGTCTGGGCCTCATCCCTTGGTTGTCATGTATGTGCTGTGTGCTGGCACTCAGGATGATCTGCTCCACGACCTTCTCTGGAATCAAGGTCAGGCTGATAGGGCTGTAGCTCCATGAATCCTCCTTATGGCCCTTCTGATAGATGACAGGTCTGTTGAAAATGAGGGAAAGTGGTTCAGCAACCACCTCTGCCATGTCCCTCAGTACCCTCTGGTGGATCCCATCTGACTTCATAGACCTGAGTATGTCTAAGTGATGTAGAAGGTCACTGGTCATTTATCTTTGGATCTGGGACTTCTTTCTGCTCCCTGACCCAGTCTTCCAGCTCAGGGGACTGGATACCCAGAGGACAACTGGTCTTCCTAATAAAGTGTGAGCCAAAGAAGGCATTAAGTATCTCCACCTATTCCTCATCCCTATGTCTCTCTCCACATCTATTAAAGATGTGGATTCTCCTTAGCCCTCTTTCGTTGTATTTATAGAAATATTTTTATAGTCTCTCATGGTAGTAGTCAGATTAAGTTCTAGTTGAGCTTTGGCCCTTTTAATTTTCTCCCTGCATAACCTCACAACATCCTTCTAGCCTTTCTTAGTGTCCTGCCCCTTCTTCCAAAAAACTTTCTTTTTTTTTCTCCTGAGCTCCAGACAAAGCTCCCTTTTCAGTCAGGCTGCTTTTTTTTTCCTGCTGGATCATCTTTTGGCCTATGGAGACAGCCTGCTGCTGTGTCTTTAAGATTTCCTTCTTGAAGCATGGCCATCCTTCCCGGACTCCTTCCCCCTACAGGACTGCTTCCCAAGGGACTCTGTCAACCAGTCTCCTAAATAGGCCAAAGTCTCCCCTCTGGACATCATAGCAGACTGGATTTAACCTTTATCCACAAACAAATCCACGGGCTCTGGCCTGAAAACTGGTATTTCAGTCCTCTCAGGCAGAGAGAAACATGGAGTCCGATCCCTGGGACATGGGTCAACACTGTCACAAAAAAGGATGAGCACAAGTTTCTCTCTCATCCACATTCTCTCTCATCCACATTTAGGCATCTGACTATGGACTGAAATGATGAGGTCAGGTTAAAAAAGCAGAGCTACAAGAGGCTTAGCACAATTTCCCAAAGCACTGTATATTTATTTGTGTCTAAGTATGAATACACAAGGCTAACTTTAGTTCCTGTTTTTGAAAATGTTGGCTCTAATCTTCATAGACCATCATTTATTCCCTGCACTGCCCCCTTGACTCCCTCCCATTTTTTAACAGATGGAAATATCATTTTCCAGAGCTAGTTTTTTCCAGGTGGAATGCCTCCAAACTATAAAAAATAATTTCTCACAATCATTTATGGACAGAATTAAAACCAGAACTTTAAATTAATTGGAATTTGCTGTCAGAAAATTCCAGTTAGGTGCATTTGGCTTTTTATTTTTCATTTTTGTTATTGTTATTCATAAAACTCAGTAAAAAAAAATGGAGAAGCAGTGGCCCCACTCCAGCTTTGCCCCTTTTACACAATAAGATAGTCCACAGGCAGAGGCCACAGCTCCAAAACTTCAGCTACCCATTCTAATAATTTTCAAGCTGAAATCATGTTCAGAAACAAAGTTGCTTAAGCACAGCCTTGTAATTCATTCTGTCTGTTACAGACACCTGCAGAGTCACCAGAAGATTACTTCTAATGCAAATAATCCAGCCCGTGGCATGGAGTACATCACAGAGATTTAGTTACCACCGTCGGTGGGGAAACCAGAGATCTGTGGCCAGAAACATCACGCAGATGGGCCTGTTTGAAAATCCGCTGCATCCTGGGCTTTCAAACCTTAAAAACAGATGAAGTGATTCCAGCATGACCCCTGCTGTGATATAATGGATCCTGTCTGTGCGTGCAGTGTTTGTCATGATTTACCTCTTGCAATTCCTGGCTTGTGTAACAGACTGCAATTCTGAAAATGAATTACTATTGATTAGACATCCTGTGCTATTGAGTTCTAGGCAATTTTATGAATTTATTTATTTGAATAAAAGCTTTTAATGACCCCACTAAATTCAAATGGCTCTAGCAAAACAACAATTCTTCTTTCCTTTTTTTCCTGTTTGCCAATGGCAGATACATCCTTTTAGGCCCTGTTTATGCCAGCTACGACTTGTTGTCACCCTTAAACAGACAGAACTACCTGATTAAAATTACAGTGTGAGAGCAGGAGAGATCCTCTCCAGGGGACACACTCTGCACTCAGAGCACAGGGGGAGCTCTTGTCTTTCTGTGGCAGGTGGAAGGGGGGGTTGAGCCTCAGTGCCAGAGCATCTCTGGGGCAGAGCATCCCTCCGGCAGAGAATCCCTCCTTCTACTGCGCACAGCAGGAGCAGGCTGCAAATAAAGGAGTACCGACAATACAGCTGGGGGCTGGGCCCCTTAATTACCACTCACACCCTCCTGCCAAAAAGAAAATTCTGCTGAGAAAGGAGGGGATTAGGTGCTGTTCCACTAAAGATGGGATTGTACGGAAATGAGCGAAGATCCTAATCAGGCAGCCTAGGGTTTGGAATGGGCTGTGATTTAAAGTCTAAATCTTGCCAATGTCTTATTAGGCAGATCTGCTTACTGCAGAAATAAACACTGTGGTAAAATGTAATCTGGCCCTGGGATGTGCTCTGATGGGAACAAATGGCAAAATGCTCACAAGGAGTCAGCCTCTCCGTGCTCTCATTAAAACCCTAGGAGATGTCTGCTGAGGTGTTTCCAGTGCACCTATATTAACAGTCCTTTAATAGGAATTTTTACTGAATAACCTAGTACGTGAGAATAGCATGCACGTTTCGAAAATCAACAGAGCACTTCCTCCCATCAGAGGAAATGGATTAAGCAGTCTTTCTGGTGGTACAATGGGCTTGAATGAAGGAATAACACGGCTTTCGATATATGATAGTTTCAGGAGGCTGACACAAAAACGGGCCAAAGAAAGTCCTCAAAGGCACCTGTACGGAACATTTTCAGGGCTTGTATACAGAATATTCTCCTTTCAGTCAGGCAAAAAGAATGTGCTTACATGGCAGAAAGGACAAGGAGTGGGAGTTACGCATGACTTCCTGAGATTATTTTCAACCATAATCAATGCAGTTCTAGTGCAGCAAGGTATCAGTACTGTAAACAGCTGTGAGTATGCTGGTTATGGAACATTAAAATTTTAAAAAGAGGGAATGAGAGAGACAGAAAAGGGGGAAGACAAGATGCTCAAGAAGGGATGCTCTATAACAAGCAGAAAAACAAGTTCCTATAAGATGGATCTGGGCTCAGACAGGCATTTAAAGCCTTCAAACAAGCTCTGCTGGGAATTAAATTCTCTACCTCACTCTAAAAACATGTAGCAATGAAATGGGCTGTTTATGACACAGAATGTCTATGATTTAATTGAAATTTGTAAAAAACATGTATTTCCATGAATGGATGCTGAATTTAACCACTCCAAGTGGAAAAAAAAGGCAAGCAAGAAGGTACAATGTAGTCAGTCTTCCAGAAGTCTATGAAAATGCAAGTTTTTCATTTACTTATTAGGTATTTCCTACCCTAAAAGCAGATCATTTCCACAAGAACCATAGTTAAGTTTTGACTGTAAGGATGGATTTGAGTGTCAGCTCCTGCAGTGGTTCCCTTAATTCCTGAACGAGCATAAACAAGGCAAGTGAGAAACCAGTGGCTGTTCTGGTACCTTAACAAACTGTTTGTCTCTCCATGATGGTGGATGCCGTCACCACCAGGAGGTGATGGTCCAGTCCCTCCTACTTCCTTCCCTCCTCTCCCCCCTGTCATTCCCCCTCCTTTCCCCAGCGTTCAGAGTCTGGCATTCAAATCAAAGGTTTGCTTTGAAGTTATAACCTAAAATGGGAAGTCGATAACTATTTTCCTCCCAGTGCTTTAGTGATGATGAATTGCTGATCACAAAAAGGAAATTACTTTTTTTTTTTTTCCCCTCCTTTTTTATTTTTCCTTTTTTTTTTTTTTTTTTTTTTCATTTACATGCAAGCAGTAAAAGTCAAGGCTCGGCACTGCAAATATCTGCAAATTCATCCGCTGGTTGTGTGTGCTGCAGCAAATCCTATGGAGATAAGGAGCTAAAGCAGCAGGGGTGCAGCAACATAAGCTTCAAAGCTAGACATGCAATTTACTAGGCAACAAACTTAACAAAGGGCAAAGGGATATTTAACAGGGAGGTGAAATATTCCAACCATTAAAACCAGTAAATTGCTGTGATGGCCAGAGGTTTAGCTCTGTACCTCAATACAGAATGTACATCTGGGAAGAAATACAGAGGTTTACCCAGGAATTAGCTTGGCTAATGATTATTTTTTTCAAGCAAAGGGATGTTCTGATTGAGAATGTTCCTGTTGTTATGAACAGAAATAAGTAAAATAATATTTGGGGGCAAGGGGGAGGGGAGAGGTAAGAAAGGTTTAGTAATTGGTGCTGAATGTTTAAGGTAATCATCCTGTTCATCATAAATTATGGTGTTTAACCATAAGCAAATTAGACCATGTCAATCTTTTAGGAGGCAATTAAAGCAATAGATTTTCTGTGGCCTGTTTTCACACACATGGGGCCTGATCCAACTTCCATCTACCTCTCTTGGGCACAAGCATATTTCTTGTATTTAGCACAGCTATGGCTGACTTTTCCTATCAGCAGTAATTGGGTCAAGCCAAATACAGGGCAGAAATGTTCCTCAAAAAGGAAAAAAAAAGCAAACTCTCTTCTGAAAAATTATCAGTCCTCATTAAAACAACAGTTCAGTAAAGAATTGATTGTGATCCAGATTCCTCACAGTTAATGATGGAGATTCTGGAAGACATTTAGGTTTGCTGAGCACTTGCAGAAATAGCAGTTGATTGGCCTTTTTTCCCCAGCCACCTGGGTCTTCAGTTAGATATATTAAAGGACTGCACCTATGCTGCAAACTGCCCTTTTTTCTTTCATTTTCTGCTGTTCATTTGTGTCCAATCAGGTTGCATCAGGATTCATTGCATTTAATGGGGAAAGCACTCTCCTGGATCAGATACCTGTTTTCAATTTGGAGAGTATCTGATTCCAATGGCAGAGGTGACAGGAATAAAGAGGAAAAGAGAAATAAAGTGCCTATAGGAGAGATTTCTGCCGTGTTAACAGAGCTGCCAGTTTCTGCATCACTGGGACCTTAGAATTTACTTGTATTTTACAAATTATGATGATGAAAGAAGTGAAAAATTAACTATGTCTTTATTTGAGCTTATATAAAAATTTACTATTGTCTTTCTCAAAGAATAGATTTTTTTTTTTTTTTTGACATAAAAGATCTCTTACCACAGTGTTTCCCAGACTCACAGCCTTCTAAGGAGACCAATGCTCTGCAATGATGGTCTGCAGAAGTACTCTTGACATACCACCTAAGTCAGCATCAGGCTCACTACTGGTTAGAGTGGGATTTAGTTCAGGCTCTTTATCACCTGCTGTTATCTTTCAAGTGTCAGCTTGAGGGTTCAACAGCGAATGATGAACAATGTTGCTGTGTGGACTTTTTTTTTTTTTAATTAAAAGACCTCTGCCTCAAAAAATGTTGTTGTTTTTTTTTTTTTATCAAATCATGTAATGGAGACAGCATATTTTCTGTACTGAGCTATGATGTAATTCATAATAGGAAGAGCACCTGGGTTGATTTGTCTGTGGCAGAAACATCAGTGTAACTTTTTCCTAACAAGTAGAAAGAAAAATTTTTTGTGTCATCACAACATTAACACAGTAGACCTCTGCTTGAGTTCAAAAACAGTCAGATGAGATTTATTTGATCTATTTGAATTATAAAGAAGCTAGATCTGTCGAGATTACTATTTTCAACTTGCGTACAGGCATTTGGAAGATGTTCCCATGTAGAAACAAAACAATAAAATTTGGGATCAGTTTTGGCTTGCTTGTATCTCATCACTGCAGGCACCCGACATGCTCACATTGAAGGTCTAACAGGAGTCACAGTTGGAGAAGAGAACCAGGAGGGCAGGAAGGAAAGCAATAACATGAATGTCAAAGGAGAAGCCAAGAGAGGCTTCTTGTTGACCTCTAAAGAAACTTTCGAATCCTGCCCCAGATTGCTGTGTACCCTGAAAAAATACTTCATCAGACTTGGAAGGCCAAGCTGAATGATAGGCAAACCACCAAGGGGCCACTTCTACTTTGCCAACAAGATCACACATAATCAGCGAGATTTCCAAGTGGCATAGACCAGCGCCTTCCCACCCAGCAAAGAACAGCAGCCCACCTCTGTTCCCTGAATTCAATACTTTCATTTCTCTCAGTAACAGACACCCTCAAGGAGCCACAACCTGAGCCCTGAGAAGTGGCCTATGCCCCTCCTCAGCCTGGGAAAGAAAATGCTCAACAGCTGGTGCCACTCCTGAGGGCAGCTGCCAGTGCACTGCTCAAACAGAGGGGCCTCCTCTCTCTGACCATCTGTTAGTCCAGTGCTGAGGAAAACTACACTGTAGACCTCACTTGTGGCCAGCTGGCATCCAGCCTTGTAGATCTGAGTTTACCCACAAGCTAGCAAAAGCTAACTTCAGATCTGATAGTGGTAGCATCAGAGAAATGGTCAGGCCAAGACGGAGGTGGATGGATATGTTAAAATAAATCTATATTTCATTAGAAAGCACCCTATAACTAAACCTGATACATTCTATGAAAAAAGACCGATCTTGGCCAAATGCCAAACTTTGTGTAAGTGGTCAGTAGGCTTGCGAGGAACTACACTTGATGGGGTGCACTGGGTTCTAAAGAGTCCACATTTCCAGCCCTACTTAAATGTGTTTCCTAAACTCTGACACCTAAAAGCCAGAGAGGGGCCTTACCTGGAGTCCAGTGGTTCCAGGGTCCAGATCCTGCAGTTTCCATGAGTGAGCCTAAAAGCCTTAAAAGGCCGTGCCTGCTGCTGAGGTTTACGGCCCCACAGCCCTACCTCCCACCTGGGAGATGGTAGTGCCACCGCTCTTGATGTGCTAGAACTGGCTGGCTTTAGTTTGCTTGGAGGCAAGGCAAAGGCTGGAGCCTGGGTGGTTGGGAGAAAGGCAACCCTGGCCGCTGCCTGGCGTTGTGGGTAACTGGCACCGAAATGACCGTGGCCACACTGCCCTCTCTGCCCGTGCCAGACCTGCGGGAAGTCAAAATTGCTGCCAAAGGGTGAGGTCAGCAGTCGCTCTCTGTTCCCCTGACACATCTCCCTAGGAAGACATGCCAGCCCTCTGTGGCCTCCTTTGGATCTGCTTCCTAACTCTGCTCTCCTTGGCTTCCCTTCCCATAGCTGGAGCATGCCAGCTCCAAGAATGACGACCCAGGAGAGAAGCACAAAATTTTGCATGTGCTGTCCTGAAGGTTTGAGTCAGCCCTGCACACAACAAGCTCCCCAGGAGACCAGAGACTATCCTAACCTAACCACCACATCTGGCAGTGCAAGGTACACTTCCACCTTTGCCTGCCTCCTCAAACACAAATAGCTGGCAGCACACACGTTAGCAAAAATCACACCAAAACAACGCTTCTTCCCTGGGGAGACAATGAAGATTCAAAAAAGCCTATGACTATATGATGTTAGCTATGTTGCTGAAGGCTTTACTAAATGGCACTTGCAAACCGGGGGATTGTCACAGTACAAAAACCTACATAAAAGAGAAGAATTAACTGTTTCACCAGAAAATGCAAAAAAGAAAAAAAAAAAAACCCACCTAAAAAACCCAACCAAACAAGGAAGCAGTTGGATTTATAGTCTGTGGTCTCAACATTTCCAGTTTAGAAGCATTTTTTGAGCTGACATAGCTGAGAGAAGTGAGGAAGAAAGGCCTTTTTGTTAAGACATGGGAATCAGAGACCAAGGAGATCTAGATCTGAAGAACAGCTTAAATGGGCCTTCCTGACTCTGCCTCAAGTTTCTTACATTTCCTTAGGCAAGCATTTAATCTCTCTATAGTGGGTTCCTCATTTGTAAAATAAGGGTAATACTTCCTTCCTCCCTCTTGTGTAATTAGTCAACCAGGGCCAAAAACATAAAAGAAATTAGCTACCTAAAGTGAAATTTAAGTGGCTGAATTAAAATATGGGTCCTCAGCACATTCTCACAGCTGCTGCCTAGAACTGGAGACATCTGAAATTTGTATACATTAAGAAATGTAATGTACCCCCATGCTCTTACCCAGGCCTCTAGACTATTCAACCTTCGGGCACCTGAATTCCCTTTTAGGTTTAGCCTTCACCCCTTTAAAGTTATTGTTTGGGGATTTATTGTAGTGACCATCATAACAGTTATCATTTTGGAAATAAAAATATCCAACTTTCCAATAACACCCAGTGGAGTTTCAAACTTTTTTTTTTTTTTGAGGATCAAGCATTTCATTTGATAGGAAGAGATGTCAAAGTGAGAGGGTTCAGTGTAATTTACTGCTGAATGAAAGATGCTGTATAACAAGGACTACGTGATCATAAAGGCTTTGAAAGAGTAGGAGAATGCTTATCCTGTTTGACAGCATTACCCACAATGTGTCATTATATATATTGATGATTATATCGTCATAATTAAAGTGTTGTGCTTAAATAGCGAAATGTAGAAAGACATGTCAGATCATTAACACATCTTTAAGTTTAATCATGTCTGGTTACAGAGCTGAGGCAAATATTTAAGGCTCCTTGCTTAAAATGAGAGTTACTACATCTAATCATCAAAGCAGAGCTGCTTGCCAAGAACATAAAAATCTAATGGGTTTTGCAAGAAAATTATGTCACCTTCAAATTAACGTTGATAATACAGATGGCATTTATAAACGGTAAAGTCATTCATATTGAAACAGTCTATCTCCAGTGACTGTCACAAGAGATTAGGAACCCACCGTCCAGAAAGACATTTTGCCAAAGCAGGGTTTTGTTAGAATAAGATAGGCTGGCAAATCTGGGTGATTTTATCTTTTTCCTGACAGTTCCTTCATTTGGACTTTAACACTGACATATGGATGCCTTGTTTTGCGCAAATAATCAGGATCATTCAGGCATCTACTGCTGTTATACGTATGATTTTTCTTGTGATGCTCATAGGATCAGCACTGACTTTGTGCATGAATTCAGGAATGGACTTCATAAAATTTGCAGGAAAAATGTGGTTTTTTTCAACATAACATTTGCTATGAAGGATGAAAAAAAGTCTAGGAAAACATCATTCTCACAAAATTTGCAAGTCTGGGTGACAGTATGGCTTAGCATAATAATAGAATTACCTAATAATGCTGCTATTAAATGCCAGCCACTCTTGAAATAAACATGGGATGGGAGAACATACAAAAACCTTGAGCAGAATGGTACATATAACAATTATTTTAAAGAAATAAATTCAAGAAAGATCCTTAAAAATGCTTCATATTTGTAAAAAAAATTTTAAAACACTATCATTTTAACTATAAAAGTTTCCATCAGATCATATATTTTCTAAAATATCACACAATTTATGCTCATTTTTTTCTGTTCTGGGAAGAAGAACTGGAGACTGGTGCTAATGACTGGTGAGCATGGGCGGAGAAATCAGTCATGCACTTCAAGTACAAGCTGCCTTCAGTTAAGACCCTCAAGAGTCAACCTGTTGCAGAGGCAGGGAAAATATCTTATGTATCAAGGGTGTGTGAGAACTATCATCTGGAATATTAGATCACTTCAGCAGATACCCCATGTATAAGAAAGGTGCCCAGAGAGGATCGACATAATTTAGGAAAGAGCCTGAACTAAAAAAAAAAATAAAAAATCACAATAAAACTCATTCTGGCTAAACAATGATAAAGACAGGATATTGCAATACTCCACCAGCATTTTAGAAACAAAGATTAATTTTTTAGTATAACTAATAATTGATATACGACTGAGTAAATGAAAGGAAAACAGGAGTGAAATTTTAAGAGGAATTTCAAGAAAAACTTCTTGACAGTGAAACATATTGGATTGTGGAGAAGTCTCCTCAGGGAAATAATGAAAGCACTGTCACTTGGGAATTTTAAAATTGCACTGAAAGAAACCCACAACAGAGAATCTAGTAGAGAGAAGAGTCTTTGAATTGGCCTCAGGGAGTCGAACTGAATGACTTAATTGGTCTTCTCGGTCTCTAATTTCTTCAGGACAGACCATGTGTGCTTTCCACACAAGGGAAAAACAAGATCAGGCAGTCCCCAGTCAGGGTATTGAGTTTCCCATCACTCGTGCTGAGGTGGAAAAAAGGCTGAGCTCCCCAGCACGGCCCTGGTGGCTTCATCCTCCTATAAGCCTACTAAGCCCCCCCATTACTTCCTCTGTCACATGCTGAAAGCTCAGTGAGAAGCAACAGTGGGGCCCAGATTAATTTATTTCAGTGTTGTAGCCCCTCATCAGGGTGATTACCGACAGGAACTTTTTTTTATCCAAGAGACCTTTCTGCCCCACGCTGTTATATTTAGAGAATTCTTCTGTACGCAGACATTTGCCATGGAGAAATAATAAACAAAAGCCTCTGTGACTGTTGTGTCTTACCTTTCTGTCTAGTTGATCAGAAGATCCTTCTCTTTGTCTGAGCTTAGTATCTGATTTTTTTTTCCCTGTGTCTTAGCGAGACTTTTCTGATCGTTTGATCATCTCAGGAAAGGTGCAGCTCATGTTTCAAGTTTCTGTATTCCTTTTTTCCCTCAACAGAAACAGCAAAAAGAAAAAAGGAAGCAAGAAAAACACTGTTACTTAGGCCAATAAAGCTATAACCATGGAAAAGTTTTTGTAGTGTAAAACCAGTAACCTCAATTCTCTGGTGTAACATGATTGTTTTCTATCATGTACCAGCATGGTAAGGGAGGTTCTGCTTGTGATTTGGGATTTGATGGAGGAGAAGAGGAAGTGTGACTGGAGGGCAAGATACGCTTCATATGTGTGCAAAACGCTTTTATGTGTCAAATCCTTTGCTATATTCAATCAGTCTTAAGTTCATCAGCATTGATTCAACTGTTTTTAGGTTGCACTGCATTTCTACTAAGGCCACAGAGAGGGAAGTGGAATGACAGCCAGATGCAACTTTTGTCTCAGTTCATTTTGCATGCAATGGCAATTCAGCAAACTAATAACACATAGCAAATTTTAAGCACGTGAGCATCCAAAACAAAACCACTCTGCCTCAGCAAGTGTTTAATTAGTCTTTATTTACAGAATGGAGACCAGCAGATCAACATAATCTGGCCATTATGAAAAGTATTAACAGTTTTTGAAAATTAAAAAGGCTCTCTGCTGCTCAGAGGGATTTGATTTCTTCTGACTGAGTGCTGTCAAATGAAACCATACAGCAGATGCACAGCAATGAGCACACTGTTGTCCACTGAGCTTCCCTGTTTTAAACAACAGAAGCAGACTTTTCGATAAGACATGCCCCCCCCTCCCTGCCCCAGCTGATAGTCAGGTTCTTGTTCTGCTTGGTGTTTCACAGCCTTTTTGCTGCCTTTTTTTTTGTTTCTTCCTGCTCATTAGGTTTCTTCCTGCTTACCTGTTACAGGTCTTATTCTGGGTAATCTCATTTTCTCCTTTTACTGATGTAACACCAAAGTGCTTAGCACTTTGTTCTGGATCCCGCAGGAGGAACAAGGTGTCGAGGTGCTGCAGGACTAACTGTTAAGCTGTTAATTCTGAACTTTGGGAAACTTCTTCTAATAACAGTAAAGTCATAGGCCTGTTTGACCCAGATTGACCTTGGGTTGGAAAAGGCCACTGACTTCGTGCATCTCGTAGCAGGTGTTTTTGAATTACATACCAGTACTTTGTTATCTTGGTGTAACAGGCTCTGCTGATCCTGTCTAATGGTGTTTGAGATCACTTTCCTTAGTTTCAGTCTCCTGATGAAGTTATATGTTAACAAATATGCCAAAAATATGGGATTAAAGTAGTGCTTGCAGTCAGAACACCTGGTTCATTGTTTTTTAGCATCAAATATGTTTTAAATGGTTAATTTATACTAAATTTTCTTTTTTCCCTTTCTACCCATTTCTCATGCTGAAGGACATCAATGCGGTAAAGTGACTGAACTTACTGCTGATTTTATGGACACAGATAGTAATGTTACTTGGTTTTTATGGGCTTTTTTTAAGGTACTTAACACTACAAAGAAGGCAAGTGCTGCTGCTATGTTTTACAGGTGGGGAATTTTGATACTTGGACTGTGGAATGACTGAACTGGGAAGAGAACTAAAGCCTCCAGAAGGTATATTGCATTTCTAGTGATTTCTGTGAGTATATTCGTGTGTTTGTAGTTAAGTAAAAAAGTAAAAGCTTTACGTCTTCCCCTGATCTGAAGCAATCTCCCTTCCTCCTTTTCTGTCTCCCAAAGCCCAAATCAAAAATGGTCACCCCAGATTGTTTGCTTAAACTAGACTGAAAAAAAAATTAATAAAAAAGGGCATGAATGAGCATGTGAAAGGTGCTGTGAGGTATTAGCAGAGCCTGCCTTTGTGGGCCTGAAAAGCCCACGATAATGAGCTCCTCCACTGGGAGTGGAGAGGGGCACACATTCAAAGGAGGATCTTGGGGCTTCGTGTTTCGTTAAAGGAAGGTTTCAGACTTTTTCCTTGGGAAAAAAAAAAAACAGCTTTGAAAATGGAAAGCAACACAAACTGATCATTATGGTTGAAAGCGCCATAATTAAAAAATCTCTCGTCATTCACAGGCTCCTGACAGCTGGTCGCTGGGGCCTGAATAAACACAGCCAGCAGCACGTGAATTTTGGGGAAGACGCTCCATGTTTCCCTAGCTGCAGGGGGGCATTGCCTCCAAGGCCACCTTGGGCCCCCCAGGCTACCTTCCAGCTGGCCACCTCCTGGGGAAGCAGCCCCTGCCCCCTGCATCCAGCGGGACCCCCGCCTGGGGACAATGCCCTATTGAGGGGTTTTGGATGTCTCAAATACCCCCCAGGCTGCTTTGTCCCCCTCCCCTTCTCCGCCTCCTTCTCCCCTCTCTGCCCTCTCCCAGCCTCTCCCTTTTCTCTGACAGAGTATTTCCCAATCCAAAACCCTTTGCTGCGATCAGTCCTCTTATCCTGCCATCACGCCTGGCTGAGCCTGCTGCTCACCCCATGGAGGGGAGATGCCGAGTGCAGCATAAAATAAGCTGCAAGGGCAATAGCAAAACTCAAATGCTTAACAGGCTCTTAACACAAGAACTGAGGCCCATCTCCTGTAACCCACCTGTTTCTGGAGTAGATTTCTAGACAAGGGCACATCTCATTTCTCTTCTGCGTGTTGCTGGCTTTTCTTCAAAGCAATTCCTAACTCTGCCATCAGCTGCGTAACCCTACCTATTCTGTGCCGAGCCAGACTATGTGTCACTGTCATTCCAAGGCATCTGCAGACACTTAAATTGCCAACAAACTAAATATTGCGAATGCTTTGGAGAGAAGAAGGGGAAGGGAAGGAGAAAGAGGAGAGGGAGTGAAACTGGAATGGAAATCAGCATTGGAATGGTTTTCTTTGCATGTTGCTTGCTAGTAAACAGAGACACTGGAAGACAGGAAGGGGAGGGAGAGAGAAGGGGAAACGGGGAAAATGAGGTGGGGAAGAAGGCAGTCCTGTAGTAAACATTGAATAGAGATTATAAACAAACATCTGCTTTGAGATGTTTAAGGAGAGAGATTGGCTTTGTGCAGTTGGGAAAAGTGAGACTATTTTATATGTACTTTATGTTTTAGGGACACTGGGTCTGTGAAAACTTACTGAGTATTTAATGCTTTATGGAAACAGCTAAAGATAGGCGTTATAGCTGCTGAGTTTTTGCATCCTTAAAAAAAAAAAAAGTCAAAGGCTTCAGTTTCTCTTTAAATTGTTTTTCCAAATAACTATTTGCAATCATTCAGAGGTAAATGCATATTTCCCAGGGCATAAAATAGATTTTTCTGAGAATTTCTATGTGGTAGGAGTCACTATCCAGTAGGTTTACTACTACTATGAAACAATTGTTGAGATGACATATCAGTGACACTAATGTGACATCGCTGTCATGTAGAATAGAAACAGAGAGGCAGGTTTACACTGCAATGTTACAACAACCTCCACCTCCCCTTAAAAGGGTGTGGATTATTGCAAGAAAATGAGGGGAAACCAAGGCAGGGTGCTGGGCACAAGCTGCACCACAAATTCTGTTCTCAAGCTGCTTTCCTGCTTCATAAAATTACAACCTCACTGAAGTTGTTCCTCTTTTCTCTTTCTCCTTCCCTAATGTGGTATGGTGATTTAGAGTTGTTCTGGTTAATGTCCATATTACAAAATTAAATCAGACTTCCTCACAGCACATTCCTCATTTTATAAGTTCCTTCCCATTTAGAATATTTCTTTTGATCTAAGAGAGATGAACTGTGATTAAAATGAAATATTTCATTATTTATTACTCATTTTATAATGGCAGGAATCATGATCCCTGTTCACAGTGTTGCCCTGAATTTCTTTCACAGGGCAAACTCTGGGCAAATCCGCAGTACTTTGCAATCTTCATCGTGGGTCTGAGAATGGAAGAAAGGATATGGAGGTCAAAAGAGATGGAGTAATGTGCACAGGATGGGTTACAGGTGACAAGCCATGCTAAGAAGAGAATCTGGAGGTGAGATCTTAAATTCCTGAAATAGAAGTTTTGCTGATGGCATTAGTGAAGCTTATTTGGAACCACTGCCTTCCAAACCCAAGTCAGCTAATATTTAATCCATACTAAGTGCACTCCTCCTCAGACCAGGGCATTTCTCAGGAGAGTCATCTTTCTACAAAAAGAAAAAAGTCACTATCTATTTTGAACATTAAAAAATATTACCTTATTTTCAAGCATTTACTCTGCTTCCTTATTACCTGTATTTTAAAATAAATGCAAATTTTTCTTGGAATAATCAACCATAGACAAATACTTTGATTGTTAGATTCTGCAGAAACTTATCTTCTACAAATTCAGTTTGTACATTGTTTGACTCAATAGAACTCATTTACAACACAAATCACAAATTGGTGCCAGAATTAAATTTAAAGAATCAGTTTTAAAAACAAATGTTGGTCAATGGATCAAATTCATCACTGAATATATGTATGACAGTTTTGCACAATAGGTCTAGAGATCATCTCAGCAATTTACAGTAAGGAAATTAAGAAGCAATTTCTAAAATGTTAAGGTGTACTTTCCTACAAGCTCAGCATTTTTTACCTCTCAGACTTGAAAACACTAAGTAACCATAACTGGTGGCACTACAGAACAGTCATGTAACTTGCTTTTTAAAAATCAGTAACATACACCCAGATAAAGCCAGTCCCCTCATTCTTCCCAGAAGTAATCATGGCAGAGTGAAAAAATACACAGCACAGGAAAAAAGCTCAGCACCTGCAAAATAAAGACCATATGTTACCATGCACAATGAGAACTGTATTTAGGAAAACTGAGGAGAACAGTGTCCTTTCTAAAAAAACAAAACCACACTGCTTTTGCAGTCTCACCATGAGCCACTGACATATTTTTCATTCAGGCAGCAGGTTAGAGAGCTCTGAGGCCATGGGATCGATACCTGCTGATACAGTAAAATGTAGAGCCCTAAAAAGCGATGTCAGAAAAGTACATAACTGAAGCACCACTAGAGGCACACGACAGGGTGAGATTTCTAGCTAGTGATAAATCACCATGCCTGCTCTCAACATGATGATATCAGCTCATCATTTGCAAAATTCTTCCAAATTTTGGCACAGTAGCACTCAATGTATAACCAGCTATAACTGGTTCTCCAGTTACTCTACCATAAGCACTCCATGACTGCTTCATATTGTTCCTTTTTACTTGCCCATGGGTTATAATCAAGATGTAGGTTTTCTCTCTTTTGTTGTGAGTCTCACAGTTTTTGTGAAAATCACTGAGGAACTCAAACTCTTTCCCAAATAATTTCTCAGTGTTCATTTCTCAGTACTCTTACTGCTACTAATAAACAAGCAAGTAATGTTGCAGCTTTAGAGAGGGGCTGCTGAAGCCAAGTACAGACTACTGATGATGCTGACTTAGCAATCAGATACCATGTAAAACCTGGGCTCTTCTCCCATGGTGGTGATGCTACCCTGGAGAATGCAGAATTTTTGCTTGGTGAATGTTTTTGTAACCTTGAATGTAAATATTGTGCAGGAGTAACGTTTGCCGTTTAAGTCACTCCAACAGCTCGAGTGGTGGCCACACCAGTAGCCATACCAGTGGCATTTTTTCTTGATCCCAGAGTATTACCCCAGGTGGAATGCTGCAGTTTTTCACCAGCTGTGCATTGCTTGTGCCTATCCTGCTGCTGTGTAGGGAAACCTGTCTTCTGCTTGACTTGTCAGCTTCCCAGAACTGAATCTCTCTCTAAACTGAGTTTCTCTGTGTTTGGATCACATGTCATATATTCATCTTAAAAATGTGAGGAGTGTCTGTCACTCAAGGAAAAGGAGGAAAGGAAAATTAAAACTACTTATGATCTGCCAACTGCTGTGGTCTCCTCAGTTGCTGCCTGCCAGGACAAGCCCTATACTCAGAGACTTGGAGTTGCAGAGGGAGTGGTGTTTGGCAGGGAAGCTGTCAGTAACTCCTGAAGAACAGAATCGTTTCTCAAAGACCATTCTTGCCACTGGGCTCTGATAAAACACTTGGAGCCTGGCAAGGGTACTGTGTTATTAAAGCAGCTTTCTGCAGGAGAGGGAGCACAGAGGTTTGCTCTCTTCAGCTGGCATGCAGAAGTTTGTTGGTGCCACCATCTCAGTCACAGGGAAGAGAAAATAGCAGCTATCACTGGATCTGTACTTATGCCTAGCTCAGCTGCTCCAGCGTGCTTAGCACTCAAGGGGAATCTCTTGAGGCAAAGGGTTCACTGAAAGAAGACCCGAGCCTCCAAAGACTTAAAAATAAAATAAAGTCCCTAGATGTCTGGGAATTCAGTTGGTCTCACCCCCCCCCCCCCCCCTCAAACAAACAAACAAACGTCTTGTCATAATTTCAGTAGGGCTGCAGGGAAACAAACTAATAAACAAACACCCAACAACAAGGAGAAAAGGCAAAAATAATGCCCCCCTTGGCAAACTGCCAATTTGTGACTACAGCAATGTTTCTAATTTTGAAGGCACTGCCCTTTGCTGCTGCTGTACAACAATTATTCATGCAGGTCTGGGGCTTGCCCCAGCTTATGACACATCTGTGTTTAATTATACCTAAGGCAAAGGGCTTTGTTAATTCAGTAGATACAAACAAAGCAATTTTTGTTTCAGCTCTGCAGACCTGTGAGAACATCTGTGAGTGTGATGGATGGACGGCAGTGGGAGTGCATGCATGCGCTTCCCAACTACCTGAAGATGGGACTCTGGAATTTGGTCCAGGGTTTCTGTCCTGCCCATTTCTTTGATAAGTGCTTGCAAGAGCTGCAGCTGGTAATGTAGAAGAAGTTCTGCTTTTTGCCCCTCAGAGTTTCTGCATGTCAGTCCAGCAAGGAGAAAGTGCTGACAGCACCTGAGCATCCTGATGACTCACCCAAACCTCTCAGGACATCACGCTGAAGGAAGGGTGGTAAAAATGCCAGCCAGTGATCACCAGTGTCCAGCCAACACAAAGCCACCCCTTGTTTCTTCCAGGACTGGAGGTAATTGGTGAACTTGAGCTTCTGCATTTGTCAGAAGGAGGTGGCATGAGAACTACCATGAAGCTTAGTGAATGCTTATAAAGTGCTTCATAGCATAGAGAAAAATTCTTCCATCAAAAACTCACTTGTCAAACGTCAGGCTGTCAGTGTCAGTCAAGCGTGTGCCACCTTTCTTCTGCTGCTCAGCCACATTGCAGACTCCTGTGCATTGTCTGACAGTGACATGACACTTCTCTGACTTCGGGTACAGGCTGGTATGCCGGCAGCCAGGGAAGAGGCAGCCCTGATGCTGGATGGCATATGGCATACATAAACTGCCTCACCTTGGGATGCGTCCTTCATGAAATGCCCGGTGTTTCCCCCCAGAATCAATCAGTCATTTCCCATATGGAGTACTAGACTTCTCCACTGCATCCCCTGAAAGACTCAGGTTAACTGACAGATTGATAATCACCACCTTTGCCATCCAGCTAGGAGGCACAGTGGAGCTTCAAATCCTTACCGTGGTATGGAGGCAGCTGCAGTCGGGAAATCATCTGCTTCATCACTGACTCTTACTGAAACTGCAGAGAAGCCACTTAGTGGAACCCCTGTGAAAGCAGTCCCAGGAACAGCTTTCAAGTGCCAGTTACAGGTATCAGAGGTGAACAATCACTGGGCACATATCTTTTCCATGCAGGCTATGCAGAAAATGTTCCTGAGGGAAGTAATTTTTATGGTGCAGGATGTGTAGAGGTGGTGGCTGATCAGAGACTGAACTAATATCACTTGGCAGAAATTTTTATAGCATCCTTGGCAATCTACTAAATCCCTGCCCTAAGGAAGGATTGATGGTATCTGTTTTTGTTCTTGATCAATATTTGTCCAGTGTGTCCAAAAAATTCTCTAATGCTGACAATCCTCTGAGGGCAATCTAGCCCACTGGTACCCTGTCCCTGCTGTCAGAAAATATTTTTAACTTCTTTGCTGTGTTTTCTTTCCACTGTCATTTAAGACTGAATTACTATCCTCCTCCCTCTGCTATCCTATCCCTCTTTGCTGCAATCTTTCTACTGTCTGGAGTCTGTGCTCATGCTATTTCTCTGGTTTTCTCTCTAGGCTGAGTAACTCCAACCTGATAAATTTTATTCACAGGTCATGTTATTGAGACTACTTAATAGTTTGGGCTCTGCTCAGTTGACCCACATCTTTCTTGAAGGAGCAGGGATCTCAGCTGAAGCTGCAGGAGAGCTGAGGAGAACAAGAATCATTTCACGTCTTCCACAGGCAAGACTTTGCTCCTTGCCTCACCGTGGCTTTCCTTTTTCACAACAACATCTCAGCTCAAGTCTCTCTAGAAATATGACAACTTCAGATGCTCCCAGCAGAACAGCTACCCAGTCAGCTTCTGTTCACCCTGTGTAGCTGGCTATTCCTGTCTGAGGGTGGGATCTTCAGTGCAGGAAATGATGGTCCAGGACACTTGCCAAAGCAAAGCTGTGCGCACGCTATACTCATTTGTATATCATTATCTGGAGTGGGTTGTTTCACAGACACATTTAATTCTGAGCTCTGAATATGATCCAAAGCCTTGGCTGGCTTTAGCTTGTGTGTCAAAGTGGGGTTTTTTTGTCTGTGTTCAAGCAGGAACTACCTTGAAGGACACTTTTGAGAGGGCTGTAAAGTTATATTGAAAATTGTGGCACTCTTTTGTATTTGGATCTGTTAATTAGACTGCATAGATTTAACTAGCGGAATTTAAAAAAAAAATAAAATAGTCTGTAGATTCTGTCAAGAAGAAATAGTCAGCTTAGAAAGACAGCATTTTGTCACAGTAAAATAAAGAAAATGAAATACCAGTTTTCTGAAACCTCGGCATTCAAATGTTTTACTTAAAAAATCCTGCTGTGGATACACTGAGTGACAGGTTCCTGCTCCTCTGGGTAGGCACAGCAGCATGTGCAACACCTCTTTCCATAGCTTCCTCCAGTTGTTAATATTTCTGAGTTTGGTGACTAAAGGAAGACAAAGAGATGATTTTGGGAAGGTTCCATTACAGTGACGTCATTCATCATTTGTATCTTTTACTTTGAATAAGAAAATTGATTGCCTCAGGAGAGTAGAAAGGTCGCTGGCATAAAGGTTACTGCAGAAAAAAGTGGAAAATCAAAGAATGAAGGGGACCTATCTCTTTTTTCTTTCTCTTTTTGTTGCCTGGAACTGCTGTATTTTATCAGTAGGGGAGAAAAAAATGTATCAGTAGCTTTTCATTCAGATATTTTCTTACGAAGGCTTTGACAATACTGGAACAGGATAATGGGAAACTCTGACCTTTGACTGAGAGCAGGATTTTCATAAAAAGCTTGAAAAAACAATATTAATATGATATATTGTCTCAACCTTTCATTCCTGAGATAGGTTTCCTCTCCCCCCTTCTCTCTCTGGTCCAAAGCCCATTCCTCAGAGTATCAAATGCAGCATGAAAGGCAGTAATGACACCTTTGCCCCAGAGGAAAGAAGCCTCAGATGATAAAGGCCACAATGAAACACTTGATGTTACATCATTCTCTGCTTCCTCTCAGGGTGGTCAAAGAATGCTAAGGATAGGGGAGACCTAGGGGTAAGTTAGTGCTACCCATTCTTTCTTGGGCAGGTGACAAGAGGTGGGTATTTTCGTACTGTGGGGATGCATCTCTTCAGCAGACAGACCCCACTGTAGCTGTCACAGTGTTTCCACTTGTTCTACTAGTAGTCAGCTTGTTCTTCTAAGACAAGTCCTTCTCTTCCTCACAGACAGAGGGGGTGGAGAGAGAAGGGACATTATATCCTTCCTGTTCTTCCCATGTGTTTTGTTGGTTTGGTTTTTTTTATGTGTGTTCCATGAGTTGTACTCAATTTGTAGTTATTTCCCATGTGAGTAATACCTGGATAAGTTATGGCTTACATGAGCTCAACACTTGAAATGAAAGGCAGATTGCCGTGCAGATTTGAATTATCCTCCAATATTTCATGATATATATTCCATCTTCATGGGTTAGTATTGTTACATATTTCATAGTTATCATTTCCCTGGTATCAAACTTCTCATTATCTGCCAGTACTATCCAGCTATAAATGCCAAAGCTCTCCAGCAGCTAGTGCGTCCTTTTTCAGACTTATCGTTCTGTGTTCTATGGATATTCAGTGTTTAATGGCTCTGAATAAAACAGAACTGCCATCACGCTCTGGCAGAAACCCCAGCTAGGCTATTGACAGTGCAAGTTTCATTTAATTCCTTGATTCAACAGCCATTTCTAGATGTTTCCTGAGCAATGCAATAAACACAAAATGCAGTGCTCAAACTGAATGTTTAAAAGTCAATCAGGCTTGAAATTTAATTTTATCTAATTGGTTTCTTACATTCACACACAACTGAATGACATTTAGAAAAACCCAAACTTCCTGCATAATTTCATGTTTACTCCAATCACAAGATGGATTTTTTTTAACTTCTTTTAATTTAATTTTAATGCTTTAGCTAATTGACTACCCCCTCTGCCACAGGTCTAATACAGTTTTTTGGAACCCATCTTTGTTCTACTGATACATGATGCTATCAAAGCAATATCAAGCTTTATCTTCTATTGCTGGATCTCTAAAGGAAAATCATATGTACTTTTGGGGGTCACGTTTTGCAGGTTAGGGAATGGGTTTAGTAATTCTGTGACATTTGCAGATTAATGTTGAATCAGGAGTTACACACAAGGCAGTATAAATTTTACTGGTCCTGAAGAAAACTAGGGTTTGGTACTTCATGTTCTGTAATTTCCTTTGCAATTTCCTTGGTAATCAATTTCATGCACACACAAAAAAGCACACCAGTTCCATTTACAGTCAGTTCCATCTATAATCTGCATTATTGCAGATTTCCAACAGTGGCCTCTGAAAAAGGAGCTGGGACATAAGCTAAGGCAGTGATGCAGCCTTGTGCAGAATAATGGGTACAGTGTTTTTCATCTCAACACCAACACAAACTTCAGAAAGGTTTCTGAGAAGCACAAGGAAAATTATAAAGGGGTGGCAGATAATACATAGGGTAAGTACGAAAATTCTCTTGACCGTAAAAGCGGTCACTGTGATAAACCGAATGACACAGATACCTCTATGTCTAGTGGCATAGAACAGAGTGACATAAATCTTTCATAATGCTAAATTCCACAGGACCTTCAGGGCTGGACACTTGAAATCCCAGAGAGATGCCCTCAGGGCTCACTGTCACAAGAGCCTCACCTACAAGGCGTGCTGCAGGGCCCCAGGGGAGCAGCTCCTTGGGAGCGTCTCCACCTGGGTCGGGTCAGTGGTCAGACACTGTGCTCTGCTCTCCTTCTCTAAGAAGCAAGAGTGTGGTGTCCTTCTCTAACTGCTGGTGAAGGCATTTATAGAAAGGCATTAATTTGGAGAAGACATTTATAGGACCAAAAATGCCCACTGGAAAAGGCTGAGACAGGGGTTTCTTGCTTCTTCCCCACAACAACTAAGGTCAGTTATTTCTGCAAATAGGATATTGGGCAAAACAAAGAGCAGTTTGGATCCAATACTTCATTTGTTCTGTGCCCTAAAGTATTACCAGTCTTTGTGAATGTCTGACATAGTATCACTCCAATTTCATGCTAGAACCCACCTGAATGAGGACCTGCTTTTTATTTCATGTAAGAAAACCTAAGGAGCCAGCAGAATAGAATTATTTTTATTTGACTCCCCTTTTCTTTAACTAACTGCTATACAGAAGAGATGAATCCCTGATGAAAACATACCTAGAACACAAATACTGATGAGCATAAACATTATTTTTTGGCAGAAAACATCAGAGCAGATATTTAGTTTAGCCTCAAACTTAGTAAGAGCTATTATCTCACCTTGATGTGTGAAGCTTTATACATTTAATTCCCAATATAATCGGGGAAAATAGAGCCCTCTGTTCCTGGAAGCTTTGCCAATTTGTCATATTATACAAAGATGGATGTTGCCTCTTTGTTTAAGAAATAACTCGGTGTTTGACAGAGGCAGCAGGCAGTTGGGAGCAATACTTTCCAAAGAATTGTGAACAATTTCATTTGTCTCAGAAGTGCCTTGACTCTGACACCTAATGATGAAAATTTAAATATCATCATTAACTGTTCTAGATGAAGTAATTTGAACAGAAGCACCCAACTTTGCCTTTAATTGAGTGTTGATAGTTATAATAAAGAATAGAGATGACACATACCTAGTGCATCATCTTTTCCATTTCCTGAAAGGCCTAGGTGGTTTACTAATGCACTTGCTCTTCAAATATTGCTGCATCTAGTTTTAAAACAAAGCCTTCTCGTCCATAGGTTCTCTCACAAGCACAACTACCAAAAATAAGCTAAAACTGCTGGAGATTTTCATTGTAATGCTAGGATTATGGTAGCATTTTGAGTTTGGCAGGTGCAGACTGCACCTTCTCCTTTTGAGACAGACATAGCCCACCCAGGATGGGGTTTGGGTAAAGGTTGCAACCTAGAAAGGTTGCGGTTAAGTAAATGAAGAGGAACAGTGTGACCCTAAACACAGATGGCTCCTGTCTGGGTGCTTTACTTGATTACCCAAAGCATAAGCAGCATGGAGACAAAGTACAGTGAGACCCCCACGGCACCGATGTGCAGCGAGTGCTTCCCCTCCTCCTCTGACTGCTGTAACGTGGTCCTGCCTCTCTGCAGCACGGTGCCTATCAAATATCCAGCCAAGGTACAGAACCATTTGATGTACTTTGAAATGTAGTCCAGAGTCAGTCTCTCAGAAACCTGATATGCTTTTAAACTCCTCCAGTCTCCCATTAGTGAACTCAAGAGATATAAATAATGACTTTCCTTAATCAATTAGCTTGTCTGGAGAATGTTTAAGTCTATACCTGCACTATGTGTTGAACCCATGATCCACTGGCTTGTTTAAAACTGCCTTTTAGTCATTCAAAAAAAAATGGTTTTGGTGTGTTCAGCTGCCAGATCCTAGGGGTAAAATGGTTTTCTTGACACCGTTTCTGTGTTGTCTCACGTCTGCATATCTGACTCTTTAACACCTAATAAAGTAAAAACCTTGCCTTGACTTCTCAAGTGTAATTCCAAATGTCAGTCAAATACAGCTCTGGCTGTTTGAGCATCTGCACTTGGGTGGATATTGCTCTTTAGCTTATTGACTCCATATCTTGAGTGTAACCTGAAAGAACTGAGACACAGCTTTCAGACAGTGAAATTTTCTTCAGCTTCTGAGAAATAAGGACCCATGTTTGATGTGTACATGAAAAATTTAGAAGGAAAGGTAATCCTGAGAAAGTATAAGATCAGATTATGCTTCCAGTCAAACTCCCCTAGGGCTTGCCATGCATTTATGAGTATACTTTCACTAATACTTGTCAGTAAAAGTCCAGACTGAAGTGTAATTGCCACGAGAAAAATTAATATGAATTTGTTCATTAGATTAATGGTTTCTTCTACAAATTTTTGTGGGTGCTCTTTGTGCTTTTTTGGCTGACCTAGCAAAATCAAAGCCGTTCAGTGGTAGAAATCTCCACTGTGCTCTTAAGGCTGAAAGGGGTGCTCTGAAGGCAGCACAAATGGGGACCCCTTCCAGCGAAAGCAAGGAGCACACTGAGGGCAAAAAGCTCCCATCTCCTGATGCAGCTGCTTCATTTGGAAAGAAGCAAAGCCTGACTATTCTGCAGCACGACACAAGACACTGTGTGGACTGAAAACTCTAGCAAAGCCTGCATCAAATGGTTTGAGAAAATTAACTATGTATCTTAAGACTAAGAAATTAGGCAGAAGCTCAAATTTTCTTCTTATGTTTTCTCCTATGTTCTAAGGGCGAAAATCTTTATTTCTAATTTTTTAAATTAACATTACTATGTCTGTCTGTAGAAAAAGTCAAGTAAGAGAGCTGATGGCTTTAGTAGTGGGACTAACCACAACTATCCTTCATTTTCATTGGATTAATTCACTGGTGTTAATTTTGTTTAAGAGTGTCTATATAAATCATTGATAAAGAGAAGAGTGGACTGATATAATCATGAGGAAATTATTGAGAAAAATAAGAATAAACTAAGAATACTTAATAAGAGATGAGAAGATACCACAGGTAAAATGGAAGGTGCTCTGATGCCTTAAATTGCTAAGCTCTTTTCTCAGCTGAGTCAAAAAACCATGTATTATCTGCTTGAGTGATTTAATCTGACTAGGTCTAGTATGAGAACGGACATTTAGATCCTATAAGCATTTCCATCCTATAGAAACAAATGCCTTTCATCAGAGAGATCAGTCAACTGTAACCATGACTCTGCAGTGCTGGAGAGCCTTCCATCACTGTTAACTAAATCTCCTCTACGATATCAAGTGAAAGCACAATTTTTTTTTTGTCCTAGAGACAACTTCTTAATTGAACCTAATTACATGTTGTATTAATTTGGCAACAGATCCTGTTCACTCAAAGATTTATTCTGAGTTATGACCTACAGTTAGGAAGTTTGTGACACAAACAGCAATATATTTGCTACATATATATATTGCCCATCTTACTCTTTCTAATAAAATCCATAAAAAGTACACAGAATAGGTTTCTTCCATTAAGCAGCAGCACGGCTCATGAACTTTGAAGGCACAAATATCCCTAGGTTAGAAATCTTCAAGGTATTGGATTCTGCTCCCAAATTAATATCAAGGCCCTTCGCAGAATGTTAAAGCCATTCATGACATAGCTATCACTCAGCCATTTGATGGGTTATGGATCTGGAAAAATAATTTAGTGTTTTGTGGCAGAATCTTCGAAGTTTACTATGACTTTTTTTCTTTCTAAACACAAACAAATCAGAAGCACTCAGATTTGCTTGCAAACAATCTGATGGAAAGCACTGTGAGGAAAATTTAAAAAAATCATGTGAGAAAGGATCTGAGCAGGTCTGAGCTTAAAATGATAGCAGCCCTCAAAGACCAAACTATTATTAAATCTATTTCTCCATACTGAGAGGGTGAATAGGAAAAGTCAAGGTCTTTGAAACAAATCAAGAACAAAATGCCATTTTGTTATGAAAGAGAATGAAGAAAATCCATCCACATAGTGTAAACTGTTGACATGGCAGCTAGGGTTCTTATGTTGTCCTCTGTTTTTCCCCTTGGAGCAATGGTTTGGAGGAAGGGGGGAGTGGTGAGGGATACAGGGACTGACAAGAGCGGTGTAGTGTAAAGAAAATGATGGGTGAGAGCAAAATCAAGAGGAGATGCCAGGAAATTCAGATATGATTTGCATTTTGCACTTATTAATTATATTGAAGCACTAAATAATTGCCTTCATATTGAAATCCTAGTATGTTTCTCTCTTACCTGATCTTCCCCTGATTTCTTGCCTTCACCCTCACATTTTTGCACCTTTCAGACCTACTTTGATCTGTAGTTTAAACCACTGGCTTCATGATCTAACTTCACATAATGCCTGATGCACATTGTGATGGAGGATCACTCGGTAAATTGCAAGAGATCTGCTTTAGTATGACTTCAGATCAAGCAGCCAGTGGTTAACAACACCAAGGAGCTTCACAGTTCTCTACCCAGTCTTTGCATCTCAGAACTTCAATGTCTACTGACTCAATCCTCTGTAACATAAAATATGTAGTGCATGTGAAATATGGGGTGAGAGAGAACTGATAGTCATGGATGACAACAAGAAGAACTTGGAATGAATATTTAAAGTCCCAGCTTTATTGCAATTTGATTTTGGCTCAAGAAAGTCTGACTCCTGTAGGAGAAGGGCTTCCTTACCAGTTAGAAAAAATGAAGAGGTGATGTAGCTGTCTGCCAGATGGGTGAATGACTTGAGATTCAAACAGTAGAGCATCACACCCCCAGTACAAGTTCTATAACATTTCCACCTTACACCTAGTCTTAAATTTTCATCATTCCACCCTACATATTCAGAGGCTATGTGTCCACTGGGATAGTTAAGAACAGAAACAGGATCAAGAGACAGTGTCAGCAACAAAAAGATGTAAAGAGAGTATACACAACTGCAATAAAAACCTAGCTGGAAGTGTTCATTTTTTTCCTCTGCAATAATCCAGAAGTATCATAATGTAGGAAAGGAGTTTCAGTATTTGATACTAAGAGACATATGAAGCCCCCTGTGAGTATTATGGCTCAGTAGTTTGTGTTATCCCCAATCCACTCCTCCAAGAAGATGTTACTCAATTAAGTCACAGATACAGCCTCATTCCTTGTGTTTGGCCGTAATTCAAAGCGCTCTTGTGCTCTCATGTGCAGATTCTTGGTTTGTATGATCAATGGCTTTTTTACATGTCTGATGTTGTCCTATTGATTAATTTTTTGGCTAGCATGCGTATTGTATCACACTGGCTCGTCATGCTGTGCAGTGAATAATGGTGGAATGCAATCTAACAGATGTAACATGATGCAATAACCAAAAAAAGACAAGTAATTTTCTGATCAATAAGCGAATCCATTTGGTGAGATAGATGGGATCAGTTTGGAGACATGATTTATTTTTCTTTAGGTAATGCATGAAGGCCCTTACAATTATGAATCTCATGTGTCTGACTTACCAGAGATCTCCTGTGTGTAGGTTACATAGTAACAACTGATTAAAGGCTGATGGTTTTTCACAGTGCTGTCTGTGGGCATGCTCTGCAGAATATAAGGAGTCTAAAGACAGGGTAGTTTCCCAGATGCTAGAAGTGTTCCCTTCTTCTCTTCCTACTGCAGTCTGGCAGAAGACCTGGCTGAGTCAACATGAACTTGCTTACTTGACATCACCCTGTGTTTAGGGAGACGTGGACTGTGAGACGGAGTCAACAAATCAGATATTACTCACTAACACAATTTCCAACCAAAAGCAAAATAAAAAATCTGGGAGGTCTAACATACAGGCAGCAGTCAGAGCTACTCAATAAAAATTTAGGGTTCCAAGCAAAACATTGCCTCAAAAGGGCCAAAAGAGCTCCGCTCACCTTAAAGTCCTTTCATGCTCCCCTTTTATGGGGATGTTACCTTTTAACACCTGGATGCATGGCCTTGTCTCTGAGGGACAGCAATGTCCATCAGCCTCCTCAGCCAGAGGACCTCACTTCTGCCTGGAGTACAAGGTGCTTCTCCATGCAGTACCTGAGGTAGTATCTGGGTGTCCTTGGCCTTCGCAATATCACCTGTCCCCATACACTCATCGGTGCTTCCAGGGCATTCCTGTCCTTGAGAAATGGTTTTTCTGGGGACAGGCAAAGAATTTTCAATAAACATCAAGGGACTGTAGGTCACTGCCTGTGTCAATGACACTTGCTTATTTTCTGCAATGAGTGAAAGTGTGTGTATAGCAGGGGAAAGCCTCCTTCTCCTTCCCTCTTTACTCTCCAGGAGCCTGAGTGCATCCTGTCTCTTCCCCCAGAGATTTGACATTCATTGCATTAAAGGAAAGGTGAGTTCTCTGAAGTATTTTTAATGAGCTTCTGAGATTATACCTGATGAGAGAAGTGATCAACACTAGTGACTAAGAGTTCACCCCAATTTTTCATTCATGTTTGGTGGTAGAGTATTACTAGGAGATCCCCTGCACTGTTTTTATGGCTCTTGGGTGGGAATCATGGTCTGATTATTTGTCTGTGTGAATTTCAATTCCTCTTCATAACTTTCAAAAGAATGGGCAGCAATTTCTTCCAGCATCTTTATTCTTTCTTCTTCATAGCCACATCCTAAAACCAGGATGTTTTACTACCAGCTATTAATACTTGGCATAAGATTTTTCATCGTGTCTTTCCCTCTTCTGCTTTTTTTTGCTTTGTCTTAGATTGTAGAGCTGACACAGAAAGTTCAGTGCCTCAAAGAAAAGTTAGACATCATTGCAATGAGACACAGCTTGACTGCATATAAGCAAATACTCAAGCCATTTGCAAATCTCTTAAGTCTGATCCTCTTTATGTTTTCTGATGCTTAACAAGTCAAGATTTAAAGAGAGAAATGAGCAATTAAAAAAAGGGAGAGAACAAAAGCTACAATCATAAAAATCTGGTAATAACTTACCCCCAGGGCTGGATGCTAGCTATTGCCTTTAGGAGGCTACACACGAACTTTAATCTCTTCCCTCCTCTAGGTTGCTGTGACCCTTAATAATATCCAGATGTTACCTCTTCTTTTTTCAGTATCTCATCACTTTCTGAGACATTCACCTTTTAAGAGGCATTTCTTTTCTGTGTTATTCCCTACTTGCAGCTAATTTTTTAATTTTTTTTAAATTCATTAAAATTGTACATTAACAAAAAACATACTTTCCCTATCAAGAAAAAAAAAAACAATCCAGGTTACATTTTAATAATTAGAGAATCTTAATGAGATAATGGAAATAATTAGTGCAGAAACAACCCAGGTGCTATTGAATCTTCTGTTGGAAAGTCTCAATGAGGAGAGCATTTACCAAAAAAAGTTATAAGTGTGTGACTGATTATGGCTCTGTAGCTATTATAATAGGTAAATGACAGGTAAAATTTAACACGGGGTGGACAAGACAGAAGCTGTAAAAGTGACCTTTATTATTTCATTGGTTTATTGGTAAAGTCAAATCCCACCCAGTTCCTCTGCAGACTTAAAGTTTACAAGGTAGGGAATTATTTCTGTGCACTCTTTGTTGGTTGACACACAGCAGTGACTATGAGCTGTTTTAGAGGATGGTATTTTTGTCACTGTCTCCTCTTCTCACTTGCACACACACTCATGCCCCAACTTTGCCAGCCCCCTTCCTCTCTGCATCCCTCAATGAAAACACCTCTTGGTCTCTGTGCTTCTGGATGCCTCCTCTCTTGCTGGGCTTTAGCTTTCTGCCTACCCACTCCCTTCCCTCCAACTCCTTCCCAACTGAAGGTGCTTCCACTATTGTTCCCATCTTGGACATATTTAGTTATCCCCACCTTTTGGAGAGCAAGGGAGAAAAATCGATGTCTCCTGATTTGGGCTCCTGTTTGTTGCCTCAAACAGGTCATAGATGTGAAGGCCATGCACTGGGAGTCCCAGGGAGCACTACACTCTGGAGGCATCTCCTCAAAGGAGGCAAAAACGCCACCTTGAGGAGCCACTGTTGTTATTTCCAGTATTAAGAAACTGCATTTAAAAAACCAAGCAACAAAAAAAAAATAACAAACAAACAAAACCACAAAAACCAAACCAACCACCCGCAAAAATCTAACTTGATGAAGTTATGCCTCAGAGTCTCTAAAATCAGGCAGTTAAAAAACTTTATTTGAAAATCCAGCCACATCCCCTTCCCTTGCACATTTTAACCTAATGTTTGTTTTATCTCTGTTTGCAAACAGTGCCTCACCATACACTTTTTAGATAGCTCATTTTGAATAATGGACAGCTCTATGATAGGCAGACAGACGAACAGCAAGACGCAGATATAATAATGAAAAGCAAGATTTAGCTTTTCCTTTGACAGGGAGTGACGCTTATTCAAAGCAAAGAACAACGCTGCCAGGCTGCTAAGACTGGTGTGGTCTGTTCCTGCCTCAGGCTAGGTTTTATGCTAAGGTGAATCCTGACCATTAGAAATCCCTTGTTTACAACAAGCAAGCTTGGAGACACACCTACTGATGTCTACAGGGCTGGAGAAGTCACCGCCCAGCTTTGTCTCCAGGACATCTGGCAAGCGTAGCCTTATCTCAATATTAGACCTATAGAAGGCTTTTCAGCGAAGTGACTGCTTAAAAGTAGAAATTTAGAACTGGGGAGTGCTGGCATCTGTTGCACAAAGTCTGTGTTCTCAGGAAAAAACATCTTCCAACACAATAGACTCCAAATATAGACAATGGCTAATAAAGGTAATATAGAGTTTACAGATACTACAGAAGAAAATAATTACACAACATAATGTCACATATTTTTAAAAAGAGTTAATGATAGTTTAGGATATTTCCTCTATTGATTTCATGATTTCTGCTCTGGAAATAAAATATTTTACCACAGAACAGTTGCATGACTTCATCATTTAACAGCAGCACTAATGAAAATAATCTTTATATTGATAATTTGTAGCTGCATGTAATCATCACTACCTATGTATAGAAGACAGAACGCACAGTGTAAAGGCTTAGAATATTTTTTGCAACAAGGTTCTTTAGAGAGAAATGTATGCAGGTCAGGTTGAGTTTTCAGCTCCAGATTCTGGATGTGCTTAATCTCACTACTCAATGTTGCCACACTGAACAGTAAACCCTGGACTAAGCATGCTGATTTAGAACTGCTTTTTAGATTGAATGAGGAAGTTAATTCTGAGAGCAGTCATCATTCCTGGGGAAGAAAAACACACAAAGTGTGGCAAACACATCAGGATGTGGTTCTCACAGGTGTATTTGTAGAGTGAACAGAAGCATCAGTAGTCGTGTGCCATTTACATTTCCTATGTCTCCTACATCTTTCTCTTTGGAAGAATTGAACACTGTTTTTACAAAGTGCTGTAAAAAGTGTAACAGCTCCCATGGCTTTGACTCCTTTGTAGGAAAGCAGTGTACAAGGGCATCACCAAGGCACATGTGGTGGCAGTGAGCTAGCTGTGGCCAGAAATCCCTCACATTCCATAACCTTTACTTTTGGGCTGTCAACACAAACAGCAGGTGCTGCATATAGCAATTGATTATCTGGCTCACCCTCCAGCTTACTGCTGGTTTTACAAGGATCTCTTGGAAAAAAGCTCAGCTCCCAGGTCACTCTAACCTCTAATTTCTTCATCTCCTCCCTGTTGTTTCCCTGCCTATCTCTCCTACCCCATCCCCTCAATATGAATAAACAAAAGAGGACTGGTGTGGCTTTTCTTCACAAAGGCCACTTGAGTGGGCACTTCAGACTGTTTGCAGGACCCAGGTCTGTGAAACAAGGACAAGTCATTTTCAGGATCCAGAACTCTGCTTAGAAGAGACTTATTCTGCACCTTTTCATATGGTTAAGTGCCATACTTTACCTGCTTAGAGCTCAGATGTGTGAAGGAAGACATTTCTAACACACGAGGATAACAAGGAGCTGAATACCTGATGGAAAGCACGGATGGGAAATCCATATGTGGGCCATCCAGTGTGACCATCCAGGGCTGATATACCTAGCCAGTCAAAATGACATGGAATAAACCAGCAGAAATTCTTTTCATAGAGGAGGTTTGCAGACCTGCCACCCTTCCCCTTGTTGGCATTTCCAACGTGTAAGTACTTATTAAATTACAGTGGGGCTGCTCAGTCCAATTTTAAATGAAGGCTGTAAAGTGGGTTTTTCACAACTTATTAAAAATTTAAGTATAATTCCAAACCCTTGGGAAGTTGATTTTATATTTAGCATTTCTCTGTTGGAATAGCAACATGTGATGTCTGTCAGCAAGCCAGCCACAATAGCCCTAGGCTGATTTTCCAAAAATAAACCAGCAGTCTATATTTGTCAAGGCTGTGCTGGTGCCACGTCCTACATGAGCACCTTTTTAATCTGATAATTCACCAGCTGAAACATTGTCTAAGAATCAGCAGAAGTGTTCTTGCAATCTGAAAGAAACTCTGTTCCCTTCCCCAGTGTGGCAGTCCATAAATTGTGTAAGAAGAACACTGAAGAGTCACAATTTAACAAAGTTAGACAGGTACATTAGAAAAGAGGGGAAAAAAAAAAAAAAAGAAAAAAAAAAGAGGGAGGCTGGTTCGTTTTAAAATTAAAGGACAGCTATAGTGAATTTTTTTAAGGGAAGATCAAGGAATCAGTGTGCTTCAACAGATCACTCTGATTCCAATGGAGACCTAAATTTGACCAAATTCGTGAGTGATCTGGTAGTTGACAGCTGACATAAACGTAGCCTGACTGTGTTTGTTTTCTCCTGCAGGTTTTGTTTCCAATTGCAGTTTTGTGTGTAGAACCACCCATTTACAATCTGCATAAAATGCAAATATGTTTACTGAAAAATATGGAGGTTCATTTTTTGCTTTGCTTTAATATAGAGTAAAATCAATTGTGCTGAAATATTTTAACGAAAAAGGCACACCACTGTAGAGGATCTAAGGGATTTCAAAGACAACATGGGATCAACATGCTGAATGATGTGACCCTATGTTGACTGATTTGCACTGACAAATTTTGCCTTCATCTTCCTAAATTGACATCTTAACCTAATGGACAGAAAGTCGAACTCTCTTTGCAAACTAGTCTCACAAAAGGAGATAACTCTCTCTGGTAATATTGGGAGCTGGAGGAAGAAAAGGAGCAAAAGATCAGATGCAGGTAGAGGTGGGCTTAGAGTGGGACGCAGGGGCATGTCAGAGTGATTGACTGTTCTGTAGCAATGGACTGTGCAATACTTCCCTCAGCAATACTCCAATATTTACTCCCTAAAATTTTGTTATTTGGGTTAACTTGCATTTTCTGTCCCTCTCTCCCAGTTAAAACTTGCTCAACTCATACATATGTGTGTGCAGCAATTGAATATTTAATAATGTGCATATATCTCTGTACATAGCACACACACATGACTTCTGATTATAGTAGGACTGATAACTGGACTGGGGGATCTTCTTCAGAAAAGAAGAACAGAAATAAATAGCATTTATTTTGTGAGTTCTTCTAGTTTTGACAATTTGAAGGCCTTTTTAATCACTTGTGTTATGTCTACAGAACTTATATTTGTGTGTTTACAAGGACCTGACAGGGAAACATTAACTATAGTTTCTTAACTGGAAATTTCTTTTGTACTTACAACAGAAATTAATTGTGACAAAGTTACAGAGCTATTGAAGTTTGAATGTGGGAAATGACATTGAATATTTCCATTTTCACTGCAAAAGTGATTGTTAAATGCTCTGATTTTCCTAACAAAATGAAGATCCATAAGGACACCACTATCTGCATTTCAGCTAAAAGAACATATGAAAAACCAAAACATGAGGCCGTGTAACACAGCCCTTTTTTAGAGGTCGTGAAGTGACAGTTCAATTTGTCACTGCACTGAATGCAGCTGGCCACTGAGGAAAATGGATCCTCTGTCTACAGTGGTCATGTTCTCAAACGAATCCTTTCACTATATCAGACTGTTAGTAAGATCTATACATTCTGTGAAGAGCAAGGCATTTCCATCAAAACAGATCAAATTCAATATAATACAAGTTAAAATTTTTGCCCATGTTTGTGGTAATAAGATTCTGCTCTAGAACCTAATTTCTTGGATGGGACTTTTGTTTTCAGTTTCAACCCCGGATTCATTCAGCAGTCTGTATTTACTTAATTTTTTGCCACCATTGTATGTCTTACCTTAGCTCTCATTTTGCTAGGACAAAACAAGCCAAGTGGACTATGCTTTCTAACCATCACCCTATTCAATCTTCTTCTGCATCTATTCCTCTTTTATCTTAGTGCTTCTTCCATCATCACGGAGCATCAAAATTGTACGCAGTGTCTCATGTGGAGTCTTCCCATGTTGTCTAGAAGGCCATTGACAGCACTCTGGGAAATACTCTCAGTTCAACACCACTTGATTTTCAAAGGAAATGTTGCATTTCTTTTCAACAATCTCTTTTTTTACTGAGTCCAAAGTGCTGAGCCTTTGTTGACTCTCCACTAAGTCGGGTCTGAATGTCAGAAAGACTATTATTACTACGTAATAATATAGGCTACTACAACTGCAAATGGATTTATTGGATGAAGAAAAAGGGTACAAAACTGTATCTACAAGATAGGACAGAACCGAAAAAAAAAAAAAAAAAAGGAGGATATCAAATGTTTCCTACATTTTTTGGGGAGAAGTGCTGAGTATTGTACTTATTGCTACATCACATAGAAGTTATATATGTTATCTTCCAGTTTATAAGTGTAGCTATCATATCTATTGTAGCCATTATTTATTTTGTATTCCATCAAAAAGGGTGTGTTAAGGTTCAGTAACTGGATCTCCTTCTATGACAAGGTGACTCGCTTAGCAGATGAAGCTGTGAATATTGTCTACTTGGACTTTAGTAAAGCCTTGGTCCTCATTTCCCACAGCATTCTCCTGGAGAAACTGTCCAGAGAGTGGTGTTAAAGGGAGTTACATCCTGCTGGTGACTGGTCCCAAGTGGTGTTCCACAGGGCTCAGTACTTAGGCCAATCCTGTTTAATACCTCTATCAATAATCTGGACAAAAGGATTGAGGGCACCCTCTGTCAATTTGCAGACAACACCAAACTGACTCAGTGGGAGTCTTGATCTGGGGGAGCGTAGGAAGGCTCTGCAGAGGGATCTGTACAGGCTGGATTAATTGGCAGGGGAGAGTGGTATGAGGTTCTAAAAGGCAAAGTGCCAGGTGCTACACTTGGGTCACAACAACCCCAGTAAAGGCTACAGGCTTGTGACAGAGTGGCTGGAAAGCTGCCTGGCAGAAAAGGACCTGGGGGTGCTGGTCGACAGCTGAACGTGAGCCAGCAGTGTGCCCAGGTGGCCAAGAAGGCCAGTGGCATCCTGGCCCGTGTCAGAAACAGTGTGGCAGCAGGACTAAGGCAGTGATCTACCCCCTGTACTCACCACTGTTGAATCCTTGAAATGTCTTTTTAATTAGAAAATGTGGAAAAAAGTCTAAAGCACTTAGGTTGAACTACAAGTGCAAACATGAGGTATACACGTACAGACAATTTGGTTATGTTATATGAAGTAACACAACTGTCATCCACAATTAATGCCTTCAGTCTTTCAAGTGTTGCACAAGAAATATATACATGCACTTTCACTTTCCTTTATTGAGTTCCTTACCGCTCTGCTGTCATTCTCAAAGCAAGGAGAAACATTAGCGTGACAGCATAGGACATATCCACAATGATGTTCAAAGACTTTTGCTATTTTCTAGAGATGGCAGACACACCGATTTACCTCAGGACAGAGCAATCTTCAGATCCAACACTTGAAAATGCACTGAGGCTGCCGTGATAACTCATACAACTGAGTTTGGGATGTAGATATTCAGAGACGTTGACATCAAGAAATGAGATCTTGGCCCCACTGGAGTTGGCGCAGATTCAGGCTTTGATGTCAGCATGGCTGTGATTTTAACAGTGATTTTAGAAATGTCAGGCATGGCTCATGAGTCTAATTGACAGAAACATTTTGACGAATGTCAAATTTTAAAATACCATTTTTACCTCAAGCACTTGACTTGCTTCCGTATACTGATCCTAGGTACAATTTTTTACAGCACAGTACAGGACACCCTACACTTTTATTTTTATGCACACAGCTCGGATAGTGCCATCCTCAACTGCTGTAGTTATTTGTTTGGATGTGGAGCAACACTGAGGAGCTCCAGCTTTGTGCCTGTATAGCTCTACTGTTGACAATTCTGAGCTGTGTGACAGTCATTTCAAACAGTTAAGTGGGAAAACAAAAAAACACCTTTAAATCATTAAGACTTCAGCTCAAGTACCCATTATTTCTGCAGTGAATATACAGCATCTTCTGGAAACTAAACTAAAATCAGCTCTTCTACTGTATCTACATTTCCTTATACTACTCCCATAGATGTCTTACAAAAACAGCTGCAAGTGAATTATTCAGAGTGGAAAGCAATGTAAATTTTCCTTTTTCCTCTAGTCTCCATCATGTGCTTTGCTATCAAACAATGCCAAAGCCAGAATATAAATGAGGGTAGAAAATATCCATATAAAATACACATATATATGTATACACATACTGTATACATTATTCCAGGTGCATATAGCATACTGAACTGCTAAATAGCTTTCTACATGGACTTCACAGCAACAGACACCCTGTTATGAACTACTCCCTCCCTATTTTTTTTTCCATACACTCAGTCTATTGTGACATCTTCTTTCCCAGCAGTGCTTCCTTTCTCTTGAACTTTTACCCTCTCTGCTTGTGCCCTTCTATGAATGGCATTGAAACAAAAGGAGAGAAAAATGAAGAGTAATTAACAAGATGAGAACTGCTCCAGCTCCTCAGAGGTATCTGAACACAGTGACTCCCTGAGCTCATCAGCACGACAGAAGATAACAGTGTCAGGGATAAACAGGAATGGGAAGAATTGGAAAAAAAAAAAAAAAAAGAAAAAAAAAAACCAAAAAAACAAACAAACAAACAAAAAAAAACACCCAAAAAAACCAAACCAGATAAGCTAGAGACAGCCTCAGTTATTTTTGAGCCCCATTTTTGTGGCAGAATATAACAACAGTGAAATTAAGGCAGCAATGCAATTTAGACTGGCCTTATGTTTTTATGCTACAGCCACTCAAGTGGATTGTATGGTTAAAACCATACATCAGCTCCTCAGAAGCTTATGTCATGTGTGTTTGGACAGTTGCAAAAGAGTAATATTGTGAGAAAAGTCTGTTAATGGTCAGTTATTCAATGCAGGATTGGCAAATTACCTGGAGAGATGCTGTAGATAGATAGGCTGCTGAATGTTAAACAGCTACTGAGCCTAATCTCTTTCATTTAGTTGTACCTTCAGTAATACAGGAGCTAATACAGAATGGAGTATTTCAAAAGTATGCCCCGAGCATGCACATATATATTACAGCACTAAAACCCAATAGTAAACCTGTTTCTTAGGCACTGTTAATAGGATTTGGATAAACACAGAAAAAGCCCTTTGTGCTGAAATTTATTCTTTTTGTTTACGGCACATTGCTTAATAGGACTGTGTGAAGCTGAACAGAAAACAACTTCTTGACATGAATGTTCCAGCAGAAAAAAATGGCAACGTCAGTGAGGCCTCCCTGCACCTTAATAATTTGTTTATTTTATTCCCCATTTGCTCATCTCAAGGAGTATTTTCAAGTGAAAATCACATGCTTGTACATTTTAGCTGAAGTGAAGTGCAAAGACAGCAGGTTTTAAGATGTCACCTGTGGGGATTGGAAGATGCCCTATCAGAAGTGCCTGGTACCCACTTCATATGAGGGCCACTCTGAGAAAGCTTCTTAGTCATTTCTTTCATCACAGAATCCATCAGTGACATTTCATGTGTACTTTGCTGCTGGAAGCTGTGCTATTCTGGCCCTTGGCCAATGAGATAAAATTATATATTCCATAAAATTACTGAATATTGCATTTCTAGTCCCAGCATTTGCTGCTGCCTGCTAAGGAAAGACTGACCAAGTTAGGTAAAGACAGCTTGCAGCCCATTAAGAACAGTTAATTATTAACTGGGAAGTTAGAAAGAGGGATGCCCCACAGAAGCAGGGTATCCCTTGGAGTCCAACATGCCCTTCTCCCTGTCCTCCATGGACTTCTCCTTACATACAGTCAGGTTCATTCTTTCATGCAATAAGATGGAAGGAAAAGCTTCTGCTTTTTCCCTTTGTTCTGATTTTTGTCTTTTGTCAGTCAGCACACAGTCCAACGAAAGGATGAGAGAAAAGCAGCGACAAGTAAAATTCACTTTCAAGGGGGATTTTACAGGTGCCAGACTACTGTGCCATCAGCAGTTATTGGTTACACACTGCAAACCTTTATTTCTCTGCTTGCTGGCCACACGATGCCAGAACTCCCTGCTGGCCCCAGAAAGCAGATGCCTGCTGCTGGTACAAGACCAAAGTAAAATGTAGGTTGCGTGTCTCCTTGGGCTATTATATGGCCGTTTTCCTAAGCAAACTTTGGCTGATGAAGTTCTGTGCCCTCTCATAAGGACTGTCACGTGGTGGGGGGAGAGGTGGGGGGTTCATTCCTTGTTTTTATGATTTGTAAAAAGGTAAATGTTTATCTCAGTTTTGGCACTGAGAAGAAGAGCTGAGAGGGTTTTAAAGGCACTTTGCATGTAAGTACTCATGAAACAACACTGTTATTCTCACACAGCAGGCGTAAGCAGAAGAAACAGAGACATAACAACTTAGCAATGCAAAATGAGCTCCAGGCATCTGGTAATTGCACCTTTTTTTTTGCTTTTAAAACCCCTTACAACACTGAATCGCATGGGGTCAATCTGACCTGTACTTGATGGTGTTCGCAGCAGTAGGAAGTCTTTGTGACTCACATTTTCAATCAGAAGGACATTTTAGATTATTCAGGTATGGAGAGAAAAAAGCAAAACAGCAAACTGTTTATTTGCATCTATTTTATTACCTGAAAGGGCTCCATTTTTCATGATTTGTACTGAAGTTAGTGTGTTTTAAAAGTCTTTATCTAAAAGATGTGATTTCATCATACAGCCTCCAAAACAAATTTATTTAGTTCCATTATATGTGACCTATCTTTCTGACTTTCTTTTAAGATATAAAATATTATAGATATGTAGAAGCATGTGATCCAGAGAAGCAGTGCAACATGCCAAATGTTTGAAATTCAAAAGTACTGGCAGTTCCCTGGGGCAGATATTTCAGAGTCGTGAGAGCCAGAACCTTCTGCAATGAACACAGTGGCTCTGGATGACTCAGACACAGCTTCTCAAGTGAAGTGGAGCTGGTGAAGGGTCTGGAGAACAAATCCTGTGAGGAGCAGCTGAGGGAGCTGTGGGTATTTAACATGGAAAAAAAGGAGGCTCAAGAAAGACCTTATCACTCTCTATGACTACCTGAAAGGAGGATATATTCAGGTGGCAGCTGGTCTCTTCTCCCAAGAAACAAACGATAGGAGAAGAGGAAACAACCTCAAGCTGTCCCGGGGGGGGGTTAAATTAGACATTAAGAAAAATGTCTTCATCAGCAGGGTTGCCAAGCACTGGAACAGGCTGCCCAAGGAAGTGGTTGAATCACCATCCCTGGAAATATTTAAAAGACACAGAGACATGGTGTTTGGGGGTATGTGTTGTGGTGGAGTTAGCAGTGTTTGGGTTAACGGTTGGACTCAGGGAACTCAAAGGTCTTTTCCAGCCTAAACAATTCTATGATTCTCTGTGTTTTTGTCAACTGGTTCCTTTGTGTACCATAACTGGCGCTTCTGTAGAAAGAGCAGAGAGAAATGAGAACTGACCCAAAAACAAAGCATACAGGCAACAGGAATGGACATCCTTCCTGGCTCCCTAGAAAGTCTGCACTCTCCACTCAATTATCTTTGAGAATTTGGTGTATGTAGTGATTTGATCAAAATCAGGGATCATCCTCAGGCTGAGTAATACAAACTCTTTTTTCAGATGACTTAAGTGTGCAGGTCCCATGCAGTAAGTTAATGATTTAGGATTTAGAAAAAAAAGTTTTGCTGATGAATGTAAAATAACCGCAGGTGTGTGTAGAAAAATGTTGTCTGTCTATAAACCACCTTGTAGCTAATAATACAAAAAATATTAAAAAATGGATGGGGAGAAAAAAGTTTAGCTCTCACCACTAGTTCTAGTGCTTTAATTAAGTGTAATCCATAAATACTAAGAGACTGTCCATTTGGGCAAGATTATATGTTCCAGTTCCTAGAACAAGCAAAAATTATTACTTTTTTGTCATGCATTAAATTTAACATTAGTTACCACGTTGGAAGGAATAATAGGAAAAACCTTTCCTTGGGTTATGAGAAGGTGAAAGCTAATATCTTCCAGTTAATCCCATTATGATTATTATATATGACTCTAGTTTGGGTTCATTCATAGATTGCACAAATATTACTAAATAAGGCTTCAGGCAAGTACACATGAATTTTTGTACATTGTGATCAGGCCTCAGTGTAGTGAGGTGGTAATCCAGGTAATGGATTAACGAGCTGTCAGTATTAAATTAATTTATTTCTCCTTATCATTTAAAGAGCAGGTGTCCTCTAACCATACCAGTCTGAACAAACCACTCTGAAAGACACATAGCTTTTTGCAGGGAAATAGAAGAAGAAGCAGCAGATTTCATTTATCAGGAATATCATTCTGTTCCTGACCTTTCATCTCCAGCACCTAGGTAGGCTCACTCTGCTGGTACTATTGACCCTGCACATTTTGTGTAAACTGGGGTGGACTAATGATAAATGCACTGAAAAAGGATAGACTTGCTGTAACTTGAAATTAAGTGAGGCCTTGAAAGAAAAACCTTCAAAGGACTAAAAATGTGTGGATGCATGCATGCATGCATTTGTTCAAAAAGGCATGTAGTGATTGACTGGACTGTATTCTGAAGATATGCACATAAATTGGTCTCAGTAGAATTGTAAGGTAAGTCAGTGCAAAATTTGTCTTATCCTTGTCCAAAGTTGAATCAGTCCTAGCAACCTCTGTCACATAAACAGTGTAAGTTCAGATACAACTGAAATATGTGAATTAGCCTGATTGATTTATTAAAAAGTAAAACCAAAAGTGCTGAAAAAATTTCACAGTTACTAAAAAATAAGAAGGATAACCTTTAATTTAGTCAGGTTATATTGTCCCTTTTCCCCCCTCTATTTTCAGTGTGCTAGAGCCAATAAAATATTTGGCCTTGAAATAATGAAAAAGGGTGGGAAAGAGTTCCATTTTGACCTTTAACTAAGCAGCTCATCTGACTGAATCTCTGTACTCTGAAAAAAATGAAGGCGAGCAAGCAGGAGAATTTTCTTTCAGTAGACAGGGTGTCAGTGTGTCTGCATTTCCTACCATTTTCACTTGTTTACTCAGCATATTTATAAAAATTACTGCAGCTCCCCATTTATTAATGCAGTATTCCAATTAGAAGCTGAAAGGGTACTGAAGACTCGCTTGGAAAGGGTTAGTGATCATGAAACAAACCGAAATGTCTGTCTGCTCCATACCAGCAGGCAGCTTTTCTGCAGGTGAAGATAAAGAAGATCTGATGACAGAGTTTTTTAATGCTTCTTATCTTGTCTTACTACGGTGGTAAGTGTTGTCAAGGACTGTTTTCACCAAGAAGTTGAATTACAGTCATCACAAAGAATGAGGTCATGCTATTGGCAGCAAGACTACTGATGGCATAATACAATGCTGTGTGCAATGAAAAATTGAAGAACAGGATAGGTCTGCATTAAAGGAAGGTTTTTCTTGTCTAGATGGGTTTTCCCCTCTCTTTTCATGAGACAACTTTTTAATTGAAAACAAACCAACTAATAAAAATCCCACAATGGATAAATGAATTCTTAAAGTAGCCCATAGGAAAAGTTGTGTTGTCATCATTTGGGAGTAAACAGAAGGTATGATTTAGGGGTGGGTATCTCAAAAAAAAAAACAAAACAAAACAAAACAAAAGCCCAAAAAACAACAGCCAAATCCTCTCTCAAAGAACATTGTGTGTTTACATTTGTGAATCCTAACCATGTGCTACAAACACCTCCCTTTTCATTTCCAAAGCACTACTGCTTTCAACAGTATTTGGCAAGAATTCAGAAATGCTGTACTTAAGCAGTGTGGCATTTAGAAGGCAGGTATAATGTAAAACCATTTCATTAAAAATAGGTCACATCAGGATCTATTAAAAAGGCAATTTATCCTGAAATGAGTAAGAATTGATACATATATAATCTGTTTTGCCATCACCTTTTCCAAAAAACTTCACCCAACTAGACCTTAAAATTGTACCCCAAAAGGTTATTTGGACACTGAAGTTGCTCAGGTAAGGTGGGAAGTCAGCTGATGTTCATTTCTACTTCTCAGGCAGTGACACCACAGAGAAGTCCCCCTTCAAAATTTTTTGAATGGAAATATTTTCTTCTTTTTTACCTCCATGTGAACGAGCATACTCACATTCGATAGGTGCACTCTTTGCTGGGTTAAAAAGTGGCTGGACGGCAAGGCCAGAGAGTGGTGGGGAATGGTGCAACATCCAGTTAATGGATGGTCACTAGTAGAATTCCCCAGGACTCAGTTCTGGGGCCACTACTGTTTCATAGCTTTATTGATGATATGGATGAGGGCACTGAGTGTACCCTCAGACAGTTCACAGACGACACTAAGTTTGGTGGGAGTGTTGATCTGCTGGAGCGTGGGAAGGCTTTGCAGAGCTGGGCAGGCTGGCTGGGTGGGCTGAGACCAGCAGTATGAGGTTCAACAAGTGCTGGGTCCTGCACTTTGGTCACAAGAAACTCTTGCAGCTCCATAGGCTGGGGTAAGAGTGGCTGGAAAGTGGTCCAGTGGAAGAAAACCTGAGAGTACTGGTCAACATCTGAACATGAGCCAGTAATGTGCCCAGGTGGCCAAGGAGGCCAGTGGAATCCTGGCCTGTGTCAGAAATAATATGGCCAGCAGGACCAGGGAAGTGATTGTCTCTCTGTGCTTGGAACTGGAGAGGCTGCATCTTGAATCCTGATAGAATCTTGTAGTGACTTTTGGGTTTCTCACTATAAGAGAGACACTGAGGTGCTGGAGCATGTCAATAGAAGGATGACAAAGCTGGTGAAGGGTCTAAAGAGTAAGTCATATGAGGAGTAGCTGAGGGAGCTGGAGTTCTTTAGCCTGGAGAAAAGGAGGCCCCAGGGGGACCTTATCCCTTTCTATAACTACCTGAAAGGAGATTGTAGGGACGTGGGGATCACTCTCATCTTCCAAGAAACTAGAGGATATAGCCTCAAGGTGCACCAGGGAAGGTTTATGTTGAACATCAGGAAGAGTTTTTTCACAGAAAGGATTATTAAACACTGGAATGGACTACTCAGGAAGATGATGGAGTCAACATTCCTGGAGGTGTTCAAGGAACTACTGGATGTGTCACTTAGTGCCATGATCTGGTTGACAAGGTGGTGATTGGTCAAACATTGGCCTTGATGACTTGGAGTTCTTTTCCAGCCTTAAGGATTCTGTGATTTTGTATCCTCACCTAACTTTATTTATGTATATAATTGAAATTCTATGTAAGTTGAAATGGTATTTGAAAAAAAAGAACAGCTACAAGTTCTAGAAAGTTACAGTAGCCAATAAACCTATTTTCAGCTTTGTGGCATACAGATGTCCTTTCTTCCTGAAAATATGAAAATTATGCTTTCATAGGACAAATTACCCAATTATTTCCTCATTTAATCATAAAATAGATGTTTCCTTCCCGAAAAAAACACCAAAATTAATACTTGAAATCGTACACATTCAGACATAATTATTTCTTTTTGCTTTTTTTTCCCTCTCATTTTCTTAATTATTTCATCAAAATAATGTTCGCCATGTGAGATTTTGAAAAAGTTGATAAAAGAAACTGGTGAGATTTGCCTGCTTTTATGTGATTTTTTATTGTGATCTATTGTGTATAAAACATTATGCGTAAAGAAGTACACATATATTAGAAAACAAACGTTTCCCTATCAGTTTTGGGTTTTTTTTTTATGTCTGACCTTTTTCCCCTGCTTCTAGAAGAAATGTTTGCTCCAAAAACATGTTAACCATCCACTGTTTTGTTTGTACTCTATTCAGGGGCTTGCAAAAATATTCAAGATATACCGAGAAAGAAGGGAATAAAATGCTTGATACTCTACGTTACTGGAATTCCTTGTGGGACTGAAACAAACCCTTAGCCATGCTTGTTTCACACGCTTTTACAGACAACTATTGGCAGGCCATGTGAATCCTGGAGGTTGAAACTCTTCTCTTTTCATCTGTCCTCTTTCAGTATATGTTTTTTACTTATTGTGTGTCTCCTACCTACGCAGCACTCTGCCCTTCAGCAGAGCTTGCACTACTGACAGAATGCCAGCCTGCTCTTGTTACGGTTCCACCTTCACACTCTTTCTTTTGGCTACCCTCACAACCTGACTGCAGCATCCCCCTGTTCCCTTTGCCTCGTAGGGTCTCCCTGACCATTTTCTATTTCTGGGATGTTTGTTATGATTCCCTGACCAAGTACTCTTTCCCAATCTTTCTATACGAAAAATGCTTATGTATTCAAAATGCTTTCAGTTTGCCAGCTCGATGGTGTTATGCAAGTCAAAACACTTATTCCATTGCTTATCAGATTCATGAATATTTAGATAAATAATGCTTTCTCCAGGCAGCCAGTTTTGATGTGTGCTGGAATGCTAACTGCAAGGTGGGGAAGGTAAAGACTTGCTACTTTGAGCAACCAGGCAGGTAGCGAGGAGGGAAGTCAACCTCTTTGAAATTATGACCTTCACATCTTGCTGTTGATGGAGACCCACAAGTTATTATAGAATAAAATACCTATATCTTGGAACTGTTCACATTAATCGATACAATTCAGTTTTCCTTTGGTTTTCTAAGGATATAAATCCTACACAGTCATACTCTTCCAGTTTTTACCCACAAGCGTCTAATATCTGTTTTGGCATTATCTTTTGGTCATGGATTGTCACCTTTCACATGCTAGCAGCTATCAGTGAATACTCAGATCAACAGCCCTGCAAAATAGGCATGGCACAGAAGTTTAAATTCATGCAATGTAAACCATTCCCAGGCACTGTGAGTGCAGAAATAAAAGAGGCTCTGCACCTGTCAGGGAAGTAACCTAGTGAAGTTTGCAGGAGTCTCTGTTACCTTTAAAAGCCCCTTATATCAGCCCTGTGAGAAGTTCCTCTACCACAAGTTTCTCTCTGTTCTCCCATTTGCAACACGTTTTAGTCCAAAAGAGTACCAAAGCTGTGATCTTCAAAGGATACAAAGATATTTAGGAACATAATGTCCCTGAAGGTTGATGGCATTTTCCTAATCTTCTCAAGCTAGTTCTAAAAAGGGCTGTTCAACACCTCTGTGAGTTTGGTTTTTCTTTTTTTATTATTTTTTTTTAATTGCCTTTGCTTTTGGTTCCCTTTTGGATTATAAATCAAAAGGAGCCAATTATCTATTCATATAACAGTTTGAAGAAAACTTATTCAGCCTAAACTATATGTAAAATTTAGCCACAATTCATGATAGAATTTAAGTACCATTACAAAAATTACAGGGAGCAATAGTCTACCACTAAAATTTAAAAGCATTGGCTTTGAATATAGACAATCTTCCAGGATTAGTTAATACTACTACATTTTTCTTACACTCAATCAGAAGTACCTGATCTCCTCTCTAGACACTTTTTCTCAGAAAGCAATTGACAATTTGTAATGCTTACAGAATTTAAAAAGTTAATTGCTGTCTAACTGAAGTAGCTTATTATACAAGTACTGGGACTACGTCTGTCTGCCAGTTGAATACACTAAAGTATTCCATTTAAGTAATTTAAATTAAAATATAATTTTATGAAGTTGTTTTGATTTTGATTATATATTGAGATTTTAAATAATTTTGAATTAATTTCAAGGGAGATGGATTCCTTTTGTATAATGTCAAATTGTAATAATTTCTATGTGATTAACATTTAATTTATGTCTACACTCTTAGCATATTCTTTCCCTATAGCCACAGTTGTATTATATTTGTTAAAAGAGCTGAGTGTTCTGTGCAATGCACTGTGGAGCTGAAGTAGTAAAAAGCATGAAGAAAAAATTCTGTACCTGGAGCTCTACAAGCAATCACCCAGGAGAATGATACTATAAATATGTCATCATATGGCCCAAAAGCTCTTTGTTTTGGAAAGCTCATGTGAAATATTCCTACTACTAGCTTTCTTGAGTGTTCAGTTAATGTGCTGTAAACCAAAATACACTCAGAAAATAATAATAATAATAATAATAATAATAATAATAATAATAATAATAGGAAAAAATAAACAAACAAACAAAAACCAAACAACCAAAAAAACCCACAAAAAAAACAACAAAAAAAACACACACGGAGAAGGAGCATGAGGAGGTACTCCAGGTGCCAGAGCTGAGATTCCCCTGCAGCCCACAGTGAAGACCATGGGCTGACCTCCTGTAGCCCATGGAGGTCAACAGATATGCAGAGATCCACCTGCAGTCTGGAGCAGGAGGCTTCTGGAAAGAGGGTTGTGAACCCATGGCAAGCATGTGCTGGAAGAATAAAAGAAGATTGGTTTGCTGTGAAATCAGATACTTTATCTGAGCCCTTCTCAAATGCATAAGATTAGGATAACTGTCATGTAATTTTAAGAAAGGACAGAGAGTGTAGACAGTCATGGATCTTCTCCAAGTCAAGACAAGAAACACTCCAGGAACAGGCTCCAACAGCCAGTGTTGGATCATCTCTTGAAGGTGGCCCATCAGTCATCTTAATATGAACTTCTCTTTTTGATTGTGTGATCAGCTGATGGACCTCTGTAATTCTGATCCTGGAGGAGGCACAGTACTTCTGCTCAGGGCACAGACAAGGTTAAAGAGGAGCTGAGGATTCATCCTGTCCCTTAACTGTACATGGATAACATCATTTTGTATTGAGTGTTGGTCTGAGGGTTTTTAATTATTTACTACAGTTGTTTTTTCCTATTAATTCTGTTTTAAAATTGTAGCAGAATACTGTAATATACAGAGTTGGAAATACTTAAATTTTTAGTTCTTCCCATGTACAGGACATATCAGACAAGTTCACATAGCTTTGATTAATAAGTTTTAAATTGAGAAGGACTGAAACTGGAAACTTGCATCTGAACCTCTTTGAATATTACAGAGAATGAAGTCCTGATTTCCTTCCTTGGATAAATGTTTTCTTTGCCAGTTTTTTTGTGGATCTGCCCCTGCTAAATCTCCTAGAACTTTATCAGATCTGCATTTGCACCCTACTCCTTTCTATGTTATAAGCTCAGCTTCTTCAGATGTTTCTTTTTCAAAACATGAAAAGAACTTCCTTCAGAATATTGTATAATTTCTTTCATTGAAAAAGGAAAGAACATCTGCTTAACTCCATTACAACAACAAGTACTCTACTTCCCTTAGTCCAGGTTGAAAAACCTCAGCTCAAAAAAGAGCAAGAATGTAGAATAAATCTCTTTTAAGGTTAACAAGTATCTTTAAACACAAATTCTCTCTCATCAGCCTCAAACTTTTTTTCGTAGCTAAAACGAAAATCTAAAGGATTAGATTTTTCAGTCTTCTCTACCCTCAAACAAATTTTACTTTAAACAGCCTGTCTCGTGATCCTAACCACCAATTGCTAGCAATTTTTTTATTGACTTTGCCATTTTATTTCTAATTGCTTAAATGGCTGTGCTTTGAAAACAAAAGGTTAGTTTAACTTATTTCAGTGAGCAAATCTCACCTGAGATTTTTGAATTTGACCAAATCAGCATGGGCTGAGAGAAGGAAAATTAAGTTAATGACCTTCACACTGAAAAAACCCAAACCAAGCCAACAAGAACAAGAAGAAGGCACAAAAGAGTTGTTTGCAAAGGGCCGGATCCTGAAGGACTTTAAGCATCCACAGGGCTGCTAAACTGGCTGAAGATGCTGGCATGTGGTGGTCCTGAGAATTTGCATCTAACAGAAAATATAACTGCATTTAACCATGTGAAATCCTGTTATATTCTATGCTTCGGTGTTCCACAGTTTTGCTGCCTCTTTTACAGTGAGGATTTTATTCCAATTCTGGGTCTTCTAGGTGACCTCCTTAAAACATTGCTATTCCAGAGCAGGGTGAAAGAGGAGCTGTGGGAAATGAAGCCCTTCCTGTAGACACAGAAGAGGATCAGAACGGCTTACCAGTGTCACTAACATGTATCTCATTCCTGCCTGCTCATCCCTGTGTGACAAATTCATTCTCCTATGACTTCCCTAACCCACTGCCACCTAGGTTAGCCAAAGTAGCAAGAATTAATAGAACACACCCATCTGTCCCTTAGAAATGAGGATGAAATGCAAACGTGCCTGTCTCAGGCAGGTGAAAAAGAAGCTATCAAATTCTCTTCACCTTCAGCCCCTGCAGACTGGGATCAAGAGTGACGGAAGATCTCCTGTTGACAAACTCCCTCACACAACCAGTGCTGCAAAAAGCTGCCAATGAGGTGAGGCCTAATAAGCACTCTGTAATTAACTTCGTTATCTGAAAGGACTGAGGAATGGAGGGTGAGAAGGAGAAGAAATGAAGTAAGAAATGTGTCCCCCAGGTAAAGCTGCCCAATGCCAGCATGCTGGGATGTACACAGTCTCTGGAAGTGGGGGGCTCAGAGAACTTGCCCTGTGGCTGGCTCACTGCCCAGGCAGTCTGCGAGACTGTCTGAGTGTCTCCTTAAGGTAACCTGCAGGATATGCCCCGGGTGGTGAACTTGTAATTAGACTAAGGGCTAATGACCGTGGTGGTGACCCCAAGCTGGCAGATGTGACCAGGCTGGCCAGAAGGCCTGTCTCTCCAGCAGGGATCAAGGTCAACCTCCAAGGCGGTGAGGAAAAACACAGGTGCAAGAAAAAACTTTGTGTCCCTAGGTGAGATGGCCACACAGGCTAGCCCTGCCCTTCCCTCCTCCAGCTGTGCCACCTGCACCATCACTGCCCAGCTTTGCCCCTGATTCCCAAGGCAGGGAGAAAAAAAAAAAAAAAAAAATCAAGTTTCCCGGTTATCAAAACACTGTCGTAACAATGAGCTGTTGCTGCACCTGCTTCCTTAGCACAGACTGGATGGCCACAGCTCACCTCCTGCCACAAAGGGGAGCCTGGCCAGCGATGATTAACTCCAGCAGAACACAATAGTCAACATCTGAACAGCCTGTGTGCCAGGGAGCATGTTTTCCTTGTTTATCTTGCACAGCAAGTTTTTAGCATCGCTTCTTTACAAAAGGCCGTGCCTACTCTGGATTCCCAGACGGTGAGTCAGCCGTGGTCCCGGGTGAACCTGTGGACCCACGTGGTGGAGAGCGAGGAAACTTCACCCCGTGGAAAGGTCAGGCGTGCTTGCCACCGGAGCACGTTCAGATTTTAAAAAACAAACCTATTTCCTACCACCAAGCTTTAGCCTCGATCAGCATGTAAACAACTCATGGAGGGTTGGCTCTCAGCGCTAGCTGTGCTTCTCTTGCTCCCTGCCTATCTTTTCAGCCTGAGGGTTGCTTTTCACCAATCCTCAGCATTTTATCCTTGTTGTATAGAAGCATTATTACCTTTTTTTTTTTTTTTTAATCAAGTTTGAATAATCTGTGTACATTACAGGTCTGTCATCTTTATTCTTAAGCCAACCAAGCTCTCAGTCTGACGTGCAGGGTGCGGATGTGCTGTGTCCAGCAAAACCCAACAGCAAGAACAGGCCTCTGAGGTCATGAGCAGCCAGTTAGAAATTAGAGCAGGCCCGAGGCAAAGGAAATTCAGAGACAGTAGAAGGTTTCAGTTAAGCAAGAAAAAAGTCCAACATTTAGAGGTTGAACTACAAGGACATTTCCATCCCACAGCATTTGCCATCCTAGTAAGTGGCCTGTTAGAAGTGAAAAATATGCAGGTAATGATATTTTGCACTTTTGTGCCTTCCCACTTTTGTAGCATATTGCAATGAAGTATGCAATTCCCTTTTCATAGAATCATAGAATTAGCCAGGTTGGAAAGGAACTCTGAGATGATCAAGTACAACCCTTGAGGGAAGTGATGGTGTGATGGGAATACATCCCATCATGGAGATATGAAGAGTTCCTGGAAGAAGAGCAATGAAAAGGAGTCAGCCTCCTCAGGACATCCATGCACTGCATACTCCCACCATTCAGACCATCTGACCTACCTTCTCTTAACATCTCCCCCCAAATAGGACAATTTTCTTCATGGGTCTGGCCCCAGTTTAAATTTCATGCAAGTCACAGTGCCGAAGGAGAAATGTTCCTCCCTTATCATGGACTTTGAAGTATGCATGGTTTAGTAGGGAGCTGTGGAGACCAAGCTAGTGTACCATTTAAAAAATTATTTGTTGATTTGCTCTCCTTGTAATTACATTATCCATTATTCCTATTTATCAAAACACTAAATATAATTAAAGTTTTGTCTTTGAGCTGAGTGAGATTTTGTTCTGTTTCTTTCCACAATCTCCTCTCGCAGGCAGGGTTAGGCTGGATCTTGGTGAAAGGTGTGAGCTGCTGATAGGTATGCCAGAGATTTTCCACACAATGCCCACAAAGTTTCTGAGACTGATTATGTTGTAGCTTGTTTTCAACTGATGTCAAAATGGAAAAAGTCAAGCCATCAGTCCACATACTGAGCCCTTCTTTGCAAAACAGAGGACCTTAATGAAGAAGCCAACATTCAAGGTACAGTATCATAAGTGTCCAGCAACCTGTGTAATGGGCATACAGATCATTCCAAGGTTTCCCCTATAGAAAATCATGCTGGAAATCATGATTTCCATCTCCAAGACTCATTTGTCCCAGAAGTTTTTCATTTTATAAATGAACATATGGTTTAATTTGAAGTCATGATGTGTATCCCAGTTTGTTGAGTGTCTGTTTTTAGAAGGCATTGGTAACATATGTGGGATAGTGGAGTTTTGTTTTGGTTAGAGGTTTTATGGAGAGGTTTTTTTTCCTTAACAAGTACAGTAATACAGACTGGATGGATTAGAGGACCTCAGACATGTCATTGTTTATGTTGTCATGGACTGTCACAATGATTGGTGTTGAGAAAAAATGCGATGAAATGTTTATGTGGAAAACTAATCGTTGTTTAGCGTTTTTTTATTGACACTTTGCCTGGTATATGCTACAATGTTTTTGTGGAGGGAAAGAGAGTGGGTTATTTTACTTTTAACTGTCTAGCTCTTACAGTTGGTCTGATTCTGCTCCTGCTGAAAACTTTGGCCATGCTGGTGAGCAGGCCTGGAGCCAATATGTCTACAAATGCAATAACAGAAGCCCCAAGTCTACAATGAGCTCTGAGCAGGAGGAATTCCATCTCCATATATGAGATCTTGCTCAACCACAAAACATGTCAGCATTAAGCCAGATTTTGTGCAGAGCAGCTATCTAAAAGCAACACTTCTTTAATTTCGAGGTACTGCTTTAATACTACAATGTCAGCTGCTATTTTCCAGTCTGGGAAGCACATCTGAATTCTTGGTACTATCTGCCTTGCTAAACAGTGGCATTAAGCTCTTGCTTCACCTCTTTCCCTTAGAGAGAACGAGTTTCTACTTGGAGAAACCAGTTTGTATTCTCCACTGTGGACGTAAAGGTTAAGAGTCAGCAGACTTTAGGCCTACATTAAACTTGAAGAAAATATAAAGGAGATATATTTCTATTTATAATAAAAAGTGTAAAAGTTTTTTTTCCCCTTACGTCAATCTGATCCAAAATTGATGTGCTCCACTTTAAAGAAAGGCAAGGGAGTGTTCCAAAAATATCTAGATTAATGACATTCATCCCAGATAGAGATCTGTCATCCCAGATCTGGTACCCCACAAAAAACCCAAACAGTTTTTCCAGTGTGGGTCCTTCACCCATCTCACCTGGCTAACCATGCCAGCAAATACACTAATTTCCTTTACAGCATTTGGCTGGAGGGTAGTTGCTTGCTCTAAAGACTCTTTTTCACAGAAGGCTGTTAAGGCAATCCCTAGGGTGTGAGAAAACAGGAGATGAAACTCAGCACAAAGGAACAATAACAATTGCACACAGCTTCTGCCTTCTAAAACAGGGAGAAAAAAAAAAAGTGCTTGACTTTCACATAACTTCCACCTCCTGGCTTTCCCTCAACCATTCCCCAGGCAGTAGAGAAGGCTGAATTTAAAATGGAGATTAAGAGATGCCCTGGAGCATATTTAAGCTTTGTGACTTGTTCTTGCGATGATCTGTACTTTGTAACATGTAAGAGGCAGTGGGCATCCTATTGGCCTTTCTCTTCCCCCATCTCATCCTGTGCTTCAGATAGGTTCCATTTTATACCTAAAAAAGAAATAGGGTTTGAAATTATACCTTAAGACAGAGAGGTCAGACAAGATTGCGAGTCAGTGTCCAGCATTGTGGGAAATATTACCTAAAACAATGGTTTTCTAAAACCCACTTATCAAAGGATAGATGCCTTCATAGCAGCTTTCTAATCTAAATGAAAGTTACCATTTTTTTCTGGGTATGCTTTCCCTGTCTGTCTATGTTGTCTTGGCACAGAGTAGTTCTCTAGGTCCACTAAGTTTTGATATGTGTACATTGGTATAATTTTTCATTTCTGGGGTTTAGATTTCTGTATGTATATGTGTAGAAATTAAGAGCCTAGACCGAAATTCGGCTTTCAAGAAACAGGAAAAATATTGTTCCAACTGCAGTTTGTTCTCTGCTCCACCTCTTCAGTGTCACCATTCAGACTGAAAACCTTTGCTTGCTGTACCTTTTCATCCAGGGAGATGAACTTGTTGCAGAACTCAGCTGCACCTATCCCCAAAATAAAACTAACTTATTTACAAATAAATTATGCACCTTTTACCATATCTGTTGTATGTTTGGTCCTAGCTTAGCTGATAAAAGGGATTTACAAGGATGGCACAATGGAGGAAACAGAGTTGTGCACCCAGATTTTCCCTAATGTGTCACTTTGAGGATGTAAGTACCACTTGCAAGCGTAGTGGCATTATGTTAGCAACAAGGGACATGCTGCAGATAAGGCAGGGTTTTGTAGTTAACTTTTTAAGACATAATGTGAAAACAATAAAGAATTTTTAGATATAGAATTTTATTTAGATATCATGTTAATAGTTGAATTCTGATTAATGGTTGTAATTAATCATTATCTATGGATACGTAGGAAACTGTCAGTAGCCGTAGTGGGTTCAATCAGAAGGTCATGTTGCTCAGTACTCTGTCTCCAGCAGTGGGCATGAAGAGGTATGTAGGAAACATAAGAGAGTGAGTACATATGATGCAGTGGCTAAAATTCACCTGCCAGAACTTTCTAATCAAATAGCAGCATACTGAAGATCTCAAAGGAGGAGTAATGCTATGTGTCTCCAAGTATAGGTCGCTGTGCTCACTGAATTTAATTTGGAAATTCAAAGGAAAACTCTGGCTTTGGAGATGGCTCTAATACTGGATAGATTTGCACAACATTTTAGGAAAATCATGAGGAGCTGTAAATTATTCTGTAACACTTTCATGAGCTCATGGATAATAGTGTTCCTTGATTTGACTACCTAAGACTCAAAAATCAGAGGCAATTACCATCTTTCTTGATGATGTTGGGGTCACAAAATGCAGATTAAATTTCCAGAGTTGTCCTGAACAGAAAGTATTTAGGTGGCCATGGTAACACCTGGTGCTCAGAAACTTTTGTAAGAAGAATGCATTTATACAGGAACTCTGTTTCCTTTTTAATGAGCGAAACAGGCAGCAAAGATGGAAACTGAATATCCAGCTCATTCAGAATAACACTTAACTTGCCTATTATGTTACAGATCTCTCCCACATTTATGATTCATTTTAAGAGGTAATTTCAATGAAATTGAACGTTGTGACTGTGTAATAGAAAGCTGCTAAAAGATAAATGCTGAAGAGAAGAGATATATTTTCAGAGGAAAAATATTTTTTTTTAATGGTGAAAGTTTGGTTTCCTTACAGATATTACTATTATACCATCTGAGATAATATTGTTTTTGCAATGTGATAAATTATTTTCTTCTATCCATAGCAAGTGAAAAGAAAATACTTGTTTTTATAATTCATTATTTTTGATTAAAAAGCTGCATTCTCTTAACCAAAAGATGAAGCAAGCCGCTGAAGACTTAGTCTGCATTTCAGCTCTCCAGAGATTATTAATCAACTTACTCCTTCTCCTTTTATAATTAATTAAACAACAGTAGTATAGACCAACATCTTGAACTATCTGAACCAGAGGATCATATATGATCAGTTCAGGATCTTGACAAGACTTTTGATGGCTAACACTGCGTTTATATGGCATACTTGCTGCAAAGATTGCATTAAAGAAAAATAAAGTTAAATACCAAGCACTGTGATTTCAGATTTCAAACATTTAAAACAGTGAAACATTAAATAGGTCTGGAAAATTTAATTCAGACCCTTTATTCACAGGCTTCACATCACAAGTCTATGGGACTTTTTGTGTAACAACTTGACCTCACATTGTCCTTTGCCATCTTTTCTTCTTCCCTTCTCTCCCCCTCTTTTATTTCGCTTCCCTCTTGTTTTCTCCCCTAATTTATCATTCCCTCTTTGCTTCCTTTCTTTCTTCCTCATCCTTTAGTGTTTGCTGCAGCAGGCACAAGGAGTCTCCAGGGTCTCAGTTCTCATGTCTAAGCACTATGACAGCCAAACAGTGCAATGGCAGATCCACATTAGATTCTACTTCCCTCTCTCATGTGTACTCAGTCAGCTTGTTGCCATATAATAAATAAATAAATAAATAAATAAATAAATAAACAAACCAGCCATCAGTTGGGGAATTTTAAGACAATATATGATGTTTAGTGGTTTATGTGGGCAAATCCGAGAGTCAGATTCAATCAAGCCTTGGAGAACCAATGATTTTTTATTTTTATCTAAGGCAAGGCAAAGGCAAATGGAATCACAGTCATTTTATATAAATATAGGAATCTGTATTTACAGATGCATATGGATATGTAAACATGCTAGCTAATAGCACACACTATTTCAGAGCTGATCTGCAGGACAGGCTTCCAGAGTAGCTGCTTTCCTAGATGCATTCACAATGGATATTTTATCATCATCCTCACAGGCTTGTGATGTGACAGGTAACTGGTTGTTGGTGGATATTATCTATTGTGAAAGCAATCTTGAAAGCATTGTGAACAAATTCTGAGCTGCCTAAACTCACCAGGAGCTGATCACACAGTTGAAGAACATCTTGAATTAATACTTATTAGGCCACATGCAAATGGGAGATGCTGACGGCAGGGGAGATGGCTGTTCTCACGCTACTGAAGTTTACTTTGAGGGACTGGTAGACAGCATGTATCACATAATCACAGAATGGCTGGACGTCTGGAGATCATCTACTTCAAACTGCTGGCAAAGCAGCTTCACCTAGAGCAAGTTGCACAGGCCAGGTACCAGGAGCCCACAACCAGATGGAATGATATCCTCCATGACTGCACTGAAGGCAGGGTTCCCTTCAATAAACCTCAGGTGTGTTTGTCTCAAGAACAGATCCGATGCAGCTGGGCATTTTAACAACTGCGATGGGTACAGGGCTGTCACAAACAGTAAATAGCCATGAGAAAGCAGCTGTGCCACAGCTCTCATAGAGAGCCACAGCTCTCTCACTGGAAAGTGAACTTTCCAGTGCAGAAATTGCTATGTCCATTAGCTGTACAATGAAACAAAGGTCATATGCCTCTTTGAGGTAGTACTTGCTTCGTAGGAAATGGCATAAAACTGCATCTGTAAATTATAAGTTCCTAGTAGCCATCCTTCAGCTGCTTTACCATTAGGCAAAGTCAAGACTATCATGATCTAGCAAAAATGGGTTTCTCAGCCATGTCAGAAGATTTCTGGCCCACTTTGAAGTGTCACTCAAGGTGGCATGATCTGGAAGATGATGTGGTCCTCCTTGCCCAAGAGTTTTCCTCCGGGTTTTTTTTTTTTTAAGCTTTCTTTCTTTCACAACCTCACTGGTAACATCTTGGTTTAGAGGAGTCTGAGCAATATGAATTCAGTATTTTGTTATGTGGTGGGTCTTGATGTCAGCACATTGCAGACATTAAAGGGATGCTGTGATTGCTATACAACCCTTATTAGGGTGACCACCAAAGGTTTAAAGGATAAACAACATTCCAAAGCCAGCCAGTCTTACCATATAGATGGACCCAGATGTTCTAGAGATGAACTAGGAGTCTGAAGCATCAACCCAAGGAATCACTCCAAGTTTGGGATTCTGTGACTGGGACAGAGCTTGAAAGGGCCCCAAATGCAAGAAGAAGCTTGGGGCACAAAAGTGTAACAGGCAGAGCTGAGCACAACTATCCATTATGCCTCTACTCCCAAGGTACAGATGCACATTTTTCTGGTATGCTGGGGATTAGTTATTGTAATAGCTGTGCATGGAGTTACATTGACAGAAAGTAAAAAAAAAAAAAAAAAATGCCTAAATTGGACACTTCACAGAATCACAGATATATTCTGAGTTGGAAGGGACTCACAAGGATCAATAAAGTCCAACTCCTGGCCCTGCATAGGACAGAATCGTACCATGTGCCTAAGATTGTTGCCCAAATGCTTCTTCCAGTCTTCACAAAGCTGGATACTAAAATATTTACAGGCATGCCACGAGATGGAATAACAAACTGTAACATTCATGGATTTCATAGTAGGTGGTATGAGTATCCTGTAAGTGTATGAGTGGCCTGTAATAGTATTTTCTTGCTTTCAGATTCCTTAGAAAATATGAGATTTTTTTCTAGTATGCCCTTGTCTTCACATTAAACGCCGTCATACCCCAAAGACCATGTAGATGTTTGGTTGCCCTCTCAGCCAACCATTAAGCAGAAGCCCTATGTGCCTGTATACTCACTGAAAGGCAAAAAGAAAGACTGCAGTTGTTTACATCCTTTAATTTATTTTAGGTTAACTTGACACCTCTTTATACTTGGGGAATATTTCAATTAAAAAGCAGACTGTAAAACAAATAGTTTGGTACCGAAATACAATGCAGGCTTTTCTGAGCACTATTATTATTATTATTATTATTATTATTATTATTATTATTATTATTACTAAAAATAATATTATTATTACTATAAAAATATGCAGTATTATGAACATTGTACCACAGCTTAGTTAAGTACATTTGAGTGGTTCTTAGTATCAGCAGAGTTTATGGTCAGACTGATAAGCCTTCAGTGAAAAATCTTAAAACACAAAAACAAGTAAATCAGCGGAAAGGTATACACAGCTTGTTGTTTTCATTAACTTTGCATAAGAAGTCAGCTATAATAAAAATATTTTATTTGTGGCTGCATTCAGGTTGTCTCATATGCTTGTGCACAGGACACAAAAGGTAAATCCAGAATTACAAAATCCACCGTACTTTCCCCCATGATTCAGGATTATATGGGATTTATTTTCTCAACTTGTTTACATTCTTTGACAATCTTTACTACCCATATAATTTCATATGGATATAAGATGCTTAAACATCACTGAAAATATTTTGAATTTTATGAAAAGAAAAATAATGTGCAATTTACTAAAGAGCACCAAAGGAAAGTGGCACTCTTAGTTGGAATTTGAAAACTATTAATAAAAAAGTGTCTTTGGAGATTGCAAGCACCCTTGGCAGTAGAAGGGCTTAATGTTTTTGTTTCTTCTTCACTGCAATGAAAGTAAATCATTTCTATGGGGAATATTCTTAATTCAGTGCTGCATATTCCATTACCTAAACCAATAGTGTTTTTTAATGCAATACATTCAAGATATTCATAAGAATTAATTTTTTTCATAAAGTTTTCTGCAAAGAAACAGGACAATGAGAAATGAATAATTCATATGTTTCGCAGGGACAGGGACACATTTCATCTACTTGCAAAAATAAAAAAAAAAAGTACGTTGTAAAATAATCTGCATAACATAGGATCAAATTCAGTGTTATTAAAAGTTGGTGTGAACTAGAGGCCTAAGGTTCAGGAAAGAAAACTACTTAAACTGTACAGAAAAAACAACTTTGGGGTCTGTTATAGAAAAAGGAGAAGACTGGAGGATGTGGTTTAAAAAGCTTTGTATGAACTATTTTCTGTCAGTGAGAACAGTGAGTTCTCTTTTAGAAATGTGTAAACTGATATTACTCCTTATCCACTTCAATTCATCAAAATAGTTATATAATTACAAAATTTTTTAAGGGGGTATTATATTTCAAAATGGACAGAATTTGATTTTTTCAGTTCTTTTATATTGTAGATTTAGATGCAGAATTTACAGAATTGTTTCTTAATATTGTATTGGTTTAACTGCTCAGTGAATAATAGGATAAATGAAGCTGGAAGTGAACTCTCAGTATGACCTGACTTGTTTTTGATGTTTTGTTTTTTGTTTTGGTTTGTTTGTTTGGTTTTTGTTTATTTGTTTGTTTGTGTTTTGTGGTTTTTTTTAAATTTGTGGGGTTTGTGTCTGAATTCCAACCTTAAATCTGTTTACACGACACCTAAAGCTGTACAAGTCCTGACTTTCTTGCTGCTATGACAGCATGTTGAATGTATTTCTGTTACTTTCAGTTTTTTAATGATGTATATGTGAAAGACACATCAATAGACAAGAAATATAATCCTCTTAGGATGTTTTCAGTGTGTACAACAATTTCATGCTAAACTCATTGTGGTAGTGCTGAATAACTTTATTATTCCTTGGAAGTGTTTATAATTAATATAATAACTATATCAAGTATTACTCCTATGGAATAAGTACATTAGTTAAAGTCCTTTCCATCTTCTAAAGTAGTAATTAAAGTTTAATGTCAATAGACAATTCACCAGCAAATGCTCGTTTTCATTCTTTTTCTTTTTTTTTTTTTTTTTTCTCCTAAAGGAGAAGAATTGGTAAACTCTACAAGTCTGGAAGATTATGAGTACCTTGGTTGACTAAATTCACTTTAACTAACCTAATTTGTAAGTTCTGAAGAGGAATCTAGGTAATTCCTTGAGAAACAACACTTTTGACATTTGAAAGAATATCTGTATCTTTGAAGGATGGCATGCATTATTGTAGACACAGATTTGGAAGACCTGCTTTGGAGGTGATGAAGAAAGTCAAACCAAATTGTGGTAAGTTCTGTAGACACTGATGAGAAGCTAAAGCCAGTGGAGCAGTGCCATGAATTTTTATTTTATTCAAGGGGGAGGAGATATTGCACTATCTAGTGCTCCTTCTGCTGAAAATATCAAGCTCAGAGAAAGTGATGAGTTTGGTTTTTAGTATCCATCCTAAATTCAATCAGCAAGATTAAAATCCACTCCAGTGTGCATGCATACCATGTATCTCCTCCAAACAAAAAATACATCCTGAGTGCACGTTTGTCTGACACAGTAGACCAGTTACACTGCTCACCAGTCAAGAAAGAATTAAGGTTGATGGTGGTGGGTTTTGTTTTTTTCTGGTTTGTTTCTCTGGGTTTTGTTTGGTTGGTTTGGTTTGGTTTGGGTTTTTTTTTATTATTTTGGTTTTTTATTATTTTTTTTTTTATTTTGAAGCTGCTCTGTTATTGTGAAACCCTAATGGTCTTCCTATCACTTAAAAAGACAGAATATGTGATGTTATCCATTGTGACAATGTTATTAATTCACTGTAACAATAAACCATGACTATCTGTAGTGCATTCTGCATGTTGAAATTCAGATAATTATATTAGTTAATAATGGGGGAATTTCTATTTGCTGTCCTTTGTTGTTTTGTTTTGTTGTGTTTTTTTCCAAACAGCTCTTCATGAAACTTTCAAGTATCTCCTACCCAGCAATAGATCATAATTCTCTAGAGGTGATAGATTGTCTTATCATATATGGTGTAAGGAATGGGCTTGCCTTCTTCCTTCTCTTTTTTTTTATTTTTTTAAAATTTTTTTTAATGACTGTTATTACTACTTGAAAATTCTATTCACCTGCTTTTGAGAAAGCACATAAAAATACAAAATCTCTTCAAAATCAAGCAGTCCGTATTAATGGAACAGAACAAGATAGTGTTTATCTATTGACACTAGCATGATACATTTGACTAAATAGAAATTTGGATTATATATCTTTTTATGTGTATTTAGTAAAACATTTACCCAGCCACAACCTTTGCTTCAGTTTCTTGAGGGAGAGTTTTGCTTAATTCTCACCTCAAGGACTACACAAACTGTCCAGCCTGGCCTGTAACAAAGGAAAAAGTTCCTTTGTAGTAGTGTTATGAAAATGAATTTGAGAGATCAGTTTCAGGTAGTGCTCTCAGATTTCCATCTGAGATTTCCTGGGGAAAAAAAATAGGTCCCAAGACCACTACTTTTTTTTCTGATTTACCTACAACACATGCAACCTAACATTGCTTATGCTATGGAAACAAAGTGTTGATTCTCATTAAGAACAGTGCATGTCAAACATTGGACCTCTGGTGCAGATGATCAGTTAGCTGAGATGATTTGGGTGCAGGGTTTTAGCATAATACAAACATGCAAACATGCAAACATTTGCCATTTAGAAAACATAGCAGAGTCATCCACTTTCACTTAAAGGATGTAAAATGAAGTCTCCAAAGTCAGACAGGAGAGAAGGTATTTTTTATGATGTTATCAGCCTGATTTATCTCTTTGTGAAGACACTTGCAAAGATTCACACGGGTTTCAATTACAGATTGACCTGTGCATTGCCTTCCACAAAAGGAATATGAGCACAATTTCACTACCTAAGCCAGCAGTGGCAACTAAAAAAGGATATGCATGTTCCTTCCAATGTGATAATATCAATATCCAATATTCATAGGTAAATACACCTGTCTGTCATTCTATTCTCTTCTATCATTCTTGTTAACAAAAGCTTTTTATTCTTTCTGTTGGTTATTTTTTTCCCCTGAGAAATATATTTAATTTTCAACAACAACAAAAAATAGAGTAAGATTCCCTACAATCCCCCCAAAGAATTTCCATAAGAACCTAAAAATTTTAGAAGAAAGTTACCTGGGTAGCTTCACTATTTTGCCATATTTCTTTACTGTGGCAAATAGTAAATGCCACTAGGCAAGAGAATAACCTAGTACTCATTATTAGAATTCCATAAGCAGGGAAATTCTCACTGCATTATACTCGTCACTGTAAATCTCGAGGAGATTTATATTTCTTTTCCTATACTCTATCCAAAAGAGCTGATTATGACTATACAACAGTAAAGACCCAGGGAATAAAAATATTTTAACAGCAATTCATACTCCAATTTAACAAATCAATAATATCTTGAACTACTTCATGTATTAGTTATGACACAGCTTCTTCTTTTCGTAAGGATTTGAGAGATAATACAGTAAGAATGCAGCCTGTTAGGTTGCTTTATTTTAATTTCTTGGGTTTGGAAGAGGATGGAAGCAGGGGGTTGCTTTGTGAAATGTGCCATTTCCCTAAATTTACGAAGAGTTTTACACCTCTTCCACACATATTATCCTTTTGATCAGCCCTCTAGAAATAAGACTCCAAAGGGGAAGAGGAGGAAGTGAGTACCTTTTCTGCACAGTGCTGACATTTTTGGTAGGCAATGGCCTCTGTCACTCACCAGTCCACTGTGCTGTGTGATCTGCAGGCAGGGATTCATCTGTGAAAGTGCAGAGAAAACCAATATCTCTTAAATATGTCATAACTAAGATGACTTATTTCTCTGGGGGAAAAAATGCATACATATATATATATATAATATACACACACATAAATTTAGCTGGAGCTGGAATGAAACACACAGGAAGGGAGAAGAATATTTTATTATCTTCTACTAGAAAGCCATTCCTTTCATTTCTTAGCTCTTAAGTACAATTGGACATGCCCTTTATCTCTTGAAACATCTTTTTTTTCTACAGAGAGATTTCTTGAATTTGTTCTGGTGTTCAAATTCACTTGACTATTTGATTATTCTTTGTTTTAGATCAAATATCTCCTTGATTTTCAGGCGAATCGTGATCAAGTGCAAGACCTCTGTCTATTCACCAGCTTATGTGTGTCTGTTAAGCTGTGATTGCTTGTAACTGCATACCCACAAAGCCATGGCATGTCATTTTACTTCTGTATTTTCACTTGCTCAGCATATCTTCTCCTGAAACCTAAATTTAGATTCAGTAACAATTCTTTCCACAAGTTGTACTGCTGACAGGGTAAATGGCTCAGTGGTGATATTGTCTCTGATGTGCTGAACACTGTACAAGACAGATAAGAAGCCATTAATGTATTAAACTTAACAAGATGACAATTAATGGAGAACATGGCTTTCTGGATGTGTTTCAAGCTTACATTTAAATATGAGCATAAACTCTTTTGCAATCTGAACTGTCCTCTATATAATTAGGATTGAGAGCTTCTAATAATATTGACCTGATATCAAGCCACTCATGCCAGGTTTAATTTTGTAAAGGGATGAGCACCATGGACCAAATTCTGCAAGTGCTTCTTATGCACATACCTTACTTTAAGCCACAGGAATAGTTCCTTTAAAAAAAAAAAAAATCTTTCTTGTGCTCTCAGGTTGAGCATGTACTCTGCTGCTTTGCAGGAGAGTGCATTGCTTTCAGTAGTTTTTCACACAGAACAATTTAATTGTCTTATTCAATATCTTGTTTGGCTTCTAGATAAGTCATTTAGACCAAAGACCCCTCTAAACCTTCTTTTTCTTTCTGTCTGTTTAATTAAAGCTCAATTTTTTTTAAGCTGCTGCTAGTGCTCTTATGCCAAACAATGTGGTTTGGATTGACTTGATGTTATTTAAAATTTATTTCCTTTCAGCAAGTTAGGAGGCACCCAAAGAAGCCATGCTGAAAATAAGTAGAGATTTTGCATCAAGTTTAATACATATAATCTTTTTCAGTTTCCCTGTTGTCACACATCACTTGAACTGTGTTTGTCCTGATGTGGGAAAACACGAGGAGAAAGGAATCACATGCGCACTGTGTCTGTGTATTTTCTCTTAAGTGTGGGGCATATGTTATATAAGAAATTTCACTGCAATTTAAGTGTAGTCAGATTATTTTGAGTTTGCCATGATTATCAATGCATTTATGTCCATTACAATGATCAAATTGAAAAAGTTTAAATATTACCAAATTGTGGCAGCTAGTTCACTTGTCTCATAAAATACTTCTAGGACCTATTTATGCCAAATCTGTGCAAGTTTCTCATGTATACAAGTCTCAAATCGAGGCACCCTGTGATCATGTGTCATGCATCAGTAATGTCATTACCAACAGGGAAGTGGCCAGACAGCACAAACCCAGCTGTGGGGAGTCCAGCCTAGTAAAATCTAGTTTATCTTAAGTGTAGTTTATGAAAGCTCTTGCAAGACAGCTAACACAGTACCACTCCTTCGAATGATACATTGGTGGCCTTTTGCTTCCTACAGTGAAAAGAAACACAGACCACAGCACAGAAAATCAGTTCTGGAAAGTTCCTTGTGACAAAAATGCACTCTTGCTTAAGAGCATCTAACATCCTCTGCCCAACCCAAAACCAAGTAACAAGTAAGTCTCCTTCTCTAAAGCCATGTATTAACAAGGCAATAAAAAAAAGCTTGTAATAAATTAACTGCTTAGTTTTTTTCAGGGAACATAAAAATTTTGTCCTCAGTTTCCTCCCATTCAATCCTCTGCACTAAAATGCTCCCAAGGGCTGGCAGTTGCTTGGTCCCATGGGGAAGCCACGCTCTCCCTGTGGGAGGTCTGCTGAGGATGCTGCCCACCCATGGCATGAAATATGCAATGTCTGTCCTCTCTACCCACCCACAGTGCTTCAACAGGGAGCCCAGAAAGCTTACTTAATACCTCCCTATTGTGTGTAATTTCCTTCTGTTTCTGCAGAAACAGAATGTCAACATCATCCTTGCAAAAGTAAGAAAGCATCAGGCTAAACTGTAACCTTCACTTCCATACAGTCATTTTATTTTGGCTATATATTAATGAGTCTCAGGATCCTAAACTGCAGCAGATATGAAGTTCGTATTCTCCCATTATTAATTGTTTACTATATATCAAATTCAGTGGACTGAGCCTCTTGATAGGAAATTTTTTGGTACAAAAGTGTGTGTGCATGCACACTCAAGAATGTGTGTGCACAGACATAAGGCATGCACGTGTGTGTGTTGAACAGCTCCCTGTGAGAAGTGATGTTTTAACAGTGTGTTTGCTGGAGTAAACGGTGCTCACACATTTCCGAAGCAGATGTAAGTTACCCATATGCTGTGCTTTTTTATCTCTTAAACCAGATTTACTGTGAAATTATGTGCAGTATGAGATGGTGATTTTTAGCTTATCTATTTATCTCTACTGCGTCTTGGATTTCTGCCTTGCTTTGCTTGTCTGTGAGCCTCCCTGTAGAAGATTCATTAGCATTCACTGAGATGATAAACAGTTTCTACTCTCCAGTCCTGTCATCATTTTATATTACTTTTTTTCAAATCAATTATTTTTATTCATTGATAACCAGGATTGTAAAAACATCTTCGAATAACTAGCACATTAAAACATCCACTAGAAAACAGTTTGCAAGAAATATCTGTCCCCTGCCCTCTGATGGGTTTTCTCCCTATTCTAAGCAAATATTTTGGAACCAAGTCCTTTAGCCTAGGCTGTCCAACACCTACACACAGTTCACCCATCTATCTGTTGTCTATCTACCTACCTAGCTATTTACCTTTGGTTTGCTTACTGAATCATTTTTCCTGGATAGTTTGCTTTCTCAGCAGTTATTTGCAACATCTGAAAAAAAGTGAATATAGAAAGGACAGGCTTTGGGAAGTTTTCTTTAGATGCTCAGATCCTCAGTACTTCGTATTCTCGGGAAAAAAAAAAAAGTAAGTGAAAAATGAACAAGTCATGGATTTTCAATGCTCTAATGACTTATACTAATGTATTCCTTCATCTAAATACAGATTTCTACTTAAAATTCAGTATGCAGGGGTATTATGAATTCTAGCTTAATAGATTCCAAATAATTGCCCTTTAGAAATGATGAATAGCTGTTTAAAGCCACCGATAAGAATATACTATTTCTCCCCTAACAATGGACCTTCTACATTAACCATATCATATATGCTGGAAATTAGTTTATTAATTTTTTTTATTGATATGCAAACTAAAAGCTGATGGCAGATGGCAAATAACCCTCACTCTAACACCAAACCCTCCAAAAAAAAGCCTTGTCTCTGCTACAGTTCTTGTAGGGGGACAAAAAAGAAAGATAAGAAGATAGCTTTTATATTGAAGGCAGGCCACTGAAATGCAGATGATGCCATTCTCTCTTGCACTCAGTTTTCAGATTTTCTGGCATAAAAAGAATAAGATATAAGGTTGAATTAATGACCAGATTTTGCAGAACTGCAATTCAAGATGCTTTCTCTCTGCTGTTCATGCTATCTCTGACTGGCCTTTAAAACAACTATTCTAGACTTGTTCTTTCATTTAAAAGACAAGCATTCAGAAATACTGAAATTAAAAATACATTATTCATATATTCAACATAGAATGACCTGATAAAAAATTTCACTTAGCAGAGCTGATGGTTTCTTCATAACATATGAAATGCTTTGAAAATACCAAACAAAATAGATTAAATGCATCTGCAGTTGAATTTGCAGTTAGCATAAAACATGACACTGAAAGTTTCTGAGGTTGTATGTGTTTTGTGTGCTAAACACACCTGCTGTACTTAAATGCAGCCCTAGAAAAAAATTATGCAAAATGTGAATATATTAGAAAACTAACCCCTTTTTACTTAAAAAGTTGGGGGGAGGATATGTGTTGTGAAGTATTATTTCAATTTCTGTTCACATGTGACTGCATGCAACTGCATTTCTGTACAGAGAATTATCTCAGCTAAATTTTGGCTGTTGAAAAAATATTTACCAATGTCCTTCTTTGCTAAAGTTAACAGCAAAATGAAAACCTCTCTATTAGAGGTTAGAAAGTTACTGTAAGAACTGTTCTGCTTTTCTCATTGTCACCTTTCCTATGTACAAGCAACTTAAATTTCCAATTAATTTCTCTTGGCAAAGTTAGCAGCATCACAAAAGGTCCTAAAAGCAGGTTAAAGCAGTTTTAAGTCTTAACCATAGTTGCATCTATAATGCTTGGCTCTGGTCCCTTTAAGCCTTTTTTATCAGGGCAGTTACCCCCATCTCAGGGCCTTTTCTTCCTCCCTCTGGGGTAGGCTGCCTTCTCCACACACCACTGGTACCCAGAAAAGAATGGTTCTTCTGTTTGTCTGGCCGACTGCATATTGCATCCATTGCTCCATTCAGCCTGTCTTTTCAGGTCTGGTAGCTGCTGTACAACTTAGCTTTTGTGCTCTACTGCCAGGGCTTTTCTGAAGCCAGACGCTTTTTGAAAAGAGGGTATATTTGCATAAACAATACCATGTGAGGAGGTCTGCTGGAAAGAAAATCAAAATTCAGCTGGGCGAATCTTCCTGAACAACTCATTTCTTGCAACCAACACCTCCTATCGTTACCATCTGTGTGCTAAATTATGGCTGAAAATGTGTGCCGCTCTTTCTTTTCACTTGCTCTTGTGTACAGATTCCTCATATCAGCTGAAGTATATTTTGTTTTCAAATTTAGGCTGAACAGAGACCCTTAAACAGAATTCGGTATATGGAATGAGGAAAATGTGGTTGTGTTAAATAAGGAACAGAAGGCCAGCCATGCATTAGGTAGCTTGCATCCCAGATTGGATTTGTACTGAAGGCTCATCAAAATGCATATCAGAAAGAAGATCTACCCATCAGCTTGCTGAGATTTCAGGTCAGCGATGGCAGGGCAGCTTTATCAGGAGAGAGCAGGGAGAAGAAGGCTTACTAGCTGAAGGCATCATTCTGAAAATATGTGGTCTTAAAGCTCGAGTGGCTTAAAATATTGGATATACTGAGCACATGTGTATATGTATCCACATAAATACAAAAATAAAGAGTTCATACATATGAGTGAATTCATGGATATTTCTGTGCACAAGCAAACATACACACATAGTCTGTGCTACAGCCTCTGTGTGCATTTACAATATCCTACACGTGGGAATAAAAATAATTAGGCTAACCCTGAAAAAAAAGCAGGCAGGCAAATCAAAAGTAGCCACATGGAAAAAAGGAAGAATAGACTTTCATAAGCCACTGCCCAAATCTCCCACTTATTTGCATTTTTTATTCAAATATCTAGCTAGGTAATGTATCTCTCACTAATTCATTAAATTGCAATCTTAATTTTGTTTTCTTGCTCAGATGCTTTCAATATAATCAATAACAATATTTAAAATGTGTCTCCCCTACTGTATTAGGTCTGTAGCCACAGCATCTTCTGTTTTGCACTGCCTATTAAATCACACCCATATGTCAGAAAAATGATGCTTATGGATGTGTTCAGTATACAAAACTAACACAGATGAGGGGATTTCCCTCTACCCTGCTGTTTTGATCACTGCCCACTTTCCAAGTCCTAGTGTCAAATGGACTGAGAGAAGACAGATTGCCTCTGACTGTTGGCTCTATCCATGTGTTGGAACAACGTGCACATGGGATTTTTGTGGGCATTTTTTGTTGTTCTGGATTCCTTCTATCCAAAATCCAGTGCAAGGGACGAGTTTGAAAAGATCTCATATCACGCCTTCTCTCTTACAGACAGGCATCCTATCAAATGGGTTCCCAGATGTCTGAAGTAGTCCATTTCCATGAATCAAACTACATTTCTGCCGTGGGGCTCCACTCATGCTTGCATCTCAGCCTGAGGAGGTATCCAGGCAGACAGGTAGCAGAAAGCTGGAAGGCAATACATTCACCCCTTCATTGCCAAGTCCCCTGTAAGATGTGGAGCTTTATTATACTTATTTGGAATGTGAAACGGTCCATTTCATACATCACTGGTAAAGATCAATGAAGATCCTTAAAGGAATTTGGTATAGTACTAGTAAATCTTTTTACCACATTTCATTTTGGGGGAATAATTCTTATAAGGTATTTGTTATTTTTTACATGAAAAATGTTGCTGCAAAAATAGCATATAAAAAGTACATCCATTAGGGTTTAATAGGTGGGACAGAGATACAAATGCCCACTACATAAAATCTGTAAATATGGTTTTATTATTCTACTTCAGTACCCGTAGTAAATCTTTCATTATTCTGAAATTAAAGGCATAGTCAGCACCTGTCATTCAAACCACCCCTGGTATTAGTTTACAGCATAAATGATTGCATTAAGCAAAAGAGAAAACAATAATAAAAATAACCAGAACTTGGCGCAGACTTCTTGTCTCTGTGAAAGCCGGACACGACCCCATTGCTACATCACCCAGCTCACTCTGTCCTGCTGGTACTCTCATGTGTCTCCTCCCACTGACGTCTGAAACTGGTCTGCTGATTTCACTGGTCCCTACACTTGGGGTGAAACTATTGTAACCTCATGCTGATGTCAGCAGGGAAACATCTATATCAGTGTACTTGGCCTCAAATGAGCAAGGCATGCTGAGGGCAAACTACATTAGTCCCACTGAAGGCAAGTCCTCATGTTACAGCTGGGACATAAATAGGGAAACACAGGAAAACTCACATTTTAATATTAACCAGTGTCACCTTACTGATCCAAAATATGGTATGTATACATATATGTAGTATTCATATGCATATGTTATGCACAACTGGTTCTTTTAAGACCAGTTAGGTCATGGTGACTGGGCTGCTTCTTTAAAATGGCCCACAAATTAAAATTATTACTAAAACAAAGCTCAGGAATACGTCAGACAGAAAGCAAAATGTGCACTTGTGTGATTGGCAATTACGCATCCTGCAGTTAATGGGTTCCACATATGTCAACATAGACATTAATCTCTGTGTTAATATCTCTGCTTTTCTGAGGACTTTCTCTATATTAGCCTCGCAACTCTGACCCTGAAAAAGAAAAAAGGAAAATAAATTCACAGAAGAAAAAATAGTGTTTGTGTAAGAGACACATTGCCTGATTAACATTAGCTGTGCTCTCGTTATAGTGCAAGAAAAATGAGAGAGGAGGAGATGGCTGGAAGAAGGAGAGAAGGAAGAGTGTACTCCATGTTGTTTGCAGAATGCATTTTTCATGGAGTCTGCAAAATGCTTTGGAGGGGGGTTTGCATGACTGGATTTTGTAATCCCCATAACTTGGAAATCAATAAGATAAATGGAGGAGAAATGAACAGCTAGTGGCCTCAGTCTTGATGATTCGAGGATAAATCCTTTTAATAAACATGAAACTGCAGCAGAGCAGAAACTCTAAGTCCTACTTTTGATTTAAAGATGTTTATCTCTCTATCTGCTACATTTCCCAGGTTTTATTCTCCTCCTATCTTTTCAATTTTATCTCTCTGGCTACCCATATGGTTAATTGTTTTTTGCATTTATTCTTCAAAGATGAGGCATGCGCATACGTACATAACATTAATATATGCAAGCAGTGGGGACATACATACAGTTTTGCTTTGTAGTAGCTCCCAGGAAGACTTAGTGGAAAACCACTGTCATCCTATAGTCATTTTGTCCATGCTTGAAACATGCTGTTGCCTGTATAGCAGAATCACATAGGTGAAAGGTAGAAGAAAATAAGGGCAATTTCACTTTGGGAAAAATTACTTACAGAGAGATTTTGCTGGTGATGGTGGTGACAAAGAAATGATTTTAAAAAATGAAGCAAACTGCACCAGTTTCTCAGCATTAGGACTCCTTCACTAGTTAATCCATCAGAATTGGGATTTGTCAAGGCTTGTTTTATATAATCAATGTTTGATTAATTTGTACATTTCTACAATATAACAGAAATAATTTGGAAGTTCAAGATTTAATATCCAGGCTTCCCTTTATATACACAGGGGGGAAAAATACATTTAGATCTCTCATTTATTTTCCAATTAACTGTTCTTTATCCGTGCATTAATGTTACAGATGTCTCAAGAATAATTAAAACAGATAAGCAATTTATAAAAATCTTCACATTTCATGCTAATTACCATAATGTAATGTTACATTTTTATTAGCAGCTTTTGTTCCCTCCCTCCACGGTTCACTTCCAGGAACCCTGGGGCCTGAGCCAGTCAGCATGTTATAAATCTTTGTTAAAATACGACATGAAGCTAAGAAGCTTGCAAAGAAGCAAATTGGACAGTGATGGAGCTCTTCTTTCTTTACCTTCATTTCCCAACAGCCAGCCTGTCATCAAATATGAAAACAGTGATGGTTTTCCACAGTTTCTCACTGTGAAGGCTAAGGGGCTTCCAGGACAGAGGGCTGTGAAGATGGACTCTGAAGTAGTCAGTCAATGAGAAAGACAGAGGAGAGCAAATTGATCCTAAGATCCTGATATAGACCTAAGTCATTGGCCCAGGAAGTGACTGTAGAGTCAACATACCTAGCGCCACTATATCACACAATTATATCCACAAGCAATTAAGTCCCATCTCAAAATTATCTGGCTTGTTTGTTCTCACTATTTCTATGCAAGATTACTATAAAAATTTTTAAAAAAGCATTCCAGGGGGAATTCCTACAGATTCTTAATGTTTAAGCCATCAAGTGAGAGGATAGAAGTGCCACACTGTATTCCATGAGCTCTTCCACACCCCTGTTCCAGACATCGGTGGAACCGTACTCTTAGTCAAGCAAAACACCATGGTTATCATGAGCAGTTTGGAATAAGAAGCAAAAACAGTTTACACGGATAAAGAGGTTAACTTTGCTGAAATATGCGACTTCATATCATCAAAATTAAGTAACTCCTCAAGTGTTTAAAAGAACAGGATGAACTTGTCCAGTGAATCAGCAACAAGATCAGCTTCTCTGGTAGCAATACCAGTGGCCAGCACATTAGCACGTGCACACACAGGGGCACACACGTGTGTGCAAGCCCTTCCACTCGGGTGCTGCACAGCAGAGCCAAACACTCAGGTGTGCTCTTAGCTGCATGTCTCAGCAGCCTCTTCCAGCTCAGCCTTTAAGCAGTAATTTGTGTCATAATGAAGATAATGTACCTCCATATGTTTCAAAAATACACTCCTCTAAGCTTTCAGAAATAATAATGTAGTTTATGTTTCATTTGTTTTTATTCCCGTAACAGACTTTGATATAAGGTGGTGGAAATGAAATAAAATGAGATAAAACAGCTTGCTCCGGTGCCAAGTCCTGAAACCTTAATTTAAGAAGAGTACATATGTGTATCTCCTCAGCTGCTATCCAGTCTATTGATTCAAAGCTACAAGACCCTTTTTGTATTACTTAATTTATTTTTATTTATTGCAACGTTGATAGAATTCAAACTGCATTGGATAATGTACTAGATAAGATACCTTTTTAAAACCTTTTACTGAGATCCTATTGGGACTGGCATGTAATTGAAAACACTTAATGGAATATTTCAGGGCACATTGCCAGAGAATGAACAAGAGAACCACATTTTATTTTAAAATGCCATAGAAAAATCACTAAAATTATTGTAGCTCTGGTTTAGTGTAGAAGAGGATGGGTATTATAATTTACATAGACTTTCTTTCTGAAATTATTTTCTCTCTTTGTTACATTTGACAACTCACCCACTGTCTTTTCAGAAATGCCTGACATTCTTTTTAATTAAGTAGCGAGGGGTGACAAGCAATACATTTTTTAAAGATTGCTGAATGCATTGGGTGTGTTTTCAGCCTGGAGCCCAAATCCCCAGTTGGTTTGTTCTCTTGGGAAGAAATATCAGTGATTACAACTTCTGCCTTGACCTATTCTATGATGGTAGAAAGCCAAATTGTAATACTCTTTGTTAGTGCTTGCTTTTCACTGTTTCTACTTCTGCTAGGCCAGAATAATATTTGGGTCTTGGAGGGCTCAAAACTGTTAAGTTCTGAGTTTTCTGATAACCATACAGAAAAATCCAGACAAGAGACTTTTCAAACTGGAGGTTTTATCATGAATTTCCTGGTGGCTTGCTTGCACAGCCCCAGAAGAGGAGACATCCTTCTTTATCTGTTGTAAGTCAACTAAGGAACAGAGAGTTTAAGTGGGCTTCCCTTAGATCATGGAAGAGATTACCTAGAAATCTAGCAATAGCAGCCAACCTGCCTGTTTCCGTAATCCTACACACCACTGGAGATCCCTTGGACGCAGCTGACATCCCTACACATTCACACTGCCAATTTACCAATGAAACTCTCCCTCAAGCACTTTTGCACAAGAAAAACCTTTTGTGCGAGGAAAAGCGTTTCTACGAAGAATATAGTAATCAGAAGTACTAAAAGATGTCTTCAGCTGACACAAAAAATCTCAAAAGTTAAATGAATAAAGGAAAGGAAATATATTTCAGATGTAAATTTTCAAAATGAGGTTGTCTCTACACACAGACTCAAGTATACACTATTTTGCTGCTTCACATTTGGCTGACCTCAAACTAGGAGCTTTTCTTCACATATGTGAAGAATTACAAGGGAAATACATAAATGTTTAGTTGTACCAGTGCAACTCACCCTTGAGCAAAGACCCTTGAACATTCAAATCCTGTAGAGGGTCCTACCCTAACCAAATTTGTAGATTAATATTGTTTAATTCCTACTTCTTCATGCCATAAAGATGCGGTCGCAGGGTCCTTTTTATGGCCTGATATTAAAAATTAGGACAAAATCCAAATAAAAGGTTGCAACTCCAGATTAAAATGTGTTTTGAGTCCTGTTTGTTGCTAGGTTTTGTCAGAGAACTATCATAACATCAGTCAAACACCTTAAGGGCGCAGCTCATCCCTTGTCTATAATCCTAGACCTGGATTTATATGAACACAGGGAGGTGACCACACATTATTGCCATATGTGAAAGTATATTTGCCTGCAGGTTAGAGAACCACATTAGTAAATAGGCCCTTCATAAATGTGCAGCAAAAAACAATAACATAACAAATATACTGAGAAATAGTTTATTCTTTCCTGTTGTTGATTCGGTGCTGCTGTCAGCTAATATTCCCAGCAGGCAGATTTTTCCCACTGTCTGCTCAGAAATTGTGAGGTTCGCTGGAACTGTTCTTTCTTCTTTTTTGTTCTTTTGAGTCCACTGAAATGAAAACCCTAATCTGGAAATTGAATGTGGTGAGGAAGCGACAAACACCAAAACTGATGTGGCTTATTAGCTTGATTCCTGTTTTGCAAAGGTCAGCCCCAAGCAGTCCTTGATGCTGAGAGATCTCACGTTGCAGTGATAAGCCAAATGTGGAAAAAGCCTGTGGTGAAGAGAACTATACATACCAGAATGAACATTGGAAATTCAGCATCCTCAGATTTCAGCCTATGAAATGCCTGAGCTATCTGCATTCATGGTTTTGCCACTAGAGGTGTGGGGGATTTACCACCTGCTTGAGCAACACTGGCCAATTTATTTAAAATCAAATCATGGTCTTCCTAGCTAATAAAGCAAACCAGTGTCAGTCACACCATCACTAACAATTAATGCCTCTTTTGGAGTATGTCCAAACCTCTCAAATAAAACAATTGTCTAGATAATATCCTATCTCTTGCTTGCAAATCCCATGCATTTTCTCACCAAATGCTACTGCCATTGGCTTCTGAGGCAACATGATCAAGATTAAATAACACTCAGCATATGTTCACAGCTGGGATGTGTCAAAAGCAAGTTTTGAACCAGGGCATAGCACAGAGATGCCTAAAACAGCAGTGGCAGATATCTTCCTTATGGCCATGGTTTAAAGCCCAGGTCTGACCTCATCTGCCTTTGACAAAATCACAGGTACCAATGACCTATTTCTGTTTGTGGTACCAAGCTGGAGTGGGCATTGCCTTGGAGGACACATTTCGTATATCTTCTGGTATCTGAGGTGATGAACATATGAAGAGTACAAAAAATAAGTAATCAGTATTTGAATGTGCCATGCAATTCCATATACTCATCGTGGGGGAAGGGGTTTGCAAGGGTGTACGTGCAGTGCCTCTTGCCAGTAGACACAGATTGTTTAACAGTCACCTCCAGGCAGTAAAACCGGTTGCCAGTTCAAGTGCCAGGTAATTTTATAGGATAATTATTAACCTTGCTGAAGTTATTAAAGTCTAGCTACTGGGAGACTTGTGAAGTGTGAATTATCACTATCTGTCTGAGAGGGAAGGATAGCTAATCCTCTCAAACATTTTATGCTGAGCTGAAGATTATCCCCCTATTTAGATATTAGAAAAATCTTCAGAAAGTATCAAATTACATACAATTTTTACAGTTGTGAGAGAGCATTTACAAGATTTCTCTTCCATTTCTCCACCACCCACCCACCCCCCTTTTTACTCATCCTTCTTTCCAACAATATGCCGGGAAAACAGAGTTCTGTTGCAGTCACCTCTGATATGGTCATCTTCTTGGTATACCACAAGCACTGAAGTAGAGATGTGAATTTTATTATATTTTCCATGGAGAGTGTTTCTAAAGATGATAGTAGAGCTAACACCACGTGCTAAGGCAGTCAGCACAGCTTGTTCAAGGTCCCACAATCTCGTCTCCTCGTTCCCACCCAAAGTAAAATTTCATGTGCTGTGGATATAGACACCTTTTTTTCATTCTTATCAAGCCATTGGTGAAGTGGTTACCTTTCTTTTCTTCCCACCACTTTAACCCAATATTCTCCCTAGTGCTGAGCTTTCAGTATCTGTCTCAAAGCCAAATACCACTATGGAACATTACAAGGCTGCAACCTGTGAAGGAAAGTGTGAGAAAGTAAGCTCTTCTGCATCTACCAGGGCCAGCTTGTTTAAAGAAAGTATCATATGTACACAGTATTGTAAAGAAACGGAGCTTAACCAGAGGGGAAGACATTAGGAGAAGCTGTAGCTCATTTTTTGTAAAGTCTCTCCTGTTTCCTTGAAAAGGGAAATGATAGGATATCACTGAAGTGTGACCTCTTGCATATGGTATTCTTCAGCACTGGTGTCTCAGCCCTGCCCTAACAAACAACCATGTATTTGCACATCCTTTTTCCCTGAATGTCTGTCACAGTCATCTGTGAGGAACATGCTGAACTTGGCTATTTCTGCAGCAATCGCAGAAATGTGGTCTCAGTACCCCCAGAGATGCTAAGGTCTTTGTTCCAAGCTGATGACGGTCCCACCCATTAAGCTCCTGTCACGTACCTGCATCCTTACATACCAGTGTTAACAGCACAGATGGAGAGATGGTTTCCTGATGTGAGTTACTGCCATTTCCAATCTGTGGCTGGCGAGTGTCTGCTATTAGGGAAAGCAGTAAATTTCAAAAGTCTGTCCTTTGTTGATTTGTTACCCATCTCACGGCTGCTTCCTCTCCTCCCTTCCACATGTCTCTTTTGAAATAGCACATTTCTATTGGCATGCTTTGAAGGGATGTTCCCTTGATTATCCTATTCCCAGATCTTTGTAACTGTCTTTTTTACCCCTGAGAGAAAAAAAAATGTAGTGTGCTGTTGTCTTTCTTTTCCCATTAGTGCATATAAGCTTGCATTCCTCATGCTGTTGTTTTCCACTCAGTCCAAATTATTTCTTGATACGAGATCAGGAAATATCTTCTTCAAGGACCATACAAAGGCAAGAATTTGTTACTTTTATTTCACCAAAAGTGGTAAATTCATGTGACAGTGAAGTTGCACAAAATGTAACCACACATTCTCCAGAGGAAACTCTTATCTCACACAGACACAGCTGGCAAGTGGGAGTCCAACAAACACTTTCAGTCATTGCCTAGTATCCCATGAGGGTTTCTTGGGGTTTATTTGGACTTTTTTGAATGTGGCACTAGATTAAATGGGGGAGTGGAATGTTATTTGGTGTGATATATCCCTTTGCCTAAGCATGCTCTACTTACATACTACTTCTGTAGCTAATAGTGTCTAATAGACACTTTAGCTATTCCAGAAACTAAGAGAAAGGGACACTTGTACCTGTGCATTCTCTTTTATAGACCATCTTTTATCTCTGTTTAATTCACCAATTTTATCTCAGAGCTCCCAAAACACTGGCTGTCTTCAAACCTTTTACACTCTAAATTATAAAGGGAAAAGAAGCCCTTTATCACTAATTTGCCTTTTTTTTTTTTTAATGGTCCTGGTGATACAGTTTGTAAACTAAAAGAATGATGGGACAGCAACACTTAAGTGAGGTTTCTAAACTATTTTTTTATATTGATGAACTTAATTAGTTGAACTTCTTGGGCTTTCTACAAGTATAATGTGAAATTAAGACAAATTGATAAATTATTGTTATTTTTAAAGTTAGAAAGAGAAATAAACTGTTGCAGTGTCTGTATGTACAGGCAGGTAAGGAATCTATGTGTGTACCCTGTCTTTAATCTTGGAGGACCCAACCAAGTGTTTGCAATGGAAAGAAAAAAATCAAAGCATAACCATATTGTGCTGACTGAGGGGAAGGGATAGAAAAGGTCAGTCTAGACAGGAAAAATGGGTGAGAACAATTGTTTCGAAGTTCTCTGCCTCTGAAGTCACTCTGCCAACAGACTGATGCTCTGCTGTTAGACAAGGAGGCTCTTTTAACCCTAAAGTTGCCTCTTGCAGCAAAAACATCTCTTTTCAGTTATATAGAAAAGTATCCTGAAAATATATGACATCAAATTAATAATGTCTGATACTCAGTTTTCCTATACCTTACTGTTGGAAGGCAAGGTCTCAAAAAAATCTATTTTAAAATCTATTTTATTTAATATATATATTGCATTCTGTGATCGACTTTTAGAGGAACTTAAAATAAATTACAATAAATTTCTCAGACATGCCAGCTATATCAAGGTTGGCAACAAGTCCTTCATCAATAAATAAAGCCAGTCTGGGTCTTTCAGGTCATGTTACTCCTTGTAGAAATCTGTTCCAACACACACACGCAGGCTGAAAGTTAGTAAGATTTTTCTAATTTAGTAATCTTTTTGAGGCTACATATATCCACAATTATATTCTACTTGTTATCATGTCAATATTGTCCCTAATTTTAAAAGTTATTCTTGATGGTAGCTCTCTCTCCTCCTAAGATGTTTAAGTGAGAACTCACATTACTCCATGTGCCTTTATTTTGCCAGGCTAAAAAATCATGCTTTTTTCATTCAGGTTTGGTCCCTCTTTTGTGCAGCCCTTTCTCCAGAAGCCGTTCTCTGCACCCATTTTGACCTGGACCTCTCCTACTCAAAAATGAAGACTTAGGAAAGTCTGAAGGGCATCAGATGCAGTGTTCCTCAGAGTACAACAGTCTGCCCTGCTCCCAGCACAGCTGCACAGATGTTTTTTGGGCATCCCATTGAGCAGTGGTGCATTGAAATGAGTGATGACCAAGCCAACCTATTACAGAGGATCAGTGGGATAAGCCGTGCTTTCAGAACATGCAAAAGTAAAATATATATTTGCCATGGTCCTTTTCCTTTAAGGAGAGAGGATTCTGATTGGAGGACTATGCTCACCTGGGGACTTGGAGACCAAAGTCCCAAGAACTGCACTCTGTCAAAACTGCTTGAGTCAAGGGAACCTTCCTTGAGTAAGTAGGCAGTTTCAGAACATTTAAGATCTAGGCCTATTAATAATTCCACTCTGTACACATATTTGCTCAAGAAGGTCTTAAATTTTATTCTTACTAAGCCTTAAATGAGCACCTGACTTTTCTTGCATCCACTGTTCAGGAAGAATTCTTTCACCAGAATAAAAACATTCCCATATATGTTTATTTCAAGGATTATTAATCTATTGGTTTGTTTTCCTTGATTTCATTTCCTGAGATGTAAATCTACTCTGGAATCCCTGCCATACCTTTTTTTCTTTCACTCTTTTTTTGCTTTTTCTAGTCTTCATTTATTGCTATAATCCAGGCTCAGGTTCATGTATTTTCAGGCTGGGTGAATTTAAAAAAAACCTGTGATTTACTTCCTCCTGTTTTGTGTATCTAAATATGGTAGTATCTTTTTCCTATGAAGAGCTATGACAAGAGACTGTTAAATTAACCCTGTGTCATTATATCTTTCATGGAAATCCACGATGTGGAGAGGTCTTTACCATCTGCTTCCATCAGGAGGGTTATCTAAGTGTCTAGACACTGTAGTGATAGGCTTTTTAGGGTTGCTGATAGATAGACGGGGCTTTAGAGAGCTTGCATTTAATCCTCTTCAGATGTGGATGGATGTTTTCCGGCAGTCTGGGATGAAGTTTAGGATTGTATTTCAAACAAATTTATCCTGGAGTGTAAATGGGACAACTTTGGTTAGCAGTAAACTCCAACAGGTCTGAGGGATTAAATGCGAGAGTAAATAATATGCAAATCAGAGAGTCTGCATTTTGATATACAGTGTTTATCTTTTTTTGTTTTAAATACAAATTAAAATTCTTTCAGCAGAATAAAACATTATTCATGCCCATATAATAGTAATGGATTCCATGAAGGAAAATTGTTACAAAAAACATAAAAGGGCCAAGATGGAAAGAGAGCATGTGTCTATATGGACATGGAACTTTTATCACTGATGCTTTAAAATACAATTTTCAGATTGAAAAGGTAAAAAAACAACTGTAAAATCATACATTTTGTGAACTAATAATGGGTATTTAGTTAACATATGTGATGAGATGGAATGAACTGAAAAATCAGAGAGGATAGACTCGTGTCCAGGTTAGTCACATATAATATGGTTATGAGAAAGATGTGTATGGCTCTTGAAGATACAGGGCAACTACCTCTGGCAGAATAAGGAAAACATTTATGTCCTATATTAAGGTGTTGATAGCATTCCCACAGGATCATTGTACACTGTATTCTGACAATCCACATTTAAGAAAAATAAAACTGGGAATGGAAGAAGTTCATGCAACTGACCACGAGAATGGAGGACTCTCATGCAAGAAAGACCTAGGCCTGCTCGCCTAGCTTAATACAAATTTTAAGGAAATACAATTGCTCAAGATAAATGCAAAAAAAAATTGGATAAAAGTGAGAAAAATCTGCTGTGGAGAAAAGTACTTAGTTGTAACTCAGAAAAACCACTCAAACTGGGGGCCTGCAACATGATCAGAAATAAAGGAAAGCAAGTATGAATATCCATCTTATCTGATCTGTGAAAGAAGAGCTTATATTCTGTGTGTGGGTTATAGTTCAGGTATCAAAGCTCCAACTTCAAAAATTGTAGGAATCTGTCTAAAGCATAACTGCTCTTAATTGACAGGCATATCATAACTCCTCAGATTGTAGTTTATGAGCTATTTAAATAGAAAGAGATTGATCATGAGAGGCCTCACAATTCCTATCCTGCTGTCAATATTCAGTAATGTTTTAACGTACTGAAGAGTTTGTGTTGCCCAAAACACCAGGGTGATATGATTATGATTATGGTTCTGGTATTATGTTGATATCTGAAATTATGGTTGGGGTAATTTCTCAGTATGATGGAATATATTCTCAGCTTCCATTTCAGAGCATGAGGGTCCTTCTCACTGGGAAGATGACAGCATGCTCCCCAATACAGCCATGCTTATGGGTGCACATCTTTAGTATTTGTGATGATACACACAATTTTTTGTCTTTTCTCTAAATACTTTCAGACTATAGTTTCCTGCAGAAAGCTTCTGGTTATCAGTTAAAAATAATCAACATAATAACACTTCCCACTGAAATGGCAAACATAGACAACAAGTTAATTGGTGAAAGGAAGAAGAGGGTTGGACCTAGCCACTTCTTGACAAGTCTTGCTTAAGGCTAAATTCTGACCAGTTCAACACAAAAGTAGTAGGATGAGAGAAGAAAGCACATAGACTTGCTTCTGTCAGGTCAGTGTAGGATTCAGGAACACACTTGCATTTCTTTGCTTATAGCACAAGAGTGAGAAAAAGAGCAAGAGCTGAACAAAGAACTATTGCAAACTGCAGTTGTCATCTGTGCTGAAATGAGGTCCAATCTTTAGGTTTTAGGTGGCAGGTGAGTACACTTTCCCACTGTTTGGGCTTTTATACCAACTTCCACAGCCCAGACCATCTGAGATGGTGTTCTGGTTTCACCCTGCCAGCAACCAAGCACTGTGCAGCCACTTGCTCATTCACCCAGCAGTGGGATCGGGGAGAGAATAAGAAGGGTAAAAGCTAGGAAACTCATGGGTTGAGATAAAGATAGTTTATTAGGGAAAGCAAAAGCTGCACAGACAAGCAAGAAAACCCAAAGAATAATTCACTTTTTCCCATATGCAGGCGGGTGTTCAGCCATTCCCAGGAGGGCAGGGCCCCATCACACATAAGAGTGATTGAGAAGACAAATGCCATCACTCCATATGTCTCCCCTCTTCCTCCTTCACCCCCTCAGGTCTCTATACTGTGCATGATAAGGTCATAAGGTATGGAATATCCCTTTGGTCATTTTGGTTTATCTGTCCTGTCTGTGTTTCTTCCCGGCCTCCTCTACACTCCCAGTCTCCTTGCAAGCGTGGCAGTACGAAGAGCAGAAAAGGCCCTGGCTCTGTGTCAGCCCTGCTCAGCAATAATAAAAACATCTCTGTATTATCAACCCTCTGTTCAGCACAAATCCAAAACACAGCCCCGTACCAGCCACTGTGAAGAAAGCTAACTCCACACAGCCAAAACCAGCACAGATGGCTACTGACAAAACTGGGGTCTGCACAAAACTCCTGAGCTTGACTTTGCTGAGCAGCAGCTCTGTTGTAAAACTGTTTGCCACAGTTCATGGCTGCAGTAGGATATATTGCTGTTTGGGTAACACAGGCCATGTTTCTGGGTTGCTAGTAAGGTTAAGGATATTTAACAGAGATACTAGGAGCTATAAAAGTATCTGGCTTCTGCATTGCCCTATAAAACTAGTTTGATTTTGCCTTCTTTTTTATGCTCTCTTTTACTCTTATATTATTGAACAGACTTCTGTAGTACTTTGTATCATGTCATGTATGTTATTATCCTAAATTTAATTTTTATTTCATTACTTGGTACTTCAGGTGGTGAATTTGACCCAACTCCAATTCTTCTAGACACAATAGAGACTATATAGATAAATATTTTCTTTCCCATTAAATAGTTAACATCATGCTTAAAGAGTTGAGCACATTTTGCTGAAAAGACATCATTTATTGACAGCAGAGAATACACAGGACTAACAAAGGCAAAATAATCCATCTTTTCTCTGACCTCAGCCTGCCACAGACCTTCACTGCTGTGGGGATGTTTTCCTACAAATGTACTTTTTTTACAGATGGAATATAATGTTTTTCCCCATTGCTGGAAATGGAGAGGTTCCTGCTGGCTCAGAACAGAGATTCTTTCTGCTAGAGCAGAATTTTCTCTGATCATTCACTGGATGTAGAAAAGCTCACAAAGCTGAGAGGTCTCACAAACTGCACCTTACTGTTACCTCTGTTCACGAGACAGGAATTCTCATGTGATGACAGTTAAATGAGTGAGAAGTCTCACTGAATCACACTGCGAAATATTCTCCTTGCTGGAGTGAGACAGTGTGCTGCAAAAAAGCTGTTTGAAAGTGAACAAGTCTCAGCTGAAATAAGTGAGAGCTGACAGGTTTGGTCCTGCACATTACATTCCTTTTTAAACCAGAGAGATGCTTTCTGTGAAGATTTTCCATGCTCCATTAGAAAAATAATCTTTTGTCTTGCATATACACTGTAAGTAGACACCACTTAATTGTAACGGTGGATGGGATTTATAAGGAAAGCTACACTTCTAAAGCAAGAGAGAAGAAAAAAAAAAAAAAGGCTCCATACATTTAAAGGATTACGTTTCAGACTGTGGGCAGATAAGAAAATAAGTTTCACTCAGTGTTGCTAACAACAGAAATCTCAAGCACGTACCAGAGAGAACTTTCTGAGCTGCAGGAGCAGGCTGCAGGGCCTCAGGGTTCTCCTGTTCTCCAGAAAGCCTAAACTATTAATTGAAGGGAAAAGTTCAGCATAGTCTTTGGCAAACCAACCTCTATATTCCACTTTGACGTCATCCGTAACAACTCATGGCTGCACACAGAAAGGAAAGGATTTCTGAGGAGGAGGAAGGGATGCAGTTGTACAATTAATAAACCTAAGTTGCAGTGGGAAATTTTGGTTAGACTTTCAGAAAAATCACACCCCCAAGCCTCAAATTATGTGTTGCAGATGGCAGTTTTCTATTACAAGAGTGAGAAATCAATCTTTCAGATTTCAAATCTAACAAATCTGAGGCATTTTTCCTGTGTACTGTAGACAAAGCTTCTGTTTAATACTGGAAGAAAAATAAAACATAACAAAAATAAAAGCTGTAACTACAGCACATATAATTTTCTTCTTAAAAAGAAATAGGAAATACCATGCACATTCAGGGAATATAATAGCTGATACATCTTCTTTTACCTCTGTCTATTGCTGACTTGAGGCCAGATGCTGATGCTTTTACTTAAAATGAGTGAACTCTTACTCTTAAAGCAAGCTGACCAAAACAGACTTTCAAGAGGAGTGAAGTACTGTTTGAGTACTCCTTAGGGGTGTCAGCACCTGGCCCTGGAAGACACATTCATTTTAAATATACTTCTGAAAACAAAGAAATGTTTAGGCATTTCGACTTTTGATTGTTAAATTGCTCGACAAACTTGCCAACTGGCCCACACATACAAAAAACAGAACTAAAAATGTTTGCATCCAGCACAGAATGGTTACAGAATAAGCTTTATGTGCTTCCATGTGCACACACACACAGAGTTCAGCTTTTTGAAGTAGAGCCAAACTGAGCAAAAGAGAGTCCAGAAGCTTTTACCATTGAGCTGAAACAGAGGCTTGGGTAACACAGCTCTACTCGGTGCCCTCTATAAAGGAGTGAATCCTAACTGGAACCATGTTTGTGTGACTCCTGTGGGAGTGAGAAAGCATCCAGCTGATCTCCTGTTAAATGGCTCACTGCTGAGGGAGCTCACAAGCCAATGCAAAAGGTGTTCAGCAGAAACCAGTCTTCTGAAAGATCAGGTAGTGAATGGGAAACATGATCCAGAACCTGCAACAAATGAAAGAATTTCCTTGTTAACCCATTTCTTTAATTTGCCCTACAAATGTACCCTCTGACTTTATCTACTACCTGATGCCTTTCCCCGTCAGAAATCAATGGTACAAACAAATAAATCATAACAGTGGGAGACAGGACACAGTGAAGGGCCCTATCTGCTCCTCTAGACCCCAGTCTCTCTGCCAACAAACAGGGTTGCATCTGTTAGGACATATCAAATGATTGTACTTTAATTCCTACACCTTCTCACCAACAAAACAACAGGAGATGTAAACTCTGAGAGTACCAGAAACTTAGGCAGGAAGGCAGATGATCTGTTCTGATTCTGAGGAAGACCAAAAACACTGTAAAGCAAGAACACCCAAGCAGACATAGGGACTTATTCTAGGGACTTGAGCCAAATTAAATTCTTATTTTAAGAAAAATATCATAAGTATCATTCGTATTTGTGTTTGGGGAAACAATTGTAGTAGATTGCTTTTCTGACTAATTCCCCAGAGGAAAGTGAGTGCTAGGAGTGAAGACCTCTGACTTAGGAGAGGTTTACAAAACTTGTGAGAAAACTTTGTTTGCTTCTTTATCTTATTTGTCTATGTCCTGGTTTCATGTCTGAGTGTCACAAGATCATAAGATCAGACCTGTTCAGGGACCTTGAGTATCTCTAAGCAAACTTTCTACCCAAAGTGGGGTCAGGTGCAGGACCAGACCAGGCTGCTCAGGGTTTTATCCAAATGGTACATAAAAAACCCCAAGGGTGAAAACTATACAGTCTTCTTGGGTTTCTGCTTAACAGCTTGACTGTCTTCATGGGGAAGCAGTTTCTCCTTCTGTACACTCTGACCTCTTCTTTTTTTAACTTACGGCTATTGCTTCATCTCCCCACTACACAATACTGTTAAGCCTGGCTCTGTCTTTTTGAGTCCTGCTGAGGAAGACAAATATACCAGCAGGTATATTCCCAAAACAACATGATAAGGACTTTACAATCAGGTTTAGTATGAGGATATAATCAGTTTTACAACAATAGATTTATTTTCTGAAGGTAGAGTGTTACATGTAAAGTAATACAGCCATAGCAAAATTGATCAATTCTGATAGAATATAGCTGCAAATTTTTTCAAAATCAGACCTATCCAACTACCTGTTTGAATTGAGTTTTTAGCATTAAAAAATAATTCAATTCTGTTTTTTCTTTTGGGTCCTCAGAGATAAATAAGTACACAGAAAGTCTCCAAATATTTGACGCTTGCACGTTCACTGACACCATCTACACACCTAATAACCTCACCATGTTACAGATCTTTTATAATGCTGCTTTTACAAGGAAAAGTACATCAATATTCTCTACATCTTATGAAAATACAGACATGAACTAGGTAGGAGTACAGCAGATGGAAAATCTTCATAGATATTGAAAAGAAATATTGTAAAGCAGATGGTGATCAATCGTTCAAGTCGACTAAAATGAAGCATGATTTCCCTTGTATGAATGATATGACCAAAAAATTCCAGTCAGGAGAGCAGTTAGGGGTGGACCACATGAGAATTCTGTGAAAGGAGAGTAGGTCCAGTAGAGCCTTTTAAGAGCATGTTAACATCTGCTGAAGTTGAGGGGTCTACAGTGGGATACTTCTGCTTCAAGGCAAGAGTTAGATGAAGTATGTTTTCGGTCTGTATTCTGATTTCATGATATCATGATATTCATGACTCCTGTCACATGGGTCCAGCTTTTCTTTGTCATCCTGAAGCAGTAGCTCCCAGGCTTTTAATGTCCCATGTGAATCTATGGTTCAGGACTAATTAAAAATAGAATCAAAACCAAAAAAAAAAAAAAAAAAATAAAAAAAAATCACCAAACAAACCAAAAACAAACAAAACAAAACAAAACAATAAACAAAAAACCCAAAACGAAACAAAAACACAAGCAAACAAACAAACAAAAACAAAAACACCCACACCAAACACGGCTGACACCCCCCCCAAAAAAAAAGTACCCCCAAACAACATACAACCCAAGACAAACTGACTGCTGGAGATAAAGAATAGAAAAATCATAGGAACGGCACAAGGACAAAAAGGAGAACAATGAGTAATAAAGACAAAGACCTGAAGGAGAAAAGAAGTGGTAGTGTGGAGTGTTTCCTAAGACCTAAGGTTTCCTCTTGCCAGCAGACTCAAAACTTCATGGAAGAGCTGTGGATGAGACAGAACACAAGACAGCATGAGAAAGGATCCTGGTTCTGCCACAGCTCTTGCCCCACAAAACCCTATCCTATTCAAGTTGGCAGGACAGAATCTGATTTGCAAATTAGAGCAGAATCTGGTAAAGTAACTGTATCTGTGTTTATATGTCTGTACTTGCATTACACAGGAGGAATGGTTGGCAGTTAGGTTGCCTGGCTCCAACAAAACTTTGAGGAGAACAGCAGGATAGTCATTTGCATAGCTGTAAAAGACTTCAGACTGCTAAGTGATTGAATGAAGAATGAAAATATTCACTATGAAACAAGATAATTTGAATGCAGAGCACTTTTTCAGTGCTTTACAGAGTATTTAATAGGTATTAAATTGGAGCTTGTCTAGCATAAGCAGAACCCTTCAATTCTATCATGATAGTCTAACCACAGAATAAAGGAAAAACCTGAGTGTCCTCATAAAGTTGAAGCCTGTGGGTTTGGGTTAAGAAAGTGACATGAGGGTTTTTTTTTGTTGTTGTTTTTTTGTTGGTTTTTTTTAGATCAAAAGTTCAATTTGGTTTCTTTTGCAGATTCCCATACCCCTGCCCTGCCATGCTTTGCCTGAAAGGGACAGCAGAAACATCAAAATGTCTCATATATTCCCGTTCTGCAATATTCCTGGCCCGGCTAAACCCAGGGTACTAGTGCTTCCCCTGACCACTGGCTTATTGAGGTCTGCTCTTACAGGATGGTTATTTAAGAGGTGTGACTGCCAGACCAAGCCAAACAGTGTTTACTTCCTCTGCCAATCCTCTTTCCCAGCGATTGCTGTCACTTTCCCAGGGGCATGTATGCTCAGAGTAGGGCAGTGCTTCATCCGCCTCCCTGAACCACACACAAGGAAGCTATTTTATTGCAGCACTGAGGAAAGGGTTTCCTCCCACTTCTTTTTGTGCAACCACACATTATACATCTCCCCTAATGTGGGGAAGAGCTGCAGACATGGATCAAAGCTGCTAATAGAATCATGGAATAAACAAGGCTTAATAGGCTAACTGCTTCAAATGTGATTAAAGTTACAAGAAACCAATCCTTCTCCTTAACCAGGCCTGGCAGTTCCAGGTTAAAAACTGATTTTGTGAGGTTAGATGCTCTTCTTCCACATTAGTCCAGTTTCTGTGTTTTTTCCCTGTTCCCACAAGCTGCGATTTGCACATTTCCCGGCAGAACCCTGCCAAGCCATCAAACAGACAAGCTGGCAACTTTAGGGACTGAACAGCAGTTTAAAGCAGAAGAGCCAGTCAATTGCTCAGCTCCCTTCCCCCTCTCAGCAAGTCTCTGCTATGCTTGTGCAGCTCCCTGCATTTTTATTCACCTTCCATAACCAGTAATTTATCAAGTTTACCTATCCCTGTCACTTGCAGACCTGTGTACTGTATTGATTTAAAATGCATACCACACTAAACTTAGAGTGTTACCTTGCAGCAGATGCTTCATGCAACTGCAACTTTCTGCATGTTCATCTTTGAAGCTCTTCCACATATTAAAATATGAAACAAGATTTTTTTTTTTCATGTAATTAAAAGCTATTGTCACTGAGGATGAGCTAAACGTAAATTAGCTACAGTAGCAATAGATCACATATAGGGTCATATTGTTTCATATCTGTAAAAATGTCGTGTTATTGTTATGTATTTATAATCAGCCAGCAGAAAGTTCAAGACAATAAAAGACCTGATGCTACCTGGAATATGTTGAGATGAAATTGCTAAGGAGAAAAAAAAAAAGTCAGTAAGTCAATATTTAGGAGACATGCTGGATATTTAAAACATCAATCATTTTCTGTATCAGTGAGGCTAAAACCATTTGCAAGGCCCACACCACCTGGTAAGGGGCAGCTTCTCCAAAAGGAGGAGTTAATAATCATAAGGGACCTACACAGAGATCTGTGTAATCAAGAACACTACAGAGAAGGTGCACAGGGATTGAGCCTGTCACAACACCAGAGCCAGAGGACTCAAATGAAATTAGCAAGTGGTAGGTTTAAAACAAGCAAAAGGAAGTACCTTTTTTTTATCCCATTACAGCATGGAAATTCATTACCACAGGATGCTGCAAATGCCAAAGACTCCCAGAGCTCCAAAAAGTGATTAGACAAGATAACAGGAGAAAAGTTAATGAAAGGCTTCTGAGCACAAAGGTACAGTCACAGTTGCAGTTCTCATACCAAAAAAGCATGGCTATACCTTTGCCTGTTCTTGTAACCTTCTTGACACATCTGTCCTCAGCTACTTCCAGAGACAGGATACTGCACCGTGGGGCCCTCTGCTCTGTGCAAGACAGCCATTCTTACTCATTTATATAGACTGGCAGCCAATGTGCCAGATCTGGCCAGCAGAGCACTTCCACCTGGTTTGCTCTCTTTTCTCAGGGGAGTCCAGGAAAAGCTGTTCAAGAAGCAGGTGCCACCCAGATGGCTCAGCTACACTCACTCACAACCCAGAACAGAGATGAAGGGTTGGTGGTGCCCTTCTCTGTCAAGCAGAGACAAAGCTCCCCCCACTCCATCAAAGCAGCAGCCATCAGGTTTGCAGGCTCTGCTTCCCTCTTCTGCCCCCCCCCCCCCCCAGGGAATCAGGGAGCATGTTGAAGGGTTTGCTCAAAGCAGGACTGGGAAAAGCATTTAATAGGTGTGGAAAGGGAGCGAGACTTTGGCCAGAGCAGCCTGAGCACATACAGTGTGAGAGGGAGTGATGTGTCCTGCCTGCAGCACAGGGCACATGGGTACTTCCAGCCTAGACTTAGCTACAGTGAACAGTGGAGCATTTGCAGCCTCATCGTCCATTGAAACGTCATAAAACCAAAATATAGATCTAAAATCTTTATCATCTCCTTTCTACTCTCCTGGTAGATCCACTGAAGGCAACGGGAGCTCTACTGTCAGCTGCCAGGGCATAAGTTCAGAGAAAACTTATGTTCTAAGGCAAGATGTTACATGGAAAATACATAATCCAGTGTATTAATCTAAATGAAATCTCTATTCCAACTCCTGAAGGTAGCCATCTGATCTCCCTACTCAGCACAGATTCTGTGATTTATGAGATCTTTGAATGGCAGAAGCCAGAAATACCCTGTAAAACATCAGGTACATGCGAATATAAAGGATTTTGTAAGATGGTGTTAATATTCAAGGAACCTAAGAAGCACAAGTTCATCAAGTATTCCAAAACCTGATCGATGTTCATTTATGAATGCATGTATAATGTATATAGCTCAGTCACAAGTTCATGGGTTATGTGCCTGTGAAGAAATCTGTGAAAACTTAAACAAGAAGCTGTCATCCCATCAGCCTTGAAAAGCTGAGACAGCAGAGAAAGGTACTTTGCTAATGGAGCTCTGGTTCTATTTTTGCTTCATACTTAATGATTTTCCTTCTACCTTTTAGTTATTTCAGCTACTTTGCAATTTAAAAATAACTATAACACAACAGAATAAAACGTTCTGTGTTTCTAGTGATCCTTTAAGAAGAATAGATCAGAACCTTCGTTACAGCCTACTTCCAGACAGTAATGCCTTTTTTAAGAAGTTGAGGTTGGTTTTTTTTTCCCTGTTCTTGTTTCAGAAGGATCGATTGATTTGGGTAGCAGGAATTAAGGAATTATAAATAATTTAATTACGGACAACATACATTTTGGACACATATGCAAAATTAATGTAATTTCCTGAAAACACCACACTATTTCCTCCAGAAAACCAGGAAAAGTAATGATGAAAGGGACACACACTTCCATTTTTCTCATGCATAAAACCCTTACCTTTCTATAGCATTAAATATGTCAGGTCTTTAAAATACAGCTAGATGTATAAACCACAAAGAACCAGAAACGTATCAAAGTTTACTGCCATGGATGTATATGCTTTCAAGACTCTGCAAACCACCTTTTAAATATTTTTCCTTTCCATTTTCCCTTTTTCTTTTCTGTATGTGATGAATAAGATTCCCGATTCCTGTCCCTGCAGAGGGCAACAAAGAGCTTCACTGCTGATCGAATGATTTGATTGGCACCCTAATGAAATAATATAGCCAATTATACCATCCTCTGGCTACCAGGCGCTGGCGAGGCCCCAGCAGCCACCCTGAAGCTCTGAGATGACCCATCACCTCTCTGAACACGATGCTGCTGCCTGGCCGTGGGTGCCCTTCCCCAGCCGGCTGTCTGGGTAGCCAGGCTGCACATCAAAGACTCGATTGTGCTGGCTTACTGGCCCACAAATCTCCGAGAAAAATGTGTAAACCCTGTAGAAAGGAACACAGGCAGGAAAGATAGTTCTATAATCATTCAAAACATCGCACAATGTTCTGAAGGTAGTTTGTTGTTATTTTTTCATGCTCCTCTAGTGCAGCTGTTAAAGGACTGGGCTTTTAAAAACCTGGAATCAATAAACCAGTTTTGCTTTGGAAGAATAGAAACGCTGACTTAGTAAAGCACAAAATAATACATAAAATAAAGATAGATGTAGAAACCATTTTCACGTTCTACACTTAGCTTTTTTTTTTTTTTTTTTTTGCAGGTATTATTCGAAAGCCTGAAATATTTAAGCATATGGTAGTTTAAGCTGCATTCTGCCATGTACAGAATATTTATTCTTATCCATATCTCTTCTCCCCTATCTGTAGGGCTGACTACCACTTCATATAAATGTCTGTGTGTGTATTTGTGTGTATGCACGTCAGAGCTGGGGTGAGCAGCCTTCACTCTGCCAGTGGCAGCTTCCAGCGTGCCATGTGCATTATGGCTTGCAGCACAGACCGTGCCCTCAGGCTGACATGTTCCATCCTGTATCTCTTCATTACAATGAGCCCCTGGCAGCACAGCGGAGCATTCAGGCAGCAGGAGCAGCTGCATGAGTCCACATCTCAGGTGCACAAATCAGGGCTATCCATCATCAGGTAAAGGACTATACTGGCAACTTGGGGAGATGTTGAGGAAAACACAGCAGAGTCTTAAACAGCATGTAAAGAAAAACCTGACAGTGTTTTCTTTTGGGTTTGTGAGCTGTGCTCTCTGGATACATTCAGCTGGATACAGTCATGAATGTATGCGTGGATGCCTGCCAATAGGTACCCCTACATTACCCAAATACCTACCAGCTGCAGAGCCTTCTTATCAAATGGCAAACCTAATGCTCCTTGATGAATAACTCTCTATCAGATCTGTAAAGCCTTGCTCAGAACTTGGTTTAAGAGTAAGTGCAAGAAAGTAAGTAGGATGGAGCAGCATCTATCAAGAGAAAAACCAACAGAATTGGGTGGGGAAGTCCAGGAAGGCTTTTGGCCACACCAGTCTTTTTCCAGGTCTGAAACTGTCTGGGAGAGCTCTTCCCATGTTTACACAGGAAGGAAGGGTTTTCTTCCCACAGACTTAGCACGTTGTGGATACAACCACTCCCTCAGGTGACTCAGAATTTCACATGTTGTACAACCTACACATTTGCAAGTTCAGGGCCTAAAACATGCTTAGAAACTTCAGGCCTGGGAAAAAGATCCTGGAAATGCATACAGAAAAAGTTAGTATTGGAAGGTTGTTTTTCCTTGAGTCTGGTAGGTAAAAGTGGGAGGAGAAAAAAAGGGAGGCTTTCATGCGGAATGCTCTGTCTCAGAATGAACAGTGAAAGAATGTTTAAAGTAATGTTTACAATGATACTGGAATTTTTCCCTAAATGGATATTTTTTCTGAACATCTCCTTCCATCTCCTCACCCTCTATACTTACCAAGGAAAATATTTGCTTTTCAAACTTAGAGCATTTCCAAAATTTTTACATCTATAGCAAGGTTAGGGCTGAAGATAGGACTGGGGAAAAGATCTGGGCCAGTAAGGTAGGATAAAATACAGCAGAAGTAAAACACAGTTTATAAAAGAGAAACTTGACATTAGGTTTCTGGATGGTACAGGTATGGGATCCTGACCAGATCTGAGAAACACTGTTTATTTCTGGAAACCCACTGTGAGGCTGACAGCCTCTGGAAGTGTGGATGACTGGGCTTAGTTTAATTCTGAAGCTCACAAGAACCTTTCTGTAACAGTTGGGTTAGGTCTAATGGTTCCTTACCATTCAGAGAAAAGGGATAAAATATGCTAAGGTTCCAAAATTAGGCCAGAATATGTTGATAAGTTCCTGGACCCAGCCAAGGACCAGCAGCAGCAGTGTCTGGACTCAGCCAGATCAACATCCTGTCTTTTCCATGTTCACCTCAACAAATTAGAGGATTGGGCAATCACCAACTACATGAAGTTCAACAAGGGGAAGTGCCAGATTCTGCCCCTGGGTTGGGGCAACCCTGGATGTTTGTACAGGCTGGGGAATGAGATGCTGGAAAGCAATGCCATGGAAAGGGGTTTGAAGGTCCTGGTCCATGGCAAGTTTAATTTGAGTCAGCAGTGCCCTGGCAGCCAGGAGGGCCAACTTTGTCCTGGGGGGCATCAGGCAAAGCATCACCAGCTGGTCGAGGAAGGGAATTGTCCTGTTCTGCACTGGTGTGGCCTCAGGTTGAATGTTGTGTGCAGTTTTGGTCACTGCAATATAAGAACAATATGAAGCTGTTTAGAGAGCATCCACAGGAGGGCAACAAAGGTGGTGAACGGCCTTGAGGGGAAGCTGTATAAGGAGTGGCTGAGGGCACTTGATCTGTTCAGTCTGGAGGAGACTGAGGAGAGACCTCATTGCAGTCTACAACTTCCTCATGAGGGGAAGAGGAGGGGCAGGCACTGATCTCTTCTCTGTGGTGACCAGCAGCAGGACTCGAGGAGATGGCCTGAAGCTATGTCAGGGGAGGTTTAGGTTGGATATTAGAAAGAGTTCTTCACACAGAGGGTGATTGTGCACTGAAACAGGCTCCGCAGAGAAGTGGTCACAGCACCAAGCCTGCCAGAGTTCAAGAAGTGTTTGGGTGATACTCTCAGGGATATCATGTGAGTCTCAGGGATGGTCTTGTGTAAGGATAGGAATTTGACTCAGTGATCCTTGTGGAATCCAGTTCAGTGTATTCTGTGATTCTGTTTCTGGACATGAGCTTTCCTATCTGTATTACAGAGCTGCAAACTCCCTGTTTCTCTTTGAAAGCCACATTCACCTGAGTTCTTGTTTCATGTAGAAGTCACCACCACTCTTGCTTTCTATTTTCAATGTTTAATTTTTATTTTCTATCACAGGGATATGCCAACACTCAAGTGTGTAAGGAAGCACTCTCTTCAGCATTAGGTACAACCATTATTTTTCAAAAGTAAGATATTTTATTTTATATATTAATACTTTTTAAATTACTGAGTGTGTTTAGCTAACTAAATCAGCAAACATTTTTATTCTTAAAGAAATAATATTTCATGTTTATAAAGACAAATATTTTAAATTTGCCCCACATTTCTGGGTTTTCTTTTCCTCTAAGGAAAATAAAAAGCTCTCTGACACCTTTATTTTTCTCAAAAAGAGATGTAGATGTTCTGCCTTTCCTCACAGTCCCATTTGCATAAATCAAGTTGACCCATGATAGCTGTTTGTGTGCTCACAGTAACTATAATGTAACTTGCATTCACAGTATTCTCAAAGCATCAGAGAAAGGTACTTTAGCCCAGGATATGAGCCCACATCCAGCTTCTTTCAGCCATAGATCCAAATTTGATAGGTACCTATTTGTCCTCCCTAAACAATGAGAAGGCTAATTACAGCTCACAACCAGGTGTGATTCACAGAAACCTTTCCTGACCTAGCTCTCTCTAAAGACCCAGCTGACTTCAAGAAAGTGTTTTTGGAAACTCAGTTAAGAGAATGTCTTGTGTTTTAATATTGAGGTCAGACCTTAGAAAAAATTGTATCTACATTCATGCTATTTTACACCATCTCGAAGTTATTTATATAGTGTAACAATGGTGTTGCTTCTTAGGTTCATCTAGATGATAACCTCAAGTTAAATGTAGGAAGGAAAAGGTGACACAGAATAACTGTATGGGGGGGTAGGAATTAACCAGTGGCAGTGCTCACTGCAGAGGAATTTATCTGTAGCTTCTCTCAGGTTTCTTCCTCCAGAGGCAAGGTTATAGAGCATCCCTTCTTACAGTGCTGCACAATTTGCTTTTCACTTTGCACCATGAATTCTTCAGGAATATCAACTTCTCATGCCTCCCCCTACCTACAGGTCTGTAGCTCCACAATACTTAGAAAAGTTTGACAACAGTAAGTTAAACCCAGTTAGGACCCTGACACCCTCAGAAATTCACTCTGGGAAGCAACACCTTGACACTGAGCTGAGCAGGATCTCAGTTACCCCCTCAGGTAATTCAGGGTGAAGGCTAAGAATAATTCCTTGGTACACACCCAGTTTTACAATTGGTACACAATTACAATACTCACAATTTTCACCATTATTTGTTTAAGTACCTCAGCTTTGCTGTGGATTATCTGCTCAAAATACCTACACAAACACATCTCAGCTTTTAGCAGGTCTCTACATTACAGCTCAGGAAAGAGCTGGGAGAGGGAACTTCATTTCAAATATTTGTACTAATACAAAGTTAATTTCTCGGGAAGGTTTCTATAAATCTTTTGTGATTATTTCATACAAATCCTTGCAAACTGAAGTTCCCCAGCATGAAAATCCACAGAATAAATTCTTCATACCTCATTCACCCTCAATAAATTAGAGCTGTGCTGTAAGCGCGACTGCAGACATTAACAATTTCAACAGAGACTTTAATTTTTGTGTTTATAATTTGCAGTTCTCAGTGGGAATAGTTACATAAATCACACTGTTTTGCTTTTGTTCCTGATTGCACAACATAGCAGTGTGACCATGGAGGAGTGAAGTTTTCATGCTACACCCAGATATGGATTTCAAAATTTCTTCTGTATTGACTTATTACTTTGACCACCAAAAGAGGGAAGGAAACAATATTATATAATTAACAAACACAGTGTACATATTTAGCTGAAAAATTTAATTTTGAAGTTGGAATATCCTAAATATAACAATTGGCAAGTTATACAACAAATACACTGTTTCTTTAAACTATTTGGACTGGGTGTTTTAAAATATATACCATGGGCAAGGCTTACTGATTACTCAGTTTAACTGCATCAGTAGAAAAAGGGAGGTCCAGCTGAGTCCAGGGAAACACGCACAGATCTCTCTACCTCTAAAGAACTTGGCAGCAAGCTACATCTTCAGCTTCATCCAAATATCCCTTTGTCAAACACAACTTACATGTTTCTACCTAATTCATAGGGGTTTTGAGCTCCAGCTAAACTAAACCAACCTCACAAACACACTCCTGCTCTTCATGAAGCAATTCTGAAATATTATAGGAGCCATCAGGAATGGCATCCTGATGGGCTCTAGGCAAGATTCATTTTGGCAAAGGATTTCTAGCAGCATGCTGCAGGTTTAAATTTCCCTGGATATCTGCCCTGGTCTCCTTGGAGTTTTGCCTAAATGTCTAACCACGTCCAGGTATGTAGGGGAGTGAATTTGCTTTTTCTGGCCCAGAAGGCTCGCACTGGGGAGGGGAGCAGCAGGGAGCCGGCATGCCCTGGGGGAAGTTTCAGAAGCAGAGTCCTTTCCAGAGCTAGCCTCGCCAGCCTCAGGCACTGAAGTATTTTGGGGATGTGGGTTTACTTTTCTGTTCATTCATAGGAGGAGGTATAAGACACACAGCTGTTTTCTTGGCCTGCTGATCTGTTCCCCTCCTTTGCCCTGCTTTGCACTGTGTGCATCCATTTAAACCATGGAAAGAGCAAGTATATCATTAGACTTGAGCCAGGAGCTGTAGTTTATTGACAGTTTACATCAGTGTCAATTACTAAACTGGGGAAAGCAGTGGAAAATCAGGCCTTTTCTTGAAATAGTTAGGTGGTGTGGGTAATGCCTTTGAAACTGCTTCCGTCTGTCTGCTGGCTTGTAGAAGGATGCACAAGCCCAGCCCCTCATTCCCGTACACAGCAGTGAACTTCACATAGCATCAACTGAGATTTATGGAAGGTATTTATTTTAATAATGCTGGGTGAAAACAGTCCATGTTTTTCTCAGAGGGAGCACATGCATCTGAGTTGCAAAAACAACCTATTTTTCTTGAAGGAAAAAAAAAATAGAAAAAGAAATAATCTTAGGAAGCAGCTATTGTAAATAAAGTGAAAATAATTTCAAAATTTGATATTGAGGGACATTGGAGTTATCAGCAAAATTAACAATTGCATGTCCGGTACTTGAGCCCCTCCTCAGCATGGACCTTAATCCTGACAGGCCATGCTGTTGTTCTTCTCAGTGAGTGTTAAACTCAGAAGAAGGGACTACTGCAGCTATGCTCTAGGAAAATTTATTTTCTGTGGTACTTCACTGTGCCATAGAACATTATAACTTTACCTATTAGCAAATACTGTACTGTGCTAATGACAAACCAGACCCGCAGCATGAAAAGGAGTCACTTATTTTCTGAGGGAGAATAACACTTTCTTTTCCCCCCTTTTTCTTCCCCCTCACCTCTAACCCCCTGTGTGCTCTACTCTAATGAAAGGTCAGAGGTTAGGACTTTATTTTCCTCCAGACCATGAATGCTAAATAGTGCCAGCACGAACAGTTCAATGACCCCGTGTGTTCTGAAGCCACCGAAAAACGAAAACAAATGTTAATCTGAGGCCTGACTCCAACTCTCTCTGCTGATCTATACTTATGGAGCACATTAGGGCCACTTACGAAATCAGACTGAGAGGTGATCTCTGACCCTGCTCTGCTTTCAGATGGCCGTGCTCCATTTGCTGGAAGGCTGGCGCTGCCGCTGGCCTCGCAGCGCAGGGGCTTGTGGCTTGTTCTCCTGCGGTGCCCACTGCTGCTCACGTGCAATTTACATAAGCCAGAGCAATCTCCAGCACACATCAATGGCAACGCTCCAATTTAAAAGTAGATGGCTGGAGTAGGTGTTATTAGTACCCTTGTGTCAAGCTGTGATTGCTCACATATGGCTGCAGGCTGAATAGCACTTTTGATTCAGGGCAGAGAAAGAAAAAGCTGATGGTAAGAAAAAAAATAAAAAGAAGAAGATGAAGCAGTCTTGAACTTACCGTTTACTGACTTGAAATGGTGGGATTAGAAATCCTCTTCTGGATTCCTAGGTGATCCTGATCCTAAAGTCCTAGTCCTGTGACACTGAAGTCACATATTCAACAGCAAACTAGTTGTTGCAAAAGGCTTCTGATGAACAACACATTCTTCTTGGTAATATGACAAAAGCAAGAGAAATATTTTCTCTATAAAGTTATTATTAAAGAGCAGTGAGGTTCTTGCATTTTATCTTGCTGTTCTGAGAAAAATCCCCTGGAGTAAAAATCATATATGTCACATAAGTATTTAAATATTTCTTACTGCAGAATGGCCCAAAAAGCATGTATTGTGCATCTGCAGTATTGTGCAAGGAAAAGAGGAGGAGATGAAACATGGTCAACTCTACTGAGGCTTGCAAAGAGAAGTGAAGAACTGCATAAAATTCTTTGAAACAGTCAGGTCTCAAAACAGAAGAAAAGCCAATGAGTGCTTCATTCAGGATGGGATGAACATATTTCTAAGCTTACAGGTATATAAAGCACTGATATACTAATATCTTGTAATTTGCCTACTTCTGCACTTAAAAGCAATGTGTAATTTTCTCTGCTTCAACAGGGCTCTTCAAGTGAAAAGACTGAGCACTAGGGGTCATAAACCACTAGATGTTCTCTTTCATTAAGAAGCAATTGTTCGCAAATTTCTTGCATAATTCAAGTGCAATTAGTTTCAACTGGTTTTAAAGAGTATGATTTGATATTTGTTTTGGGGGGCATCACCTAGCATTGTATATGAAACAGTAAAACTAATGTTTGCCCACTTCAGCCTTTGCCAAGGTTTGTTTCAGGTTTCAAGGTAAATCTAAGTCAAATGATAATGTCAACATGTAACGGTTAGCAGTTTTATTCAGAATAAAAAAACAATCATACACTGATATTATTAATGATTTTTATGTCATTTAGATGGGTTTGGCATATACTGACTGAGTTATTCAGAAGGTCAAGTCTTATATTGTAATGGATACATATATTGGCTGCCATTACAAAGTCAGTATTTACTATAAGTTCTTAAAATACTGTCAGCAGATAAACAAAAAACCACTAAAATCTTCTCAATAGTGACAACTATAAATGGGTAGATTAGCTGTAGATGTATATTCACCTTTTAGCTGTAAAAATTGCTAAGACTGTGGAGGAAAAAGCCAATGGTAGGGAAGGGAGGGAAGAAAACAATCAATCTATAGGAACTGTGCATCACCAGCATTGCAGGAAGAAAAACCATTTCAATTTAAGGATGTAACACTTGATATAAACATGTCTTCTCTTGAGTTTCCCACCTTGCTGTCTTTACTCATATTTTGAAATCCATCAGTACTTTTCAACAGGTATACAAGAAGCCTTGCACAGACATAGCCTTGTTCTTGTTATCTTCAAAGTCATCTGTAGGTTTTGAGCATGGGTACCAATTACTTGTGTAATCTGCATAAATTATATATATATATATATATATATATGTAACTTTTGTAAGTATTTCTGTAACCATGCATGAGGACACATACCATTATAATAATATAAGGCTTCATAAGCACCAAAAAATAATATAAAACCATACAAAATGTATGCCCTTGATCCCAAGTGTTGTGGTTTTGGATGGAAGGACAGTGCAAGGGGAGCTGAATGTGAAAGGAGGACTCTCCTTCTCCTAAAGATTAGTTAACTTTAATTACCAGTCAGGTTCTTTCTTTATGTATTGAGATAAAAAACCTTGCATGCTTAAAATACCACTTTTCTGTGAAATACTTTCTTCTGTTTGATCTAGTCTCATCAGAGCTTGGTGTTCTTTCCTTAGATAGGAATCTAAATTCTCTCTTGAGCAAAGGCTGTATGAACACTGTATTATTCAGTCTTACCTTTTTTTCAGGGCCATTTTTTTAATTTGAGTCTAGATAACCTCTTCATGGGGGCTACTAACTGAGGGGACTCCTATAGATTACTTCTCACGCATTGTTCTCCCCAGACTTCCCTGTAGAAGCAACACACAGATGCAGGAAATTCTATACAGCTGGTAGACAGCAACTAAGAAGCCAAATACAGAAAATATGAGAGAAGCAAGGAGAAAATGTTGGGAGCAAGACCATGTTTTTTGGTGACCCCCCTCCAGGCCCCCTGGCTGATTAATACAGACTAGCTCCTTTCCAAAACCATCTGACAAAACTGAGAAGGCAGACTATGAATCCTACTTCCTAGGACACATGATAGCTTTTAAGCAAGAGGGAAATTTCAAAAAAAAAAACAACAGTGCAAAGATGAGAAAAAAATTAGGAAAAGAAGCAAAATGCACATCACCTTCCCTACCTTTTAAAAATACACAAGTTCTATACCGAGCATCAACTGCTAGAAAATTATTGATCCCACACCAGCAACAGCATTTTTCTTCAGAAAGATTTCAGAAAGTTAGTTGAATGAGATAGGGGTGCGAAATTTATGTAAGCTATTTGGAGCAGGAGCTATCTTTTATGCATTTGTACAATAGCTAGCACAAGATATTTGTAAATGTCTAGCCAGATAAATGGAGTTACTGGGCAGTGTCACCTAAAATGCAAATAACAATAGCTACAACAATAATAAATCTCTCAGTACTGACCCAGAACCTAACTCTGAATCACAAGCGTTTAACTTCATTGTTTGAAAAGCTATTCCATGTATATCCAGCCAGACAAATGAGATATGCTGGATCCCAAAGCTCTTTCTGTTCTGAGTGTTCAAGGCCAGCTTGAATGGGGCTTTGAGCAACCTGATCTGGTGGTAGGTCTCCCTGTCTATGGTGGGGGGTTTGGAACCAGATGAGCTTTAAGTCCCTTTCCAGCTCAAACCCTTCTATAAATCTTTGACTGTATGAATCTCTGGAGAAAAAGTTCACGGCATTATGAAAGGCTGAAAAGTAAAACCAACAGGAGTGATGGGTTGCCTATGGCAGCATAAGCCAAGAACTTGCACCAACCTAGACACCAAGCCTGATGTCCAGACATGCCTGTAACTGTGCCTCTCCACAAACCACCACCAGGAGTTTACCAGGCTGGAATAAAGCTCTACCAACTCTTTTTGTCCTAGGAATTATAGAATCCCTGACCAAATAAATACAACACAGCAATATATTGCATATTCTATTCAAATATAGGAAAAATATATGTGTGTCTAAACATGCATATATACATATATATATACATGTATGAAAATATGTATACGTGCATGTGTGTGTGTGTGTTTATACACACTAAAGACTACAAAACATGGGAGATCCTATAATACAACATATGCTGAAGAAGAAATAGTATAAATACAAAATCACAGCATCCACGTGCTGAGAAGACAATTGTATAAACATCAGAACAGGTACTTTAAGCCATCTTATGCACTCCTATCTCTTTTGGAATATCCTCCAGAACAAGATTTTCTGATCTGAATTCCTGAAGTGTAACTAATTTATTATATCAGCAGACACCCATCTCACTGGAGGAAGAAAAATTTCATAGTCTAGATGCAGTTTGTTCTTTCTCTAATATTTTTTTCTCTTCTTCATTTTACAAGAATAAGGTCTCTCCAAATCAAGGGATAATAAAACCTCTCCCATATACACCTCCAACTTTGTCATCACTGTCTGACATTGCTGAAAGTATTGTTTGATACATACAGACTTTGAACCCCCAGGAAACAAAATGGACCATAGAAACAGTGGCAGCAGCAACTGTAGATGAATTAAGACAATGGTTAGCCATAACTTTTCAAAACAAATAGATACACTAAGAATTCACTTAAAAAAAACCCAGTCAGGGTCTCCAGGCAGTCTCTTCCTCATTTTGTCTCCTGGTCCTCACACTAACATTGATTTCTATTGATTTGATTCTCAGAATGTCTCAGCTGAGCTCATTTGTAATATTATCACATATCCTATAATAAAAAAATATGGTCTTTGTTTTCAAGACACTCTGCTCTCATGAAGTGGGAAAACAGGATTGGCTTTCTAGGTCCAGTGAGTGACAAAGCTGGGTGTAAAACCTGTGTGTGCCACATCCTATACCCGAGGACTAGAACATTATTTTGCTGACGTTCATCTGACTCATTAGTCTATCTGAACAGTAAAAATCCCACCCTAATTACATGCTAAAAGGAAGGATGAAAATCCTCTCAGCTTGTTTTCCCCATTGTAATAAATGATGGATACCCTCCTACGGCAGATGCAGACATGTAAGTTGGCACACAGGCTCATCTTTGCTCATATTGCCTAGATAATAGGCAGTCAGGCAGACCGATGGGATGCCTTAATGACCACAGAGCTAATGAAAACTCTGGGTCTGGAAAGATGGCCTCACGTTTTCCAGGCTCCTGTCCCAGGGAAGAAGAGCTGGGGCCAACATCCCAAGATTTTGTTGTACCTAAAGATCACTGAGTTCTTCAGAAACTACAAACTTTCCCCAGAATGCAGTTGCCTGGGTATGAATGTAAAGATTAATTCCAGATGAAAGAAGAAATTATAGAGAGCAGTGTTTGAAAAACGCCACACACCCACGGTAACAGGGTTCATTTCTAAAAGGTTGAAATTACATTTTTTTCACGTAGTTCTTGCTGTGGCATTTCGATAGAGCTTTTCTGTGCTGCTTCTGTCTTGGCAGATGCTCAGCAGCTCTCCCTTTCCTCGCTCTGTCAGCAGCATCTGGCTGCAGCGTTTCCACCTCTGCAGCTGTTTCTCAGCTGTGCACACAGACGGGCAGAGAGGAGGGTGACACACAGCCGGTGGCAAACAAGGCAAGACAGGGAAATACAGGGTGGAAAAGAGGTCATGAAGGGCCTAGCAGTCATTTCCAACCCTGAAAAAAGGATAAGGCTCAGGTTTGCCAGCACTGGGTCAGGTGCCGGTGGCATCACAAAGAGGTCAGTGTTGAGCACATCTGCCTCTGCCATTTACATGGGAGGATGTGGTGGGCAAGGTAATAACAACATCAAGGGCAGTCCCTGTGCCTCTGCACGGTGTTTAGTCTCTTTCTGTGAAACAACTGTTCATAATCCCTTCATAAAAACCCCAACTGCCAACTGGGAGCAGCTTTAAACTGAAACACCTGCTCACAGTTAGGGGTAGGGGCACAGACTCCCCCCTGGTGCATACGAGGTGTTTGACTCCAGGTCGAGGTGGATGGGCCAATGAGCTCACTGGAGGAACACTGAACGGGACTCTGTGAGACTCCTACTTCCATCGCTGGATGCCCTATCCCTGTCCCTTCTTGTGCTTCTTTCTCTCCCTCCAGTGTCTCTACCGCACGCAATGGCAATGGAGCTGGGGCCCACTGAAATGCTTTTACAGATTCTTGGTCTGGGATGATTATGTTTCCCCAAAGCACGGTGAGGTTTCTGTGGATCTTACACAGTTGCCACTGCTTCAGAAAGGGACAAGCAGAAGTTTGCTGCTGCTGCTGCTGCTTGCTCAGATAGCAGGGTTTGTAAAATTCCTCTTTTACCAGCTCAGCTTTTTGAGGTATTTCTAGCGAGTGAAACCAAGGCAATTTCTTTCTGAGCAGGATTTCTTTCCACCTTTCCAAGGTTCACAGCTTTCCCCTGCTGCTCTTGGCTGGCATTAAACCTAAAATGCACAGCATTAGGAGCTACGCCAGCAACCATTTGTTTCCTTTTTAGAACAGCTCTTGATATAAAAATATTATTTATTCAGACCATTATGAAAACAGACTAGACAGACATATAGGCAAGACTTCCCATGATCAGAGGAAATATGAATATCAGAATAAGCAGGAGGAAAAAGCTGCTTTAAATGCTCCTGAGACCAGCAAAGTGTCTTCCCGAGTGCCCAGAGTACAGTTCCTCCATTTTCAGCCCTATGTGCTGCTGCCTCACCATCTTCAGGGGTCACCTCAGTCCTGGTCCCCCAGCTCCCCCGGGGAGCCACAGAGCCACAGTCATATCAAGGAGAACAGGAAGGAACCAGCTCTTTTGCCCCTCATCCCCATCATTTCCCTCTAGGTCACTAAATAACAGTACGTGTTCTGCTTAAACTCAGCCCTCTCCAAAACTCCCACCAGACAGGGTGACTTTGCACTGCCTCTTATTCAGGCTAGTGGCTAAATATCATTCTTTGGCTTTATGCCTGGTTTTTAGCTTACTTTTCCTCAGCTGTGGTGGGTTTGCTGGGGTAGAAGTGGGATGCTGACCAGGAAAGAATGAAAATTTTGGAATATGCTTGCCAAGCATATTCCAGAGACAAACTTTGGAAAATCATGTTTTGTTTTTATGTCTATACATTAAGTTAATCTCTTCAGTAAGCCAGGTTTGCTCAAGAATGTGATTTTTGAGAAAGAGTGGCAATTAAAATTCCTTATGTATTTTCCACCCTTACAGCTGAAGCCAATGCATCTTAAAAAATAAAAGCAAACCACAAACACATGTGCACAGTGTGAGGATCTGATCACCTGACTTCAATCAATTGATATTTATTTATCTGAACGCTGTTTTTCAAAAGTTTTGACTGACACAAGTGTTCCCTCTGATGTCTATTCAGGGATGCTTACCAGACATCAGACAGACAGAAGAGGGAAAATGGTTTTTGCTCCAATGGTTGCCATGTAAGTTCTCTTTTTCCTATGGAACCTTTTTAAAAGCCTCCATCAGCTATTTGAAGGAGAGTCATTAATAGAGGTGAAGAGAAAAGAAACAGACTTTCATTGCTTTTAATGCAATGGCTAGAAAAATAAGTATGAACTTTTTCTGCAGCTCTTGTGTCCTATTTATTCCTTTTATTGGTTTTTCACAGTCTTGGACTGTCTATATGCAGAATAACACTTTCAATAGGGCCCCAGTGGTCCTTGAGTTTAGTCAAGAACTTTTTTTTTTTTTTTTTTTTTTTTTTTTAGGAGCTGGCTGTTGAATCTCAGAGAGACTCAACCAACTAACCCTCTTAGGCTCCCTTGAAAATCCCACCCTCCACCAGATAAAGCATGGTGTTTTAGCTGAGTAATGAAATTAGCATTCACATGGATGTCTGATCCCATGTTTTGTTAGAAGAGACTTAAAAAGGGACTGGATAGCAGAATAATTAACTGTAGAACTTTCTCATTCTGTTAAACAACAATTGATGCCAAAAACAGAGGCAAGAAAGTGAGGTCAGAGCTGAGACAAGAATCTAAAAGACAGCTGCTGGAATATGAGCCATTTGCTTCCTGCATTTAAAATGAAAGACCTGAATGCCCCAGTGGTTCTCAGTGAGAAATGGAAGTAGAACCAAAATGGTGGGAAGTAGAGCCATGCAAAGAAACTAATTTTTTTTTTTTTTTTTAATTTTTGCACATTTTAGGAGACGTTCCTATTCTAAGAAATATATTTTAGCCTTTATGGACTGATTTGTTCAGCACAGTTTAAAGAGGGCAACTACAAGCTGAAAAAAAGTGAGATGGGAAAAAACACAGTTATGTCTAAAAATAACTATAAATATATAATAAACCCAAAGTCTCAGTTATATTCTTCAGTTTTATTTAGAGAATTACAAACATGAGTTTAAGAAAACTTGTTTGTACTTAAGAAGTAGTATAAATACGCTTATAAAATAAATATAACCTTTAATCAGTCAGGAATCCTACTGAAGACTATATGTGTGTGCATATTTACACACACACACGTGTGTGGAAGTGGGGATGATAATCAGACACAGTAATGGAGCAGTATCAGGACTTTTTTCCCTTGTCAATACACTCCGTTTCGAGAGGGAAGGTAGCAGCTCTTTAGCGGTGAGATGTTACTAATACCAGCACTTTACACATCACAGGCATTTATCACATATCCAAATAGTGAAGGAAAGTGAACTTAGAGAACTAGATACAATTATGTCTGAAACTAGGTCCCCGAAGATGTGAATAAAGACAAATAGCACCTTACTTTTCTCTTTCTCATCATGAACTCCATGCTTAAATTTTGGTTCAGTAGGGATCCAGGAGAACCATCTTCTCTTGCAACATTAGCGCCTTCTCTTCAGCATCTGGACTGCTAATAACCTAACCCAATTCTGCTTAAATCATAAGGTGTAGGGAACTGGCTTGTTGGTTTGTCTTGGTTTCTTGTTTTGGTTTTTTTTTTTTTTTTTTATTTATTTTGTTTGGTTTTGTTTTGTTTTTTTAATATGGCCTAGCAGAATAAAACAAGTTAAAGAGCTTTGGCTTAGTTGAGACCTAAGATTATCAGGCTTTAGCTGCACGCAAGCAAATTTAGCAGTGAGCAGCAACTTAGTCCAGTCTGGGTCAAGGCTGGGGAAATCATAGTTTGGGGAAGAGGAGATCCCTGTTCCACATCCTTTGAAGACTGGAGCTAAAATTAGATGGTGGCTGCTAGCTAGAGAAGGAAGACATTTTTTCCCCTCTTTTGCAATATATCCAAAAGTGACACTTTCAGGGATTTCTATGAACCTGTCATACATTTAAGAAAAAGCATAGATCTTCCCATTCACCTGTGAACTAAAAGTTGGCAACTTGGACACAGAGATTAATCTGTTCTGACTTGGAAGAATATTTAGGAAATATGTATCATATCATTGTACCCATTTATGTCAGCTTAATAAAAATACATGCACAGTTTTTAGCCATAATTAGGGACACCTACTCTGAATCTCAGGTTTCAAATTTGGTCTGAGTTTCAAGAGTAATTACTTGTCACTCTATGAAAATCAGGCTCCTTTTCCCTTTTATGTGCCTTGCATTAGAGTTCACATCTCTTCCAAAAACCTTAAGTTTTCAAAACCTATACCTAGAGAAAGAAAGCCCAAAAATTCAGTCCTTGGTGCCCCAGGCAAGTCTCTGTGGCCAAGCGTGAAAGGCAAAAGGGCAATCAGAGTTCAGACTCTGTTACCTTCGAGGGGCCAGAGCTCTGAGTCACCGTAATAGTGGCTCACATAACATATTTGAACAGTTCCTCAGACAAGAAACCTGGATGTCAGATGAGGAAAATTGTGATTCTCATGGGAAAAAAATTTGGTAAACATGTTTCACATCAGGCCCATGCCCACACAGACAAATCCAGTTTGTAGCCCTCTGTTAGTTTTCTCCTTATTTAGTAAGAAAACATATATATCAATGTAATCTTTTAATTTATCTTAAAGCTTCACTTACGGGCTCCCAAAATGACACCACTGAAGAGTAGAGACTAACCTCAATGTTTGGTGAAAAAACACAGGAAAGACAGAACCTCCCCTGAGGAACAGAGTAGGAGCAGTGAGCAATATTTCCAAACAAGTGGACAAACAAAAACATACAAAGTAGCCTCTACAAAGTCAGTGCATGTCTTCTCGTGTCTTCTGGATATTTAAGGTGAATCAAAGCCAAGCCAGAGGCTTATGCAACTAGAGGGAAACAGTCCACGTGTTTAGGTCATTTTCTTGTGGCATTTCCTGATGTAAAACTGCAAAGCACAACAGTTCTCGCTCTAAGCTCCTTCCTGCTTGTATATTGTTCCACATGCAATAGACACTGACAGCAAAGATCCAGCTGTGGGGTTTTGTTTGTTTGGTTTTTGTTTGGGTTTTGTTTGTTTTTGGTTTTTTGTTTGGTTTTTTTTGGTTTTTGTGTTTTTGTTTTTGTTTTTGTTTGTTTTGTTTTGTTTTGTTTTTTTGTTTTGTTGTTGTTGTTGTTTTTTCCTATTGCTATTTTGAGGAACAGAAAGTCTCCATTTGGGATGGGACAAGAGGAAGTTTTCTGAGGAGAGGTGTCCATGGTGAAGCAGAATTTATTTATTTATTTATTTATTTATCCTCCTCTTAATTCACTTTCTTTCTCAAAGAATCTGGGGTTTCCAGTGAGTATCCATGTTGGAAGCCACATGGCTGTTGAACATTTACCAGAATTATATAGTATGAAAGATCGTCCTAGTATGCTTTCAGAGGCTGGCAACAAAAAAATATTCATTTAAACTTATTCCTATCCAAAAGCTGAGTAACTGTTTTAGAGAACTCCTAAGAAATGTACAAGAAATATCCACATGCAAAATGATACGTGCCAGGGAAATTAAATCTCTCTACCAAAACTGTATTTATCTTACAATTCTCTTTTTTTTTTTTTTTTTTTTTAAAGAAAGGTCATTTCAATTAGCAACTGAGGGCAGAGAGTTATTGTTGGTAGGCACAGCCCCATATTGATGGTTCTTCTATACGTCAGTGCATGAGTATTAACATTGCTCAGATAATCTTGCTGGCAAGCAGAGAAACAACTATCATGTTACTTGAAAGAACTGAAGCTATATTGTACAGCAGTCATTAGTCTCCTTGAATCTGCTCATAATGGTGAATGCATCATTCTGCCTGTCTGCAACTTGTGTAACAAACAGCACAGCCAAGTCTTTTCCAGTTCTGTTATTCTGTTTTAAAAAACACTGACATTTTCTTAAACAGACATAATTTACAATTTTAAGTAACACAACAGTGCCTTGGTGTGTAAGGGCCAGCAAGCAAACAAGACTCCTTTCATAAAGATTAAAAAAAATAAAAAACACAGTCTCGTGCTCTCTGAGGTCACCATGGCTTAAAACTGGGGTGAGGGGAGGAGGAACTACGACCTTTCTGTGACACATCTTTGGTTTTGCAATATGTCTTATGCTCCCACAGCAGAAACCCGAAGTGCAAGTAGAGTTAAAAGCAGTATGTAATGCCCTCTGGGGACATCAACTGCCTGTGTCTACACCATCCTCTCCTGTGTCTACACCTACTGCACCTCTGAGCATTCATGCTATTTTGATCTCTGATTTAAATTCCAAGTTACCCGAGTTCCCCAGATTGCCAACACCACATGGGAAGCACTGGGAGCACTCACGGTACCAAAGTGTACCCGATAAACCAGCTGGTTGAACCACCTTGTCCTGCACCAGCTCCTGAAGCATCCTCCAGCCGCCAACATGTACCCCACCAGGCTGCATGGGATGCCCCTACTACTCACACTCCCAGGTGGAAATATTAAAAATACATACATATACAATTTTTAGAATGGGCTTAGCTCGGAGGCATGCTCTTCATATGCATCATCTATAGTGCAAAGCACAAGGTGGAGCTCATGAACTGGCAAGTGAAGTCCTGACATACAGTGCAGTGTTAGTAAATAATATGAATTCCCTTCTGGTGGGCACTAAACAGAAAACACTGTCCTGCTTATGGCCCTGGCACAGCTGGCCTTCTCTGCTGCTGCAGTGCTGCCTGGACAATTCAACTTGTCTGAGTCTAGCAGCTGAAGACAGATCACAAGCACATGACATTGCAGACCTCTAGGACGAAAATAATGGCGTACTTGTCAACGCTGAACTGCTGTGGCATCAGTCAGGGTGGCAGCTAAGGAGTGGATGCACTTTCCTCTCTTGCCTTTTGTAGAAGCTGCTATGAAGGGCCACAGAGGTGGCCTTTTTTCTCTGGAATTAGCTTTTTGCTCTCTGTTTTTCCATGTTTGGAGGACAACATGCTTCTCCCTGTGGGAGACTGTAATGCACACCATAAGGTAAAACTGTTTTCTGTCACGGAATGTTAGCTGAGGGCATTAGTCTTGAATCACAGCCCCTGCATTAGTATGGTCTATGGGAATCCTCTTATCCCTGACTGTCATAACAGTGGGTTCATTTCCCCCCAGAGCAGAGCACCTGGCAGCCCACTGTTCCCTCTGTTATCCTTCCATCTTTTCAAGGTGCACTCTGGATAAGGGGATCAGCATAGCACTGTGGGATAAAAGTGATGAGAGGCAGCTATGGCTTTACGTGAAGGGCTAAGTACTTTTATGAAGTCACAGATAAATAAATAATCCCATATATAAGTATCTCTGAAACAAACAAACAAACAAACACAACACAAAAACCCCACAAACAAAAGATACCCAAACAAACAAAACAAACCCCAAACCAAAAAAGTCTTCCTTTACCTGATGATTATCAACTCCGTGTTAAGTGACATGAGGTTCAAAATCCAAAATCCTTCACTAAACAGTCTGTCAGTCAATTCACCAGACCTTACAACTGCAACAGAAAGGAACAGCATCTTGTCATCTGTGGCAGCCTATGAAAAGTATGTGACTGCTACGTTAAATTAATGATGGATTGAAAACAGCAGGTGGCATGCAAAGTGCAGCACTGGTATTGCCTAATAAGTGAGCAGAACCACTCTCTGAGGGCAAATTTTCCTCTCAGACTCCCAAAGCAGCTAAAGTGAGAAATACAGCAGAAACACAGCCTGAAGGACAAGGAGATGTGCCTGAAATACTCTCCCAGGCTTCTGAGCTCTGCATTCATGGCTCAGACTCACTGCATAACAATCAACATTTTTTGAAGCGTTGGAGGGCTTTTTAACTAGTGACATTTAATGGACGTTCGGTAATGGAGAGGAAAAAAAACGTTGTGTTTACATTATAGGCTCCAAATGAGATCATGAATGTCCTAAGCAGTGTGACAAAGCCTGCTGTCAGATGCTTTATGATTGAGCAGGAAGAGGAAGCCTGATGACTCATGACCCATACCTGGACATTTCCAGAAAATTTCTCAAATGTAAGTAATTCAAACAGCTCAGATAAGGATTAGGCAAGAAAGTACATATGGGAGCTTTATCTGAAAGTAGTTCAAGCTGTGAACCTTTTCCAAAACATTTTGGTCTGAGGTGCACCCCCTGTGTACACTCAGCCTTTTGGTCATGCTTACATTTTGATGAAGGATCAAGTTTGATAATATTTTCTTCACTTACTCTTCCTTATCTTCTGGAACTTCAACCCACATCACTAAAATAACATGATTCACAGGGGAAACTGTCTGATTTTTCCATTGTATACAGGCTACAGAAAGTTTTAAATCAAATCTGAAATTAAAAAATTGGCAGAATATGAATTGAAGTAAGTATTAACTAGAAACTTCAGCACAAAGTATATCCATCTGATCAAAGCAATATTCTATATCCCGTGGAAGCTTTTGAAGAATATTTAGAAGTAAAACAAGTGGGAAAAATCTCTCTGTGCCAAATTTTGAACTGTTTCTTAAACACACATCAAGGCAAAGCCATAAAGCAGCCAATTGCCTGTATTTTCTGCCAAGAGCAGCATTCCCTCTTTCTCTCTCTCCCTCTCTTTTCCCCTCCTACTCTCTCCAAATGAACAAGATCAAGATCAAGAAAATTACATCAGGTCCCTGAAACACTTTTCAGGTTAGCAAGAATATCACATCCAAAAAAGTGCAAACACACACACCACACATACACAGCCCCCTACACAAGTTCCTTTAGATGCTTCTGTTGCTGCCACCACCAAGGAGCAACCACAGGACTTTATAGAGAGGTAGTGGCACAGAGAGGTGACGGAGAGAAGCAGAGAATTTGGTAGCCAGTGAAAAGTTACAAAGCAGAAATACGGTTACAGAGTGAGAGGAGAGAGTGGGGAGCATTTGCTCTGGATGCCAAAATTACTCCCTACAGCTGTGTGCTAATATTATGATTATTATTTTGGCAGAGGTTTTATTGTTTTCTTTCCCAAGCTAATCCTACTCCCCTCTTGTGCAGTATTGAGTTTAGGCTGGGCCAAAAAAGCAAAAGAAACAAGGCCATCAGTTTTAGATTTTCAGTGTCTCATCCAAGATATATAGCACAGGGCAGCAAGGGAAAGCAGGAGAAGGGGAGAAAAGGATGTGTTAATGGTCACAGGCTGGGTAAAGACCTTTGACTTTTCAACAGTTTTAGCTCAGAGTGAAAAGGTGGCAGGGATGAGGAGAAAAAAAAATTTAATTCCCGATTGTCTCTGCTGTAAATAATTGATGCAAATAAGTCAGTATATCTGATTAGCCTGAAGCTCTGTGAAGACATTAAAAAAGCTTTAGTACTAGAATATTATATTGGAGGAAGTTATGATCAGATGCTTCTCTCTATCAGTCTTCCTTCTTCTATCAAAATACACTATCATTTATCATTACAGACCTTTTATAGCTGTCACTAGTTTACATCAGCTCAAGCCCTCTGCATATCACATGCTGAATCAGCAGCCTTCCAAACAGAACTGTCTGTGACAGGCACCGATGACCAGTGGTGGCAAGGCAGTTTTAGTTCCTTGATAGTGTAAAAATGTTTTACATACAGTTAAACATTTTCCCTTGTGCAAAATTTTTCTTTACATAAACCTTTCCTTAGAACTCCCCCACCCCCACCCAAATAGTCCTTTATTCCTTAGAAAATAAAGCCCTGTGCTCAGTTTTTGCATTCATCCTGTATCTGAGAGTCCCTGCAATATGAGGCTTCCAAACACATTTTCTCAAAACTCCCTAGCAAAAGAAAGCATGACAAAGTATGAGCCAGTATGGGTACAAATCAGAATAGAGCCTGAATTTGTGAGTATCAGTAAAGCATGTTTCAATTTAGGTTATTAATATAAGAGGAGGTGTTTGGTCTTAAAATAACATTCCAGTATCCCCTATTTCCTCTTTCTATTGCTTTTTCTTTTTTTTCCTATTCTGACATTTATTTTCATATGTTGTTTCCCTCTGTAAGTCTGTTACTTTTATCATATATTTTTCCTTCTTCTACTTAAAAGGCCTTACAGTATTTCATGTATTTTTTCATCTTTGGTGTGCCTCTTTTATGCCAGCCTCCATTTTCTCGTGTCTGAAACAGCAACACTCATTTGTCCTCTCTAGGGTGTCTCTCCTGAAAAGCATCTTAAATCAGAAAACACTTAAGCACATGTTTAGCACATCCAGGAGTTATTTTTTACATGAAGTGCAAGGTAAGCATTTACCTGAAGTTGATCAAAGTTCAACTGCTTTGCCAAACAGGTGCAGACTTTGTGTGTATATATAGATATAGATATATATATATACATACACATATACATGCACATAAGATAAATGTTTTGTTTGAAACTGAACAGTTTTCCAGAAGGAGGACTGCTGGCTCATGAAAAATGTCTGGCAAATTATAACCTCTAAGACATATTACATTCATTACCATCACTCATCCCAGTGCCTATTAAATAAACCCCTGCACAAAACACATCCTTTCTTCATCCATGACACACAAGTAGTGTTTCTTTCCAAACTGTTCATTCCTCTGCTTCACTGGGCATCTGCAGAGGGAAGAAGCCACTGCAGTGGAATAACAGTCAGGAGAAGCAGCACATCCTGGAGCTACTCTGGTAGAGGGACACAGGCACTGTATCTAGGACGCTGTCCACCAGCTTGGATGATGCATGAAGCTCTGCAAAGCAGCTAAACTGACCTGCCTTTGCGTGGGCTCAAAAGACCTTCTCACCAGCAACCTGCAGAGGACCTGGCTTCCAAACCAGAGCTGTTTCCCGTGCAGAATTTAAGAATGTGGGCAGATGAGTTTGCCTCCGCTTGTGCTATTGGTCTTTTCCAGAAGCAGGGCTTGACCCCTAGGCTCCCTTCACCTTTTTTACTGGATAAGCCACATTTTCTGAACCTGTTCTCAGGAGCTGTTTTCACACCGCGTTGGAAACTTGAATTGTGACTTCTTCTGGCAATAGATTACCTAAAAAGCCTTTATGAAGCCTGTATCTATCTGGGGATTCTGTTCTTGAATGCATTTAGATATGCCAAGGGTACCAAATGTGTTTTGGTATTTTGCTGAACAGAGACAGTATTATTGTTATTAAGAACTACTTCCACAAGAAAGCAATTGCAAAACTGGGAGTCTTTTTGTTTTACTTCTAATATTAAAGACTCCTCTCAGATTAAGACTCTGGGTGAGGAAGCAGAAAGACAATTACTTGCAGTGTACTGGGTGAATTTGCCAGAGGAGAGAAACTGAACGTTTGATGCTTTCCCCAAGGCCAGTGTTCCACAATTATAAAAATATACTACCTCCCCCGTAACTCTGTGAATATAAAATGAAGCATCGTACCTACTATTAATTAGCTGTATTTTGTAGTTTTATGGACATTGAACATGGTGTGGTAATTTGCATATATTAGCATGTAATTTACATGCATACTGCAAGGTATTCAGTTTTATTGCCATTACCTTTTGTGGCCTGTTTCTCTAATGACTGTAATGGAATACAAAAGAGATTTCTCATTGTGTTTACCCTGTTACCTTATACATGAGTTTCAGAATAAGGTGGCATGCTGAGAAGTGGGAATTTTCATGCAAAAGGTTTTGCTTTCATGTCTGAGCCACTTCTTGACCACCCACTCTGCTGAATTTTCTAATGCTTCCTATATTTCCTTGGCCACTGTTCTTTTTTCACCCACATAAGGACACACAATGTTTTAAAAGTCAGGTACAAGCGTAGAGATTTGCTCCTTTGCCTGTACTAAAAAAAGAAAGTCAGACACAAGAATTAATGGGTTCTACTCTGTCTATCAGCACCTAAAGGCACAGAGAGAGAAAAATAATCTGCAGCTGGGGAAAGCTGAGCAGGGTCAAAGGGCAGTGCCTGCATCTGCATTCACTGAGAGGCAGAGAGGAAAAATAAAGGGTCTCTTTTTGTTGCAGCTCAGCACTATTTTAGAAAGCGCAGATACCAACTTAATTACCACAGTTCCCTTTTGCACTAGAGCACTGTAGCAGGCTATAAATCAATACTTAAGGTCACATTGCTAAAAGCACTGAAAAAGAGTCTTTTCTCTCACTATAGCATGTTGTTTGCTGCTCCTGCAGCAGTGTCATGAGAGCTTGATATCAGATAGCTAAGAGGACTAAAACAATGATTACAAAAGAAATCAGAATTTCAAAAACATAAGGTGCAAAGTGAGCAAGTCCAGTTATGGCAGATGCCATGATTGCATCAAACCTTCCGTCCTCTCCCATCTCAGAGACAGAAGAAACAGCAGCAGGTGCCCAGGAGTACAAAATACGTTTCATGCAGGGCTGAATTCTTGTTCTTGTCCTGGAGGCCAAGTTGATGGGAGAAGAGCACATCTGAAAAAATTACAGTTATTTCTGCTGAGTATATCTCTGGCAACTTTATCGTACATCTGAAATCAATTATACATGTGCATGCATGACATCTTATTTCAATAAATTGTTGGGAATAGGACTTTGGAGTTGCAAAAATAGATTTTTTTTTTTCCCATTTGCCTTCCTATTATACCTGCTGACCGAGATATTTCACAACTTTTGGAAGGGAAAATAACTCATATGAGATTTGGAAGATATGGAAAAAGCCACTTCCAGCTGAGATACACTTGGCACAGCATTTAATGGCTTAGCCAGAGGGAGGCTTCTTTATGTTTAGGTTCCCACTGGCAGTATGCAGCCAATACTAATATTAGATAGACAGAGAACTTGCATCCAGGTGCCCAGGGTGCTAGAAGAATGAGACACAGGATCTCATAAATGCCTAATTTAGATGCTAGATCACCTACACCTTTGCTGTTTACAAACTAATTTATGGAGTTTATAAAAAGTGTAATTGCAATTAGGGGGGCTGGAATTAAAGAAGTTAGAAATCTATCCAATATTAAAAAACAGTTTTCAAGAAAATGTTTATTTTTAAAACATAAACAGATTTCCATCTAAATTGAAATCTAATTTCCAGAACTTGCATTCCAAAACTGCAGAAGGGACTTTAATCCCAGATGCCGGTAAACCCACATCATAGCACACTGCTAAACAGGATTATTAATCTGGGTTTGAAGTGGCACAGATGCATTGATTTTAGAGCTACTCCTTCTAGATTCCCTGAATTTCAGCCCAAACACAGCCCCTGGAAGACTGTCAAAACCCCTGTACTAGTGGGAAAGTGTGGACACATGTCCAGGAGTTAATCACATCAGGCATGCACTGTGTAGCTCATCAATAAAAGCTTTTGTTCAGAAGAAGAGCCTAGACAATGCATTTTGGGCTCCACAAATCACGTTTTCTGATGGCAGTTTTAATGAAAAGTTTCTGAGAGGAATAGCAAAAGAGTGATGTCATTTTGAGTGGATGTGGGGATTATTTTTTACCCTTTTGCACAAGGACAAATAGCTCCAGTAACCTGTGACATGCCTGTCCTGATAGCAGAGTCTCCAGAGTACCAGAATCAGCTTCCTGAGACATTGTTTGACGAGGAACTGGCCTTGATTCCGGCATGCAGAGGGAAAAAGTTGTCCATGTGCATCTTCATATTTAGACGTAAAGACAAAGCTAATCTCTTCCTTTTGAGTCTTTGTCAGCAGGACTCATGCATGACTTGTGAACACGTACTGGCTACAGAGAAGGAAAAGATATTATTTCTCTTTTGAAAAACATTAGTGTTCTGATGATGGGCATTACTTTAGTTCCTAAACAGTTACAGAGATGGGGCTTCCTTTGAAATTACTAATGCGCTTTTGGACATATTTAGTTTGGAAAATTTTGAAAGTTTCCAGATCAACTGGATAAGTATTTGTGGTAAAATTTGACCAAGCTTCTATATTCCAGTAAAAACAACTAAAACCCCCAATATTCAAAGCTATGCCCAGAGTAAAATTACTACTTCCTTATTCATTGATGTACTGCTGATTTGAAATCATCAATTAAGGCTTCTAAGACTTCTATAACTGAATTATGTTTGATTCAACTTTTTTTGAAAGATTAAGTAGAGCTAGAGAAGAAAGGAAACCTCAGTGTCCTTTAAATCATAGGAGATTAGACAATGCTTAAATGTTTGACGTTACTTGTAACATTATTTACTGCAGTGAGAGCTATGAACCCGATAACTGTGTGTTCCAAGTGTTACTGTATTTATTTAAATTTGATTTTCTCATTCCATTCTTTAGCAGCTTCAGCCGAGGTTTAAGGAGCAGTTATGGAGGTATAAATGGGAAGGTGGCTGTGGATAAAACATTGTACCAAAACTCCAGGAAAAAACAAGTTTTAGAAGAGGGCTGCAATACCTTGAAAGTAAGGTGTAAACTTAGGGAAACTTTAGGTGGATATTTTCTACATGACATGCAAAACCTAAAATTTTTAGGTTTTAGTGACTAGTGTTGTTGCATGACACAAGTAGCATAGAAGTAAAAAAAAAATCCAGATTGGACCACAACTGTATGTTGTCTCAGATTTTCATGATTGCATACAGTGCATTTGTGCCACTCAGGAAGAGTTTTATTATGCCAAGAGGGGTGGCTCTGAGCATTAATCACAGGTTTCCTCAAGCAGTGCCACCATAAATACTGAATATGCATAAAATTCACAGCTGTAACTAGAATGAAATTTTTTGCCCTTCCACAGACTATCATATGCAGAAGTGATGTAGAGAAATCCAATAACATAAACAGAAAAAAAGCAATAAGAGCTCTTACTTATATCCAGCAGATTTTACCTGAGGGACACTTTAAGATGGTACTGTTCATCTTGAAATTCTTGAATGCTGTAGTTTTCATCCTTGATACAGGTGGATAGTCTTCAGCCATAGTGAGTGTATGCTTTCGGATTTTAAAAAGTCCTGCAATGATTTCCATATTACTTGCATACCTTTTCTAGATGCAGCCTCATAAAAGTACATTTCCTTAATATTTAGTGTGCCACGTTTAGATCTACATATGCTATCAGGTTAAAGGTCATGCAGGCAGCTGAAAATGCCCTTGATTAATAACACTGAACATGCATATACATGTGTGTGTATATATGTATATATACATATATTTCTATGTCTGGTATGTATAACACAATCTTGATTGATAAAGAAGGAAAGTGTACTGTTATTTCTAAATATCTGTCTCATTTATATTCCATGACTTGATAAACTCAGAGCACAAAATTAATAGTGTTTCTGGTTCAGATGTTACAGAAACAACTGAAATGTTTGTGGATTTTGAGGACTAGAACAAGCAACAAATATTCAAATATATTTGTATCCACTCTTGTCTGTTTTGTGGATTTTCACTGTAAGTTTGATCAGGTCATAGAAAATCTGCTCCTTAGGCAATCCATAAAGCAGGATGAAATCTTTAAGCCAAATCATAGTAATGTTATGAATTAGTTACTGCAGTTAAGGCATTGGAGTATTTTATATGGTTTTGCAATAGATTTTCTGCATGGGATGCCCATTCTACCAGTGTATAAAGGGGTTGTTAAAACAGTACCTGATAAAGACACCCAGGGAACTTGAATCCCCATAGAGTTACTGATTCGAAAAAGATAAGGAACTGTGCAGCATGTTCTTAAACACCATCTCCTGGTTCTGCAAATGGTCAAAAATGTCCACAAAAACATCAACAAATATGTTGGTCTTCAGCAAGTTGAAATTGTACCTAGCAGTAGATGTTCTCTATGTTGTTTTCATTTATGTTGGCCAGTTCATTTGGTGGTTTGTGATTTCCTTTGATTTTCTTCTGGGGGGGCTGGGAGACTCAGATGTCTGAAAAAAATGGAAGCATCTTGGTCAAAAATGCAAAATAATTATTTGAGATGTGATGCCACCACTTCTCGTGACATAAGTAGTTTGCTCCCTTTGTGGCTCAGGCTAATCAGTTGGTAGACCTCTTTGTCCAGCCTACATGTCCCACGCTCCACTCTGTTTTCTTCCCTGGGTAAAGCTGCAGGAGATGAACCCTAAGGAAAAACACCCTTGCTAAAGAGAAATGAGCCATCAGAGGCAATATTGTGTGTTAGGCTAGGAAGGTGTATAGACAGGAAGATATCTTTAATCTTTGTGGAAAAAATAATAGTTTAAGGAGAAGACACATGTCGATATATCACCACGATAACACCCAGATGCAGCCAAGCTGTGGCATCTAAGAGTTGGGAAGCCCATAGAGGTCTGGCAAACCTTAAATCAGATTAGCATTTAAAGCTACAGATTATCCTTTAACCAGGGGAGCTTGTTTGAGGCAGGCAGCAGTCAAGCAGTTTCACTGTGCAGTACAAAGCATATCCTTGGTGAAATAGATGCATCCACAGTACAAGTATACAACACTTTCACAAAGCTGTCAAGCGTGGACAGTACAGACGTAGCTGGAGGAGACATAGAAGGCAGAGAGTCCCTATCAGCACTGGAAGCTGGATGTGTTTGCCAGCTCACAGGAGGCAAGTAAGTTGTCACTGAGATTGAAAGGAAACTTAAGAAAGTAGGAAAAATTGGGTTTTTCCTTAAGGAAAGTTATTCCTTTTCTTGTGTAAACTGACAAGGCCTGTAAAAGGCAAAGCAGGATAATTTTTACTCAGTGATGCCTGCAGATATTCTGCTTTTAACAGGGGTAAGGCAACAGCCCTTTACTGACCCTCTTCTGGCATTGTTAGACACTGTACTCTTATTTGTATCATCTGGCTTCACAATATTTTGGGAATATTGATTAACTTCTTTCTGTGGAGACAAAGGGATTCTCTAGTAGAAGATTTGAATATATCCAGTAAAGTGGCAGAGGAGACTCAAACAGTAAAGCCAGAAATGAGAACATTAAGACAAATTGGAATAAGGCTTGGGAAGCAGTTAAAAAGCCTGAATGTCGAAGGCATAAGTTAGCTGCAGTTCAAATACTATGGAACTGAGGCACTTAAAATATTCATAATATGATATTCCTTAGTGTAACAAAAAAGACCAATGTCAAGCAGCTGCCCTACCAGTCCATGACAGTGTATCTAGTCCTTTATAGATGAAAGTATAAGCCAGAATATTTAATGGCACTGCCTGAGTAAAAATCTGAAGTATACACAACTCAGTAAAAAATTACTGCCATATTTAAACTTCTTTTTGCACTCTTTATATAAGCCTAAACACTCCTTAGAGTCATAAAAAAACCCCAAAATTCTACTCTTAGTTCTTTATATTATATTTTTGTTAAAGACAGAAAAATAAAAACACTGGGAAAGAAATTTTTTTTCTTCTTCTTTACAAATAATCTAAAAGACCAATATATAAAGTATCGTGTATGTTTAATATTTTACTGGTAATATACATGTTTTTTCCCTGAAAGGTCTCAGTCTCTTACTGGAAGAAACATTTTGAACATCGTGAAGCCATCTAAACATATCCTGCAATTGTAGCAAATTCAGTCAGGATTACTGCAGCAATATTCAGGCTTTTGATTCTGCTGACAAAGTTTAAATCTCTGCACCTAATATATACCTCCTGTTTCTCCAAGCCACCAGGAACACTTTCCAAGACCAAATCTCCACAGCAATCCCTTCAGCTTTTTAGTTTAAAGGAATTTTGGCCTGTGACATTGGTTACGAGAGCTGGAGAATCTGTGTTACCTGCCAAAAGTCTGGTAACACATGATGAACAGATAAGCACCTCAAAGCCCTGACTCTGTGCAAAGACTCCAGGTATGAGGAATCACAAAGACAAGTCTCTAATGACCCTGTGGCAAACGCCTGCAACAAGAGTAAGAGCTCATAATGTTTCAGAGCACATGTATGTAAATAGCTCATGTTTCTGTTCAGATTCCAGTCAGAGGAAAGGTGAGGAAGTAAGAGCTCAGTTCTGAGTAAATGCAGACGTGTTGCTGTGGCTTTTCTCATTAAAACACAAGAAGAGCAGTTTTTAGGCTTTGTAGGTTTGATTTTTTTTTTCCTTTTCCAGTTTGAATACAAAATGAAACGTTTAGTTCAAGGAGTTAAGGGTTAGAATCACAAAACTACTGCAGAGAGGGGCTTTATCTTTTACCCCACCACTCAGTGACTAAGACCATGATATATGAAAGAGATACCAGGTTACAGTTTCTTCCTCTTCTTCCTGAAACAGGATAACATTACTATCTTTTCATACTTCAGCATTTATTTGTATTCATTGACACATTTTCCTCTTCTCCTCTCTGCTCTCTGTGCACAGGTAGCTTCTTATCCTACTTTCAGCTGTTCCATTCACAGAAGAGTCTTCTTCTCCTCACTCTTTTGTGCAAATTTGCAAGGCAAATATCATAATCTGACTCTAAAGGGTATTAAATACTATTGTGATAAATCTATATATGTTTTCTGCTTACCTAGTTTCCAAAAGGGGGAAAGGAGAGATGAAGGACAAGCCCAAAAATAATGACAGAACTGGAGAAAGTTTTTGGGAATGTTCTCCTATCTTCCAGCTACAGTGTCATGCTCATTCATATCAGCAGACAAGATTCATCCACTTTATACAGCTGCTACTATTTGTGAAAGCATCCCTTCTGTTTTACTTTTTCATGTAAAGCTCTCTTCATTAGGTATTTCATCAAGGTGTCATCACAGGATTTTTGTTTATTTGTTTCAATTTGGTTTTTCCTGAATGTGTACACCATGACTTTTGTAATCACCGGGACTCCTTACAAGATTTTAATTCAGAAATGGATTTTGTACTTCATTAAAGACAAAACAAGAAATTCACCTGGAGTAGTACACACACACACACACACAAAGGAAACCAGTGAAAGTAAGCTTTCAGTTACAGCACTGTTTTCTACTGTCTGAGGTATTAGACAGTTCAGTGCTTTTTATCAGCTAACCTCTTTCTCTCACCTAAAGCTTTAAACAAATACCTGTGCTCATTACAGCTTGCAGTGGAATACAGCACCAAGTGTTTCAACACTGGCATGGATGTGAAAGGGAATAAACAAGCTATGGTAACTTAAACACTGTTGAGTGCTGCTTTTCTGTCACTGTCAGTGTATAGCAAAGAATCCCATGTTATTTTACTCTTTCTGTCCTTGTACTATGCCGGATACCTATAATTTATGACACACAGCCATTGCTTCATGAGTTGCACTTCCTTTTAAACTGATGCTGAACTCGTTAGTGGGGGAAATGTGACAGGTTGATAGTGGTTTCTTATCTGCAGGTTAAGCACTGTCAGAATAATTCATGGCCAGGCAACTGTTAGAACAGTAATGTTTTTATAATTAGAGCTGGAGTGGACCGTTCACTAAGGTTCTGAGGTACAGCAAACAAGCCCCCATTCCCATCAGTCTGAAGCTCAGTTGTCTTCTCATCTATCAGACTTCAGGGAGCAAAAATTCTGAAACTTAATCTACTCAACCTACTGAGCTTGAAAGAAATGTCCCAAGAACTGAAGCTACCATCTCTCTACAGAAATAAGAAGATTTACTTAAAAATCATGACACTTTCTTGGGGTGCAATGTTATTTTTATTTTTTGTCCTTGCTACCATAAATCATTAAGATGTGTGCTTTGAAGCTTCTGTACTATCACGGCCAGAATTTGGATTTCCAGTTCCATGAACAAAGGCTACAGTTCCTTTGAAATCCTGTGACTCAAGAGATGGAGGTTTAGACACAGATTGTGAGACTTATGACAAAAATCACAAAAGCTCATTCTAAAAAGGTCACAATTCAAATGAAGCCTTCCTAATACAAGTTTAATTGCTCTGTTGAGCTGCATTGACTTACATCAACTGAGTAATCTAGTTTGGTCTTTGATTTCAAGAGTGCACATACCCCAACATCTGTACAAGTAAATGCCTGTAAACAGGTATTTTAATATCTTCCTTGAGAATCCCAGTATACTCAAGTATTCAGTACAAGGGGATAAGAGTGTACTCCAGTTTGTGCAGTCTGCCTTATCTCTCTCTTTATATTAGGTGAGTTGCAACCCACGTAGGTAAAACCTAAAAGATCATTGTTGGAATATGCAAATATTCCAAAAGAGTATCCACAATTGAGACCAAAACCAGTAAGATCAACTGTTGTTTTTGACACCACCTCTTTGTGTCTGTTCATTTTTTGCTATACAAATTTCTTGTTTACTTTCTTTTACTGTTTTGTACATTTGCACAGAATCCATGGAAAGTTCTGGGGCCATCCCTTTGAAGAGTGACACCTACCTCTAGCTTCTGTGTCATGAAATATGGCATAAATCCTAATAAGAGCTCATCCACAGCAAGAAATCTGCTTTATATCTTTTCTTCCAACAGATTTGCTTTCCAAGTTTCTTCAAAAAATAAAAAGTTCAGTGTTTTTAAGAAAGAGAAAAAAACCACTGTAAATAAATAAATGAGCAAATGTGCATTTTTAATAATGCATGAACACTTATTTTAAGAATAATATTCATGGAAGAGCTATGATTGTTATATGCCTGAAATTCCCAAATGGCGAAATATAATTAAAGTAAGAACTGTTGAACAAATAAACCTGTTAAATACACAATATTACCAGGCAAAATGATTATGCATTTATCACTTTGCCACTTTAATTACATTGACTGCTGCTCTTCATGCATATATTAATATCTCACTAACATTATGGAGACTGAGACATAAATTGCAAAGCACTGTCTTAAAGGAAGATTTTTGTCCAGGCAGAGTGCAGTGGTAACAAGTATTACATACTTTTACAATAAGTCTTAACATTGAAACTGATTGCTGGTTTTATTTAGATAGTGTTTCTTGCAATTTTGAGAAATCTCATCTGCTTAAAATAGTAATTAATGAACTGATGGCTTGGAAAGCCCAGCTAGAGTGCATTTCAGGTGCATGGGTCAAGTGATTCAGCCTGGGATTCTGAAAGCAGCTGAAGTGTGAAGCTCACAGAAGATATTCAGTTTATCTTGAGAAAAGAAAGGGAAGGAAAAACTGTGTGTCATTTCTGTTTTTTGTGTAAATAAAGACTACTATTTTAAGATTGCAGGGATTATTTCAGGAGGTTCTACCTCATCATCGATTGGCTGGACATGGCTTTGAGTGGGTGTGTTAGCTATTCACAGCAAAAAAAGGTCAGGAAATTAATTCCCATGGGATGAACTTTTCTGAACCTGGAAATGAGCAAAGAGGCTTGAAAGTGACTTTTGACCATTTGGATGTATGATGCCAAAGCTGCCTTCAGCACACTGTAATTCTTACAACACAGCACTGCCTGTGTTTTGAGAACTAAAGCTGTTAAACACTGTTATTGGACCTCAGAAATCCCATGGAATGTGAGGTTTGGTTGAACAAAATTCAGAAGCTATTCTCACATAGCTTGTCACCTTAAGGACCTACTTATTAAACATTAATTTCAGAATAATAGTAGTTAAAACCGTCTTACAAGTATGATTAAAGCATGTTACACAAGGCTATAGGCATCTCAGAAGAAATTTTCTGGACCTTTACTCTTCCAAAATATCAAGGGCATTAGAAAATTTTGACCACAAAGTCAAGTCTGTGGATATTTATCTGAGCCCAGTTGTGGGTATTTAACCACTCAGTCACATCATATTTCCTTCTTGCTCCCTGGCTTTCCCAGACTACAGGAAAGAAAATGCCTCCAGAATAGGAGTGGGTATTCTTGCCATGGTGCCTCATGGACTAACTCGGGAGCAGAGGGAGCACAAAGGTCTTGTTCTGCATACAGAGGGGCCAATTTCTTCATTGATGCCCAGCATTTTAATGTTTTGTTGGTTTTTTTTATTCCCAAGTATTAATGGTTTTATCTATCAAACTTCTTTATGGAAGGAGAACATAGAATTTTTCCCATTTAATAAATGAAGAGCTAAGGCATATACAGGAGTCCAGAGCAGTTCTTAATTTCTTAGCTGAAAAACCTAAGATCCGATTTTTTTCAGATTCCTTCACTTGTTGTATCATACTGTACATGGAAAGCTTCAGAAAAGTTAAAATTTATCTGTACTTAACAGATGAACAGCTGCCCAGAAACATGTTTATATCCATGGATTTCCCACAATCATGCAGAAATTGTATGCTGTTAGAAAGGGTAGAAGTGCATTTTGTTGGCAAGGATTATCCTGCCTTTGCTACGAAGTCTTTCAATCTCTTCCTGTTGTCTTGCCTCGCCCATTTCACACTGTCCAAATCCTGCTATCAGAGAGGGAAAAATATTCTAATAAAATCTTTTTTTTATTAGTCAATGTTGAACTTGTTCCTCAAGGAGGTTTATTCAGTCCTATTGAATGACAGAGAAACAATATAAGAAAACTCATGGCCACATGCATAAGCAACATGAACCTGTGAAGGGACCCAAATTCAAACTGCGTTGACAACTTGAGGGTTGATTGACCACATGATCATGCAAAAAAAAAAAAAGGTAGACAAGAACATTATGTTAAAAATTAATGCATAAACTGCATCAAGAGGAACCATAATGGGACCACAATCTTTGCCTCTGTCACATTGTCTTCTACTAATTAAACAGAGTAACCAATAGCCGTGGGCAGCAGGAGGCTATTACCTTCAGTAATCTGCCCTTAGCAGCTGATGAGGACAAAGCCTGATGGTATATTTCAGAACTACTTAGTTCACAGCTTGAAGTAATGTTGCAATTCATGAACCTTACATGGTTTCCCAAATCTGAATGAAAATACAGTTCAAATGCTTCCTGCTCTTCCCTCCCGTGTCTCTCCATGTTTCTGTATCCCTAACATCCATACTGTGCATAGTCATCCATATAAATCTGAATCCAATCTCTGTCCCATCCTGCTCCATTGCTTGCTCCCTGTTCCTATAGCCTCAAAGATGCAAGGACACTTGCAGATAATAAAGTGCCTAAAGACACTTGCAGATAATAAAGTAACTAAAGAATGTTGATTTTCTACCAAACTTGTCAAAACTGCAGTTCCTTAGGCTGAACACCTGGACAAAATTGGGACAAGTCTTCATATTTGAAGTGACTACAAAGTATAGAGGTGTTTCTACATTGTCACATAAGAGTTTTTGGAGGAAGCCATTCTACTTTTGTCACTGTCATCTCCAGATTTTTTTCTTTTTTTTTTTAAATACATTTTTATTTTCTTACACTTCATATTGTCTTACTCCAGGAGTGCTCCCACCGAAAGTTGAAGAGAAAGATACTGCATAAGAAACATTACCAAAATCTAATCCTTAATGCCTGTAGTCCAGTCTTCAGAAATATCAGCATACGCAAGGCATCTTTAGTTAGCAGGTTTGCCTGCTATATGAGTTTGACAAAAATCCAGTAAAATTCTTGAATAAAGTAAAAATTTCCAGATTTGATATAGGTTACTGTAGATTTAAAAAAAAAAAAAAAAAAAAAAAAAAAAAAACAACCACCAAAATGCGCTTTTAAATTCAGACCAATTATTATCTTGTAGAACATTATGAAAACTTCCTTCATTTCTGCTAAAATACTAAAATTTTTACTTTGAAAAAAAATAATCTATCATCTCACATTTCAAGCAATGGAAAAGCCTATTTTCAGCTGATATAAGCTGCAAACATTCTCATGAACTCCCAAAAAGCTACACCGATTTACACCACTGTAGTTAAGGAGAGCCTTGTGGTTTATAGAAGTAATGATTATTAGAAAATATGGAAAGGTACTCAAAACCAAAATGTACGAGAAAATTCTCTGGCAGAAATGACACTGTCACAGGATAGCACAGGCCACTGGAATAAAAACCATGCTATCAAAACATAGCCAAAGGAACATAGTTTGAAAATAATTAGAGTATCATTATCAATGGCACGAAGAAAAAAGATAGGAGCAGCTTAACTATTACCTGTCACTGTATGCACCTAGTTCAGCACCCAGCCTAAATACTATTCAGGCAGCTGCCTGTGTATATACCCAATATTACATGTTAATATAAAAGTTAAGACTGCCAAGATAACCCTCTTTTTTTTTTTTTTTTTTCCTACTCATTCAAGTGGAAACACCAGATACTATGTTAAACTTTTTTTGCATGCTGTGTATGTGCGATGGTTGCAAAATTGAATACCGGGATGTTCGGGGTTGCTCCATGACTGACGGCTTCTCCATGCTCTACAGCATAGTTGAAAAGAGAATACACCCAGCAGGACTCAGCATATGGACAGGACTTCAAGTTCTTATTAAAAAGACTCTGACCTTTCTCAATGTTAATCTCATCCACATGTCTTCACCTCCCAGTAGCTCAGATTTCTCACTTCTAGAATGAATAAGAAGAGAGCTTGTCTACTTGAATGGAACTGAAAAGGAATTTAATATCCACCTGTCACAAGGACATCCTTGTTCCACAAATAGGGGAAAGGCACTCAAAATAATGGTCTGGATTCTAGCCCTGATTTTATGGTAAAACCATGAGGCAACAATAAGCAACTCATTTTAACATTTTCATCTCTGCTTTCCCTCACCCATCTTGTATTGGCTGTTAGACGGTTTATAGAGGGATTGTTACTTACTGTGCACTTCTATTTCTTTTCTCATGCCCAGTACAGAGAAGTCTTTTAGGGTAACATGGTTCACAGCATCTGTCCCTCTAATTTGAAGAATTTTTAATTATTTCATCTAATTGCAAAATAATTGTTTTCTTTAATGCACTGAATAGATCAGACTGTAAACCTAAAAATCCTGAAAGGAATGATAAAAGAAACATAGTGTAAAATTGAAATAGATGTCAACTTGATAGGCTACCATGGCTCAAGAGGAATTACAGTCTGTCATTCAAAAAGGCAAACACACAGAGGTTAAATACTAGAAAATATTTATTAGACAAACAGCAGTATTCAGACTTCAGATAAAGAGGCTGTTCTAAGGCATGACATAAAATGGCATCTGTTGAAATACTTCAAGCATAGAGAAATATGAGATAGCATTCTTTCTTTCTCAGGTATGGCAGTCTCTATCGTTTTCCTCAGTAGATGGATTAAAATGATGACAGATGCAGATCCACTGCCAAAGTAAATGAAGGATCACATTTAGATATGTAATTACTTGTTTCTGGGCTATTGTAAAAATACAAAACCAAAAACAAACAAAAAACCCCCCACAAAACAAAACAAAACAAAAAAAAAACAAAAAAAAAAAAAAACAAAAAAAAAAAAAAAAAAAAAAAAAGGAAGCTAAAACACAGATTCAAATACTTAGCCTGGTAATATTAACATGTTTTTTGACATTTAAACAGTTGTTAGAAATTCAAGGTAACAGTGCATTTCCATTAGTAAAGACCACAATTGTGGAGACAAGCTGACTCTTTCCCTTAGTTTTCAGTAAATACCTTTTTAACTGCTCATTTTTTAGCTGTAACAGGTGCATAAAGTTGTATTCAAGAAACACTGTCTAGTTCGTGTGAACACAGATTTTCCAGATCTGTAAAATGAAATAAGTAAGTCCTTTTGCAACGTTGAAGACTTGGCATGGAATCCTAAACCTACTGAAATGAATGAGATTTATCCCACAAGTTTCAGTATGGCTTGGATTTCACCTCTCAGTGAGAGAATAACCACTCGATACTTCATTTGGTCCAAACCATTCCCTCAAGTCAAACAGGACATAATGTATTTCTACAACACTCCTCAAAGCCACTTTTTTTGTTTCGAAGTGGTGACAGATGCCAGCCATACTGGAAGCGTTTCCAACTGACTCCAAGTGAGACATTGACTTACTGCCCCGAGAATAAACTTTCCTCTTCTGTTTGCTGAGTGCATTAGGGAATGTTTCAGACATGTTTTGCAGGACAAACCCTTTTGTTTTGTTAATAGGACTCATGTACATACTTCCAATGGGAAAACATCTGTTTTACAAATCTGTCCTCCTAGATATAGCTGGATTCAAACTACAGACTTTGGAAACACATCCAAACATTCCCAAAGTTCAGCAGTGTTTGGATCGGGGGGGTGGACTGAAGTAATTGCAGAGAAATAGTCCAGGTTTGGAATTTAGGCTTCATACATTTTCAGGGACACTTTGAGGTTTTTGTCTTAGGCCCAGCTCTGTTTCTCAGTTATAAGCACAGTTGTTTGGGTGGGCAGACTGCACCTATCCACAGGGGCATAGTACAAGTCCATCTCAGTCAAAGGAACTGCTCTCTTGAAAAACTGAGGTGAGATAAAAATAACTCCCTAATTCCCTCTCATTCATCCACCAGAGAAATTTTCAAACTTCTGCCTGAGTGCATATCTCAGTCAGACAATACAACATATCCATAACACTGAGGGTTTTGGTTTTTGGTTTTTGGGTTTTTTTTTAATAACAGAGCATGTTAGCTAGCATCAAAGGGTTGTCTGCTTTAACACACTGGAGTTTTTTTTAAACATTGGGCTCAGTTCTAATATAATAACAATTGGGTAAGTAATTATCTTAGTTTTTTCTAGAAATCTGTAGATTTGGTTCTGCTCCGTAATAACCTGTCATCTGATAAAAATAAACAACAAAGAATTCGAAGAAACCTTGAAAATTTAGACCAAAGAACCTCTGTGAACTTTTAAAGTAAGGAATAAAGTCTTCTGAAACATCTGCTGATCAATAGTCTTTATTAGGTCAGAAGTTTCAAATGTAGAATCTAGTCCTTAAAAAGAGATATATAACAGATGTTGCCCTTCCTTATCTTGTATACAATATATAAGTATGTAAGAGAGGGAAAATGGACATAAAGCTAGTAGAAAGTCTTCTGAAGTTACCTATGTATCCTGCTGGGTATAATATCCAGATTTATGCCAGTGAAGGGCCCACACTGAAAATCACAGCTTGGGGTGCCTAAATATCTTAAAAAACATACTAGGCAAATGGACTGTCCAAGCAAACCCAACAGCCTAAACCACTATTTTAAGATAACAAATAGCCATAGCAAATTACAATCTACACTCACTGAGCTCCCTGATCAATAGTCTTAAGACTTACATCTTGCTCTAAATCCTCATTAGGAAATACACTAAATACCAATAATTAAAATAAAGTAAATTATGACATCAGCTATTCAGTATCTAGATGTAACACCTAACCTGAGAGAAACTACTGGAAGGGACGTTCAAAGACGGTCGAAGGTGATGAAGCCGTAGCTATACAGACCTGTTTGCAAATAAATTTGAATTTCCTGTTCATTCCTGCTTTTGATGCTCTTTCACTTCTTTCCAATGCCACACATGCCAGTTTACAGGGGAGAGCCCAGCCTAACTCAATTTTTACCTCTACCATCAGTAAGTGGTGCTGGCAATGACCACTATTTTCTATGGATTTTCCTCCCCAAATTTAGTTGCAATTTTTATTATTTTCTGGATGTCATAAAAACACAGAATTGGTGCAAACATTCAGAAAAGCTCATGTACCATACATGGAAGTGCTGTAATTCTGTAAAACTGGGATAGAAAGGCACTTTGTACGTTGCACAGATGAACAGCAAGTACAAGAAGAACAGCTTACAGCTGAATGAATGTCACATCATTCTCTTTTTGGAGAGATATCTGTTTGTTATCAAAAGCTCCTGCCATAAAAATGCCACCATTGTAAAAGACCCCGGTATTCTCTAAACTGTGCCTGGTGCAGAACACAGTTTTCTCCAAGAAAGGTTGGAGTCAAACACCTCAGAGGCAGGCTAGAGGACTACATGGCATGTTGTTTTATGAGAACTACTTTGGTCCGACAAGGAGATTAAAGGAATTTCGGTTCCTTCCAACCTCCGCAGCGGGACTTCAGTGTGTCTCAGACTGTGGCACAATGAGGTAAGTGTGCAGAGCAGGTGGTTCACCTCACTCATCATGAGTCTAAGAGAGATGAGAAGGGAGGTAGCTCTTGAGAGATCTCTTACAGCCTGACAGCAGTTCAGTCCATTCCAGTACTTCTGGCAAAGCTCTGGTGGGATCTAAGCACTTCAAAAATTTTCTCCCTTTGCTCCCACAAAATACCACAAAATTTCTTTCTATATGAACTTTGACCCATAATCCCCAGAAAAGGGAAAAGTAATATTTTTTATTTTTAAGATTTTTTCCATAATTTATTGTGCCATGAAACCCCAAATTAATTGTTTCAAAAATTTTAAATTTTTAAGGAATTGTCAATGCTTTTGGTCTTACCCTGTTACAGTATTAAATAAACTTGAGAAACGCAACCAGCTGAAAAACCTAGCTACCACTGAGCTTTCTTGACACCTTTGATCAATTCATTACGCTTTTCATAGAATTGTGGAACCATTTATGTTGGAAGAGACCTCTAAGATCATCACATCCAACCATTAACCCAGCACTGACAAGTCTACCAGTAAACCACATACCTGAGTACCATGTCCAAGCATCTCTGAAAATTCCTCCAGGGATGGGGACTTGACCGCTACTCCAGCAGTAGAGCAGCCTACTCCAATGCTTGGCAAGTCTTTAAGCTTCCTAAAATCCAACCTAAACCTCCCCTGGCATAATTTGAGGCCATTTCCTCTTGTCCTGTCACTTGTTACCTGGGAGGAGAGACCAACCCCCCGCCCCTCCCAGCTGCACCCTCCTTTCAGGTAAAGAGCAATAAGGTCCCCCTGAGCCTCCTTTTCTCCAGGCTAAACAATCCCAGCTCCCTCATCAAACTTTTGCTTCAGGCCCCTCACCAGCTGCGTTGCCCTTCTCTGGACACACTCCAGCACCTCTGGGTCCTTCTTGCAGTGAGGGATGCAAAACTTAACCCAGGACTCAAGGTACAGCCTCACCAGTGCCCAGCAGAGGAGGACGATCTCTGCCCTGGTCCTGCTGGCCACACTCTTGTTGATACGTTTCTGTATTTTGCATCCTTTCAAGAATTTAATAAAGACTCTTTCAAGAGGTTACTCCACACAGGTATTAAAGATGACTGCAGTGCTTTTTCACTGGATATTCATTCCTCCTGCCACATCTCATCTCAGTTCGGTTTGCAGTTGGATGTCTAGGATGGGAACACAAACCATGGCCATCTCCAGGGTTCTGAAATTATTAAATTCATAATAAATGTCACAGAACCATACTACAGTTTTCCTCTATTAAAATGAAGAGGTATTTGTTTCATTAGTTTGTCCAGACTCTAGATTCTGCCCAGAGATGTAATTAAAAAATAACAATTCTGCACTGTCCATCAGGCACACATTTGACTGGAGGAATACAGATGCCCTTGGACTCTCATCTTTTCACAGCCACTGTCATGCATGTTGTGTTTTCTGTCACACCCTGCAGTTCCACAGACAAGCAAAGCCCGAACTACAGTGGGAATGCCACATTTCTTCTTCACATAAGAATATGCAGAGCCCATACAGGGAGTGTCAAAGTATCAATCCCTGCTGTGCAGCTGTGACAAACATATAGACAGCTTTCTCAACAAACTGAAATAGTAAGAAAAGCATGTTCAGCATTTACATAAATTGCAGGGCTCTGTGACCACAGAATTTTTCGAGAAGGCCTGCACTTCACAGCTGGGGTGGGCACTGAACTCTGCCACTCTATATTCTGCCAGAAAAAAATTCAGTCATGAGAGCTACAAATATTAGACGTACTGTATTGATGGGTAGGACTTTCTGCCAGTGAATTATTTAATGAGTAACATCTCATATGACAACAGTAATGAGAGGGAGGGATAATCCAGTGTGTAGGTTGCTTGAAAGGGAGCTCACACCACTGCCAAATTGTGACTGGTCAACCAGTTATTGCCAGCTACCACTGGCAACTATAGCAGTATCAGCTCAGCATGTTCCTGCTCTAAGACTGTGTAGCTCACCTTATAGCCTTTCATTAGGACTTTAATAAATCATAAATCACGTACCAGGATCCTAAAGCCTGTTTCATCCTTCTTTCAACTATTTCCTTTGTGACCTTTGACAAGATATTGCATTTTAACCCTACTGCAGATCCCCACCTACAAAAAAGGGTCAGCATACTCCTCTATTTTATTTGAAAGTTCTGGGAAGGGCCATACCCAACACAGAGCAAAGCACTCAGAAGTCACCTAATAACATCTGGACAAGTCAGGCAAGAAAAGCAGCTAAGCCCAAGGCAGCTAAACGAGGTTGATAAATGTTTTGTTGCACATTAAACTTTAATTGTTCATGAAGGCAGATGCACTATGAATAAAAAAAGAGATGATACCCTTGTAAGAATTTAAAAATTTTATATCATTTGTGAGTTAACATTAGGACAGAGAGACAGAAAAGCAGTCATGCACACATGCATGTGCAAGTTCAGGTGCATGCAAAAAGCTCATTTTTATTTGCAGGTGCAAACTTTTTCCAGTGTTAAGGCTTACAACTCAGGAAATTTTGCACATTTCACAAGGGTGGAAAAAAGTTTTGATTTCATGGTAAATATTTCATGAAACAAAGACCAGATGTTTGCCTTAGCTCCTGTTTTTACTCTGCCTTACTTTCCCAGCTGGAGTTATTAATTATACCTTTTATTCTCCTACTGCAGCTCTTAACTGCAAAAGATTAAATGGCTTGATTAGCACTGTTTAGCTTTTCCTAGGTGGTTTATTGAATGTCACATTTAACATTCTGGCACCTCACAGATGAAACTAAATTCCTACAGCCTTGAAGAAACATGACTATTTTTTTCCCAGAGTGCAAGAGAAGGGCATTTGTTACATATTTATGAACACATCACATTGGGCATTTCTATTTACTCTTTAACACACTCTCACAAACACACAGCCTATTCTAGACTGTATTTTATTTATAAATGTTGACACTTTGTTCTTTTGGAAATGCCTTTTGGAAATTTTTTCCTAAAACCGTGACTGGAAGGGTTACAGAGATTTGTGGAAACCTTGGAGTCAACTAAATATTATATGATTTTTCTAAGTCTTCTACTTTCTTGGAAGCCTATAGAAATGACTGCAGTGAAGTACACAATCCTTTAGCAGATAAAGAACACTCGATTCTTCATCCTGGTGCAGCTTATATGGCTGTACTTATGCTCATGAGACAGAATTGATAATTCATCATAAGAGATATTTGATGCTGCTCCATTAGTGACTGGTTAAGGTAGTGCCAAGATTCCTGCTTTAAAATTGTCCAAGACCTGAATTCTAAAGCTCTCTATTCAATTGAATCCTGAGCCAGCCTTCTGATGATGATCATCCCAATGTTTGCATTGGACCAGTATCTAAAGTCAGAAGGTTGGTGTGGTATTGCTGTGAAATAAAAAGCAGCCTGTGCCCTAACACACAGGCTGTGAGCTAAAGTGCTTGCAAACAGCTTTCTCTCTTCTCCCTCCTACCCTGAAAGCCTAGGACTAACATGGGTAGCTTCCTAGTTGGATGAAAGTGCTTTCAAAAAAAAAAAACAAAAAAAAAAAACCAAAAAAAACCCACTTCATTTTGATCAATTGAACCCAGGATCTTCAAAATCTTTTCAGATTCTAATGTTTTAAGGACTTTTTAGAAAATTTTATAAGGTTTATTTTTAGGTGTTTTCTACTTCCAAGAAAACACAATGATGATCGACCAGCTCCTTCCTCTGAAGAAAGAGAGAATAGACTATGTAGACTCTGTAACAGAGTACAGAATACAGTAAGAAGAATAGCAGAATACAGTAAGAAGCAAAGGCCAAACACAGATTTCTTCCTGTGCAAGGACACAGGTCCTAAGTAACCACTGAAAGCTATTCCTGTGCAGATGGAGCAGTGTGAGCTCAGTTTGGCCAGTTTTTGCAATCATATCTTTGAATTCCAAGGCATCTGATCCTAAAAACCAGATCTTTTATTTCTTCCAGTTTGCTTTCACATACACATATAAGTGTCCAGAGAGGAGGGGCTATGTCTGCATCACAGCAGAGTGCAGGGGTGAGGGCACTGCATGGAGCTTGCCAGCTGGAGGAGCTCAAACTATGAAGCTGGAATCAGCAAGGTCAAACCCTGAGTAAATTAGACAGAGACCCCCTTTCATTCTTTGCACCATATGCCAAACATCCTGAATGCTGGGCATGGGGCAATAGCAGTACACCCTGTTTATATACATATGTCAGGAACTGTGGCCATTGCTTTAAGTGCAGAAGCAATTAAGATTTAGAGAAGTTTCTAAACCTGAAATGATTTTTATTTGTCATAGATTACCCCCTTACCCCACTCCCTCTCTGTGGTCTCTCACTCTGGTTGGTTTCCCATTCCATTTACTTCCAAAGTGACCCCCCAAGCCCGAACAAACAAAACCAGATGTGAGACTAAAATGCTATTTTGTGTAACTGCAGCAGCCCTTTGTTTTTCCTCATTTGTTTAGCTCTAGTTTGTAAGAACTTTGGGGCAGAGACTCTCAATTGCTCTTTGTTTACATCTCATCTGCAAAAGAGCCTCCTCCTTCTTCGCTGGCTCTTGTACTCTACCACAATAAAGATGACCATTAATAATATGACCTTCAGATAGCTGGAACATATTCAGCAATCTAAGGCATTGACATTGGAGAAATCCTTATGAATGCCTGAGATCATATAACCCTTGCATTTGTTTTCAGGCCTATCTCCAAACTGTGGTTAAGTAGCTATCATTTCTAATATTTGCATTCCTCTTACCCCATAGTGTGTGTGGGGGATGGTACTATCATAATTATACCACATTCTTCTGGGTTCCATAACGAGCTATTATTTTGCTAATGGAATATTCAAGCAGTCTGCAGTAATTTATCAAATAGTCCCAAGTCCCATTTTCTCTGTGTGAATCTTTTTGTTCACAGGTAAATTGATGTGTGGGGGGTTATCAAGGCTTTTTTGTAATTCAAATTAACCATTCCACTCCCCTCTCAGAAAAAAAAGATTGTTAGACACAGAATGTTATTTTTTTTTTCTAATGATGTTTAGAATTAGAATTGTGCAGGCTTCCTGTGACTGGCAATTTCTGCATTTTAATTCATTCTTACAGTGTTTTTGCATTTTAACGCCTAATTTTGAAAATTTGCCTAAACTAAAGGGGAGCAAAATGCAATTCCATTTCTCCTTACAACTATTGTCTGCTCCACTGTCAGATTAAACTGCCAGCAGTGTAGAGTGCCATTGAATTGGAGATGAGAGAGGAAAAAAACACCACCCGCTCCATTTATTTTACTTTCAGTAAAATAAGCCAAAACCCATGACCTGGATGTATACATAAACCACACTGAAACATCTCCCCCCCACACACACAAACACTCTCATCTCTTCCACTGTGTATTTCGCTGTGTAAGAGGGAAGGACTGTGCACACTTGCATGTATGCAGAGTAGGAGTGACAACTGATGCCTAATAAAAGAAGATTAAGTGCAAATCATTTCTGTGAATTATAAGATTTCCTGTCCTCTCTAGAACTGTCTCTGTCATAATTCCTCACTTATCTCCTAAGTACAGTTAGGAAATAAATGGCTGGCAATATCAGTGAAGAGTTTTGGCACAGAATGACAGAATGGCTGAGGTGAGAAGGGACCTCTGGAGATTGCCTAGTCCAAACCTGTGCTTTGATCGAGATCACAGATGACACAGAACTGGAAGAAGGGGTTGATACACTTAATGGCTGTCAGCAAGAGCAGGTTCCTCAGGACATTGTCTGGTTTTGAATGTCTTCACGGATGGAGACTCCACAGCCTTTCTGGGCAAGTGTTTGATCATCCTCAGTATTAAAAAAAAACAAACAGGCTTTTTTATGTTTAAGTGGAATTTTCTTTTATTTCAATTTGTTCCAATTGCCCCTCTTCCTGTCACTACACCACTATGAACAGTTTGTTTCCTTTTCTTTAGTCCTCCCAATCAGGTATTTACACACAAAATCTCTCCGAGCCTTTCCTCCTCTGGGTTGAACAGTCTCGGCTTTCTCAGCCTCTCCTCTTATGTCAGATGCTCCGATCCCTTCCTCACCTTTGTGGCATTTTTCTGGACCCTTTGCAATGTGCCCACTTGCACTGGGGAGCCCTGATCTGGACCCAGCACTCCAGACACATCTCATCAGGGCAAAATAGAGGAAAAAGGTCACCTCACTTGACATGCTGGCAGTGCTCTTCCCAGTGCACTCCAGGATGCTATTGGCTTTCTTTACTGCAAGAGCACACTGACGGGTATCAAGAACTCCAGGGCCCTTTTTGCCAGGCTATTTTCCAATAGTTTTTTCCTCCTCAGGGGCAGGACCTGATATTTCCCTTTCTTTAACTTCATAAGGTTCCTGTCACCCCTTTCTCTAGCCTGTTTACGTCCCTGTGGATTGGAGCACAATCGTCAGGTGTGTCAGCTAGTCCTCTCATTTTTTTCGTCATCTCCAATCTTGCTGAGCATATGCTCTGTCCTATCATCCAGGTGCTTAATGAAGATGTGAAATACTAGTTGCATAATTGATTTCTGGGATGCAACCCTAGTGACTGGCCTCTACCTGAACTCTTTGTGTCACTGATCACAAACTACTGAGCCCATCAATTCAACCAATTTTTACTGTGCCTCAGAGTCCATGTCCTTCATTTTCCTCATCTCATACTTCATACTTTCTTCATTTTCTATGAAGATGCAAGGGGAAGTGGTACTGTTACAGAGAAAAAATAAATAATCATATGGAGAGATTATTGCCTTCATCTGCTTCTTTATATGTTCTGTCCCTCTTATCTTCTTAGACTCTGGTTTTCACCACAAGTATGGTAAGTGAGGTTACATCGCTTTTCTGAGGATTTGTCTCTATAAAGCACATTGCAGGGGAAGTCCTTTGGTTTTTCAAGCCACAAGGTTAATTTTCCTTTCCATTGGAATGCCATATACTGCCATGAGCTTGCATTCCACTTAGGGTGTCTGAGTAGAAGAACCTGTTTACTCCCTCCCCTAAAGAAAGAAACTTCTCCCACTCAGTTATCATGGAGTGGAAAGAGAACCAGCTAATAAACAGTTTTGAGATTCAGCCCACGAAGCATGGCAACAGAAAATCTACCAACCGTAAGGTTTTTCATCCCTGGCCCATTATTTTGGGCCAAAATTTTATCCTGTAAGCAAGTAATCCTCCCAGTGAAGGTTTACATTAAAACTGAGACATTACTAGAGGAAGAGGGAAAGGTACAGTTCGGTTTGTGACTGGCTGGTCTTTTGTAATGAAAACCATTCTTTCACAAAGAATTACTCATTTGCCCCAACAGTTTATCTTTTTGTAGCCTTAGCTCAGGTGTATGATGAGCCTGATATCATCTGAATGTGCTGATCTGTTATAGTATCTTTATTCAAAACACTGATAGCTTCTTAAGTGCTCTGCTTACTGAAATACATAAGAATCCAAATAATGAAAGGACTTGAACTTCATTGGGGAAGTTCAGGAAGGATATTGAGGTGCTGGTGAAGGGACTCGAACACAAGTCCTGTGAAGAGAAGCTGAGGGAGCTGGGGTTGTTTAGCCTGGAGGAGGCTCAGGGGAGACCTCATCACTCTCTACAACTGCCTGAAAGGAGCTTGTAGCCAGGTGGGCATCCATCTCCCAGGCAATCAGCAGTAGGACAAGAGGGCACAATTTTAAGCTCTGCCAGGGGAGGTTTAGGTTGGATATTAGGAAGAAATTTTTTAGAGAGAGAGTAATCAGACATTCAAATGGGCTGCACAGGAAAGTGGTAGATTCCTGTGTCCCTGGAGGTTTTTAAGATGAAATTGGATGTGGCACTTATTGCCATGGTCTAGTAACCATGGCAGTGCTGGATCAAGGGTTGGACTTGATGATCTCAGAGGTCTTTTCCAACCTGGTTGATTCTGCGACTCTATGATCAGTTATCACCCAACCAGTCTCTCCAGCTTTCAGTTCATGCCTTGAGAACAAACTAGTTTCCTTCTTTACCTGTTGGATGGATAAGCACTGTACACAGGGTAGTGTGAGCTCCTTCCAGCCAGGCACAGTGATGACTTCCAGTCTTCCATTCCAAGAATGCACATCAAATTCTGCCACCATCAGATGTATGCATGCCTCCTGCAAAGTCTGTCATGGGAGGGACCTTATAGATGGGGTATTTTGACAGTATAGGATGAAAACAAATGATTTGGGTATTCATTTTACCGAAATTGCACAAATGGTACTGGCAGAGACAGCTGGGAGGTGGGCAGGAATTTGCAGCTGAGCTGGAATTTCACCCAGAAGAAGTGTAGCCAACAAGGCAATATGTAATGTGGAAATTTTAACCCTGAAGCAATGTTCTGTTATAAACAAGTGAGCAAGTCTCTTGCTACTCCATGTATGCAGACATATTTTTTAATTTCCGTCTTAGAACAGATGTTGGATCTTAGTCTATTATAACACATTCCTTTTGATCTGTATCACTCCCATTTATAAATACGTCATCTGAAGTGGTGAAATGCCAGGGGACTGCTCTATTGCCACATTATTCATTGGACAGAAATACTCTGAAGCTGAGCATCACCAGCCAGATTTCTAGTTGAAGAAAGCTGTGCAATATAAACATTTGATTGGTAAATAAATAGGGCATAAATGTCTTAAAATGCTCCCTGCTGCTGATAGCAACTTAGGTTAAATGTAAGCTCTCTGTTTTTCCAGTATATTTGTGGCATTATGATTAAACCAGAATTCCTTCATTTGCTTAGCTCATCTTCTAGAGTGAAGGTTACCATCACTAAAAACCTGTCATCTCTGCTTAAGACAAAAAACTGTAAAGAGAGTTGACACATATCCTCTGGATTTTTGTTTTGTTCTTTGGAAGTGTGAGTTTTGCGATGCATTTTGCTGGAGCAGAGAGGTAAAGCAATGAAACAAAGTGAAAGGTCGATATTGTATTTTGAAACAATAGAAAAACAGAGGCATGCTTTGTGCACCAAAGTAACACTTCTATGAATACAGTATCTTGCCACTCTTTCAAAAATCTACACAAGCCATTATCTACACAATACACGAAAAATCATTTATGATTCCTGAAGATGAAGACAGAATTACAGTACATATTTTGCTGGCAAAGATCAGTTGGCTAAAGGTTTCTTGTCTTCATACCAACAAAACAGAACTGTACAAAAAATAAAAAAGTTTAGAAGATATACTATTAAAAGCATGCTTTGGCTAGCACAGCTGTGTATACTCAGGGGAGTGCTGGGGAAGCTTGAATAAGTCTTGGCAGTGCTGCAGCTTTGCCTATGTAAAAACACTGCAATTGTGAAGGCATTTGCCATCATAGCGTACTGATATAACTATTCAGACTTAGTACAGATTTGTCCTGAGAAAGAACTCAACACAAGTGCAGCTTAGAAAGGTAGGAAGATGTTAGATACATAAAGGAGACATTTGATGATTTGTGGGTGCACATAATCTACCTGAGCACTTATCAGTGATGCTCTTTGCGACATGAAAAATGATGCAAACTCGTTTTGCAGCAGGTTGATGGACAAGATATCAGAGAGCAACAACTGCCAGCACAACCAAGTAAACCTGAAATAAAGCAGACTGCCTAGGCTGAACTGAGCATCCCATTGCTAGTCCCGTGAGCCAGTCCAGTATTTATTTGTACTGTGACAAAATGGAACAAGGGCTTTGGGGAAGAGAGATAAGGGAAGATGATAACAGCATCACCAATGCAATTCTCTTTTTGATACTAATTTATGATACTGCAAAGGCCAAACAGAGCACACTATGTCTACCCTCATGATACTACTGTTTCATTTGACTAGGATCCTGCTTTTCAGCTCCTTTGATCAGTTCACATTGCCCAGAGATGGATCCTATCAATTGTGCTTTAATCCTAAGCTATAAACGGGCACATACGCGCACACAAAGGAAAAGTGGTCCACTATTAAAGACACTATCCCTTGGAAACTAAGGCTAAAGTTCTTGCTTTGCCACTGACTTCTGATCTCACAAAGGTCTTTAACTGGGTATGGGTGAACAGAGGGGGAATAAAACTTTCACCTTCTACCTGGGAAAGGAAAGGAAAAGTAAGTTTTCAACTGCTCATCCATACAGATAGGTTAAACTGTTAAAGATACACTGCCAACCTAGTGTGTAATCAATCATATTTCAATCACTGACATTTGGGGCCAGACTCAATACTCTGCATTTCTGCTATGGTTGACACAATGTCACCCTGATCTCACTTGTCTCATTCTGCCACAGAATTACTTTTTCCATAACAGCACACTTCTTTGAGGCAGATAGAGTTCTGCTTCCTAGAAGCATCTCATATATGAAGTGAAATGCATCTCACAGGAGAGCTTGATGGTCATCTACAATGTTTTCTTTTCACAAAACATTTTTCTACAACTACATGTACAAAAGAAAGTTTTCTAATAACACTTCCACTTTGCTGTTCTATGGAATTTGAAGCCTTCCTGCCTTTTTTCCCCAAAGATTTTTCTGAGTTCAGCATATTCATGCAAGAGTTACTCTTTCTATATTTCTGTGCTAGTATAAAGTGATTTCATTAGTTAATGTGGAAAAGAAGGGTGAAACTGTTTGCCCTGCTAATGTCACTGCTTAGACACATGACTTTTGAGGATCTACTTCATCTTTCTAAACCAATTAGAAGTAAAATACAGTCAGAAAGTATTTCTTTTCCGAGTACCAAAATTAATGAAGATCCTAAAAACTGAAAACATAATGCATTTTACAATAATTCAGGAACCTTCATGAGTAAGAGCCCACACACTGATACATTTGTTAATTTTTGTTCTGCCTCACTGCTCATGAGCAAACACAGTCAGCTTCCATGACTAGCAGAGGAGTCAAGAGAGGAGGCAAATCCTTTTGGCAGAGAGGCATATCACTCAATCTTTCACAGAGGCAGGATCCTGCAACACTCAGAGGCTGCTTCTGTGGCCTATTCATGCAGAAAAAAAAAGGAGTTTTCCTGTTTCTTGTGAGAGATGACGGGCCAAGATGACAATCTTCACTAAAACCCACCCAGTTTAAACTAACATTGCCCTGCCCTCATCTCTTACTGTTGCCACAATCTGGTTAATGCAAAACTCAACTGAAAACATATGATACTGAGAAGAATTTAAACATATGCATGTAAGCTCAGTAACCACAGTTCATGTGGAGGTCTTCCACAAGGTTACTGTCCCCTCAGCAATACCGTAGGACAGTGGAATTTATAGCTGGTCCAAGCACAAAAGTTCACATTGCTGTTTTACATTTAACAACCTAGTAAGCTCAGGAAAGGAAAAAACTTACAGCTTACCCTTGATCCTGACAAAGAGCTTACATGAACCCCACCACTGCAGCTGCTTCAACTGAGGAGTTTTAATTTTGCTGAAAATCCTTTCCTGCCCTCTTGCCTTCAAAATCAATATGTCATAGTGAGTTATTTCATTAAGTACTCCTCATGCTCTGTACACAGCTTGCCTTTGAGGACAACCTTTAGATATACCTGCTGCCTGCAGTGCTGCTAGTAAAAGGACACCTGGTATTTTGTAATGGGGATATGCCATGTGGGATCTTCATAAATATATATTACAATTGCTCCTGCTTCTAAGGAAAGAAAATTGTCTTTTGGTCCTTAGTGAGACATATTTGTTCCCTTCCCTCCTTCACTTCCAGGCTGACCTCTTGCATAGAGACAGGCATGGAGACAACCTTAAGTGACAATGAGACAAATTTCATTTTGTTATGAATTGTTTTTCAATTATTTTTCTCCTCTCTATTTCTCCTGGCTGACCCAGACCAGGCTGTTACTCTGACAGGGGTCCTTAACCTCCAGATAAATATGCAAATTATTATCTTTCCTTCCACTTAGGCCTGTGTCAGATACACTGTAAGTACAAAGAAATGTTGGATTTGGGTTTTATATGAGAAGATCATAGTTACTTGCTTTTGTCAACTTCGTTAATAACAAACCCAATTTGACATGATGTAATCAGTGTTCAGGTATAATATAGATCACAGAGAGCTTTATGTTCTCTGAGGCAGTCGCTGTCAAAAAAAAAAAATCAAACAACTTCTGAAAATCTCTAACACCCACTGCTTTCTACCTTACATCTCCCACATTCAAATTAGTATTAAGAAAGTTATGGACTTACTTGAAACAATGGAAAGAAAAACAGATATAAATCATCAAGTTTTACACTTCCTACAGGTAATCCATGCTGAAGTCTTTAGACTGATAATAATGATAATTCCCTTAAAATTTCACAAATAAATTATTTCTGAAATGCATGGATATATTCCAGCTTTCAGTCATTGTAAAGCTAAGTTTTGCTGATATTTTTAAACTACATAATTATACTACACAAAGAATGGCCCTGTGAAGGGATTTTCGTTTGGTTTAAACTAGTTCTTAAAAACCTGTTCAGCAGTATCATCATTAATAATGATGATATAGCAGATATCTCCAAGTACACAGATATAAGTATGTACATATGAATTCCACAATGTCCCAGATACTGTTACAGCACAACACAATTATCTAAAAAGCCGAAATTTCATAAATGCTGTCCTATGTAATTGACATAATTTTATCAACACATGACATGGAAGGTGCACTGCTTGAAATAAAATGCATGTGTTAGTAAAAAGCTGAGAGAGAGAAAATACAGGTTGCTAGAAGTCATGGTAATCTGAGGAGAGCTCTATTTACAAAAAAAAGCTCACTTTTAGCCTGCTACACCTTGGCAGCTGCTAGCTAACATAACAGTCTTATTAGAAATGTTAGTATCTTCACAGGATTTCCTTATATTTTATTTCACCCTCTGGTACATCTACAAATAAAGAAGTTTCTGAAATTTTGTAATGTGATAATTTTGGCAAGATATCATTAAAAGTTTATAACCTTGCCCTAATGTAAAGACCATTTCAAACAGCTGGGCTACAGCATGTTAAGGAATTGTTCCTCCCGAAAACTGCATGTTACCAGTATTATAGCCGTGATGTGAACCTGCACTGTCAGTCCAAAACAATGATAAGTAAAAATGCTTCAATAGTGTGTCACCAGCTTCTTTTGTTAGGCTCTGAATGTGTGCCCACTGTACAAGCTTTCTCATTCAATTACTAACATGAAGCAGAAGGTGCAATAATAGGTTAAACCACAGTGACTTATTTACTTGTAATTGTATAACACAAAATTCATAGAAGCATAGAATGTTTAGGCTGCAAAAGACCTTTAAGATCATTGAGTCCAACTGTTAACCCAGCATCATCCACCACTAAACCATATACCCGAGTGCCATAACCACACATTTTCAAAATACCTCCAGGGATGGTGACTCAATCCCTTCCCTGGGCAGCCTGTTCCAGTGCTTGACAACCATTTTGGTGAAGAAATTCTTCTTAAAATCTGACTTAAACCTCCCCTGGCACAGCTTGCGGCTGTTTCCTCTTATCCTGTTACTTGTCATTTGCGAGAAGAGACCAATCTTTAACTGACTACCACCTCCTTTCAGGTTATTGAAGAGAGCAAGTAGGTCTCCCCTGAGCCTCCTTTTCTCCAGGGTAAACAACCACAGCTCCTTCAGCCACTCCCCATCAGACTTGTGCTATAGAGCCTCCATCATTTTCCTTCTCTGAACAGGCTTCAGCCCCTCAATGTCCTTCTTGTAGTGAGGGGCCTAAAACCGAACACAGGAGTTGATATGCAGCCTCACCTGTGCCAAATACAGTACAGGGGGGGTGGTCAGTGCCCTGGTCCTGCTGGCCACACTATTTATGACACAAGCCAGGGTGCCATCGGCCCTCTTGGCCACCTGGACACACTGATGTCTCAAGTCCAGCAGCTGTTGACCAGCATCTCCAGGTCCTTTTCTGCCAGGCAGAGTTCCAGCCACTCTGCCCCATGCCTGTGGTGATGTGCGGGGTTGTTACGACCCGAGTGCAGAACCTGGCACTTGGCCTTGTGGAACCTCATACTGTTGGCCTTTGTCCACTGGTCTAGCCTGTCCAGATCCCTCTGTAGAGGAATCCCTGATTTGGGAAACCTCCCAGTGCACTGTGCTAAAGTACCCCATCGTGGATTGTGTTGGCACTGGAGTCGTTCCCCTCAGCTACTCAATTGTCTAACAAAAAAAGAGATTCATGTGACTTCTGTGGGTTTGAATAAGTTACACCCCAGTAATTAGGATTCTAGGAAGGGGTTCAGTTCTCTGTGACAGACTGTGTGCAATTGTAACCACATCACATGAAGCTACATACACAAAATTTACTTTTGCCAAAAAAATGAAACAGAAAGTAAATTTGTACTTAAGCACAAACAAGTGTTCCCTTGGTAGTGCAGCTGAATACTTGAAAGGCTGCAGACTTTTGCACTGTATCCACCAAAGTAAATCACATCACTTTGTATGTGCCCACAGGCCAATCTAGCCAAGCTGCAAATGTTGCAACCCATCCCCTCCCCATACATTGTACTTCACAGATTAGTCTCATGCCATGGCTGTTTTTATGTACATAAGACTATTTTAATTTGTAATTCTAGGTTTTATCAGGGAGATGAAACTTAACTACTCATTTGTTATTAAAGGAAATAAAGTGAATCAAAGGTTCATTGACAGAAGCAATTTGAGTAATTCAGTCCAAAAATCTGTTTCAATCATAAAATCCCAGCTTCATCAAGATACCTGCCTTTGTCCTACCCCCAAGAATATGTCTATGTCTGGGAAAAAAAAAAAAAAAGGAACACATCTATTCTCGGTGTTTCTTTTTGGCTTAAGCAGCCTCTCCTTCATGCCACCTCTAGACATAAAATACATTTGCTGTTCACTATACAAGGAATCTTGATGTCTGAATTACCATATCTATTTGTGAACAGGGTATCCCAAGTCCTTAACCACTTCGGGTGCTGCTCCATGAAACACTCCTGTATGCCCACAAGCCTCATCCATGCATGTAACACATACCTTTAATTTCATGCCACAGAAACATGATGTGAGACCAGACGGGCACTCTTTGATGCCCAAAAAAGAGAGAACAAAATGCTACGTAACTCTACAGGGAGCTCTCCCCAAACAGGTGCCCACAACCCAGTCTATGCCACCTGGATCTGTTTTTTATTGAGGAGTTTGGCCACAGTCTCAACGTTCTTCCTTGTTTTCCTTCCCTTCAATCCTTGCTTTCTCCCCCATGACCTTCTGGGGAGGCTGGCATTCCTTCTGTGAGTGATTTGTGTCAGATAACACCAGCTCTTTTCTGTAGCATGGCCAGCTGCTCAGCTGAACCAATCCAGGGCCTAGTAATTTAATGTCTCTCAGCATTTAGTCAACAGATTGTAAGAATTATTCATTAAAACCATGAAGGATTACAGTCACAGTGGTAAGGTAAAGAAAAAAGATTTAGTATCTTGTTACCAATCCCTCAGCCTTCTACTTCATATAAATACTACTGCCTGGGATTTCTTATTAACTACAGCACTCTATTTAAAATCCTTTCTTTAAGTCTGGAAAACCCATTTTAGAGAAAATTTCAATTTAAACTTGGTTACAATTTACTTGCTAGATAAATCTTGCAAACTTTTAATGGGTATATTAATTAGACATAATTAATAACTCCAGTATCAGCCATGAATTACTGTTGTCTCTTAAACTAACTATGATTTACTACACTCATCCTCAAGGGCAAAATTTTGCAAAAATTAGCAAGCAGGAGCATTATAATATTGAAAGTTTCATTTTGTTTGATTTCATGTACTTGGCCAGACAAGCCTAAGAAGCACCTGGAACCTCATGCACTTTACATCAATATTCATGTGGGTTTGAAGAAAGCAATCAATGGAAAATGGCTAAAAATGCCAAATTTTCCTCCACTTTTCCTATATTCTAGGGCAAGTTATTGGAAAGAGAACTACCTCACCTCAAATGGATCTTTTTTAAATGTAACAGTGTGCCTTGAAATACTGCAAAGTCCTACTGAAATCTTTAAAACAACAGTTTATGAAGTACACAGTCCTTGTGCACAAAACAACTGTAAAAAGCGCCGTTAAATATCCCCTTTCATTCCTAACATTTCAGCCATTTGAATAACCTTTACTCTTAGAATATCATCAAGACGCTGGAAAACAGAAAACTACACCTTTCCTAGCTTTTTTGAAAGGTTTTTCCTTTGCTGCTTCATTGAATCTCTCTTGCTATTATTCCAGTAGCTGGCAAACTAAGTGTATGCTGTGCACAGCAGAAGGACAACCCTCCAGCAAACCAGTGTATCTGTCAGGTACCTAGCAGCAATGCCAATGCCCGTGGTTCCTAGCAGTAGCCATCTCTCACTCTCTCCAAATACTACCAAATAGCTTCATGCCTCCTGTCTGCTCTTGAAATACTTAGACGTTCTCCACCATCTAGCTCAAGTTCTGTACGCGTTTCCCAAAGACTTCCATCATAAACACAGTCTAATCACAAATGCCTTCGTTATTTTCATGGCATTACACATTCTGTGCCCGGTTCTTCTTTCACTTGGTCCTGACAGAACCACTTTACTTTTGAAGTTAAGTAATTTATGGAAAGTAGTTCAGCAAACTGCAAAACAGAACATCCTCAGGGTATGAGGCAGCTCATGCTCTTCTGGAGAGTGGTACTCATTTGAAGGATGGTAAGTCACCTGTTGTTCTTCCTGCCAGCAAATTGCCCACCATACAGAGTACTCTCACTCACAGGTTCTTTAGTTCATGACATTCCATTAAACCCTATGTAATCAGATTTAGAGCTAAATATTCAGGCCCATCTGAGAGAGTTGCCACAACCTCATGCATCTTCTCAATTGTTTACACTCCTGTCTGCTTCTTCCATATGACCTAGCAGTCCCCAGTGCTCAATCAAATAAAGGTGAACACAACAAAGCATTCACTACTCCCCATCTGTACAGAAGAGATGATGAATCAAACTTCTGTCACACAACCACTCCCAAAGGGAGAAGTCACAGAGTGATCAATTAGTGCTTTGTCAAATGGCCCCCTTGTCCTCTCAGCTCCAGCTCTTCTGATTGTTTTCTGTTAAATATCTGAGACAAAGAACTGTTGACCTCATCTTTCAAACTTCAACTTTCAGCATCGATCAACAGTAAATAATGGATAAGCCCTTGATATTTCCATGCTATATCCATTTCTTTTTTTCAGCTAGTGTATCAAGCCACAAGGATGCAACTCTGTCCATGGAGACTATAGAGGTCTTTGAAGTTCCTTTAAACTGAAAGCAATCCAGAACTTTATAGAACTTTATAGACTTAAATCATTTTCCTACTGGTAGGGACACCAGACAGTTGCCAAACAGTGTCTGGGACCATTTATATCATTTTAGGCAATCCACAACACGGCTCTCAAGCTCTCAGAGAATTAATTAATTCAAGATAATATTAGTCAACTCAGAGCTGAGAAAGAAATCATCTTTGTTGAGTGTGTCATGATTTCCCAGGATACTGGGAAATCAGTGGGCAAGAAGCTGAAGCTTATTTTGGATGAGACAAGACATAAAGCAAATGCTTTCATATAAAATAATCTCGTGAACAACTGGTGTAGCTATTTAAATATTTAAGTCTGGCAATCAAATGTGAGAAGAATGGGGAGAAAGATATTTACATTTTTCTATGTTAAAACTTTTTTTGCTGTAGGTATTTTTCATATTGCACAGCTTCTTCCAGAGACAGCCAGCTGTTCCATCACTTTAAAAAGAAATACTGAGTCTTCAAAATGAAGTCCCTTCCCTGTTGAGCTCAGTAACACGAGAGAGTGGGGAATACTTCCTTGCCTTTTCTCACAGTGCAAAACTTCATATTTTTAACAAGTTCTCATATTTTAAGTAACAAAACCCAATCTCTTTGGCAGCTTTCCCTCCTGGGACGAACTTCATTTTCAGCAGGCAAATGTCCATCCAGAGAGAGTTTCTGTATTTCTTATGCTAATACTGAGCCTCTACAAGCTGACAACAAGGAGGTTTGGTTTTTTTTTTCTTTAATCTGTTACATTTTGGGGAAACATAGCCTCTTTTCATGCACCGGGGCCTCAGGCTTGCTTAGATTAGCTTACATCATGGAGGAACTTGGCCTAACAATTCCTGATGTTGGCTCATCATTGCTAAACTATAAATGGATATCTCCTGTTTGGCTGGGTGCCCAGGCAGCTTTCTTTTAAATTCTTAATCCCACTTAAACAACATGTTCTTAATAGAAACAAGTCGTGGTTTCCATACAGTATCTAAGTACCTAAATAAAGCACAGCTACCACCAATTACCTTCTCTTCAGCATGACTTGCCTAGATGCTGAGGACTAGAGGCTATCTGACAGTTCTGTTTCTGCTTTTTCTAGTGAGCTCTTCAGCTCTCTCCCTCAGACAGTCAGTAAGAAAGTCATATTCTGAATCACACATATCGGTGTAATAACCTTAGGTTGGCCTCAGCTAACCACATCAATCTCACCATTGAATACACCTTAATCCACAAAATCACAGAATCACAGAATCACAGACTATGGAAGGAATCCACAAGGATCACCAAGTCCAACTCCTATCCCTGCACAGGATCATACCCAAGAGTCACGGCATGTGCCAGAGAGTATTGTCCAAACTCTTCTTGAACTCTGGCAGGTTTGGTGCTATGACCATTTCTCTGGGGAGCCTGTTTCAGTGCCACACCACCCTCTGGGTGAACATTCTAATATCCAACCTAAACCTCCCCTGACACAACTTCAGGCCATTCCCTCAGCTCCTGTCACTGATCACCACAGAGAAGAGATCAGTGCCTGCTTCTTCTCTTCCCCTCAGGAGGAAGTTGTAGACTGCAATGAGGTCTTCCCTCAGCCTCTTCTCCTCCAGACTGAACAGACCAAGTACTCTCAGCCACTCTTCATATGGCTTCCCCTCAAGGCCCGTCACCATCTTCGTTGCCCTCTGGATGCTAAAGAGTTTAATATTGGTTTTATATTGCAATGACCAAAACTGCACACAATAGTCAAGGTGAGGCCACACCAGTGCAACTAAAAATGTTTTGTACCAGGAAAAAAGCAAGTAGTATATCAGAGAAAGTATGTAGCTAGCAAGGAAGAACACAAAAGCTCAGTTCTGTAGTGGATAATCACTAAAGTGATATACCTCAAAGAGGCTGAACAACACTTGCTAAGAGAAGCCAAACATATACCCATTAAAAAAGAAGTACAGTCCTCTTGGCACACATATACCTCCTTTCAGCTTGTTTTTTCACTGCTAAAATACATAAATACATAATACCATTTCTGAGCTATAAAAACCCCCAAACTCCTCTTATCCATATACTTTGTAGGCAATAAAATGGGGCCCCAGTTTTCCCAATCTATTTTAAGACTTCCTAAGATATTTTAGACATGGAAGGTGGGGTAAAAGAATACATGGATCAGAAACTTTATTCCTTTCCATGATACAGCTTATAGCCACATTTGTTATAATACCCTAACTATTTATTTGTACACTTAAACAGCACAGTAAGCCTTGATCACAGTTTTCACTGGTGAATTTATATGGCTACAGCTAGCAAGTACCTCTGCTGTAATTCAAGAGGGCCTGATTTGGGGCATTAATCCTCAGAAAGAATAACCCATCTTTAAACTCATGAATAAGCTTTCTTTACTTCCATGGTTAATGGATTGCATAAATACACATCCATGAGTGATTTCTTTAATCAGGGTCTTTTTTCCTTTAAGTAGAGGCCCTGAAGCATTCCCATGCAACCAGTTTGTTTCTTTTTTCCCCTCAATTGTAAATGTGCAGGCCGTCCAGGTCTTCTGGACTAGCACTGCTGGTGTCACCTGGAACACACTGCATGGACACAACAGGGAATATGGGAGGTTCACTACACTGAAGAACTGCAATAGCCCTAGGCTAGGGGTACAACCCAAACTTTTTCCATCTCCTAGTCCAAACCAATTTTCAGAAGCTGATCGCCAAACCATATCACGTTTTTAAACTATAAATATTTTTCTAAGAACTCTTCTTCCAGTTCCAACACAGTATCCACTCATTCCTTTCTTTGCTACAGTTGTTATTGCCTACTGGACATTATAAGTTGTTTTAAAGAGTGCAGTGACTTATCTATTTGTCTACAAAGAAATAATAAAGCAAAGCCTATAGAGATATGACTAGCTCTAAAGTTCGTGTCAAATTTGGGAGAGAACAGAAAGATATTTTTGCCAGAATATGGGAAAATATATATATATATATATATATATATATATATATATGAAGGCTGCAAATATTTCAGTTGAGCGGATTTTATATTGCATTCTATCTGGTTTCACTTATATGATAATTGAAGGGAAATGGTGATAGAAAATAAAGCACTTTCCCATGCTGTGTCTAAAGCTTTTTTTATGACTAAATGTCATCACGTCCCAAGAGTACCGAAAATACTGGTGAAAGTCATCTTAATTTTTAAAAACAAATATCCATGAGAACTGGTTGTAGCTGGATGTAGTTTTGAATTAGAACAGGTCTGTCACTAAAATAAGTTTTATTGTGGTGTACATAGGAGAGTTTGTATTAGGATATTCAGGAGAAATAAAGAGTAAAATATTCTCAAATCTCTTACTAAAAGATTTTTAAATCTTTTAGCTGAAACACTCCCTCTGCATGGAAGACTGGCCACATCACTTCTTACTGTCACAAGTGAAAATATCACTAGAGACATAAATATACATCCTGAGAACAAGAACCAATCTCTGCTCTCACACCAACAGCTGTATGTAAGGGAAAATAGAGCTGGCCCTTAATAGGAAAAGAAAGGATGGCAAAAAAGCATTGAGAGAAAAGCAAGCAATTAAGGAAAAACTTTTCTCACTTTTTCTCCAGCTGACAGTGCCTAATCAGGAACTTTCTCCCATTCCTACTTACTGGGCTGTGATTGAATTAAGAACCAGTCCCCATATATTAAAATACTTCATTCCCTTCCCATACAATGCACCAGCTCCTTGTCAAGAATATACAACAACATACATTTATATGTAATATACACATTTATATGTATTATATACATTTATATGTCATGTAGGTATCCAGTCCTAATCAAAGCAGGCAGCTCTAACTGCTTTGTATTTTGTATTTTACTGGGACATCCTTGTATTTTACTGGGACATTTCTATGTCCCTTTTCACTTGGACATTTAACTGGACATTTGTGTTATCAGTTCCCCCAGTCTACTTGCAAATTGGTTAGTACAAAGTTTTTGAAACAGGAATTCCTCAATAAAGTAGTAAATACTGACTTTTACACTCCCATTGGTCAGAACAAAGGTTAAGTCAGTTAAGTAATTAGGAGATTGCCATTTTATAATTCCATTTCATTAGTTTTAGAACCCAATCTTGATATTTGCAGAAAATTTTATTTTGTTAGCACACACAGACACTATTTTATAAATTTCTACTGTGCTTGGACTTCAGAGGTCTATTCCCACCAAAGAATTCTCACAAGATTCCTATTATCTCATTTTCCCTTTTTTTTGGCCTTGCACTTTGACCCTGGCATTCTCAAAAGGACACTTCACTTTTTACATTAGGCCTCAACCACAGACTGGTTTTCTAAACAATAAAATAGACTAACTTGCAGTGCATACTTGTCCAGAGTCCGAGAGACAGGCTCCACAAGCCAAATATATACAGTGGGAAAGTATAATTTAAAATGTTCCAGACTAAACATTTTAAAATCAGACAAAATAAATATTTCAAAGCACTAACCTGAAAAGTATTGCTTGCTGATTCTGGAGCTTGATGTTGTTACTGCTGTAGCTCCTTGTTAAAAGGTCATGAATTTTTAATACTTTTAGGCATTCTACAGACAACACAAGCAGTGTACATTGGCTCACAAATTATTTGCTGTCCTTCAGCATAACCTACAATATCTGGTGGTGTACCTTTGAAATTAGGAGATTCTGTAGTTAATAGAAAGCTTGCCTTTGCTACGATCGGTTATTTACTTTTTTATGTATAATATTTTGAATGAGTTCTTCTAGCTATATGAATTAAGAATACCGGGCTCAGGATAGTGGTAATAACAAGAATTATTACTATTATCATTCCATGGATAAAGCTGCTGAGTCATATGGGGATTACTCTGGTATCAGGTGATTGCAGAGAGCACAAGAAAGGCACTGCCACCTGAAGTGCACTTGGTCCATCCCCATCCAGAAAGACGGAAGGGTGTGTTGGGGTGTTCACAGCCCCAGGCCTTCAAAACAGAGAAATTAGATGAAGTAAGGACCCCTACTAGGAAAGGTTCACCCTCTACAATAAGGTACTGCTGCTTCTCCCAGGATTCCCCAAACCTCTATAGTTCTACCTTTTTGGATGAGCTCTCACCAAACTCAGAAAGCAATATAAACATTATCAGAATACCTATGGCATCTGCTATATTCATCAGACTTTCTCTCCAGAGCTTTGGGGTTTTTTTTTTTGGAAAGATGGCAGTGATGTTAGCTATTGGATTAAACTCAGTAAGGTATTCACCTCTACAGACCACTTAATAATCTAGCCTCACTTAAACTTCAGCACAAAGATCCGACTATATCCTATGCAGAAGTGTTCATGAAATCAAACATCAAAACATTTCAAGATTATCTAGGGCATGTACCCCAATTAAATTGCCTGCCTGAGCATTAAAACCAGAAGTGCAGTTAAGGAAGTATCAAAGCTGGATACATTATTCTAATCAGAAAAATGAGATTTCTACTTTAAAAATAAAAAAAAAAAGTCTTGCAGCTCAGGAGCCCAAGGAAAACTCTGATAAAAATTATATTATTGTAGATGCAATTATATTATTGTAGATGTCAATTTCAGATGATTTCATGTTCCAGCAGCAAGACTGTCATGTTCTCTGTGTCACAGAGTAAACTGAGATGTCACACAAGCTATTTCTAGAGCCTTCAGAAGGATCTGGAGTCAAACTTCTCCTCTGACCAGTGGGACCATCCATAGTCTGGCACTTCGCTTTCCAAGTTGTTTTATCCAGATTACATAGGGAGAAAACATGTTCCAAAACAATTGAATCATTAGATTATATAACAGTCTTGTCTATGAGGAACAAGTATCGTACACTACTACTATTATTACCACCACTCCCAAAATTACAGACTGAGAAAAGTATTTCTCAGTCAGTAAGACATGAAAGCTTCAGTTCTTTTCTAGCTTCAATCTGGGATTCTGTTAGTAGAGGATTTATGTGTAAAAGTACCACTTACCCTTTTAAAGCTGAATCTGATGATCCTACCCCTGTAAGATTCCAAGAGCTGAAACAAATTTGCACTTTGCATCTACTACCATGGCTGACGTTTTTCTAAGAAGGAAACACAGAGCAAGTGTTGTCTCTGAGTTAAGACTCGGGGCAGAAGAGCACACCATGAACATGAGAACACTGCATGCTGAAACTAACAATTATCTATTAGTTTCATTAGTTTTGTTAGATACTTGTGTCTTCTTTTAGAACAAACCCCTGTGTGGACACTCTTTCTAGAGTCAGAATACTGGCACAGAGGGTTAATACAACCTATACTCTCACCCCTGGGAGAAGGAAAGAAAATCCTAACACTTCTTTGTAACATTTATTTCACAGTAGCTATTTTGTAGATTCTCACTGCAGTAATTTGACCCTTTCTGAATGCAGGTGTCCACCAAAGCTGGTCTGTCACTCCCCTCCTCAAATGAACAGAGGAGAGAGAATAAGGACGGGAAGAAATCACTCATCACAGTTGCCATCATGGGTAAGACAGACTCAACTTGGGGAAATTATTCTGTAGCAATCAAAATCAGAGTAGGATAATGAGAAATAAAGCAAATCATAAAATCACCTGGCAGTTACATTCAATCTTCTCATGTTTTGTCTGCCTCTGTTTCCTCCTCTGGGAGAGGAATCCATCCCCTGCTCCAGTGGGATGTTCCTCGCACAGGAGATAATCCTTCACAAGTTTATCCAAGGTCAGTCCTTCCCACATGCTGCAGTTCTTCACAAACTACTCCAACATGGCTCCCTTTCCATAGGACACAGTCTTTCAGGAATGCTGCTCCAGTGTTGGTCTCCTACAGTCACAAGACCTACCAGGAAATCTGCTCTACTGTCGGTTCCTCTGCCCTTGGGTCCATAGGTCCTATCAGCATGGTCTTCCCATGGGATCACAGCCTCCTTTCAGGCATCTTCCTGCTCTGGGCTCCTCTGTGGATCACTGCTTCCCTGTGGACCTCCATGGGCTGCAGTGGAACAGCCTGTTTCACCACGGACTTTACCACAGGTGGCAGTGGATTCTCTGCACTGGTGCCTGGAGCACCTTCTCCCCTTTCTTCGTCCCTGAGCTTGATGTCTGCTCTCACATGTTCTCACTTCTGTCTTTCCTGGTCACAATTACTTCTGCATAGTAATTTTTTCCCCCCTTCTAAAATATGTTATAGCAGTGGTGTTCCTATCAGTGCTGATGGACCGAGGCTTGGCCAGTGGAAAGTCTGTCCTGGAGCCAGCCCTCTTTGGACAAGGTGGAATCTTCTAGCAGTTTCTCAAAGAAGTCAGCTCTGTAGTCCTCTGGCTACCAAAACCTCAAACCCAGTACTCCCACGTATGGACAAGTTCTTGCATTAGTGATCACAGGATAGTGAGATGCACTGTGATATTGAATGCTGCAGTTTACAAAAATAAGGTCTGTAGGTGCATTCAGATAAAAAATCATGTGTCATTAAACATTTGTTTTGAGATATAGTGGTAAGATAATGATAAAAATCAATCCATTATTTCAAGGGATACTTCAGTGGATACTGACACTTAGTTTTTTTAACATACTAGTATTTCTTCATACAAGTGTATATGTTACCTTTCCTCACCCATATGGAAAAATTTCTAATAAGCCTAAATACTCCTGGTATGAGCAGCACTTACTGCATTTCTTTCTCAGGTGTGAAAGGTATAGTTTAAATTATATATTGTAAATAACTGACAAGAAGAAACATGCAACATGGACTTGTCCATGGTTTTATAAGAAAATTACAAACATGTTTTTCCACTGCACTGTTGAAAGCAAATTAGCCCTACACACACCCAGTCACCTACTGAAGGACTGTAAACACATCCAGCTCTGCACTGGATTCTTAGCCTTAAGTCACAAAATTCTGAAAGGCAAAAGTATACAGCAATTGCTGCATATCTCAGGAAGGAAAATGCAATCTAGTCCACCACTTAATACAACACCACACACCTTGTCTGGTGAAGTATTTGATCTGAATTGTCCTACAAGCCAAGGACAATACATCATAGATGTATGCCATAGAAACAGCCAGCACCAAGTTACTTCCACCCACATTAAATCCACAGCCTGAACTCCTTGAGGTGTTGCTGCAGGGACATCAGTGCTGATTAAACATGACACAGGAATAAAGCAGACACACTTGAGAACACTGAATAGAGCTCCCTTGCTCATGCTGGTAGGTCTGTACAGCTGCTTTGCAATACTAAATGAATATGGGGGTCCAGATCTGCATTAAAGGAATAAAGGAAAAAAATAAAGTAGACACTGCAAGGCCACTTTACCTCCACGGTAAAGGAACTAGGTGGAGGGGGCTTAACTCGAGAGCAAATGATATTTAGTTTTAAAAGGACCCGTTTCAGCTACCAAGGCAGAAAGATGGAAACAAGACTTACATTTTGAAGAGCAATACATCTCTGTTTCTCACATAAATAAAATCATGCTGGCGCAACTATACCTGATATATTGACTTCTTGTAACTCGCTCTTCCACCTTCTTAAAATATTCACAGAGTGCTATTCTGCCTTTTGTATGTTTGCTTTTCAAAAGGTCTGGAATTTCATCCTGAGACTTTTTCTTCTTTTTCCCTACAAAAATTACATTTTAAGAATAAATTTCACAATCAATTGTTTCAAAGACAAATTATTTATTAAATTTCAAAAATGAAGGGTAATCCTCCTATACCTTTAGATTCAGTGAGATGCAAGGACATATCTGAAGGAGAAAAGGATGAATATGACCATATAATTCCAGATGAGGTAGTAAAAGTCCCTTTGCTTTAAGAAGTAACTGTGTATCTGTTTTCCACGTTCTTCTAATGAATATTTCATATGGATTTTAATGCAATGCTAGGGTAGAGTAAAATGTAGCTAGGTGTAATGGATATTGGATAGTGCATTACTGATGAAAAGCCAAGTAGACATGGTGAAAAGGGAAGAAGCAGTGCCCCTGTGGAACTTAAACAGCTCTGGGAAAATTAACAGTTCAGCAAGCTTTACTAAGTACTATGAAATTCTCTCCTATGTTGTTGCTATTGAAATACGTTTTCACATTCTCCATCAGCGGTTTCACTTTGTTGACTGAATGAGATGTTTTGCAGTCTCAAATAAAGAAGAAACCAAAACCCAGCACTTCTTGTCTATAGTTTCACTGCATTCATGAAAGATTCCAGAGCATCCATCAGAAAAGAACACAGAAACCACTGTCTTCTATACAGTATTAAAAGTATTCTCCGCATTTGCCCTGCAAATCCTTTATTAAGCTGAAGCTAAGGAAAGATAGAGCTAAAAAGTATCCACCACTGAATGGAAGATGCACAAATATAGCTGGTATTTCATGCTCCTCTATTAAGCATCAAAAGAAAGGGTGCTGTCACCATGGCTGCCTAGGTGTGCATTTGTTGATCAGAGTATTGAGGTTGAAAGGAGAGAGACTAGAAAACAATATTGCATGCAACACACCAGGTCTTTCAAGACTAAGATGTCAGTTTGATGTGGAGGATATTTCATTATTATGTCGTATTTGAAGTATGGCCAGTTTCCATCTAATTGCTAAGAATAAACTACGTTGCAATTTCAGTGAAAGCCCTCAGGCTTTTGTCATATACAAATGTGTTTGAAGTTTTTGCAGAATGAAGCTGGTATTATGTTCTATTTTGATTTTTTATTTTTAACCTCATAAATAAATAATTAAAAAAAAATTGCTGTTTCATTTTATGCTTTTACGACCCCTCAAAATCTTGCTCATTATACATGTAAGATTGCACTAGAAAACACAAGGACAACTCAAAGTCCAAACTATAGCTCATGGAGATGGAATAGACTGTTTCCCTAATCCATTTGCTACAGCTCACAGTCCAGAAGACTGTAAGGGATGAATAGTAGATTCCTTCTACAAAGCACATGGAATTGACCTCAGCCTTTCTCCTATGAATAATGGGAGCTGTTGCAGTGAGGTGGTGGCAAACGCAGCAATATAACATTTTGCAGCTCCCACTCTTGAGCAAGGCAGGAAAGAAAAAAAAAATAATTCAGCCCTCGAGACATTTGTTAATATTTTTTCCTTTTCTTTCTCATAACCCCTGCACAGTTATAGTAACGTTATGCTGATGCAGCTAACAATCCCTCAAATGAGTCGAATCATCAGCCATCTTTAGTGCATCTAAAAAAAAAAAAAAAAAAAAAAAAAAGAGGAAGAGAAACAAACAGTTGCTTTCAATAAGCTGTCAACCTAAATGATTCATTGTGCACAGCTCATGAAGACAGTTGCTGTTATGACATTGATGGAATTCATAAATACACAGATACAGCTGAGAGGTGATGGATGTAGTTAGAATATTGTCCTCCGTAATTTCCACTCCCCTTTTACATTATTCTTCATTTTTTACCTATGACAGGGAATTATTTAAAGGTACACTCCTTTTATAATCAGGAGTGGGAGCATATTCTGCTGTAGAGATCTCATAGGGAGTTCCAAGCATGTTTTGACTAGGATGAGATATGGGGTTTTTTTTCCCCCAAACACTCTCTGTCTGGTGAGTTCCTCCTCTTCTAGACATTTTCCTGTTCATCACCTGTACAGATAACAGTGTATGAGATGGAAAATGATGAGAGAACATATTCCTCTGCATGAGATTGTCTGTGCTGTCCTTTCTCTAGGCTATGAAAAATGAAGACCAGATTTTTAGTTCTAGACAGAATTCCGACAGAAAAAGGAGAAACCTGTAGCAGGTGTATAGAGTGTACCATAGTATTTCTTCCCTCTGGTTTCTCATTCCTATCTATAGCAAAAAGCAGCTCTGTCTTGCTCAGGCTAATCGGGGTAATACAGGCCTGAACTTAAAACTGAGGTTCACACATACATGAGTATGAGAACCACAGTACTCTAGCTATAACTGAGCTCAGCTAAACTGATTCTGAATAATACAATAATGCTGTAATAATACAACAGTTTGATCCAGGACTAGTGTGCGTCCATAATCTCACAGCTTTAATATTTCAGTGCACTAAATGTTAAAATGTTCAAGGTACCTCCTTGAAAAGCAAGCCGCCTGCATAAAAATACTTCACTATACCAAGTATTGGAGGAAACATCAAGATTACAGAAGTTCTGGATATTTTTGAAAATGCTTTTATATACTTTGAGGGGTTTATAATTTTTCTTATCTAGTCCTGCGTTGCTCAGTTTTGTTCACTATCCCCTTGCAATCTTCAAAACCTATCATTGATATTTAGGGGATGAAGGGTATAATCTTTAGATTTCCAGCTGGAGTGGTAAGATAAATTGCTATCAATATTAACTGAACATTGTCAGAAACTCCAATTTCTCAGAAAATTTATTGGTCTTATATTCAGGTGACAGCCACAAACATCACTGTTATTTTTCTGGCTACTCAAACACGCTGTGGCCAACTTCACACAGCCAACATTTAGTAGCTAACTCTGGTGTTTCCCCAAACTCCAGCCTTTGTTTGATGTATAGGGTAACAAAAAAAAAATCAAACAATTGTGCTACATAAGAAATCATGTGACTCTGAAATAGTTTTAGAATCCCTTTTTTGTCACATGCCCATTGTTGCACATTAAGTACCTACTCCTATCATCAGGCTAACTTACCATCAGTTTCAAGAACCATCCAGGTTACCCCTCCCTTTGCAGAGTATAATAAAGGCATAGTGAAATGAGCAAAGGACACAAATACAACTAAAAAAGCTACTTGTATATTTTAAAAAAAATTACAAAGATAGCATCTTTGATAATGAATCTTCATCATTTTCTGTTGAGGAAACAAAATAAAAAAAATTATCTGCTAACTTTCTGATTTTCAGTGCTTCACAGGATAAAAATAAAACAAAGCCCAACTTAAAAAAACTCCAAAAACATTCTATTTATTTACAAACTTTTAACAAGTTTCCTTCAAAAAAATTATTGATTCTTTGAAGAAATATTAAATCATCTAGCCAAGCAAGAAAATAATTTCTACAGAAAAAGTGCAACCAAAAAGTTTCTGACAACTACAACAAAATTACAGCAGTATCTTCATAATAATATGTTTTAAAAAATGGGAGAAGATATGTTTGAATATGCTATTGTAATTTGGTTTTAACATTCAAGCTCAAGGATAAAAAAGAACAAAAAATTTCATATACAGATATATACTGCAAGCTAAACAAGCAGTGGTATCTAACATAGTTGAGATGGTTAGTAAGAGCAGCATGAGAAAACTACACCATAGGGTAGAAACTAATGATTGACAAACACTAAGCACCAAAAGGACTGTGTGTAAAAGGGGAAAAAACAGAACTTGTTGACAAGTGAAGAGCAGTGAGAGGAGATGAGCTGAACATATTTCTTTTTAATGAGGTGTTAAGTAGATCATCTCTAGAGGTTGGATAATGACTGTGCTGATGAGTTGGCCAGGGGTGTGAAAAAAGCTGAATAACATGACATTTGGGAAACTCAGGAGAGCAGTGAAACATGAGATGAGATAGCTTCTGAAAAAAAAAAAAAAAAGTGAAGTACTTCTGCCACTCAGATATCTTCTAGTAATGCTAGGGCTGCAAGGACTCAACATCTCATTAAGGTAACACATTTCTTAAAAAGCGAGCACAATTTTAAGGAAAAAATCCTTTCTTATACCAACTTGCTCACTTGCAGAGAAAACTTCTGAAGGTGCAAGTGTTCTGTTACTCTTCCTGTCTGCATGCCTTGGTTAAGCAGTTAAGCAGTGCAGCTGAATGTAGCTACCAAGCTAAATGATACTGAAGTGAATGCAGAAGTGCACTGGACAGTTCTCTTAAGGAAAGAGATATTCATCTGAAAGAGTCCTGGAACAAGGTCAAATGTTCTAAATGCTCCACCAAAATAGATCACAATAGAAAAGCAATAAACACAAAGTAAGATTATGAATTTTCTACCTTCTGACCTTTACCAAAATCATTTCCTGCACACAGTGGGGGACAGGACATTCAGTTAAGTCAGTCTTCACATCATAGAGCACAACTCAGCCACAAAATGAGAGGATGCACCTCAGTGGTTCATCTCTTGGATGTCTAAGACTGTCACATACCTGTAGTAACACTGGGCATCTATCTCTTAGTTTTTCCTACACATTACCCATTCTACTGTATGTCTGTAACTGTAGTGTCCCTCTGGAAAATGGGGGGAAAGCTCTACCATCCAGGCAGTATCCCACGAGAGCACCATATCAATGGAACATGGGAAGAAGAACAAGAAGAACAGGCAGGATTTGATCCACTGTGTATCAGAATTAAAAAAAGAATTAAAAAAACAAACAAACAAACAAACCAAAAACCAACCAACCAACCAACCAAACAAAAACATTGTGGGAACATTTTCATGAGAAAAATGGCAAGCAGGAGCACTGTCAGTTAGTACCAGAAGAAAAAAAATTAAATGTCTAAAATAACTAGCAGTTGTTTGAAGGAACCTGACAGTGACAAAGGCAGAGGAAGTTTGTGGTAGGCGTTCAAGGATGGCAAGGAACAGGATATGTTCATATGCAGAGATGCTAAATATAAACTCCAAGGTGCAGCAGAGGTGAAAAACACCTCATCAACAATATGTGTAGAAGGTCAGGATGCAGTATAAAAGCAGAGAAAAAGACATAGGCCCCTATTTACATGAAAGATAGCAGGAAGAGATTTTATACCATTTCCTATGGTGTTGTTGGGTCAGTATGTAAAACTACATAAAAGCTACTCTTTCAAAGTGAAGTTTTCTGTGTACCAGAATTACAGACAACAAAAAATGAAGAACTGGTGATCCAATACAAAAGTATTAATCCTTGCAAATAGTATTTTACAGAATAAATATGCTATTAAAGTTAGTGCAATACTATCCTACTCTGGCTGCTCGTCAGAAGAGATGAATGGAAATATAATAGGGTTTTTGACTTGTGATTTTTTTCTTGAGATGGAAGTGAAGATGGCTTTGAGTTCTGAGAATGTTGTTAAACACTGCAACAAAATCTGAAGAAAGGGCTGTATAAATGCATAAGGTAAAATTTTTGTTAAAAGAGTGTTTGAGATGCTGCTGGCATGGCAACCCACATCATACAAAACTTAGGACTGAATAAGAACTTCCAATTACAAATTTTAAAGTTTCATGGCCTGTGAGTTATATAATTTAAAAAAAAAAAAAAAGGCATCAGATATGAATTTTTCTGCCACTAAAAGAAATGCTTATTAAACAATTACACATAAGTTGTTACACAATGGCTAGGCATTGAAATCCATTAAGTGATATAAAACTACTAAAGAGGGTTCTGACCATATGGTTTAGTTCTTTGTCTTCTTTCACAAATGACCAGCTGATAGTCAAAAACTCTCTTCATCGGCCTCTCAATACAGATACTTCCATTCATTACCTGGTGCAGTGCGGTTTTAATTCATCGAGCTGCAGGATATTTAATTCAGCAGATCATCAATTTCTGACCATAGTTCTTTTCAAGTCAGTTTCCTGAATGTTATTTTTCAGGTAAGAATCCAATGGTCCTGTTTCAAGTGATTGTGACAGTGAAATCCATACAGAAAGCTCAAACATAGCCAGTCTACCCTTAAATGCTTGTTTATCTTGAGGATCACAGCCACATTTAATCAATTGGCATTGATTTAAAATGCAAGGTAATCTCAAAGGAGAGAAGTAGGGTAGATGGGCAAGTATAGATTGGGTGGGAATGACAACACAGTTCAGATCTAGTTTTACAGACGTTCTGTGTAGAAGAAAGGCACGGTGATCTGGGGAATTACCAGGAAGAGAAGACCAATTTTTGTTGTTATTTCTCCTGTAACACCAATCTTGGCAGCTACAAACTATTAAAACCTAATAAAGGTGATTTTCTTGCTCTGTGTTGTGGCACAGGTCTTTCCATATCAGCTAGAGCTCTAGTCCAGACACACTCACTGTGGCTCCAGTGGTACACAAAAGAATCAACAAATTCAAAAACCAGGAACAGCAGAGGAAGAAGACAGAGATGATAAAGAAAAGAAAGAAAACTAAACACAAACCCAACAAAGAAAAAAACCAAAACCAAATCAAACCAAACAAACAAACAAAAAAAGAGTTTTCAATTTCCATTTCAAATACAATTACTGAATGTTTCCTCAGAAAACATGTCTTTATAGGCCACCTTAAAAATATATAGATTTTATTTTATTGTTATGCTATGCAATCACCAGAACATTCTGTAGCCAGAGGAGATTGCAGCACGAAGCAGATAATGAGGTGTAGTAGTTTAGTAATAGTCAATAGTTTTAGGGGTATTTTTTTTCTACTGCTCTAAATCGGGAAGCAGAGACCAGCAGATGGGCCACCGTGATGAAAGCCAAGTAGAAAAATTGAGCTTGCCATTGTTTGTAAAACTGTTATGCATATATCTGACAGCAACTAACTTAGATCAAAGCAGAGTACAGAGGAGATGAGAAAGCAACAGCCACAAAAGCAGGAAAAGAAGATATGAAAAGAGCTACAAGCTAACTAGCACAGGGACATAAAATTGATGTAGACCAAAGTCACAAGACAGTGGAACCCAGCAGTATCAAAGACATTGTTTGTTTCAGAACTACAGAAGAAATGGATACATTAAGGTGTGTCAAGAAAGAAGCAGATGTAATAAAGATGTAACATTGAGAGCCTCTTGCACAATTAAAGTTGCAAACACCCAACAGGGGAGATAAGACACTTTCTGCGTTTTCACTTACATAAAAATTATTTATCCTTAAGAGATAGGTTTTGACGCAATATAAAAGCAGTCCTTCCATTATGTATGGGGAGCAGAAGTGGAACTGGGATATCCTTTTTCTTGCCATCAGTTATGGCATTAAACTTCAGAAACTGATGATCCTTGACCAGTTTTGTTTTCCCCACTCCAGGCTGCTCTCAACCAAGTGATGCAGATAGAGCAACTGGATTATTTGTATGCCATTCATACTCACTCCAGGCCAGACAACCCTATAGAGACCCTAGAGAAATGGTAATTGCAAAAACCTTCTCTTGGATATTCCTCAGCATTGATCCCTCCATTGGTGGGAGAGTCAGGTTAGCCACGGGGCTGTCCCCAGACCACCAAACTCAGGTCTAGACAAAACACTGTAGATATGACACCTCCATAGCCCTCTGGCAGGGAACTCTTAAGGAATTCTCCTATTTTCCAAGCAGTAAGCAAGTCCAGCCAGGGCAATCACAGTTTTAATTTTCTAAACAAAATGTTTAGTCAGGTGAAACATAGAATGCATAAGGCTACGTGTCAATGGAAAAAATCATCAAAAAGGTAAGAGCCCTTTCTTCTGACAGTAAACTACAAGCTTTAACAGATGAACTGGGGGGAAAGGGGGGGAGGGGGAGAAAAAAATGGGAGCAATATATTGTAATTCTCTCTCTTCCTTTATTTTCTTCAAACTACAAATTTTCTAACCTTCTTTTACTTCATCTCCTGCTTGAATTTACAGAAACTTCTAGCAACTCTTCCCAGTGTAAGAACCACATAGTGTCACACACCTATCCCAACACATCAGAAACAGCATCAGCTGCCTGTCTGGCTTTGTCTGCAGCTGAAACAGCAATAAGGGGCCAACAGAAGAGCAAATAATGTGGATGGGAAATGGCTCTCTGCTAAAATCTGTAGTACCATGGCACAAGAAGTTCAAACAGAGGATGTCAGGGCCAAGGTCTGCTTCTTCACTGTGACCTGTCCTTCCTAGGGGAAAATTTGTAGTGGGTGGATGTGTGCATGGGCAACTATTAGAAAAAGGTACTTTAAATTGTTTCCCTTCTGTCAGATTAATTGCAATGGGCTTTTATTTAGGGTCAACTTAATCCCACAAAGCATAAAAATAAATGTGTATTCAGCATCTCCAACTATTCTTGAGTCCTGCTCAGCCTGCTGCGAGACTACAGTTTCAATCATGGGACATGTTTCTCTTCAATGGATAAATTTTCCATTCAATAGAAACAAAATTTTCCATTACAGCATATAGCCAATCTGCTGAGAACCTGGCCTTTGTTGATGTTGGCTTCAGTGAATAAAGGGACATCGATCCCAACCTCACCAGTTCTTTCAAGACTCCAGTTTTACAGTGGCTTCGAGGAGACATTTGCTAGTAAGCCTGAAGTTGAAAAATAAATAGGAATCCATGTTCTTGCAGTGAAAAGGAGGTATAAAATGAGAATGGTAAGACTTTTTAAAAGAAACTTACACTGAAATTCTTCCCTCTGCATCATAATGGGGAAAAAACAATAAAAAAGGAAAACAACAAACACAAAAAAACCCCAAAACAACAACAAAAAAAAAAAAAAACCAAAAAAACAAAAAAAAAAAAAAAAAAAAAAGCTGGAGGCTCCCCTCCTCTATGTGAATGTGAAATATGCAATAACATTTCTCATTAATTCCGATGTTGAGCATGAAATGCCTCCTGCACATTGAAAGAATGCATAAGTATACTCAAAAAGATTTTTGAAAACTATTATCAAATAAATTCTTTTAATAGTTGAACTATAAACTCTGAACTCTTTCTTGATGCTTGTATAAAAAGTATGCTAGACACAAAGGCTATGGCCCAACTGCACAAGACCTTAAATACCACAAGACATTCAAAACTAATGTAAAGAGAAGGCAAGGACAGAAGGAACTGATGGAACAAACAATACACTTTATTCCCCTGTCTATGCTCAGTGGGAAGCAAGAAGAGAGTTACAGTCCTTTGGAATATGAAACACTCTTCACATATTGAATCTTTAATCTGGTTCACTTCAGTTATGTTTCATCAAGCATTATAAAGCCTATATTAACTGAATTGGTGTGAAAAATTGCTTCGGACATCCAGAAAGAAAAATAAAAGTGTGTTTTCAGGTTTTCCTTCTTTGTACAGAGAATAAAATACCTCAAAATATATTTTGCTTTGTTTTTTCTCTTCCTGTTTGATCCCAAATATGAAAAAAAAAAAAAAGTATTTATTTCATACTAAGTTTGAATGTCAGAAAATGCTATTCTAAGTATGTGACAATTCATATTCTGTCTGAGCAGGCTTGCTTATTCCTGAAGAATATCTCTAAACACAAAACAGAAGAGAGAGGCTAGGAATAAAACAACAGGAAGAATGCACCACAATCAGCAGTAGAGAGAAGAGACTGAAAATGCAATATAGTGAGCCAATCACCATCACAGATTTAAAATGAAATAAAGCTGTCTTATCTGCCATTCTGCCATCACTTCTCATTAAAAAAAAAAAAAAAAAAAAAATTCAGATACTTTCTATTTTATTTGTACATACAGTAGAAACACGAATTCCAGACAAATGAGAAAATGTCTGTGTTCCAAGAGACAAGTGAAAGCCTGGACACCTGAAAGCTGGCATATTATGTTCCCACACCTGAAAGCTAAGTGAAAAATCCCCTTTTACATCACAGCCAACCCCCGTCTGCTGAAAGGACTCTAAATAGTAAGAAGCCCATCACGAAAAACACACCTGTTGAGATTCTTTTAAGTTCCTTCTTGAAATTTAGACATGGGTATGAGTATGGTAAATATATCATCAAAATATAAACAAGTGGTACAATAGGACACCCTTTTTAATAACTCTTCAGATTAGCTACATTTTATGCTAAATATACACACACAGAGACACACACATATTGAATAAAGACTGCACTTAATAATTAAACAAAGAAACCATTTTGAAGGGCAAATATGCTGTACATCAAGGTCATGCATTTTAATAACTAGATAGTTCACAAATCCCAGATAATAAGCATCCAATTAAAGCAACTTAGTGACTGTGCTGAAGTAGCTACTACTATCAGCTGGTATTTCATCTTTAGCAGTAGTGTGTATTTCAATAGCGGGGACATTTTTTTGTACAGAATCAAAATTAATTTTTGAACTAATTCAGTGACATAATTTAGAAATACTTCATGCTTCCAGAATTCCAGCTTTTTGTTCATGTTATAGACACATTACTTGGATCAACTGAACATTCTCCTTATAATGAATAATCTCATTTCTGCTTCTTCTCGTGTGTCACCACAAATCAAGGATGTGAAACAGAAGTTGCATTTACAAAAAAATATTTCTAAGAGGATTTCACTGCATAAATAGACTACAGTAACAAAATTCAGGAACTGGCATTTTGATATGCAAGGATCTTATCAAATATGTAGGACTGATTAAGAAGATTTACTTAGAATTATTCAGAATTACAGGCTACTTAGTGAAATGACAGCTGGATTGTTTTTATTTAGTACGATCTTGTACTGTATTCATTCGAACTAATGTTGAATAGTTTTAGAAAAAAAAACAGTGGTAATTGCCAGTCTCAGCATTTTATATCTCATCCTAATTTAGAACAAATAATCAACTGCAAACTTAAAAATGATCCTATGTAATGCTTTCAGAGAGCTCTTTGAAATCAGTTCAGAGTTACCCTAGAAAAAATAAGAGAAGACACTAGTGTTTCCCAGTATTTGACTGTTCTGCTTCTAGATCTAGATTTAATGCAGAAAGATTGGAGAAAACAAACAAATAAACCAACCCCAAAATGCCCAATCTTTTGTTGGTCACTCTATGTTCTTACGCATTTGAACTCATAAAATCATTTAAGCTTGCTTTGAGTTTGCATTTTCTTGCTGCAAAGCTGATCAAGTTACCCTTACAAACCAAACCTTATGTAAAGCTCACCTTGAATTCTACTGAGGTTTAACACAAAGAGAAAATTAAGACCAGAACCTTAAAGCAAGGTTGCAATATATTTGTGTGTACGTTATACATATATTTATACATAAAATAACTCATGTCCCTTTGGACTAACACAAAGGTTTACAAGACTGGCCGTCAGGGCAGACAGAAAGTGATACATTTGCATAAACACTTTCAGCCTATTAACTTCCTGCAGTTTTGCACTTCCCTCTATTGATGATGAAGCTATGGAAAGACATAGTGCATGCTGGATAAAGCAAACTTTCAGCATTCACACTCCATTAATTAATTCATCACCTAAAAGCTAAGCATTGATTTTTTAATGGCTCTACAAATCTGTTTAAGCTACTGTGATGTAATTAAGAGGACGTGTGTTTACTGTAAATTATCTAACAAGTACAAGGGCTGTGCATTTAGCAATAACAAAAATTTTAGCTCAGACAACAGGGAAATTGACTGTTTGAAAATGTTTTTCCACTAATTGTATACAACCATGATTATTGTTGAGATAGATTTTTAAAACTTTCTAAAGCAGTAAAAATAGAAAGATCTGATATTCCTTTGAAAGGAACCAAATCTCTTCCACTGAAAGAAACAACAGATCTTGTCCAAATTCGGTGGTGGAGAGTAAACTGCTTAACATAGGTGTCCACAGGGATGACAAAATAGAAATCTCAAGCCAAGCCTTACAGGAAAATGACTGTAGTGCATTTATTCCTTATAGTACATTCTATTCAAAATACTAGCAAAAATAGTAGAGAAGTCAGAATTCCTTCAGATGGCATCTGATTATCCACTAAAATCCTACTCAAAAGCCAAACTAACACATGCAACTGATATTATATTCTTCATCTAGAAGTATGAAGACTTATGGTTAAATGCATAATGATGTACAACATATGTCTTCTATGAGTGTGAGAAAAGCTGCAATTAAGTCAACCCTTGAAATGCAGAGTATGTAAATAATAATAGAGATAAACAGTAGACACAGGTTTTTTGCAAATAGAAGTAGATTTCTTACCTTATGTTTATACTGCAAAAATGAAATATGCATAGTATATCATTGCCACTGCTAGAAAAAAAATTTAAAAGGAATATGAGGTGTAAAAGGAAGGGAGTTGTGATCACAGATACTAAAAGAAAGAATTCAAGATTTAAGGCTTTGTGGGGTGGGCAAAAATCATGTTAGAAAAATCCCTTATTGATACATTAAAAAAATCTGTATGGAAGGGTCCATGAGATATTGACCTTTGACCAACCTCTACAACCTCTTCAACCTGAGAAGACATTGTGAAGATATCTTTGCCTGCAAATCTCTAGCTTTTCAATTGCTCTGGAAAAAAAAAAAAAAATCTAGCCAAGTATCTCTCTATGGTTGCAGTGTGGCATGCATATTTTATTGTATAGCAGCCTCCAGAGGGAGGACTTCAACAGTTCTGCTGAGAATAGTTACTGTTATTACTCAGTTTTCAAATGACATCCAACTGTTAATGGGAGAAGGGAGGATTTTTGAAGGTACTTACCATGCAGAGATAAAAAGACATCAGAATAATCAGTCTATGTCTTTTGATACAGTTATTAACAGTGAAGCTCAGTTAGATTTTTTAAAAACAAAAAATGCACAAGAATTTTATTCTTAGTAGCAAAATGAAGAAATTTCTAAATATTTAACAACAAAACGATGAACATATTTTTATAATGTCATATACCCAGTAGTATAGTAATTTATTTATTTATTGTTTTGCTTTATAACTGTATTGAAATTTTGAATAACCAGACTTTTTCACCAACCCAATATTCCCTGCTTACTGATAGAAGCAAAAGAAGAGATGATTTTTACATCAGTAGGGCTCACAGGAGACAGATATCTCGGTATTCAGAGTCCATTTTCTTGAATCATAGAATCATTGAAGTGTTGGGAAAGACAACAACTACCAGAAGCTCCAATATGTGGCAATAGAATAGAGGAAAACATGAAGATAATTATTGTATGTATGCATAGCCCAAAGTGTGAATCAATAATTAAAGAGTTAATTATCTCACCAGTTAGGGATACAGGTTTGGGATTAATCCCTGCAAATAGGCAGAGAGACAATTATGCTCCCTACATGCAGCACAAGATAACCAGCCCTCCTTTGGCTACACAGATGGGGATTTGCAAAAGGTGCTGTGGTTCCATAAGGTAAATAATTTTAAAATGATCAGTGCCAAAACACTGCAATAATCAGTGGCAATATAGTAATGTTGTCTACCTCTGTGTGACCAGACTGAAAATTCTTTAGCAGTCTTCATAACACAGTGTTAAAGTATCCTTCTGCAGAAAATCAAAGTTAACACTGCTAACTGAATCATAATGGCTGCTAAGACAATTAACTGAGTCTTTTATCATTTCTGTGTGCTGAAAACCTTTGTTTCTGCTATAAAAAGTGAGCCATGGATTTAATGAAACCATAATAGGTGATCTAGAAAATGAGTAATTTTTAAATACCTAAGAACTCCTTTCAGAATATATTCATCCACTTATTTTCCCATATGCCAAAGCAGCAAAGGGGAAAACAAAGTATAGTTAAAACATACCTCAAGAGACTAGCAATATGATTAAATAATTAATTAATTGTCTTCAACTTTTTATCCTTTGCCTGGTTTTGACAACTTCACATACATTGTATAGAGAAGCTTTTCTTTATAGTTTAATTTCTAAAAGAAATGAGATGCATAGACAGACAGAATCTCTCCCAAGTGCTTATTAACCAGTTGCAGTTAGACTGGAAGAGAAGCCTCAAAGACAACAAATATAATATCCTCAAAGGTAATGGGCAAAAATTCATTTGGTTTCATGGCTTACAGAATATTTGCTTAAGTATGGGATGTAGTTGTTGAGACTCAGCTCTTCTTTTCAAAGACAGAGACTTGGACTGTCAAACACACTTCCTATGACAGCAGACTAGAGCTCACAGCTGAATCTGGTTTTGGCATTATATAACCCTTGAATTAAAAAAAAAAAAAAAAAAAAAAAAAGAAAAAGCTGGTTATGCTTAGTTTGTGACATTCTATTACGGCCAATCTCAAGCTTTTCAAAACCATGAGTCAAACCACAAAACATCATGAGATTAACTGTAACGTAAGTTACTGAAAAAAAAAATAAATATATTGTGTGGTTTATTTGTCTTTTAATGCAGGGTGAGCTCAGGTCATGTTTTTGAAGCTTTTCTTCACAAACACCAAGGCTACAGATACACGTTTTTTCCAAGTGGGTTTGAGTTAAGAAATCATAAGACTTGGAAACACTAAGACTTTTCAAACATCTCACGTAGATATGTCAACCATGAGGGACTTTCTCTTCCGCTCCTCAGTGAAGCCCCAGTCAGTGATTACTGGGATATAACTACAGCAGATTACTGGGATATAATTACAGCAAAGGTCCCAGCACATGCTGAGTCTACAGAGAGCCTCAACACCATCATTAACTCTGTGGGGAACCAAAGAATATGTGAGAACCTAGAGACCAGGGTATCCTCTCACCAAACAAGTATTCACAATCATGTTTGGAACAGATGGCCACTCTGACAAGACATCTCACCTCCCTGGCAGCTGAGTGCTAACCATGCAGAGAAATTACATTAGGCCAAGGGAGTAAAATTTCAGCCACAATGTCTCTTTCCAAAAACATTTTTCTGCAATTAAGCTTCATTGTTCTCAAAATATTTGGGCATTCAAAAGGAAAACACAATCTTTACCCCTAGAAATTAAATGGGGCAAAGACTAAATATGTAAAAGTAAGTCTCATGTTATTTCATCCTATTCAATTTGTGTGGGAAGTTCACACCTTCTCATGCCACCAACACAAAACCTTCCCTAACTCCTGTAGGCTCCTAAAGATTTTCCTAATGGCTAATTTTAATTATATCAATACACAGTAATAACAAACAACATTTTTTATTGCTGCTCCATACACAACCATTCCTATTTCCTTCCTCCTGTGATCTTTCTTGGGCAGCATAAATTAAAAATAGTTTGGGGGGATGTTGAAATTAAAACTACTCCACAGAGGCAGTTGGGAAAAGTCTTAGGAAACACTTTCTAGTGGAGTTGTTTTTTTTTTTTCCTTTATTACTTTTTTTGAGGGCAATTCCTATTCAGCAGAACCAAAATTTCTGTGGGAATGGACCAGACCTTTTCAGGTATGTAATATAAAGTGTCTGCTCAAAGTAAAGGAAACCATTGCACACAGAGAGAGCAGATATTCACACACTGCTCAGGGAAGATATCTGGAGCACCCCACTGCAAATGCCAGCTCTGCTTCATTCAGAGTGGGTGCTTATAGCTGGGCAACATCCTAGACACTGCATTTTTTGCTAGTCTACAGAGGAATTTATAATTTCAAAGTGCATTGAGGAAACTTCTGAAGTTTGAAAAGTTTAGTGGGATAAATTTTCATTTTCAGCTCTCATAAATATTTAACTTGCAGACTGACAATTTATTTACCAGCTTTAAGATTTATACAACTATCAGCCATCCCTACTTGACAAAAAAACCCTATCCCGGGAGACTGGGTTTTAATCTGGAATAAATATTTACTCCAGAAACAACACTAAGACATTGTTTCATAATGTTCTAGCTCCTTAGTTCTATAACTTGCTCTTTTGCAGTAACAGAACAGTCAGACGGTAGGTCTTGATATACTGCACCTGAATACTGCCAGGAAAGCCAAAGAGATATGTCAACATTCCTTTATACCTTTTTCTTAAAGAAATTATTAATAAAGACAGGATAGAATCAGGAGAAACGGGTCTAACTTTTACTTCCACAGAAGCAGAATAAGGTCAGTTTATTCTAAATTACTTCTGAAGAGTTTATTCTGGGTTCTTCCAGAAATCACACCTGGTGCCCACTAGTGAAAGAACAGTCAAGCTTCCTTTTCTGGTGGGCTTTGACACACTCAGAGTCTAGGGCCATACAACTTTAGTTACAAGGAATTAGAGGAAATCAATTTTAGGGCACTTTTGCAGCCTGGGATTACTATAACACATTGTGTTATACAACCATATTCCCCTAGTATCTCTGCTAGTGAACTCACAATATCCATCCCAGGATTTCAGCACAAAGCTACCCGGTAACAAAGGAAAATTCCAAGGAGAACGCACCGTGAGGAGCTCACAGTGCTGCCAGGGACTGGCACTGCATTTTTGGCACCATCTTTATTTTTAGTGTCTCAGCTCTGCTTGCAATGTATAACTCAGTATACGGTGCTGGATTGTGAGTATGCCAGAGCAAAATTGTATCAGGAAGACTGCAGGACTGATTTTTTGAAGCTGATGCAAGCTTCTTCAAAACACTCTCTGCTTCATTCAACCCATTAAAAACACCAAATGTTTTTGTTCGTTCTTTGAAATGAAGTTCCAGCTGCACTAAGAAACCCTATATGCCTCTGGTTTGTATGACCAAATCCCTGGTGCTGTTGTCATTCCTGTAAACACCACAAATAGGTTTTAACCGAAGTCTGCTGCTGAAGAAATGACAAACCACTGTAGATTCTTAACATGAGCTAACTGCAATTGCAACAAAGAGGATACTAAAAATACAGCTGTGCTAAGACTGCATTTTGGACATCAGTGCAAACAAGAAAAGCTTCAGTAAACAAACTGCATTTTCATTTCACTGAGATGTTTAACTGGGTGAAAGCAAGGACATGGGATGAAAGATTACCTTCAGGAAAATTTCATGCATGCCTATGTATCAACTTTCTGACAATTAGATAGGTTTTTACATGTCATGAAACTAGCCGAAATTGGATAATAACAAAAATGGGCCTTTTTATATTAGTAGTTAATGACAAGAATGTTTTAGTTTTGCACTGGTGTTTCCTACAGTCCTGAGCTTTCATATTCATACTGCTGAGCTGTCATGTACTCACAAATAGAAGCTTCACATTTTCCTTTAGTTCTTGCATTAGCACATACAGAAGTGATGACTTAGTATAAAACCATATGGTCCAAGAAAGCACTGAGACTAGAGTAGGGTAACAATCCCTGGGGCTTTACTACAGCTCCTTCTTTCTTGATCAAAGCTTTTGATTTGCTTCAACCTCTTAGGCATATGTTTCCATATAACCTTACTTCTCTTTTCAGAGAAATATTTCTAGCTCTACTGTTGATTTAAAGTAACTCCTCAAAGTAAACACATTTGTCTTCCTTGTTTGCCACTATATTATCCTGCCATGATAGACTGATTTTTATTCAGCTTCAACTTGTGATTTGAGTATCACAAGACTGCTGGATAGATTTTCTATGACCATCTAAAACATATTTTCATCATTTACCTCAGAAGTCTGAATTTTGCTGAATTAATATGGCTGATTTAGCCTTTCCTAAAGAAAATGTGTAATACTTTACAAAAATAGTATTGTTTCTTATATAAAAATCCCACTATAAATCAGCGAAAACTAACTTGGATAACCTGCTTAGCCACGATAACTCAAAATAGCTTTACCCATAAGCAAATACACACGTGCATGGGCTTCTTTGCCTTTGTTTCACCTGTATCTGCATGAAAACAGTGTTCAAGAGAAGTGCTGAAGGGCAGACTTGGAAGCACAGATCCTGATTTTATGCACACAGTCAACAGAACAAAGGCTTCCATAACTGTGCCATTGCAGAATGAGATCAATGCACAGAGGGTCCCTCCTGTGTGCCCTCTGCTTTCCCTCCTCTCTCTCCAAACCACCCAGTCTCTTGCAAGAGTAGCTGCTCACCAGTAGGCCCCCAGGTGCTCTGCTGTTCTTATAGCAATTTTTGATTGCTGTTAACTCAGATTAATCTTCTGGGGGGAACCCGAATCTTCTCTTTTTTTATATCTCAAGCTTTCCTTCTAGCATTACGCACTCCAGTAAACAACTACACTGAATCTGAGAGTGCCTAAATGTAGCATTCCATCCTGAGGCCCAAATCCCTTTTCTTAGTTTTAGAATTGTGTCAGCTTCTATTTCCCTTCAGTATGAGATACCAGCTCTATCAGCCACTTGTTTGGAAACTGAAAAAAAGAACAGTTTTATCGTATGCTGCCCTTCACATATAAGAGACTTCCTGTCAACACCAACAGCACTTACACATTATCTGTTTTCAAATCTCACCTTGAATATACTCTTTGCTACGATGTTCAAGGCAAAAGGAAAACCTAAGAAAAAAAAAAACAAATGCAAGACAATTTCAGAGACAGGAAAATAAAAAGTTAGCAAATTGAATATAAAAATGTTTAAAATATTTAATGAGTATTCCTATTAAAAAAAAAAAGTATGGGTTTAGTAAAAAAGTATGGGGAAAAGAGATTCCTTGTCAATTAAAAAAAAAAAATCTTGATTCAATCTTCTCCACCTCTTTTCTGTCCTTCACAAAATCCTAACAATTAGGTTGTATCTTCAATCTCCTTTTGAAATCTTGAACATCTGGTTTCATGTCTTCCAGCTTTCCTATATTACAGTAAAGGCTAAGAAGTTAATTTATTTTTCAGTGCAAAACAACATCACAGGACTTCAGGAGGAAGAATTTAAACAAAGGCATCAAATACTAAAAACCTCAGGATGGAAATAATCAAATTTGCTAAGATAGGAGAATTGGAAGATGGTCTGTCTGACACTAATGCCTGAGGTAGTTCTTTGCCTCAGCTCACATGCCCTCTAAAACAGCCTGACCCACATATTCCTCTTCTTTTTTCTAGGCCTCACTGAGAAAACAGACTTCTTAGAACTATTGTGAGGTTCACTGGGAGGTTAAAAACATGGAGAGTTATCTTTAAGTATAGAAAGGGCAAAGTTTATTGTGCAAACATTTACACTGTGAGTTGACCTTCTTCTGACTTCAATTGGTAAAGAGACCAAGGGGAAATATTTTGGGTCAGAAGTCCAGGAAGCTGAGTGGAATGGGAAGATAAAGAGTGATCCACAGTTGAACAGGGCAGTGGGGTAGAGAAGGGTAATGCTCCTCTGGTCCATGAAAAGGACTGCCCAGCTTTGGAAAAGTATTGCATGACACTGATCTCTGAGGTGAGCAGGGGATCAGAGACAAGTTCCTTCCTGTGTCCTTATCAGAATAGCTGCTTAGAACTCTGGGAAGACAGAGCACTTCCTTGAGTGTGCAGAGATGGAGGGCATCCTAGCAGCATGAGATAACATTCACTCCGTGTCACCCTTTGAACTACAGAGCCACAGTTGGGATTCTCTGAGCAATCCCCAATCCAAGCACTCAAATTCTCCTGAGGGGAAGCTGTGCAGTGGGATTGAGCTGCCTAAACATGGTGACATTTCAGATGCCCAAGGGCATCCCACTGCCAATTCAGAAAACACGTGTGGGTTGGGGGGGGGGGGGGTGTTCTTATAGGTCTGACATCTCATTTGTCAGCCCCATGAGAAAGCTTCAGATGCTAGGATGCCTCAGGTGGCACATGACATGTCTACCTGTTTCATGGAGCTGGCTACAAAGCATGCTGACTACTGGGAGGATTTGAAAGTCCATATAGCTTGTATAATGATACATAATATACATCCCTTAATGCATTAAAGAAATTATTACTCATATTTTCAGTAATCTGAGCACTGAGGACCTGTTTCAGTTGTCCACAAGTAACATAGGATTTTTAAGATGTCCTAAGGTGCCAAAGACATTCATATAGGAATAGTGGATGTTACACAGGACCTGAAAGAAACCTACAGCAACCTGGCTCTGTGTCAAGTAGAAACTTTAAGGTAGCTCAGATCATAGTAGATACTTCTGAATGTGCAATTGCTTGGGTTTCTTAGCAGAAAAATGTGATGCACGTTGGTTAACTTTAACAGTGACCCCTTACCTGTCCCCTGATTTCTGCGTGCTTGGTGTGATGATGTATGTGGTTTATGATGGGGTTTGGCAAGGCTCTATACTGGTAGTAGGCCAGAGGGACGTAATTTACTGACAACTCAAATGAAGTGCCAGCCCCAAACCACTGGATAACTGACATTTCCCAGTCAAAACAAGACAGCAGATTTGCGTAGGTGTGGACATGGGAACAGTGAGTGGAGAGAGATCTGTGTAACTTCCCCGCTTGTAAAGCAAACAACACACCGTCCCTGTCTATTAAGGACAGTGATGATTAAATATGTGATAAAACTTCTGCTTACCCTGTCTTAAAACTTTTTCCTGTGCACTTCAAAGATAACACTATGATACTTCACCAGATAACTATAAAAGACTCTGGAAACTGAAGAAACAATGAATCTGTAAGAATGTTTTGCCCAAAGCTGAGGCAATATTCTATGTCCTGAGAAAACAAGCTTACACTGTAATGTAAGCACACCCTTTCTTCACTTTTTCATCATTGCTTAGGTTTTACATGCAATTTATTTTTTCATATAAGAAATAATTATTTTTTTGGGGGGCAGACAGATTCCTTCAGCTATCATACCCCTTTCAATCCCAGTTCACTGTGTTTGTCTGTGTGCTTCATGCAGGGTATTGTTCCACCAAAAAGTGGTCACTGGAAAAGAACCAAAACAAACAAAACAGTTGTACCTGAAAAACAAACAAAACCCACAAACAAACAAACAAACAAACAAACAACCCAAACCAGCATTCGAGGTAGAATTGCAGGTGCAAGTAAGCTTTATTACATATTTCTATCCTTTATGAAATTCAGTAGTCTGCAGTCACAGAGACAGCTAGTCTAGATTTTTTTTTTTTAATTAATACTTATGGGTTTCTTTTTCTCGTCTATTTTTGGAAATACAGTAAAGAGAAAGACAGTGCTGACAATATCAGGAGCCTCTGTCAGGGAGTCAAGAATTCAAATGGAATGAGTTTTAAGCGAGACAAGAGCAAAAAGGTGAAAAAACAATATGCTTTTCCTTTGAACTCTGACAAGACAGATGAACCTACAGCTAAGATACCTGAGAGTGAGACTGATGGCTTTCCACGGCAGATGTTTGTTTGACTGCAAGTTCAGACCATTCACGTCAGAACTTGATGTGAGGTTTAAAGTACAGAATGACTGAGTTATCTAAGAAAAAGGCATAAATGAGTCTCCAGGCAGGAAAAACAAATAATTACAATACTAAGGTATCCAATACATTTAATACAGTATGAGATGCCTGCAAGAGTTCATGGCTCTCAGCTGTAGAGATATTCCTCTCTCCTATAACAAGGCAATAAAAGCACTGTGCACTCACTGTGCAGTGAGGGCCTGTACAGATATTGAGCAGTACAGAAGACAATATATGAAGTCATTAGAGAAATGATTTCTTATGAAAACTCCCCTCTCTCTCTTTTCTCGAATCAAAGTGAGGAAACATTTATCTCCTGCTGCTACCCTACACTGTCCACTTTCTCTCTCTCTGGGTAAATTCTCAAACTGTCTCACATAAGGGATGTGGAAATTTGTTATGAATCAGGCCCTAAAAATCTGACAGCAAATCCCATGCTGAAATCCTAGAGGCAAAGTGGAAAAGATTTCTGGAATATAACTGGAATTCTGCCAAGAATTTTTAAGAGCTCGAATGTCTTGGGGGAATGTATAAAAACAACCTCATGATTCAGCTAACTGAAGCAGTAAAACAAGTTCCTGAAGGCAGGGATCAGCACTTTGAATATATTTGGGTGCTTCCATTAATTCCTATGTTTCCCTTTCCTTACTCTGTCCTTTTCCCAGTTCCTTTCTACTTTGAAGTTAGAAAGGTAGACTTTAAAAGTTACTTTTCCTTCTAATCCAGCCAACAGGGAAGGGTCATAAGTAGGGCAGCCAGTTCCCTCTTCTTTGAAAGCTGTGCGACTGTTCTACTTCAGATACACATCCTCCTGCCTAAGCCCCAGCACAGTGTGAGCCCTATCACAAATTTATAAGCTCCACTTCTGTCCTGTATGCTATGCAGTCCAGACTTGTAACAGTCATCTTAATTATAACTCAAATGTAGAAAGCACACCATCGTCATCTTTCATGATTAGAACAGGGCAAAGCATGTATTGCAGTCTCTTACAAAATGGTGTTTAATTTCCAGCACAAGAAAGACCACCACTGCACCACTTAATAATGCTTGTATGCATTGCCTGTTTCTGGAAGTGGGATCTCCTTGGTTTGAAGAAGCCTGTCTGACCCCCATGAATAATGAACCACCTAAGAGCTTCAAGAAGAATCCTCAAAGAGATCAATCAAGTGAGACCAAAGGGAATGACAAGAATACAAGATTAAAGAAGAGTCTCTGATATAATCTTGACAAAGTTGATTTGAGCACCTAAAAGTTTAATAAATTTAACAGACAGTGGCTAAAGCTAACTCACACATTATGTCTTGTGTGATCCTAGCTGGGAGCATTTTAGATTCTTGTGAGCAGTCTCAAGTAATTCGAACTTTCTGAAGTATCTTGCACCCAACTACTGGTGAAGAAAAACCAGTGGCTACTAGAAGCTTATTGGTTCTCAGAGCTAGCAAGATAATAACATGATTTAATCAACAAAAGAAGACCATCTAAGAACAAGAGTGCTTCGGTCATCAGTTATACCTACGTTAGCAAGTGATATGACAAAGCAGATAATCAGTTGAGGCTGTCACTGACATACCTTATATGCAGTTCACAGGTTTTATTTCAGACATGAACTGACCTCATGAAACAAATGACTCTTCCATATAAATTGTTCAACACTGCCAAAAGAACTGCTCCCCAGCTTGATTCCACTTGGGGTTGTGCTGCATCTGATATGCATTTGGAGCAAATCTTTCATTTTATCTTCTTGATAACTTTAGGTCCAAACACAAAAATAAAGAGACAGCAGAAAGCCAAATGAGGATAAGTCTTTCCTTCTTCAGGTGAAAACAACATGAAAATAGAAACTTCCTTATTTCTTTCTAGGTTTTAGGGTATCTTAAACTACCAGCAGCTTGGCTTTCAATAGAATAAAATAACACTGAAAAAGACAATGTTGCACTACCAGGAGTGGCAACACCTTCTGTGCCTGAAGCTTTGGAATAAAGGATGAAATGTTGTAACAAAGCAAGAATTTCTACTTAGAAATAACTTACAACAAGGATGCCAAGAAACCTTTAATGACTGAATTTCAAGAGATAACTTTACCAAGGCTGCCACTGAATTCCCTAGAAGAGGTCCCAGTGCTTCCAGCAAGATGAAGAAAATGCATCTCTCACTAGGAAACCAATAGTTATCCCTCTCTATGATACAAAAAAAAAAAAAAAAAAAAAAAAAAAGTTTATTCTTAAAAACACATTGGGTTATTTTTTCCTGAGATAAATTATTTCAGGTATGAGAAGCAAAGAAATCCCACAAGCTTGAGAAGTGGGTCCATGTGAACCTCACGAGATTTGACCAGGTCATGTTCAAGGTCCTGGGTAGGGGCAACCCATGATATCAATACAGGCTGGGGACAGACGGATCAAGAGCAGCCCTGCCAAGAAGGACTTGGGTTTTTTGGGGGGATGAGAGGCTGGACATGAGCCAGCAATGTGTGCTTATAGCCCAGCAAGCCAATCATTTTCCAGGCTGCATCAAAAGCAGTGTGGATCCCACTGGCTGGTAGTGCTCCCATGGAATAAGACAATACAGTCAAGGAGATTTAAAATAATGACATCATCTCCATGCACACATTCATCTTATTTACAGCAGAAATCAAACTATTAGGCCTTGCATCTCAAATCTCTGTCTCATTAACATTTGTGTTTGGTGCTTGATTTCTAGCTCTCCAAAAACACTGAGCCAGCAGTCAAGAATGGAATTTAAAATTGTGCCAGACAAAGAAAACTTATCCATAACTCAAAGTCCGCAGACAAACATTTTTGAGTCATACTGAAATTCAGTCCCAGCAACCAACAAATGTAAACACACCGTTTTACCAGCCATGTGATGGGCTCAGAGTACAGTAAGTTGCAAAAGTGAGGGCATACAGTAAAGTATGTGAAAACTAAGCCTCCCCACTACAGATTACGTGTCCACAGAACTAACCAAGAAAGGACTATGCATCAACTAAAAGAATCCTAGGATCAGAAAACAAAAGACTTAAAACTATCCCATAATTACTCTCCAGAGCACATTTCATCAAAAAGAATTGGCCTTTTGTCAGTGGAGACACAAATAAACTTCAAAGTCATAAAAAATATGAGAATATTTCTACAATCAAATGTCTGCTTTATAAATGAGGTGGCTAATTTCAATTTCATCTTTCCTCATTTGAAAAGAACAAAAGTTGACTCCAGCAAAGCACACGAAAGAACACACACATAACATCTTTAAAAAAACCCAAATAACCCTATTGGGGAAAAAATTGGTCTACTCACAGACTTTAAATGATGCACAAAGTAAGGCATTTAACCAAGGTGTCAGTTTGTTGAACCAGACTTTCCAATTGGAAGCAAATGAGCCTGGAGTACAAACAAGAGGTTTCTATTATCTGTATCATTAAATGTCAGGTGATACTTGTATATTAAGTACAAAAAAATCTGCATTTCATAACCCCAGCAGCAAAAGTGCTTTAAAAAGGAAAAATCAAACAGTCTTTTTCTTTTCTCATTTATGCCTATTCAAGAAACTGAAGGAGGTTCATTGTCACCTGACTTGAAATCATTAATATCAACCTAGAAGAATGTTTATTACAAGCACATAATTTAGCAATGAACTTCAATGTGAACAAAACTAGTGAAACCCAAGCTTCAAGACATAAAAAATAACGCTCTTTTGCAACACTCTTCTAACATTTTGTGCTTTCATAGGCTCTGTAAGTATCTTAAATTTTTCAAATGTGAATTTAAAGAGATAAAAAGAAACATTAAGCCTGAGCAGAGTGTTCCTTCTCTCCCCCTCTAGTGATGTGAATTTTAGACTATTTTTAGCACAAACACAGAATCACAAAATCTCAGAATGGGTCAGGTTGCAAGGGACCGCAGTGGGCCATCTGATCCAACTTCTCTGCTCAATCAGGGTCATCCTAGAGCTTTCACAGGATTGTGTCCAGACAGTTCTTGAATATTTCCAGTGAGGAAGAACTCCACAACCTCTCTGGGCTGTTCCAGTGCTTGGTAGCTTTTACAGTAAATAAGTTCTTCCCCATATTCAAGTGTAACTTCCTGTGCATAAGTTTCTGTCCCTTGCCCCTTGATCTATTGCTTGGCACCACCAAGAAGAGCCTGGGTGCATCTTCTCAGTACCCTCTCTTCAGATACTTACAGGCAATGATGAGGTTCCCTCTCAGTCATCTCTTCTCAGTGCTGAACAGGCCCAACTCTCTCAGCCTGTCCTTGTGAGAGATGCTCCAGTCCATTCATCATCTCCGTAGCCCTCTGCTGGACCCACTCCAAGAGCTCCACATCTCTCTTGTGCTGAGGAGCCCAGAACTAGACACAGCACTTCAGATGAGGCCTCACCAGGGCTGAGTGGAGGGGCAAGATCACCTCCCTCACCAGGGCTGAGTGGAGTGGCAGGATCACCTCCCTCAACCTACTGGAAATGCTTTTCTTAATGTACTCCAGGACACCATTGTCCTGAACCACAAGGAAACACTGCTGGCCCATGAACAGCTTGTTGTCCATCAGGACCTTCCATGTCTTTCTCCACAGAGCTCCCAGTAGGTCAGCACCCAGCCTGTACTGGTGTCTGGGGCTATTCTTCCCCAGATGCAAGATCCTGCATTTGCCTTTGTTGAATTTCAGACAGTTTTTCTCTGCCCATCACCCGAACTGAAGTCTTCCTAATTTACATATCAAGTGAAAGACTTGTCCTTGAGGGTTTTCAATAGACAGGATTGTCAGTGATAACAGCAGGAGCTCTTCATGTGACACTCCAATGTATCCACATCTCTAACCCTACCAAGAATTCTTGAAGAGACAGAAAAAATTAGACCACTCTACAATGCTGGTATTCCATGAGTCCCTGGGTCAAATCCAACAATGTTTTCAAAGCTAGGTGTTTGCTAATTTAGTGTTGCTGAAGGAATGCCAGCAGCAATGAAAAGTATTCTCAAAGCCCAGTGGGATTCCTAATGTAAAATAATACATGTGTTTATTTACTGAGATCTCAAAGTTGTTACTACTAATTGATACAGATATCACATAATCACTGAAAACTGAAACTCTTCTTCTGGTTTTGGCAATAAGGCTACTGAAGTATTCATATCAATAATGAAAGTCTTCTGCAATGTACCCACCCTTCAGTGATAGACAGATCAGTGGGGTCTGATGGAATGGGACAGGAAACAGATACTTTCTCCACAAATGTGAAAGCCACAGATCTCACCTTTGTTAAAACCTTTGTCAGTCTCTCCCTGAACTCTTGTAGTGCACTAGGAAATACAGCCCAGATGAAATTAGTCTGAGACGAGTGCACAGTTGGCTGAAAGTTGTTTTTAAAATGTTGGTATGAGTATTTACAGTCAAACAGGACATATTTATTTAACATGACCTCCTGAAGTTCATGGTATTTTATAGCTTCATTAACAAATAAAGAAAAACTTTGTGACCTTTGAAAACAGCATCAAACAGGGCAGATAACAAACACTTCGGAGAATAAGACCAGAATGGAAAAGACCTTTACCTACTGGAGCAATACTCTGAAATACAGCTGAGGTCAGAAGGGAGTAACACAGACTCCTGCACTTAAATCTGAATTAACAGCTCTATAAATATAGTAGGGGGAAAATCCAGCTTATTGGAAGCTTTGCAGAAAAGGATCTGGGGGATTACAAACTGCATATGAGTCAGCTAAGTCAGGCTGTTTCAAAAATATACAATACACTAATTAAATATGTAAAAATAGGAGATTTTTATATAACTTTCTTATAAGGAATCCTCTCACTTTCCCTTTTCCTGGGCATTGGGCCAATTGCAGGAGAACTCTCCCAGGAGCAAAGGAGCCCCTGGGTGTCCATAGGAAAACAAAATGCACTGTAAAAAAAGAATGGGATTCTTTAGTCTAGAGAAGAGGGCCCTATGAAGAACATGATTGTCTTAAAGTATGGTAAAGACTTCCACAGAAGAACCAGATGTCCTTTTTATCCACCATGGCTAGGACAAAAATAACAGATTTAAACTCCAGTTGTCAAGATGCAGAATAAACATTAGGAAAATGTTTCTAATAACAGGATGTTAAAAATAAAAAAAAAAAAAAAAGTTTTGAGATGTAAGGGTGAGAACACTTTAAGATTCTTAGAATTTGGGATAAAAAGGATATTATGGTCTCCCTTTGCTGTTCTGTCTCTGAGTCTATGAGAACAGAGTTCTCCTCTACATCCTTTGTCAGCAGAGCTGTAGAAGAGCTCCTCTGCCAATCTTAGAAAAATGTGAAGATTAAAAACTGGCATACAGGCAATTTCTCTGAGTCTTTGACTGTGTGTGCATGTGTGCATTCACATAATGTTCTGTATGAACATGTACATACCTTTCTATGTGTGTTTAAGTGTATATGTACAAGCCTGTGTTTGTACACATTCTTGTGTGAAGGTGATGTCCTTAACATCTGAAATTTAGTTTCTAAAAACATTTAACAAACATTTCTCTCCACTGAGACTCAATAGTATAAAGGGTTGTAGTGTGTAGAGTGGCTACTATTCAGGGATGCTTTAATGCAGTTATTCTTGCCCACCTTTTTCTCCCAAAACAGAGCAGGTTCAGAGACGTGAGAAAGAAAATGTGAAGAGAGTTTTTATTTTAAAGGGCATAGTTCTTGCCTCATTTACTTCCACATGTAGCACTGAATGCAGCAAAAGGACAGCAGTATAAAACTGAGTTGAAGAGAGAAACAGATCTTTATATGATTATAGTAATATATGAAGAGCTATTGATCTGAAGATTTGTTCCATGAGGGTAAGACTATTCAACCAGCCTGTTAGATGCGACTTGCACATAATAGCCTAATGATGGAACCTGAACACGATACAAAATAAACATCCAAGTAATGCAGACAGTATCTAAACCTGGTGAATGAAGGAGACAATAATCCCCAGTATCCAGACCAAATGGTTTTAATTTACACTTGGCAGCTCCTTTTCTCCATCTTGGAATTTCTGGACAAAGTTTTCCTCAGTATTGCATTCCCATTCTACGGTTTCAGTGTTCTGGTTGGCTGGCCAATGAAAAACTGATCAACTATGTACATTTCATTTAGTCATACCAATATATCACCTCTACTCGTGACCACACAGCTCAAGAGAGTGGCAGCACACAGGAAACCTGAGAGCACGCTGAAGTTAGATGTGAAGACATGAAGGAAGTTAGGTAATTTTATTATGAGAACAAAGTTACTTAATTAAATCCCTTAAAAAGTTTATGAGATGGTCAACGAGGCCAGGAAAGAAAGTTTTCCCCAAATGGAATGCAGCAAATACTAAGTTGCATTACTTACAGGAAGGAGGGCATGGGAATTTACCCTAAAAATATTTAGCTGCTTCCAGCAATGAAGAAAATTATTTGCAATATTAAAAACCCCTGGGGATAAGTTTGACTGGGTGTTTTTTGGAGGTTTTGTGTGGTGTTTTTTTGAGTTTTTTTTTTTTTTTTGTTTGTTTGTTTGTTTTTTTTTTTTAAGGTCCACACTTACTCTTGTTGCTTCAACAAAGATACAGTGCTGGAGAGGGAGGAAATAAAAAACCTGCAGTTTACACAGGGTTATTACAAAATTTAGACTCTCTCAGCTAAAAGTCTCTGAATATCTCCTCTGCAATAAATGTGCTTGAGGCTCTCACCATTCCCATTAGCAACCACTTCTTAGACTGCACATGTAGCTCCCCCCGAGGATGAGGGAGTATATTCCATTCCCTCAGAGCTCCCCAGGCTCACCGGGCTGCACATGTGCAACAATACACTCCAGCTGAAGGCTGCTGTGGCTGGCAGAGCCAGAATTTTGCTGTAATGGCTGAAACTGTGACCAAGAACCTGTCTCTCCACCCTTCCCACTAATCCCCCTGCTAGCAGTATATGGCAGGAAACCACCTCATTTTAATGCGTGAAGGGTAAGAGTTAAAAATGAATAGCAAGACCAGGGGAGAGGGGCACAAGAAAAACAGGCATAAAGATATGTCTAGGCGAATATGTTACAACGTAGGAGAAGGTGGGCAAGGAAAAGATGGAGAAAATTACTCTGAGCTAATGGAGCTGAAGATTGGAGAAGATGCCTGGCAAGGAAATGGACACATGACAGAAGCAGTTTAGAGAAAAAGACATCAAGCTGGAAAGGGAGTGAGTAGAAAGATTGGTGCCCAGTAAAAAAAAAGTGCATATGCAGAGCCTGAAGTAAGGCACAGCATCCTATTTTGTCTAAGCATTACAAATGAAATTTTCAGAATACTTTATGGTTAACTTGTGATGATCATTCACATAGGACAAAAAAATTACAGTCAATTATTCTGTAACTCAAGCAACAGAAATCTGAGCAGTTTGCCTAAACCACTATGATTAACCACTCTAGAAGACAACTGGTCCCATTTTCAAAAAAAAGGAGACCTTATACACGTACAGGACGAAACACTCTTTTGCTAAATTTTCAAAATCAAACACCTTGGAAAAAGGATATATTTGTCTTGTATAAGCCTATCATGCAGATGCATTATGACATAAACATATAAAGTTTGCAGATGATCTTTGTCTTAATCAAAAACCCGTATACATTAGTTCTAATCTAACACACTACTCTTTGATATTCTGGGGTTTTTTTCATGGATTTCCACCTGTGTCTGAACTACTGAAGAAAATAAGACAGGCAGTGTTCTTTGGCTGACAGCAAGTGACAGCCAAATCCAGATCTACATGGACAAACTCTGCTTCTTGCCCCCAAAACAGAGTGGCTGCATCTAAACTATATATTAGGAAATTACCTGGAAAAAAAACCCACCTTGTGTTCATGCATTGACTGTAGAGATTTTCTTTGTCCTGAATAAAAAACATATCAAGAGGGTCATGTTAAAAATGACACAGTATGTAGAACTGTAATCACATCCTTAAGCAGATATACTTTCTCTGTTTTAATTAGTAGAACAAGTGTAGCCAATAAGACTAGAATTCCATGGAAGAAGCTTGTGTTATGTAAATAAAGACCATCATCATGTACATGGGGCAGCATCTTCAGATCTGACGTTTTGAAATAAATGGACTTGTCTTTAAAACTTCAATAACGTGCTTTTAATGTCATTTGTCTGTGTGTTTCATAATTCAGATAGTGACACCTTGCCCTGCATAATAAACTGCTTGGCAAATCCAGAAAGAAGCAAACCAAAAAAAAATATCTAAAGAAACAAAATAAAAGGGAAAAACTATAGGACTGGAAATCTAAGCTGTCTTACTGGGTAGCATTCAGGTTCTATGCCTTAGCACTGAAAAAAATTCATACATTATGCACATGTATCACTAATTCCTGAAATAGTATGTGCAGCATTGCATATCATTCTGTAGACAAGCAATTGGCAGGTGTTTTTTACAATAGTAAGATGAATTCACAGTATGGGATATGTTGATTGCTCATGTCAGTCCCTTTGAAATTTTAAAGTGAGAGTAATCAGCGCTATAAATCTCTCCTAAGTATAATTAGATTACTATTTATACCTAGTGTTGTTAAAACCAGCCTAAGAAATTACTTTTAAGGCGTCATTACTGAAGAAATAATCCCTTTAAAACAATAATCACTCAGTTAAGTACAATTCATATACCTACTTTCTATAATGAGAACACATAATTCAAGTATTTAAGAATACTGAACATCTTTTCCTATTTAAAAGTTTGATAATAGCATTTTCAGACTTCAAGCCTGAAACTTCAAGTTTTTCACATTATCCAGCACGTCTGGGAGCATCCCCCAATACTATAATGCACTGAGATGAAGGATTAGATACAGTGGCACTTCTGCACAGAAGGGACCCTGTGAGGGATGCAAGTTTTGTGTCACAGAAAGTGAAGGTCAAGGCCACTGTAGGGAGTATTACGATAACGAGGCAATTATGATCAACTGACTAGAACTAGAGTCATCTCCACAGACTTTTTATCTTTTAGGAACATATTAGGAATTCCAAAAGATGGTGAACATATATAATCTGGTCCAGTGGCTCACTCTTGTTAATTTACATTTTATTTCCCATGGAAACTACCTTGACTTTTTATCTCTTCTACAGTAGACACAAGCATGCAATCAGTAAAACCTGAGTGTCTAGTACCATCTTCTGATTACACAGATCTCAATAAAGATATTTACATGACTCTAAAATAAAAAAGAGAGATCTTTAATCCCTCCGTAGAGGCATGGCATTCCAGATGAATGGGCTATCTTTAATTTATCAGAATGTTCCAAGATGAAAGTGTTCCTGGCCAGTCACCTCACCACAGAGCTGCAAGCTTTGGTCAAAGAATGCTTATGCAGCTCGAAGCTTGGTGGCATTCTGCAGTACGTACCTTCATTAAACACTAGCAATTGCATAGAGAACACCAACAACAGAAGCTACATTCAAATCCATGGCTGGAATAAATCAGGCAGATGAAAGATCAAGAGGTTGCAGTAATAAGACAGATATTACATTAATATATATTGTCAGAGGGTCCAGAAGTAAAAGAGTCTATGCCTCTCTTGCTATGTATAAACTTCAGCAGACTTTGTTCCTCATTTTTCTAGTGGAAATTCATGATCTTGTAGATTGTTTCATGCAAAACAGACTCCAGAACTCAGCAGCCCTTGGAAAGGCTTTGTCCATGACCTACCACTCATGTGAAGTCAAGGGCAAAACTGCCCCCAAGGTCTCACAGCATTTTAAAGTGAGTTCTCATATGGAACATCCTCCCTTTCCAAGGAATCACTTCATTGCCCCATTAATATTTTATTACACAAAACTCAGAAATGGAAAAAGCATATGTTTGGAATGATATGTGGCAATAAGGATAGGACCCCATTTTTATGTAGTTTTCCATTGCATGATCCAGCTCATATATTTAACAGTTTTGGTTCCATGCTCTTCCAATTTTATTTTTCTCTTAGAATCTTCAGCTGAGGAATTTTTCTAATAGATATATTTTATCTTAAATGTCAAGAGGCTTTTTTTTTTTTTTTTTCATTCTCTAGATATTGTAAAATGTAGTATTGGCCAAGTCTAGCAACTTATAAAAGTCAGAGTTTAGGCATAATTGTTCAGGTAATGCTATTCTCCCATAAGGCATAATTTAGTTTCCCATGCTATTACACCTTCTATTAACTCAGAGTTTGTCACAAAGTAATGCTGTGTGCTGAGATTTTGATTTTGTTTACTTTGTTACACATTACTGATATTTAATAGACTGTATCAGTTTATTTATCTCAACTATAAATACCATTTAAACAGTTAGACCTTTTATTCACAGATACTGCTTCAGATTTTTAAAGAGTAACAGGACAGATCCTTCACAGTGTTAGTATTTCTCTATTATACCATGTTATTATGATAAAATATTCCACTTCTTGTCTCATGGATAATAGTGCTCTTGACTTAAGTGTCACAATACTGACACAAATACAGTTTCCATACTGCCATGCTGTTGAGGGCAGTCGGGGTGCATGGGAAACTGGGAGGAGACACAGCCAGGACAAGTGACCCAAACTGAACAAAGGGATATTCCACACCACATGACATCATGCTTACTATATAAAGTGGGGGAAAGAAGAAGGAAGAGGGGTGCATTTGAAGTGATGGTGTTTCTCTTTTCCAGTAACATGTGATGCTGCCCTGCTTTCCTGGGTATGGCTGAACACCTGCCCATGGGAAGCAGGGAATTAATTCCTTGTTTTGCTTTTCTTATATGCATGGCTTTTGCTTTTCCTATTGAAACGTCTTTAGCTCAACCCAAAGTTTTTTAACTTTAACCCTTCTGATTCTCTCCCCAGTCCCTCTGGTGGGGAAGCAAGCAAGTGATGGTGCTTGTTTCATGACTGGCATTAAACCACAACTGCATACACTGCTTTATATCTGCTTCTGCCTATTTGATAGAGACACTGTGAACGGTGCAAAGGGTGGAGTGCTATGAATGCCCAAGTGTGTTATACTCAGCCCACAAGGTGCTCAAATAACTTTAAGTCCAGAAGCAAAAAAGAAGAGGGGAAGAATTAGGAAAATTTTCAAATGTTTCCAGTTTCAAATTCACTTCGACTCAGCTGCATGTATCTTCTTGGCCATTTGTCAGCAGCTACCAGTAAGCAATGGTGCCCAAAGGGAAAATGTATTCTAGTTAAAGATTGGCATATAGCCTCATCAGCCAGGTTTTACAGCTCTTAAAGCACAGTAAGAGAAATATTCATACTGAACTTGTTGCAGAGGGGCTTCAGATAGCAGGATACCATTTCTTGCATAAGTACATTTAGCTGGAGACAGCAGAGTTACGTTAAGAGGGAAGTGGGGACTTCTAAAAATAAAATGTCTAGAAAATAAGTTGAAAACAGAGAAATGCTATTCTCTCAGTTTGAAGTAATCCTTTTCTTTTTTTCTGAAAATGTTCCCAAGGCTCAAAATGTGTCCTTTGAGTTCTGAACACCCTAAGTACAGTAGCATATGTCTGTGCTGTTTAACCAAATCCTCCAATGATTGGAACTGTTTCTAATTTTTTTTTCTGTGTATGTGTGTATATAGAAGGGAATATTATTTATAAGCATCTAACGTCTGGTAGAGCATTTTTCAATCAATGCCATTCTACACATCAATGTTAGAGTTGTTCTATATTAATCTAATTGTTTTAACAACATTTGAAAGTTTGTTCTTAGCTAATATATGTTTACGAGTTCCACAGTTCTAGCCTGTTGGGTAATGAGGTCCTAAAGAAGGTTAAAAAGAGACCACATATACATACCTATTCAAGGACCTCCCAGTATTATTAATGTCTCCAGGAAGTCTCAGTCTAGCTAAACTGATGTAGGATTTGAAGTGGTAAAACTAAGGAATGTAATTTCTGCAAAGAGAAACACCCTAGGGGATGGTAGAGAAGAAAGATTTCATAGAATTCAAAAATTACATAGCCAAAAATATTAAAGTGGGTAAATAAAAAAGTAATAGTCAATTAAGCTAGCAGAAACTGAGACAGAGAGTTTACACTGTTTCTATTCTGGAAGGCTGCTGTCCTTGTCTCTGGTAGTACTTGCTTTTACCTCATCAGCAGTGTGTTGCATCACACTCAGGGATGATTTCTGGTGCTGATATTTTACAATAAAATCAGGAAAGTCTAAGGAAAGTCATCAGCTGGTTAGAGTTTCATTTCTGAAAGAGAGAAGCACTTTTTTCAGTGAAGTCACATTCATAGTTTTTGGGTTGTAACACACCTTAAAGACCACCTAGTTCCAGTGGCCCTGCCATTCACTGTACTTACTTGAAGTCAGTTCTTTTCCCAGAATGTACCCCAGTACTGCACTTTTAAGCAAGTTGCACTCTTAGGTACAGAGTGTATAACCTTGTGATTTACTTCTTTTATGTGTGGTCAAGTATGGTTATATATGTACATGTGCTTGTGTGTGCACATGCATGCTCCTTTCCTTGCCTCCCTTATTTTTAAAATAATGAAAATATTTGCACGTCATCATACTTTTTTTGCCTAACTTTAAGCCCAAGTAGGCAAGCATTCTAGTGACCACCCACTGGAATGATGTTACTGACTTTGATAGGTACAAGAAACATGAGGGTGGCAGCAAAACATAATATTAGGACACTTCAAAAATGTCTGTGTAGATTGAGGAAAAGTCACATCAGGGCCTGGTGCCCTCACAAGAGGGAACCAACAGGAGGAAATCCTTGAATCTGAGCAGTATGTTGGGCAGTTCTGAAACTCTCTCATCTAAGAAATATACAGCTGTAATTGTAAATTTTGTGGTTAAAACCAATTGCCAATGGGGTTTCAGCATCCTTCGTCATAGAAATCTGAACACTGAAACCAAAATCCTGCATCCATCATCTCAAAACTCTCTGATTAGAAATTTGAGTTACAAATCAATAATTTCCATGAAGGCCAAGCTGATTGCTTCACAGAGGCATTAAGACCATCATAAAAACAGGCCACCATGGAGAAATACCAGAATTTTACTCCCGAATATAATCACAGACCATCTCCAATGGAAAAGGGAAAGAGGAAGTACAAAATGGGACATGAAATGGAGCCATCCTTTTGTTTCCACATATGGGCCAATGAAATCTCACATAAGTTTGGAAGTAATAATCTAAATGCATGTGTATATGAAACAGCTATTTCAGCTCTCTTTGCACTTCTTACCACTTTACTTTCAATGCACATATATTTTTAATTGCCTAGCTTCTCTGTATTATCTTTTACTATTCTTAGTCTAGGAAGTATTATTGGATGAGCTTTATCACTTTAATTGTTCTAATTTAATGTTGTGCTTTTTAGTAGAAAATCTAATTTGAAATGGCAAAGGGTTAATTATGGAATTTTCCAGGGGAATGTCCCAAGGAAAGAAAAAGATATGAACTAAAATCAGTGAAATGCTAAATTTAGAATCTAATTTCTAATTCTAATTTTACTTCATAAAGTACTCTTATATTAACTCTACATAGGAGAGAAATATGTCTAAAACATACTATGCTTTTAATGTTTTGAATACCACTCCACATGCAAGAAAAATAGAACATGTTAAAGAAGAACCCTAATCAAGCTTTTATTTAATTCAGTACATTTATGCACCTGATTAAACATGTATACCTGAAGACTTTCATGTGTCATTTAAAGTATAAATAGTTGTAATTATATGCAAAAAGCTCAAATTCTCTTTATCTTTCACAAGCTCAGGCTTCTGAACTCCTCAGTTTAATTATGGCTATTTGTTTAATAATCTCAGTTTGCTGGATTCAAGTGTTTTCCAAGATTTTATGTTAAAACTTGAGACAGGAGTGTTTTAGGCAAAGTAACATCACATAAAATATAAATCAACTCTCTGCTGCCCAGAAAACATGCATACAGGCACAAGCACAGAGCCTTGCTGGGAAATAAGTCCAAACAAAAGTTTCTGCACCTTGCATTTCGTGGAGATGCAGTCAGAGTGTCAGCTGAGGAGGTTTGTTTTGATGGAAGCTGCACATTTAGAGAGGAGAATACTTCAGAGAATGGTCTGTGGCTTCCCAAAGAACCAAAATCCTGCTCAGTGATTGCTGAGGTTTAGGCAGAAGAAACTCCTCCACCACTGACCCTTTCAGAATTTGTCCCCAAAAATGCAGTAGCACACAAAGCAAAAAGTGCTTGGGAGAGTATGTCAGATAGTCTGCCTCTGCCCTCCCTAGTTCCTTCTGTCTGGTGACTGCTCATTGGTTGCTAACTCAACTGGCCTATTTTGTTTGTTCAGACTAAAAAAGGAAAAGCCCATCTTCTCAGGAGTTTCCCAGTGTAACAAAACAATCAGATTTTCTGATTTGAGCCAGTTATTACATCCCAGAAAGAAAGACTGGCTTTAAAGGGCAGTAAATCTGTACAAGAGTCCAATATTCCTGCATCTGAAGTCTCATACACATCTGTGAACAATTAATTTGGTCATCCATATCAACCTTTCTCTTAGAGGGGCTAACAGGCCTCACTCAGTACACAGGAATAAGAAATGGGGGAATTAGCTTCAATTTCAATGCTACCTGTTTACTGTATCAATTTGTGCAAATCAGTTTGACTAAATCAGAAAACTACCTAATTTCCAATTCTACAAAGTAGAAATGACATAACTTACTAACTAACATTTATAAGACACACTTAGTTACTTGAATGAAGAGAGGCTGACTTTAGAAATTCATTATTAAATGAATTTTTTATTCAAATCCCGATGCACGGCAGTGGAAGTTGAATGTCTAAATCCTTTAGCTGTCTTTATTGAAGTCACTTTTCCTGCCCACACATATGCACACACTTCTCATAAACTTCTCAAACCTCTGCATTTTGCTGGCAAGACATTCCTCATAAAACTCTCAAACAGGCCATTTGTACTCTGACTATTAAATGCATTCAGAAAAAGACAAAGTTTACAACTGGCAAATGGAAACAAGGAAGTTTATTCTTCATATATTAAATAAAATGAGAGTCTTGGGTCATGTAGCTGTTACCCAAATTGAATCTGTCATACACTGCAACTGCCTAACAGGGCATAGGTACTTGTCTCTTCATTCAAATTGTCAGCTCTCTATCAAATTTTTAAATAGGTAGAACTTAGATTATAAATTATTCTACTACCTTAGATTATTTATTTATACATGTGGCAGAAAAATGCAAATTGGTCCACTCACAACTACGAATACACAGTATATATGTTTATGCACAATAACTTTGCTGGTAAGGAATTAATTGGAAAACAGCTATTTTCTGGTATTTAAGCTCTTTGGAAAACATTTTTTTGGAATCATATCTTTTTAACATCCATCTGTGTGCTTCACTCAGCTGAAGGACTAACAATGCACTGTAGTTTATGTCTGGCCTCTAGATGATGCTACAATGCTTTTAACTCTCTGACATTTAATAGTATGTTAAATGCAACCAACTTTGAACTGTACTCAAACCATTTGGTACAGTAGCTTAAAAGCAACAGTAAAGTGACTCTGTTTACAAAGAAACCTCAAACAACAGAAGCAGAGAACAATCAGGACCTTGTTCTGTGGAAGGTTTCTATTGCAAGAGGATAGATGTTAAGCACAAGATAAAAATATTTCTAGAATTGTATTGCTGCATTTCATAATGAAGGCCCTGGGACATCCTGCAATCTGTAGCAGCAGCTCTCAAAATCCTTATCCCTCAACCTCAGGGTCCTCCACCGCACTGAAATACTATTAATTCCAATCTAATTTGCCTTTTATGCCATATATCTGCCTCCCCTGTATGAGGCTCACTGGCAGATAATCATTGGTAACATGATGATTATAGAAGATTTCAAGAGTTTCAGGATATGCTTTCCTGGTGACTCAGTCTAGTTGCAGAGCACATTAACTGCCATGACATTGTCCATGTAGTCCCACTGAGAGACAAGTTTCTCTCACTTTTGGGAAGCACTTCTGGCTGCCTCTAACATCGTGCCTGAATAGACCTTGGCTGTTACCTAATCCCTCTGTTTCCCGTACCTCAGTGATGACTTCCTGTCCACCTGCTGCTTGGATCCATGAAAGGATTCAGGAAGCCTACATTTATGGTTCCAACAGCAAAAAGTTGAAAACAGGAGTTGCAGGAAGGTTACTGAGACAGTAAAAGAAAAGAGTTGGGTTTCTTTGGTTTGCTGTTGGGGTTTTTCTAGAAAATCAGGTGCACTGCAGCAAACTAATGAACTTCACCTCAGATAGCCTCCCATCTTGGCATCTTGGGAAGAGGCTTAATGTTGGGAGAAGGATATGCTGAGGTTCTGATGGGTGCTAGCACTTTACTTTTAAGAATTTAAAAACTTTAATAGAAGTGAAATCAGTGACAGGTTCTTTGTTTTAATCCTTAGAAAGGAAACTACATTTTAAAATTTATATTTTTCTCCTGATGGTTGATAGTGATTGAAAGCCATGACTAGCCAACAGCAGCTATCCTGCCATGATCATATCAGGTTATGCTACCCTGCCACACAGAAGATGCCCCTTAGGTTGTTTGGCAATAAGTGCAATTAGAGACATATTAACTTTAAGAGATTAACATGTTAAGAAGCTGTAGACTTTGCAGCTCCATTAGTGAATATATTCTGATTTCTTTAACACCTGAGGCTGCAAAAAACCCATTAATCAGTGTTGTTGATTTTGCAAGTGATACTATCTTCTCACCTTGTAAGAATTGTTGTGCTGGAAAGGCTGACTTTCAGCCTTACATCCAGGTTATTGATTATTAGGATGGCTAGACAACCATCCCTTCTTTGCCATGTGGTCTTTTTCCTACCCCAAAGACCAAGGGAGTCTCCTGGCTTACACCTTTCTACTCCTCCCAACAAGCTGACTTTTCTCTAGCACCCTTCCTAATTAAACTAACACCAACACTAACACTAAACTTTAACGCTAGTGCTATCACTAACACTAAACATGAACTGGGGCCCTTATAGCCTGAAGAAGACAGTAAAATAATGAATTTATTATGTGCCCATATAAGTGTAGTTCACTCAAATGAAAGAACTAATTGCCTGCAGGGCGTACTCAGCATCACTCGGTGGCCTGCAGCCAAATGAGTCCTTGTAAACTGGGGAAGAGGTGGAAAGGAACTCTGCGTCTTTTTTTTTTTTCTCTCTGCTTTTTCACTCCTAGCTGCTGCCAAAGACCTCAGCCTTTGTGGCCAAGAGATAAATATGTCAGTGTCTACAGTTGTGTGGAAGATTATTTATGGGAGGTGGGGGGAGGGAGTTCACATTTGCCTTGCATGAGGTAATCAGTTCCTGTGTATACCTCAGGAAGCTGTTACAAGGCTTTAAAAAAAATTAAAAGGAGATTATGCTTATGCTTCCAGGGTCTATCCAAAGTCTTTCCAAAAGAAGCTGTGGAAAAAAAATAGCAAGAGGACCAGCAGCTGAAGAATAGTCATGGCTACAGCTTCTGACAGCTCTTCAGGCCAGAGAGAGGGTTTTTCATGACAGTCCCTTTAACATTAACCATTTCCATGTCTTGATTAGATGCAACAGCATATCAAATGAGAGGAGAATTCTAGCAGGCAGAGCTGGAACAGATAGCACTGCCACAGCACTCTTCCTGCCAGCCGCCTCTGTCTACTCTGTAGTAAAAATGGCATGAGTTCAGGTGGATTCCCATACTACTTACTCTCTGCATCAGAGGAGAGGCACTTCAGGACCACGAATGGAGCATGGCACAGGAACAAAAAACCCTGCAAGGGAAAGGCTCATGAATGTCTAGATTCTAGCAAGTCTGAAATCCCACATTGTACATTCTCTGAACCATAGAATCATAGAAATGTTAAGGTTGGGAAAGACCTATAAGAGCATTTAGTCCAACTGTTAACCTAACACCACCATGTTCACCAGTAAACCAAACAGAAAAGAGAATCACAGAGTCATAGAGTCATAGAACCATAGAATCATAGAATGGCTTGGGATGGAAGGGTCCTTGAAGACCATCTAGTTCCAAACTCCCTGCCATGGCAGAAACACCTTTTACTAGACCAGGTTTCTCAGAGCCCCACCCAGCCTGGCCTTGAACATCCCAGGGATGGAGCATCTGTTCCAGTGCCTCACCATCTTCACAATAATTTCTCCTAATATTTAAACTAAACCTACTCTCTTTCAGTTTGAAACCATTCCCCCTTGTCCTATCACTACATGCCCTTGTAGGATCCCTTCAGGTACTAGAAGGTCTCAATTAGGTCACCCCTAAGCCTTCTCTTCTCTGAGCTGAACACTCACAATTCTCTTAGCCTTTCCTTACAGGAGAGGTGCTCCATCCCTTCAACCATCTTGCACTCGGTCTTGTTAGACCTTATGAGATTCCCACGAACTCTTGTTCATCTCCCTCAGGATGGCATCAGGTCCATCAGGTGCATCAACCATACTACTCAGCTTGGTGTCATCTGCCAGTTTGCTGGTGACCCCAAGTGTCGCATCCACGTGTATTTTGAACACTTCCAGGGATGGTGATTGGAATTTTTTTAAGGAGACTATGCTGTTCAGGAGTATTTGAAAAGGGAATGGAGGGAACAGTTCTTCTCCCCAGAAGATGCACCAGGGTTGTCCCTTTACCAAGTTCAGCTCTGAATGGAACTGACCACAACCAGGGCTACCTGCCTTGTCAGATTTTCCACTAGCATAACAGGTTGAGGTTTAATCAGATGCTGGTAGGGGCACAAGGCAAAAGGACCATGAAGTTTGCCAGAATGCAGTTCAGCTGGACAACATTTTTTGAGCAACTTTTATTCAGCAGCGTGAAGTTAAACTGGGTGGAAGCTTTGAGTCATGGGGATTTTAATCTAGGTTTGAGACACCCCAGAGTTTGTTTCTTGAATTGCAGAACAGTGGCCTTGAGGCAAGGCACTGAAGTTAGCAACAGGCTGAAGGTCAGGGCAGAACGTGCAGCGTGTCAAATGATTCAGAGAATAAACAGACTCAGGAAGGGCAAATACACAGGCTTCAGAGGCAACACAATAGACTGACCTTCTCAACTTTCTTTCTTCAGCCTACCACGTCACTAGACATAAACGCGGGCAAGGAGATAAAATAAATGAAAGATGGATCTCAGCAAGTGGTCGGGTTTTCAGCTACTGGCTGCTCAAGCTGCCTTATGTAACAGAGTGCAGGGATGAACACAAAAACAAGCAGAGTGCTTCTAAGCAGCTGTTTCAGCTTTAGTACCAACCTGGAAAATATTAGCAGATGTATTTTCAAATAGTTCCAAAAAAAAAAAAAGGGGGAGGTGAATGAGAGAAAATCTTTAGCAAACATTCTTATTGCAGGTATAGATTTTTTACAGTTTCTTAGAGAAGGCATTAGACAGTGGATTTATTTTAAATGTATTCTAAAATGTAAAATAGCAATTAGAACTAAAGAAGGCTTTTCAGCTGGCTGTTGTCTGCCAAAAATAATATAAATTGATATTACCCAAATTTATCACAAATACACAAAAAACTCATCAGATTCTCACAGTTGAAAACATTCTCTAAAAGCCAAAACATTTCATTTTGAGATTTTCAAAACAGAATATTAAGATTCTGGTCTCAAAAGGTTTTGAAAACATTTTACTTTTTATTCAACAGCAAATTAAAATGAAACCAAATGTTTAACCTGGAACAGTCCCTGACACCCTTGATTATACCAGAAAAACAAAAATAAACAAACAAAAAAATTAGTCAATTATTTGCACAGCTGGACTACTAATTAGGAAATAAAGGCAACACAATTGATGTCTAGTGACTACTACATCTTCCTCCAATATGGTCTTTGAATAAAATACAAGCAAGAAAGACTAAAGCAGCTTTGAACAACAGCTCTTTAGGTAAAGGTTGGATCTTCCAACATAGTTCCACATCAGCTGGGCACTGTTATCCTAAAAATTCTGCTACAAAAGCTCTATGAACACCAGAGAATTTGTGTAGGTTAAATCACCACTAAGAAGTTAATAATTGTCTTTCCTTGAAAGAATAAATTCAAGCCAAACACACAGTTATAAGAAAATTCCTTTATAGATTTGAGATCCAAAGCCAAGAGGTGCTGCACTACCCCCAAAAAAATTCTTAAGTAATAAAAAAAGACCACAGAGAAAAAGGAAATAAATCTAAAGGAAGGAGCTCCTCTGCCCTTATGCTGAGCTGACCCTGGACTGATGACAGCTATTTGGCACAGAATGATTTTGGAATGCCCCCAACTGTATGAGAAGTGCTCCCAAAAATCCTGTGGCCCAGTTGTGACCTGAAGCAGAGTCCAGCAGTGTGGTTGAATCAGATCAGTTAACACCTTGTCAGAAATGAAATAACATAACAAAAAATACAAACAAAAATACCCACCAAACAAACAAAGAAGCAAATAAAACCCCAATACACAAGAGGGAGAGGGAAAAAGAAGGGGAGAGGGAGAGCAGAAGAAGAGAGAGACGGAGATGGAGAGGAGTAGAAGCACACTCCCACATTTTGTTTAAGGGATGTGATCAGAGCAGGGCAGCTCACTTGTTCATTTCCAAACTGAAAACCAGACTCAATTCCTCAGTGGTCATCCTGCACACAGAAAGCTTTCTGCATTTTAAGCAGCATGTTCAAGTGAAAAACTGCTTATTATTTTCAAGCAAACATCAAATTCAACTGCATAAGTGCCCAAATAAAGAGAGATCGATGCTCAGCCTGGCTCTTCTTAGTGACCAAAGGGGTGGTCACTAAGGTCACTAAGAAAGGGAGGTATTGTCTGTAGCTAGATTTTGAACTAACATAGCCTTAAAGACAGTTGGAGCAGCCCAGGATTTACTGCCATTTATGCAACAAACTGGACTTTAAAGCAGTGGTGGTTTGGCAGAGCGTGACTCTGTTTTTTATTCACGCCATTTGCAAAGGAGTTGTTTTTGCTGTGTTTATAGTTGGGGAAGGAGCTCCCTTCTGTCTCAGACCATAACATGCCACTTAATTACATCCAGGGTAAGCCCTTTTTACACTGTAGCAGAGGCAGGTCTGCCTGCCAGAAACAGCCACAGAGAAATTTTTCTAGCACTTAAAAGCAATGAAACCCTGATCCTATGTACAAGGTGCAGTGGTCAAATTGCAGCACACATGTTATACTCTTGCACACTAGGATCGTGTGACATTTACTAACCAACGGCTTTGGTTATTCCTAAGAGGTAGCAAGTAAATAGCATTCTTGTCGGAAGTGGCAAACACCTGTTCCTCCACAAAAGTAGACAGCAGAAGCTTTCCCTAAATTTGAAGTTGCACATGTGTTACTGCCTGAGATTCTGAAAGCCTCAGTCGCCAGGTTTTGGGGCAAGGAGCATTCAAGTGGCCTCAGGACAGTGCAAAGGATTACTGTGTGAATACAACTGACTTAAATTCATTACTGAGCTGCTTGTTTTTGTTTTGAAACAAGACTATTTTGTTTTGGTGTATTATTTTGGGGATTTTTTTTTAACTTTCAGATTTTTCTTTAATTAAACTACAATAATTTATTAGTCCTTGCCCTTGAAATATTCCAAATCTTAAGCAGTTTTGTGTCAGCTGAAGGTCATTATTTCAGTAAATGGGGAATTCACTGTACCAAGACCTCTTTTACTGTAAGTTCAGGTAGAAAGCATGTTATGGACTGAGAAACGAACACAGGCAATACAGGCAGTGGTAAACAATACTTACCACTCAGAGCTGTGTGAATGTTTTGGCAGCATTCATAAATGCCTCTTGCACAATCAGGAAAGCAGACTATAGCCAACCCTCCATCTCCCTCTCATCTTCCCCAGCTCCCACTGCTGTGGCTATTAGCTAGTGCCACATGCAGCCAGTTGGGGCTAGTGTTGACAGAACCAGGGATGAAACAGTCTCAACATCCTATTCTTCATTCCAGGGAGAGACATACCCCTGCACTGCACTGCCCTACACTTCAGTTCCTGGACTGCCATGCAAGCTCTGCCTTCAGTTCCTCTGGTGTGATATATAGACCATATGAAAATAGCTTAAATTCCTTCTAGACTTGAAGCGGCCTGGCAAACAGACTCTTGGTTTAACACTGTTGTTGGATGCCCCATTTATAGGGTGAATAACTCATATCCCATCTAAAGTGACTATTGATAACTAAGAGCTCACTGCAAGTGGCAGAATATACAGGCATATACTGAACAGTAAAATCATGGCTACCCAATGGCATCTGCAACAAGCACACCTGCTGCCTGACACCAAGTAGTACTTGAAGCTCTGGCTCCACTGATATTTTTGCCCAGAGTTCAATGCCTTGAATGTCATTTTTGGCAGACTGCCCTCAACCCTGTAAAGAAACAGTTCATGTAAGGATGGTATACAGCAACTGAGATGCAGGCATCTAATGCCGCTTGCTAAGACACTGATAGATAAAGCTCAGGAGTCCCTACTCTCATGACCAGGCAGGCAGAGGCTGGACAAGACTTCTAAGTGCATAGAAAAGAAAATTCAGGCCTACTTTTATGCACCTGCGTTGCTCTCTAAGACACCTCATGGGCTTTTACTGTCCTTTAGGCTCAGCTTCTGCCTCCAAACCTTCAGTAAGGAACTGCTACTTCTAAACCACCTAAGCTAAAAAGACACCCAGATCTGCTTTAAAGGTGTTTATGATGACTGAGCTGCCACAGAGAGATTCTGTAGATAATTAGAATTAGCTCCAAAGAAGAGGCTCAATCTTTTCAATGTGCCCCTAAATCATGTTCTAAAAGGAGTCTTTCTCAATTGAATTCCCAGTCTCCAAAGACATACGTCACTTAAAAAATATATATTGGATGAAATCTTGGACACAGGCTGTGATTTAAGTTCTCAATTTGTATGTGCTGCCTGAATAGCTTTAAGATGTAACAGCAGTCAGTGCCAATTTATTCCAAAGGATTATAATCATACGCTATAAATCACAGAGATGCCACACTAAGGCCATGTTGCTGTGGGATTCAGAATATTTTGGGCTGGGGATTTACTGGTTTAGTACTTCTTTTGTTCATTCTAAAACTGCTGTCATATTTTGAGTCTTACAGAGTATGGCTTTGTAAAGTAACGCTCCCTCATAAATTAAACTGCTTAGCAAAAGTGCTTAGTAATGATTTTACATTTTGGCTTAAACACAAACCTTTTTGCTTGGTTGTATTACAGCCTGTACTCCTTGTGGAGCTATCAACTGATTTAATAGCTTGCTTTTCTAGCTTCCCTTTTGGTTGAGAATTTCATATAGTATTTCAACAGTCTTGATTCTTCTTCCTCAATTCACAGAAAAAAAGGTAATTTTCTTCTGTCATGGGAAGAAAAAAGTGGCTTTTGAAATGGGCAAAGATCATTACATAAAAAGCAGTATCTTCACGACTTTGTCAGATCCCCCAAAGAGGAGCTTTAAAAATACAGTGTGTCCCATACACTTGTTTAATATAACGCCTGAAATGACGGTAATACTTCTCAGGGGGTTTGTGAGAACAAATCCATTAATATTTGCACAATGCTTTCAGATCAGCCTTTCTCTTTTTCCTTGTTTTTTTTCTGGTTATCTAAAAAGAAGGCTCAGTATGAAAGCATAGGCTTGATCCCTTGGGAATGCAGTGCATGTTGCATAAACAATTGATTTTACATGTTCAGCTATTAAGACACATTTTAGAGAGGTTTCAAGACAGCTTTAAAAATCCAGTGCTTTAAATTTGTGTTGTGGTCTGCATAAATACATGGATTAAACAAAAGAAAGAGGGGGGAAAATACATTTCTGAATGTATGTTTGCAGAAAGCTAAATTCTCTGACAACTTTGCCTTACCAAAGTGTTCCTGCTCCGGATGCAGAGTTGAAAAACAGCCTACTACTAAGTGTGGTGTTGCTCACAGTGTAGATGCTACATTACTAATATGCTGGCAGGGAATAAAATTGATATAAAGCTATCCTAACTCAAATTGTCCTTGTTTTTATTGGATTGCACCTGTGCTTTAACATCAACTCTATTTTTAGCATTTAATATGACATTATTACAAATAAATCATATAAGGCTTGTTCCTAATGGATTTGCAGCATGCATGCTTATCACACATGGTAATGTATTTCCAATTCACATTAATCATAGGAGGATAATACATTGGACAATAAACCACATTTTTGACAGGTTTGTGCAGGTTTGTGCAAGTTTAGATTTGCTCAGCTGAGATCTCCTTTTCCTCAAATCATTCTCTACTTGATTTATGATTCAACACTTTCCTAAGACATCCCTCCAGCGATTGTTGAGTACATTGCTACAATCCAGCTTACTACTTCAAGTAACTGTACATCTGAATTAAATATTAAACTCAATTTTAGGGCAATTTATGTTCCCACAAAGCTGTATAAAAGCTTTCATTTTTTTCTTTATACTTGTGCCCTATAGGTCTTGCCATTTTATGCCATTTAAATGAAATAAACACAACAATATACTCAAACAAATCATGCAGGATCTGTGCACCCACACTCAAGGCAACAGTCTTATTACAAAACAAAACACACCAAAACAATCAACCCAAAAAACCCCATCAAGACAGCTACTTTAGTGTTACAGGTATGTTCCTCCCAGTCAGTTTCTGTGTAATCTACAGGAACTAATTAGTGATGGAACCAAACTCCACACCTCCAAAAACTGGGTTTAGATTTTTTTCTCCACCATCTATTTGCTCTCCAGTCTGTGGCCACCTGCAGCATTTAGTTACTGGCACCTTTCTGTGCTTCTATCTGCAAGGTGCAGATACTCAGCTTGGTGAGAAATCAAGGTGCATTTCACAGAGGGGTGCTGCTTTCACTAAAATCAAGAAATTTATTGGTGTAACTGCAGAAATATGCTTGTTCTGCTCCTCAAGGTGCTGTTTGCAAACAGCTTACTTGTGCCTGTGTAACACAAGTTCTGTTTGAGCCTTGTGTTCCGCTTTTCTTGTACCTGTGAGCACGGAAAACCTCAAACACCAGGAGGCATACTGGAAGTGTGGCATGCTGGACATATCAGCAAATTCATGTGTAGTTGGATAAATTCAAGTGGGTCAGCTGACACAACATTTTGCAGCAAAAGTTTGGATCAGCTCCTAGCCAAGAAAAGCTTACCCTAGCACCTACAAGATTTCCTCTCAAAGTAGCTCACCTGCTGCTTGGGTATGATAAGGGTCTTGGCTATCATACAGGAAAATTTTTTAAGTGAATGTTTGACTGGGATCTAGCTTAACAAAGGCAGTGGCCATGTTGAATTATTGTTAATAAGATGAGTCTGCCTGTTATTTTGAACCCAAATAGTTGTTGGGCTCTCATCAGAGTTGTGCTAAGACTACTAAATTTCAATATTGACCTATTGTCTTAATAATACTCTCTATTTGGAAGTTCAGGGGCTGAATATTCTGATTGACTTCCAACTTTTGTGGCCTAGGGATAAAGTTTCTAATGACCATCTTTAAATAAAACTCAAATCCTGGATCTGTGCGTATCTTTGAGGATAGATGACCCAAGTGCCAATCTAAGTACAGCTCAGATTCCACTGAAAAGTAATTATCAAGAAACCTTGGCCACTATGACATTAATGTATCACTGGCAAAGTTGTAATCATAGCTTTTGGTCTCTATTTATATTTTAGGGTGATATACAGACATGAAAGTTCAGCGTGTCTCTTATAGGTTCATACTAGACATCAGAGTGCAAGGACTCAGCTTTGTACTTAATAAAAGGAAACACTCTTTTCTTGGGTGTGTGCAAATTTAAAATTATTTGTTTACAATTTTTATCTCAAAAAATTATTGATATAGTACTGTCTTCACTGAAGGATCATCACTGTGTTTCACAGCAAAGACTCAGGCACTTTGTAAACAAAATAAGAAAGGTTACAGGTTTACTGAAATGCAGTCATACAGACCGAGACAAAGAAGTTCCCCAGTGTTCTGAAACAATCAATGTTTATATAAATTAGTTTGGGATCCATATTACTCAACTGTATCATTTTATTTTATTGAACACATTAATGTGAAATAAAGACCCACATGTTCATTGTACACAGCCTGAAAGTTCTCCCAGCAAAGGAGAAATAAAAAGTAATTAGAGGAATAGCTGACTAAAAGGATTTAAAATTTTATTGAGACCTCTGGCTTATATAAAGCCTGCATTAAATGTTATTTATCTGAATGTTTTGCTCACCTCATTCCATTTCTTTAGATAGAGACAGAATGAATGTAACGATTTTGTAAGCATGATTAACCCTATATTATTGTCAGAAAGAAAGGCAAAGAGAAGTATAATACATATGGCAGCAAAATAGGCTATCATAAAATACTGCCCCAGGACTATATCATACCGATCTAAATGAGTCAACAGCAAACAAGAAAGTATGCCTTGGATGTTTGATCTATCCTTTTCTAATTAAGATGGAGGTGACCTCATTCTTGTTTCTACACACTCATGAAATTATTCTAATTTCAGAGTCAAGCAATGATCTCACAAGAGCCAAGAAATGATTGCTTAGGCTTGATATATCCAGGTCAGTACACTTGAAAGCTACATGATATGTTATTACATTATTCATCTCTTAAAATGTATAATGTTCCTTTCATTGATTTGTTATTATGTCAACAATGAAACTATGTAATGATATTATCCAATACAGACATATAACTTTTAAGGGGATCTTTTAATAACTTTTTACATACATTTTTTAATTCTCACTTTCTGATCTGGTTTTGACACCCAACCCTTGAAAGCTTTGAACCTAGTTGCACCAAATTTTCCCTGCACTGATGGCTGTAGTGCAGCTTTACCACTTACGAGTGGCTTTGTCAACCCTGCCCTTCCCAACAACAAACTGAAAGCCAGTGATGTTTAGTACTTTCTAAAATCTGTTTTACAGACAGATTTTTGTCATCAACAGTTGAAAATTCTGCTCCTTTCCCATGAAGATAGGTCTGCACATTTTAAATCAGCATCCAGTGAACATATTGGTCAGCTGAGGTCTGAGTTACAGCAGTATATTTGTTCTTCACTCTGCAAGAGAATGTCACACCAATCCCTTAATTGGTATCACTGTAATACACTGCAGTTCTTCCTTGCCTTCTAATTGAGAAACTACAAACCCATTACAGTTATCAATCAAGTCTCCCAAGAAAGCATCTACTTCACAAAGAAATAACTGAAGAAAAATTGTTTTCCCAAAGTCCAAGAGGCCGCAACTGAGCTGGCAAATATCCTCCAATTTCCAGTCAGTCTTTAAAAACAGAAACTGTCTTCTGATACTGCCCAAGGAAAGGCAAGAAAGCAGCATAGACAAGGCTTTCCTTCCTAAAAACAGACACGTTCCTGTGGATTAAGGATTTAAAAAGAACACCAGCCCTTGGAAGCAATGTCCATCTTGGAACTGTATTCATTTCAGTGAAGAGTAGGCCAGGAATATCTAGTCCCCATTATTGCTAAGAAATCTGCATCATAGATTGGAGATGCTTGTTGACTTTTGCCCTAATGGTCCCAAATTTTCTCATTTCAGTTTGAATCGGCTGATATACTGCCAAGAAAAGAGAGTCACAGCTCTGTTAGCTGCAGTAGGGGAAAAAAAAAAACAAAACACCCCCTCCCTCCCAAAAAAAAAAAACAACACAGAAAGCCTTGCACAATGAAGGATTTTGAAATGCTATTGCTCATTATCCCATTCAAACTATTGCACAGTCAAAAGTATCAGAAAGATTTAGAGAGCTGAAGGAACAGGGAAAAGTAGGTGCTGCTTTTAAATGCATTTCAAACATGGTGTTGTAATTGGAATCAACAGTATAGTCCAGCAATTTTTGTCTCACTGATAAAAAACATGTGTGGTAATATACTTCTCCAGAAGGACCAGATGTCCAAGGCAGTCAAGGATTAACAAGATATTGCCCCAATCTGCCTCTGTATCTCAATTTGCCTAACCTATTGTGCAGCAGCCATTCACCAGGATAGCTCTAACACCCAGAGATCTGCAGCAATTTTTAATAAAAAACTCCTAATGGCTGATGTGGACTGTGGAAGGAGCCTCTCTCTTTCTCTCTACATTTCCACGCTTTTCTTTTTGTCTGTTATGCAATAGCTTTTTCAGGGGCCCTTGGAGGTAACAATTTCTTTTCCACCACAACAAAATTATTGCTGCTCACATTTATTAATTTTGGGAGGTGGTTAATTGATGGAGAGAACTACCATCTCAGTAAGCTGCCTTTTTATAGATCTGGCCAGAGAGGCTTAAAACACTAATACTCTGTGATCACTAACAACTTTCCTGTGCTGACAATTAACAGTCACTCAGCCAAAGAGCGCAAATAAGCCAGTAATGTACCACAGTTATCCCACACAGCTTTGTCCATTTGTTTTTTAAGAGTGGGATTCAAGTAAGGGCTTCAGATAGCATTTGTCACTCATTCCAATATCCCACCACTCTCCCTTTCCTACTTGGAGCCTTATTTATGCATGCTGGTTGTGGCATAAACCATGGATGGAACTTTTTCAGCTTGAAAATGAGATACTGTCATACATGTCAGAGAAGATCAAATGAAGCTTTCCAATATACTGCCCCAGAGGTATTAACTTCTTAGAGTGGCTCTCCCTTTCCCAAAGGATTGAAATAATCTGCCCAGAAAGCATGAGCCTGGCAGTCAGCTCCAACTGTTTTAGTAGAAGACTGGGGGAGCTCCTGGTATTATTTAATAACTGTAGCTTCTGGCAAGGGTTTAATATGCACATTTAAGCACTGTATTTAGCTCAGTTTTTCTGCATGCTGGATTGGATCTGTGGGGCACTGAAGAACAGCGCAAAATGCGGTTATGCTTCCTCTGAGAATTTCTCACTCCCTCGGGTCCAGCCTTAACTAAGAATCGTTATTTTTCACCTGAGGCAGGTTCTCCTCTGCAAAGCTAACAATTTTATAGTTGTAAATAAAGAAACAGAAATAATCAGTGGCCCAAATAAAACAACAGCAATAGGCCCTTTAACTATCAAAATGTCATCTGAAGCCTGCTGTTTTCTCCACTTGTGGCTCCACAGGGCTATAATTTACTTGAGAAATTTGGTTACAATAGATGAGAGTGGAGGTTTCTTGAGCCAAGCCAACTGAAACATTTTCAAATAGCAATCCTACGTATTATTCCACAGACCACAAAGAGAACAGTAAAATGAAAGACAAAAAAATCCAGTAACGAAAGGTTTGCCTCTAGGAAGCAATTTGTCTCTACACTTAATGACTTTAGGTGTGATATAAGTTATGGCTTGGAGTTCAGTAAAATCTAATGTCATGAAGGAATTCTGTAATGCAGCTATTCCTGTGGTATGATAACCCATTTTTTCACTGTGAGTCTTGCAATGAAAGGAAACACTATTACCTTAAAATGCCCCCAAGAGAATTTTATATCACACCTCCAGCCTGATTTGGAAATGCAGAGAAGTATGTTTTCTGCATAAAACAGTGTATCCAAACTCTAGCAGCAAGAATAAACCCAATTAAGATGGTAACTGGAGTTGTCAGGAAATATCCCATTCCTCCACAAATAAGCAAAAGATGACTGAAGTCACCTCTGCCTTCTATGCCTACTTCTCTTACATGTGCACACAAACACAGAAAAAGTGCTTATTAAGTTGCTTCAGACAGCTACAATAAATCAGCAAACTCCACTATTCCTTCCAGCACTACAGAGGCTGATAAACAACTGCTGATCCAGGAATGCCATGGAAAGTGTTCTGTGTACCAGGAACAACAATGCAGAGCATACTTCTGAATTGGCTAGTTATCATGTTGTGTCATAGATGTTGAATAAGTCAGAATACTCAAATTAACAAGTTGCTCACATGCTACTTAACATAGACTCATAGAACTACTTTTGATCTGTAGCAGAGAAGTATTCATAATTGTCTCATGATGGAGAAGATCTCAGTAGAAAGTCTGGGCTAAGAAGGCTTCTAAGAGCTCAAGGGAACACACCAGGAAAAGCAGTGCCAGGTCCAGCATGAATTCAAGAAATGGGGTGACCATGGGCAGCCAAAAGAAGCATCTCCCTGCATGGGGAGTCACAGCAATCTGAGAGAGGGACCCTGAGCCTCCTGACTTTATGAAGGGAACCAGAGAAGACCAAAGGTTTCGAGACCTCCAAACAAGAAACAAAACAAAACCAAAAACAAACCTACCCCAAACAAAACCAAAACAATGACCTGAAAATGAAAAGAACAAATTAGGTTTCAGTTGAGTTACACACTCATTTTTCTCTTCTTGAATACTAATACTAAAGAAGAAAACTAAAAGAAAGAAATAGCTCACATAAATCACATAACAAAATAGATACATCAGTAAACACAGGGAAATAATTTTGTTTATCCAGAAGTTTGGAGAAGTGTACGGGTATTGATTTAAAGGGAAGAAAAATGCTGAACTTTATGTCATTTGTGTCTGTGTTTCTTTAACAGCCTTCACACCTAAAAATAACACAAAAAAGCATACCAAAAAGAAAAAAAAAGATTACGTCCCAACTAGCCACTTACTGATCTACTTATAGGTCAAGACTCATCTCACTATCTTCAGATTTTATAAACAACCTTAACTAAAAAACATGCAGACACCATTTATAGAGAAAATTAATCTTATTCAAATACAGTTAGTTGTAAATGCGAAAGAGAACATTCACTCTTTTCTTCATGAACTGAAGACATCTGGATTATTTTATCCTCCTGTCATTGTCTGGCTGTGATATTGTTGAATACATGAGTGTGGGGAATGCCAGAAATTAATTCAATTCTAGAACTTACATTAATTTAACAAACTGAAGGAGGGGGGGAGCAAGGAACATAAATCATTATACCCTTTCCCCACCCCATATTTTAATAAGTGAAATGTCAGCCTTCTTGTTCCTAATTTGTTAGAGAGGTTATAAGCCTTTCTGATTAGAATATTTCCACTGTAGTTTTGAGAGTCTGTTGTAGCCTGAGGTTGGTTGAAAAAATATGTGTTTTGGAAGGGTTAACTTGTGGAACCCACTACAAAAGACAGCAGTAAAGACTGCAGCTCTGTTCAAAAGAAGACTAGCATTTAGAAGTGAGTGAAAAATAAATAAAACACTATAGAGTAGAATCATAAGCTTATAGAGGCTTTGGAAGGAAACTGACCTCCTTCCGTTCTAGAATGTGAGTATGCTATTCTAATTAAATGACACCTTTACTTTGTTATTTCTAATTCTAGTTAGTTTATTTCATCCCAAATATATGCTTTATTGATTGATTAACATCAGACACAATTCTCTCTACTTCTTTTTAAAATTTATACCTTCTATGCACTGATCCTTCACTTCAATCAAAGATTTTTTTTCCATCAAAACAATCACGTTTTTTCCTCAGCTAATCTGAAGCTAACTTTTAAATGTTTAGCCCACAAGACTAATCCACAGGCATATTATGTTATTTGAACCATAAAATAAAAACCCAGACAAACTGATTTTTTTTTTCTTTCTTTCTTTTCTGACACAGAGAAGTAACCAGATCTAACATATCACCTGTTTGCAATTTTCATCCAATAGTTGCTTAGGCAATTTTCCTGGCAATGAAGTTTTAAGAAAGTAAAACACAAATCTCCTGAAGGTCAGGTTTGTGGTTAACTTTGTTCAATCTAGTCACAACTGCAATGACTTTGCAGGGCTTGTGAAGCAGGAGGTACCTAGAGTTACTGTTGAGGCCCAAAATACAGACTTTCTGACTTTATATCAGAGACAGCAGAATCTATGGGGGAAAAAAAAAAAATAAAAAAAAAATCAAGAGAGTAACAGCTTCCAGGGTTTGTGAAAATGTATGACAATTTGTAGATTGATCTCCAGTTTTCTCCCTTTCCCATGGCAAAGAACATACAGTTGGAATGGACTTTGAACAAACAGCAACATTTACATGTAGGTATCTATGTATCACAGCAAATCAGGAACACTGAAATTTTAGGCACCAGGAAATATTTTGCCCCATATTTGGTACTTTGGATTGAATAAAGAAATCATCAAATAGATATGATTAGGAAGTTTGTGCACCAGAGACACCAGTTTAGGTGATCAAAGAATCCATCCTGCCATTTACAGAGTCAGGCCCTGCCCTCACTGGTCCCTGACTTTCCCCCTACGTGACAGGAACTGCCAGGTTCTTTCTCTAACATGCATCTACATCATTTCAGTGGAAGTCATTATAGTCACTGGCTTTAGTCTCACAAAAATCCTGCATTGGAGTTTTCCAGATCCAACACAAACTGCCTCTTCCTCTTGGCTTTTTCCACAATCTCTAATTTAATCCTACCCGTCTCCTACCATTGTTCCCTTTCCACAGTGCCTGTTGTTATGCACCCATTAAGTTATCTTAGCTCCATTAAAACTCTACCTGACACAGAAAGTAGTAAAGACATTTTCAGAAAAGTCTTTTTCTGACTGTAATGCATGATTGGAGAAGAGAATAACCAAAAGGTGCAAGCTGAGGCTGAGACCTCAGATTTTCCAAGGTATTTGGGCATATGAATTTTCTTTCTATTAAAATTAGTGTGTCTGAGATGCTGACTCACTTTGTGATAGCTGCCTTCCTAGTTTCTTGAACACAAGGTGGTTTTGTTAATTTTGTAAGTCACACCAATAGCATAAAATTGTCACATACTAATCAGCAGTAAAGAGCCAAATAGCAAAACTTCAAGTGACTCAGCCAAGACTAGACAGAGATTGTATGTAATTCACTGCAAGTTCGAAACATAAAGAACTTAGGAAAAAAAAAAAAAAAGGCAAGGAAATACTGCATTCTGAAGACCTTAAGATAAGTTATAACAATCTGAGAGGAAATACTGAAAAATCAGTCAGAAAAGAAAAAACTTTGGCTGAATTTTTAAAATACCTAAGTTTGTAAGTGCAGCAGAAATTATTTTCCAGGTATATTCTTTACAGGGAGAAATAAAAAGACAGAGAATGGAAAAGAGCAAGTGGAGAATGCAATACAACCCTGTTAGGAACAAAAAGAGTCCCAGCATCCTTGAGTGACCAAAGGTTGCCCTTATTTAAAATTTTTTTTTCCCTCAAAAAACGAAACAAAAGCTTTTAGGTTTTTTTTTCACTTTTGGACTTTAGTCCCATTCAAAAGACAGTCAAGAAAAGAATGTAGAGAAAGATTTTTGCTGATCAACAGAAACAACATAAGTGCTTGCAAGCAAGTGGCAGTATGCTTGTAGCACCTTGGCATTGGATTTGCAGAGTGTATGGGAAAACATTCTGTCCCAATAAGTCCATGAAAGAATAAAAGAAAGATACTGGATTCTCATATATACTCATTTATATTTTATCCTCACTGTTCTAGTATTTTATCTTATCTTTGTGAGGATCTCCAGAGCTGCAGGTTTTTACTGCAATCAAATTCAATTTATATAAAGGTAACTTGAAAGTTACCTCAATGACTGTCAAACTGCCCTGAACTTCAGAAGATGTAGTTACTTCATGTCTGATGGAGATTTGATTTGTTTATTCAAACTTTTCTCTGTAACCTAAAACTAACATCCTGAAATTCTGATAAAATCCCTCTTCTACAAGTATTTCTGAATCATCCACAGCCAAAAATTGCTATAAATCTCATTTTAAAAATGTTTTTTCCCATTTTGCCCCACCTACTTTTTTCAGTCGACTGTATGGAAAATGGTCAATGCATAAGGCAGTGGCCTGGAAATGTGTAATCACAAAAGATGCATCACTAGTTGCTTTTACAACTTAGTTCTGCTCTCAGTTTTTAAAAGAATGCATATGTTTTTTTTAATGGCCTGTTCTGGGCATTTACATGGAGTCCAGAGTCCAGAGGCTCACAGGCATCTCACTCTCCATCTCTCTTGCTCATAAAGGACCAGTTTTTCAGAGTGACTCAATAATAAACCCTCCACAAACAAAAGTCACAGGAGAAAAAAAAAAAAAAAGATAGACAGAGCCAGGTAATAGCAGCATATTATGGGGTATTTTGCTAGCCATGAACAAAATTTGTACATGCAAACAGATGTTTGTCAGGAAAAACTAGCATTATATGTGTGGATCCCTGTTCAGAAAAACAGTGCCTAGTTAAAGCAAAATTGGTATGATCTGCACATGAAAACCATAAATTTCTTTTTCATCCTGAACTGGTGTCATCAGAGTGTGAATGAAGTGATTTTGGTATATAGATGCTGCTTTTGTTAACAGTGGCTTTTGTCAATTCTTCACATTTGTATCAAGTTTAGCTTCTTTCAAAACAGATCTATGGTTCTGGGCTTCATTTTAGCTAAAGCTGCAATGATCCTTAGAGCTACATGCCCTTCAGTTTTGAGTTTAATTTCTAATCAAAAGCTGAAGAGGTATGACCGGCTTTGGGATTTGAATCCAATCCACATGATTTCAGTGTGTTCTTACTGAAGATTCTAGTTTTTGGTCTATTTTCCTCCACCTTTTGCCAAAGCTTTGACAAACTGAAAAATATCAGGGACACACTGAGGTTCCACATATGGATGAAAACCAGGGACAGATGGGAGAAGGAGTTTCAGTACAAATTGCTGAGCAAAAAATAATGCTTAATAACATATAAAGCATTTATCTATAATATTATTTTTATTTTCATCTCAAATGGGTGTACATCACAAGATGCAGTTTATAATTTTCTCTTCATTTACATTTACATTTTTGCCCTTTTGCATTAGTCGGCAAAATAAAAACTTAATATTGTTGTTTGGCTGCTTTCAGTTTTGTTTTTAAAGGCAGCCTTACTGTTGACCAAAGCCATACATTCATCCATAAGTTATAACATCGTAATAGCTGTGTAAGATATATGAAGGGTCTGTGTATATTCCAAATCATTTTTGTGAAAGTGACTGATGTACGTGTATTTTGCATATGGAACAAAACATATCGAGATCTACCCCTTTCAGACTGAGCATTTACTAAAGGAGATACTAGTAGAGAAATTCCAAGGGACAAAGAGAAAGTAGAAAAAAAGCCAACTCTGTTTTTCAGAGCTCTTTCTAGATTTTTCTCTCTTTGGTCAATGAACTGAGTTGAACATCTGAAATTGCATTTCCTATCTTTCAGCTTTCATCTAGTGATTCTATCAAAGGAGGCAGATACTTCATAGTGTCCATAAAAGAGATCAATATCCACTCACATGGAAAAATCTCTCTTGCTATTTCCCTCCATGTATAGAATCACCTAATTCACCATTTAAATGTTTGAACAGCCCCTTTAATGTCATATCCAAGCAAATCAAGAAAGGCTATAACAATCAGTCTTTGCTCCTTCCCAGCTTATAAGAGGCACAGAATAACTCATTTGTGGAGCACTTAACTTTGGTTTGCATGAAAGTCTGTGTAGCGAAGCTGCTCAGAGGAGGAAACTGGAAAAAAGAGAGGGGATTTGTATGAGAGAGCAGGGGGAGAAGCAGCTCACTGAAATTTGAAAAATCAAGTACCGTGACAGCTGCTGCTGCTGCTGGAACAGTATTGCAAACCCCAGCTTGCCGTGAGGTTATTCACTACATCTGCACTGAATTTCCTGGGTTACTGTAACATATTACAAGGATGTGCTTTGATGTGTCCCACATAAATGTCCTCACCACCACACCCTCTTCCTTTCCCTCCCCTCTCCACCTACTCCTGGCCCTAGGACCCCGCAGTCCACAGCAATGTCATGCTGCATGCCTTCCTGCTCACATGAGCGGCAGTTGTCAGAGAAATGGATCCAAAAGAAACAGTCAATAAAAACAGAAACAGCTGTAACAATTTTACATGGCATGGTTCTGATTTCTGGGTATATCCTCTGCACACATGCTTCCTTTTTTTTTTTTCTTTTCTTCTACCTTTCCCAAGTAACAGGGTTTGATACTGTGGAAAAACAACCATTAGGAAGGGAAAAATGCAGCAGAGAAGTTCTGCTCACAGATTTTGTCTTTTGAAAAATGGGGTTATTTAGATGATGTTTTTTAAAGAAGTGACAAAAGGGAAATAGATGGAAAGTAAGAAGAAAAATAATTAGCGGGCAGAAGGGCAGGTTGTAATTGTTGGCACTTGGACTTCACTTTTTTTAATGCGAGAAGCATCTAAATAGACTTTAATGAGAGACTGTGCATCAGCTGTGTATTATTTACAGCAAAACAAGGAGCCCCAGGATCACCCTACTTAGTTCAGACAATAAACAGAGGGGCCTAAGCCAAGAGCCATTCTCTGTTACCCCTCACTGAACGGCTCTTGAGATTTGTACTCTTCACTGAATATAGAAAGAGCCCAGAGTACCTGGGCTTTTCCCACACTGTCTTAGCTGAACTTGGGGAATAGAAAGACCTGGGGGAGATCCAACTAGATGATTTTACAAAAGTATTCAGTTAACACAAGGCTCCTTAAGAAAGAAGTAGTAAGTTTGAAAGATATCTACAAAATACTTCATAAATCTGGCAAATCTGATGTTTTTCAGCCTAGGAAGGCTGCCATCACTTCATCATGGCAGACAGGATGATTTCTGAATCAGTCATCATAGACAGCACAGACTATTGGTGGCACAGATTTCAGCTCACAGCAGACATTTCAGAAAGTACCCAGCTCGTCTCACTGATTGCATTGCTGACATATCACAAAACTTTATGACTGTCTTCGCATCTATCTGACATCAGACTGCATAGGAAACTCATATGATTCGCTCAAAATCAACTCACAAAACCACTCCATTATTCTACCCAGAATTTCATTTGCCCAAAGTAGAAATGTAAAATAGAATAAAAATACAAATATCAAATGTTCGTAATATATTTTCAGGTTTGTAAGCAAAAGAAAGAAAATGTGACTGAGGCCGTCTAGGTGATTTGTTTAAAGGTTTTAGCTGATGTAAAAAAAATACTGAACAGATGGTGTGATGACATGTACCTATTTTCCCTAAATGTTAGAACACTCTCCAGAGTAACAAAATGTCTAAATTCAGTTCCTCACTCCTAAACCCACAATCCCCCACAGACCACCCTAAATACTATGTCACAGGAAATTCTTCAAGGACTTTAAAATAACCATTAAAATACTATCCAGCAAGGGTATAACACTTTCCAGCAGAGCAGACACATTGTATTATCCTTCAACTGTATTTTGATCTGCTAATACAGCCATGTCTTTCAGCCTTGCTATCAAGGTCCTGTTTTAGGAGAGTTACCCCTTCAAACTTGCATTCTCAACCAGTGGCAGAAAGGGCCAGAACCCAGACCTCCATGATACAATTTGCTGTCTTAAGCCTTGGACTTCAGAGGAGAAGAAATGAAAATACCATGTCTTCTTCGGTTAGGAAGCTCTTTAACCGTTATAAAAATACCTAGAAGCAAAATGAAAAACTAGACCTTTAGCAGGAATTTTTAAATCCATACAAATTTTAGTTGAAAGGCATGAGCTTAACACAGGAAGAACTAGTTACAACAGAAGGATGCTAATAAGACTAAGGACCATCTAGTTCACTATAACGATTTGTCAGTGACTTCAAAATTCTGAGGAACAGCACACTGCACACAGCACAGTTTGAGTTTGCATAAGTAATTCAAAAACATGATCTAAATCGTTGTGGTATAGAGGTGTCACAGGAGCAGCTTTTCTTTCAGGTCACATTATAACTTTTCTATTTCTTCTTAAGTTAGAATCCAGGGTGCTCAAGAGAACAAGATGAAGAACAAACCAACTCTCTTCAACTCTTTCCGTATGGGCCAATTTAACTTTTACACAAATATGGGGATTCTCACTTTAACTCTACTTCCAGTGGTGTAATTGAGAACTGTGCCCTAGACTGAAAAAATAAGAGGGCCAAATTCTGACCATGGATAACTCAGTCACATGTGTTTGAATAAAACAGAAGTTTGTGCCAGTATTTCCAAAACCTGCATATCACATCAAGTGTTGTTTTTTTAAACCAGAAGTTGTTTTTCTACTTCCAAGGTTTTTTCAGCTGTGTCACTGAAGCCAAATGTGGTGTCTCTCAATAAATCAGCCATATTTCAGGATCTTATAATTGCATTACATTACTTCATCTTTCTTTAAAAATAATACTAAAGTGGGCTATTTTTTGTTCAAGCCATTCACATGGAGCTAATGGGTTCAATATGTCTGCACTTTGTTGCTATACCCAAGTAGTTCAACAATACAATGCTCAGGGAGCATGAACACCTGACATGATATCCCTTCTCAGGTACTCCATGGTCAACCAGCTACCAGTTAGAAATGTTGTGATATTTGCAGAAAGAATGGGGAATAATACTGGTATTTCAGCCAAATGCTTCCTTTCTCAGTAAAACGTGTCCCAAGGGCAAGGCTGTGTGAAGAGTTTGGTCAGGTGCAGAGCCATGCTATGCTGGCCTCTGACTATTGTGGTGTGATGTAGTAAATTATTTTATTGCCTTATTCACATATTAAGCAGCTAAACAATAATAGTTAATAACACTGAGGAAATTTAAAATAGGTAGTAGGGATTATCTAAAGCTAATCTGGAATACAAACTCATATTTTAAATGCTTTGTTAACGTAACCATCAGCCACAACGTGCTCATTCACAAAGTCAAAACAGAGTAGTGATTGCGAGGGTTCTTGGAGTTCCTTTAAACTCTGTTTTGAATCCACGACTATCCACAGCACACTCTGCATTGCCACCAGAGCTCGCATCTGTCAGATGCCAAAACACAACAGGCAAGGCAGCATCGTGCCACTTGTGCTCTGATTTAAATCCACCTCAGAACTTCACAGCACAAGCATGCAACTCAAGGACAGGGAGAAGAACTGGGCTGCAGGTTGCTCTAAGACACAGGCAGTGCATAAGCAATTGAGATGTGAAGAGATGTCCCAGGGGGAGAACCTAAGCTTGGACTGCGTTATACTGCATATCTAGGGTAAACAAAGTGTTTTCACGAAGTAGATACAGCACTCCCTTATTTTTTTTTTTTCAGGATGGTTACATGAATTTGCCAGCATGAGAGGGGACAAATGGCCAGAGCCCAGTAGTAACAATAAATTCCCAGGTACATAAAATGAGCAGAATTTAGCCCAATAATGAATAAGTATGGCAGTCCATGGTTATTTCTTGCAAGAGCATGATAGTACAGTCTGTGCTCATTTTCTCGGCCTGGTTTGATCTCTTCTAAATGACTGGCTGAAAGCTAGCCATCCAGTTAGCATCAGCCATTTAAAATGCAACTTTATGAGAGGGAGGAAGCAAGAGAAATCTCCACAGAACTCATCCCTGAGACACATCTCAGAAAAATATGGCATTTTGTCCCCGGTTTTGCTTCACGAGCACAGAAGACAACTAAAGCTTCCTCAGATGAGATATCCAATGCCAGAGTCAGAAAACTGAATGTGTGAACCACAAAATAAAGCTGTGATTGCAAAATAGAAAAGCGTACATTTGTGTGAGAATTATTCTGGCTTCCATAGCTAACTATAACATTGAAGACATGGCCTTTGGCATAAGCCAGTAACCGTATTATGTGGGCTTCAGGAGCTCTTGTGCTTTGCCCATTTTGAAGCCTACAGTAGCACTTTAACTCCACTACTGTCGTATCTAGCTCATGCTTGTCACCTCCCCAGTCTGCAATCAGCACCACTTCATTTTTGTAGGCTTATGTTCAGGGGGATACAGGGGGAGGATTTTAGTCACTATGCTTTTTTCACAGCTCTCTGAAGCTTTCTGATCAAAACTGAAGAAAGTACTTTTAATAAAATGCTGTACCCCCACTCACTGAAAATTGAGTGGCTTTTTGAACATGTGAAATTTCTTAGACTGTTAATCAAAGATAAATGCTTCACAGTAAATATTTGTGTTTAGTTAAAATCACGTTCTGCAAATGGATTCCTGAGGCCATCAGATAACAGAGGTTAAAAAAAAAAAACCAGCCTGATGGCTCATGAGTGTTTGGACAAACATACTCTTTTTACATAAGAATCTAATTAAAACGTGAAAGGCAGCTCTGTGTATATTCCCACATAAGTAACAATGGCAGGAGAAAAAGGGAGATGCTCATTCCTCTCAGGCAGGGCCCCCTGATCTTTAGACTGCTTTTGACCTTCGATGAAACCTGAGCAGATGAGGTTACTGTTGCTGCTCTGCTGCAGATGGGAATCAGCTCAGCATTGCATGACTGTGTCTTACAGGGCTGTCAAGTAGTGGCGTTTTGGAAGGACAGTTCAAAGTACCTGAAAAAAATATATTAAATTTATCACTGAAACACCTTGAGGAATACTCATTAGAGAGAGAGACGTAAAGGGAAGGTCCAGGGGTTGCTGAGAGAAAGTCTCCTTTTCAGCTGCATGGGACTTGGCAAGTCTGAGCTCAGCTGCACTCCTGTAACTCTCACTGCCAAAGATAATAAATAATTAGTATTCATTCTGCCTAAAATGTTAGAGAAATCTACTATTTAATGACATTCCCTTCAAAACCATACAAAAAAGAATGACACACGGGGCAAGAAGCTGTATTTCAAGTCATGCTCATCTTCTTCAGGATTGCTAGGTGTTCTTCTGCCTTTGGCATTGAGAATGTCCTCTCTCCCTCATGGCCGCTGAGAATTTCTGAAGTACTTTTACTGAAGTGCTTTTACTAACCCCCCCAAGATTATTTACTGTGATGCCCTGGCTCCTGACAACATTCCCTACATCACATTAGCCTAAATGTATTTACCTTCAGGGCAAGGTGTAAGGTTTACCTATTCATTCAGGTTTATGCCAGTAGAATGAATGCAAGGCCTTGACTATTGGTTTGCTTATGCAAGGAAGGTGGGGTGTGAATTTACAAGCTACATATGAATTTACACCAACTGGCTTGAGAAAGCCAGTTCATACAAAGGAACTCATAGTTGAGAGCCTCTCAATGTCCATAGGAGGTTTTAGTGCAGAGTAGCTAATGCAATTCACATCTTAGTTAACTGCTGGTAATTTACCTGTATAGACAAGCCTTTGCATTGTGAATTTGTCTGATTTCCAGAAAGCACTGGTCAACAGTTAAAGCAGTCAAGATCCTGTAAAAACTCAACAGGAACACAGTTGCACAAAAGGATGTATTGATTCCCAAATTAAAAATTATATTTGTGTTGTTATATGTGTACCTAGGTAGCTACTGCTAGAAATGAAATTAACTTGCCATCCAAATAAGTTTTACTTGAGAATCAATAATTCTGGTTTGCATACTTTAGGCAGTATAAAAATATCTGGAATTTCTCCTCACTTGAGGAGCAGTATTTCTCTATCTAAGGAAAGTGTACATTCCAAGAAATAGCAAGCTGATACGCAAGATTTCAAATTCATATTCAGTCTTTTGTGAGCTTGGAACAATTAGCTAGTTGGCAAATCTGAAAACATGCCTGTGTACCTATTTGGTCAGATGCCCACCTGATGTAACTTAACGTAATTGCATCTGCTTCAACAATAGCCTGCCAATTTTCATAAGTAAAAGTATGACCTAATTCATTTCCCAGAGAGGGAATAGTAAGGTAAGACATGTATGCTTTTCATGACAACATTTTCTTGCTACAGCCCAATAAAACAGACTGCATCAGAAAAAAAAAAAAATCATCTCCCACTCCTAGTTAATTCGTTTCAAATTCTTAGTAGGTCAGCATCTACTTCAGGGTCTTCCAAGTGCATGTTGTCTCATCTATGTTTGTCTTCGAAATTATAAACTCCTCAGGGTATGCTTTGTGCTTCTCTGTGTCTTGTTCATTGCTGATCACATCATCAGAGATTAGCAAATAATTCGTACTATTAACAATAACAAATAGTATGTGGCAAGATGTTCTCACACATGCCTTTTGCCTGTGAAACATGGCATAAGAGAAGATGGCTTGGAATGACTTGGCAAGAAGCACACTTTTCAGAGTATTGAAAGGTCAGGTCCCTGGAGAAAGGACACTTCAACCCCCAATCAGCACACTTCGGGTAAGCAATTCTCATGTAAGCTGTTCAATTCAGAAGAGGGATACACTTTAGTTCCTCTGGACTCTTCCGTAGGCTGGGCTTTCCCCGCTCTTCTCTGCCTGTAGAAAACCAGCTGGGGTAACTAAAGTGCAGTAAAGTAAAATAAACAGATCTGCAAAGTGCTGAGTCCAGTCATTTTCCCCAGGAGAATCTGTGCGGCTCTGAGTCTCCTAAACTGAAGCTGTGCCCTATTTCTAAGTCTCTCTTCTTGTCTGTTGATAAAATCTTTAAAGTTCTTCCAGAATTCAAAAGAAAAATATCCCACTGACAGTAGCAATAAGTCTAACAACAAAAACTGAGAACATTATGGTTTCCATTATTTTCATCTCAGAATGGCTCCATGAGCACACCCACCACATTATCTCCATCTTTAAGGGAGAATTTATGTTTATGTTTTCCTCTTTGTTTTTGACTGACTTTAACTCAACTATAGAATCTCTGTTGGCATCAAGATCTATTAAATTTTTACTTCCAGGCTCACTAAAACAAACTTGGAGTTTAAACTTGGGAGTGATTGTATTTTACCAGCACTCCTATCATATTTAAAAACACAGAAACCTGCTGTGATTTACATATTGATTTCCACCATCTTCAATAATTCACAAAACAGGCCTGCTCCCTATATATCATGCTTATGAGCAGTTCCACCTATGACATTTATTCTGAGCTTGCTATTCCATACAGTCTAGTCAAGCATTCTGAATTAACATGTGCATTGTCTACTCAAGTGCAACACATAATAAATAGACAGCAAACACTTGTGTCAGTACTGGTACTCCTATGAATAACTCCTAAAATCCCAACTGCAGATCTGCTATACACAAGGCTCACTGTTTTTTCTCTGTATGACCAGGAAAAGCAAAAACTTCAAAAGAAGTAGAACACTCAAGCAACACCTGGGCCTACCTGCTTTCTGTTGTCCCAAGTATACTGTGTAGCTTTGGTAGCATCCTATTTGTTTCGAAAATGCACTGTTTTATTTCTTTCCCTGAAGCTCCTTTGCCAAACTGTTTGTTGTGTGAGATGTCCTAACTTATTTATCTATTTTCCACAACTTTGCTACAATTTTGTGTTAGTAAAAAATTCCAAATATTTTCTAAAGAAACAATGCCAAAGGGTAGTAGAAGTACACAAGTTCTCTGCCATTTTGCTCAGCAATTTTTGATCCTAGTATATATGGCATAGCTTGATGCGTCATAGTGTCAAATGAATCAAAATTCTAACCTTTCTACAGTAGAGACAGAGAATGTAAAGCACTGTGTGCCTATAAAGCACTAATAAAACCAAACCAATAAGAAAATAAAATGTCCTAATAGTTTAACCAAATTACTATTTTGCTTAGCCTTTTCCCCAGTCACTGAGATTTCCAGGAATTTGGTCAAATGACTGACAATATAATCAAAATGATGGTAAACAGACTGCCTGTTTTACAAACATCTCCTTGGGCAGTCGACCTCCAGAGTAATGCCTTCTGTTTCAAAAAGCTCAAACGAATTACTTGTGGCATTTATATGCCCATCAGCCACAGCACTGGTCTGAGCAAGAGTTAGGGAACCAATTTCCTAGAGCCTGCTTAAAGGCTACTTATCTACTTGTTATAATTAGTGAGAGCTTCAATCTGGGAAGCTTGTTACAATAAATTTAGCAAAAACATATTAGGCAAGTCCACTCTATCACAGCCACACAATAATATTCAGTTTTGCTGTCTCTTTTCTCTAGATGTGTTTCTTTCACTGGCAGAGCTGAGACAAGCACATTCTAGAAGACCAGCTCTTTGTAAGTTCCATATCACACATTTTAAAGCAGAATTTGCTCTGATGAGCAAATCCACAGGAACCTCTCACACTTCTCAAGTCCTTAGAGGTCTTTTGGGGATTACTTTTGGCACTGGACTACGTCAGAGACAGAGACATGGTTATCATTTATTTGAATGGTACAAAGCACAGTTGTGTCAGTCTTCCCACCACATCAAACATTGAAACATCCACGAGAAGGCTGATTTTGATATGCACACTGCTACCTTAGCTGACAGTCTGAAGTCTCACCAGGCACCTGGAACCATTCCCCGGGCCTTCAGGGGAGAGTGTCTTCCTTATTCCCCGCCATGCAGGTTCTCAGGACTCAGTTCAGTTTTCCAGCTTTCACTGCCAAATATTTAACCCTGTAATTCAGTCATCAAAATCACAGTTGGAGTCAAAGAGTCCACATGCAGGTTTTGTGTGTGTGTGCATGTATGTGAATTTTGTCAGGCCTTAGTGACAAGTTACCAGCAAGAAGACCATATCCTTGGTGCTTTGCCTAAGGAGGTGGGGTTTGTTGTGTTTTGGGGTTTTCTTTTGTCTACCTCCTTAGTATTCCTAGGAACAGAAAGGTGTTGTGAATGAATCCACTATTCTCTTCTTTTGCAATTTTCCATAAACACAAGCAAAACCACATATTATACTCTACCTTAGTGCTGCTCCCTATGCAACTGACCATTCCTGGGAAAAATGAGAAATATTAAGAAAAGAATGCATGTTCAAAAACTTTCCTATTAATCTTTCTGATGATTCATGTTCTCCCAATTGCAGTGTTGTCCAACAGTCATACCTTTGCTTGATGGTCTAGAACCGAAGCAGCACAGTGCACCCTCAACTCTGATTCTCTTCAGAGGAAAATGACACTCCTAAGTGCCAAACCTGTGTTTCTCAGATCAGGACTTTATAACCTCTTTGCAAGTGGCTCAGAATTCTCCTTTTTTTTTTTTATTCTTGGGCAGAGTGACTGGAGCCTATTATGAATGCTATGGATTTAGGAATACAATGAGCACCTTCATGTGGAATTTTGGCTGTGTGAACTGAAATCTGCTTTCACCAGTGTAACTTCCTAGAACCTTCAAAAGGTCTCCCCTGTTTATGAAACCTACAGCATAAAAAAAAAATAAAATTGAGAAACATTGGACAAAGTTACCATTTTCTTATTCAGAGTTTCTAGTCTACTTTTAAGCCTACAGAAAGTGGCAGAGAAAAATTAAGTAAAAAATTATGCCAAACTATTGAGTGTAGCTTAAGGCCTGGTTCTGCAGACCTATGAATAGGGTTAATTTTGCACATACCAACATTCTCATTGATGTTTCTTCACCTAAGTTAAATCAAGGCAGATATTTGTGATCTTAAGTTTCAGCACTTGACTATTTACAGAACCAAATATGGGTCTAGTACTGTCACTTTAGCTTTCCAGTTTTCCCTTACTCAGTCCAGGACTCTCTTCTCAACCAATGTGGAATTTGGAGCAGACCAAATTAAATTAAATGTTTTTACTAAGCTTTACTTTACCTTTACTAAGGTAAAGAAAGTAGATTCAATACTTGCTAGACCATTTGGATCAAATCCAGTGGATTCCCTCTACATTTTATGAAATGGAAATAGAAAGTTGCACTTGTCCGTGTCACTATCTCCCTCCACATTTTTTTTTCTTTTAATCCTTTGTTTGTTTGTTTTGTTGGGGGTTTTTTTTGTTTGTTTGTGGTTCTTTTTTTTTGTTTTCATACTGTTTAGTTTACTACTAGGAACACACGAATGGCAGAGGAAGAGGTGGGCATACAGCTCTCTCCACTTCATATACAAGTAAGCAAAGTTGACCAGTAAGACAGGAGATAGCCAGCTGCATCCCACAGCCAGGACTCCCACTCCTCAGCCTTGAGTCATCACAGAGCTCCCTTGAGTGGTGTGTTTCCCCCACAGCTCAGCAGAGATATCAGACTGCATCTGCTCAGTCCTGTCCCTGGAGCAGAGGAACAGCCCCAGTGCTGGTCCCTCATCAGCCAGTGCACACTACAGTCATGAAACAGACCCAAGTGTGCCTTGTCTGGGTACATTTTTGTTGTTTAAGAATTAAAACATGTGCCACAGCAAAAAATAGTATTGTCTCCTCGACATCCATACGTAGTTCAAGAACAATAAAATTATTCCAGCCTCCTCATCTCTACCCTTCTGGGAGCAGAAATAAATAAGGTTTACATTAGATTATGTCTGACTAGTTATGTTGCCAAATGTTTGAATTCTAGAAGTGCCTAGCAAAGCTCAAGTGTATTATGATACTCCATTAGAGAAGTGAGGATTTCTCAAGGTGTCTACTGCCTCCTTCCATTTATGTCACACTTACCTTAAATACAACATGAGCTGCAGGAACTCTGCACCTCCCACAAGGCACTCAATATGTGAAACGATGATGCCCATGGACAGTCAGCACCTAAACCACACATGAGTTTACAGAGCAAAATCAAAAGCAGTTACATTTGTACACTGGCTCTAAGAACTTGGGGTTTTTGCATGTAGACACCATTTTTTGACACCTGTGAGGAAAATGTGAATTCTAAGCTTGCCACTTATAGGGTCCCAATCATTTCTAAGATTTAACAGCAATACTTGATTTGAGTCCAATTTGTTTGGGATTTGAATTAATTATTATTTTGAGAAAGACACAACCGAATATCAGGGAGGAGCATTACAAGATTAATAGAAATGCATATGTAGGTTAGGGTTCAAAGGAAAGCAGTTTTCTTGTGAGATTTTTTGGGGGGGAAAGTTACTCTGTATATTTACAAAGGAAAAATGGGACAGGAGAATGGTATCTTTTGGATAATTGAAGAATACATCAGGGAAACTGAAAAGAACCAAAAGGTATTCAGCATCTTTGAGAAACAAAGCAACATGTTTCCCATATTACTGGCCTATAAAACTAAAAGCGGGCACAAAGTGAACTCAGAAGCTGTGCTGCTCCATGATGGGCTGCACAGGGTTGAAAGTGCTGCATGGAATTTTAAAGTGATAGAGAATGTAAAATAGAGGGGAGAAGGGAAAATGAGAGGAGAAAGGAGGGAAGCTCCCAGTAACTGGGAAAAGACTTCCTAATAACTTGGGCACACACACTCTTTCCTTACCTAGACTATGAGTTGCTTTCAGCTGATACAGCCACAGTCTTGCTTCCATCTCAGTTGTCACTGGTCTGAGGCTTTTTATCCACTGTCAGATGGCACATGCCATGTGTTAGACAATGGATTTTTTTTAGATTCAATTAAACAAACTTGAGTCCACCCAAGAGGCATCCTGCCCCAGCTGCACTTCTGCTCTGTTGTACGCTCTGTTCCAACCCTACTGGAGACAATAAAAGGACAGAGGATGGAAAGATACACTCTTTTTTAATTAAAATCACTTGTGTCATGAAAAATACTCAGGACAGAAGCAAGAGGAGTTTATGAATATCAGCTGAAATCAGCCTCACAGAGCAAGGGCCAATATTTGCATTTGTACTGCTTAACATTGTTTGGGTTGGAAATTATAGCAGTTTTCTGATTAACTACCTGCAGGCATGCACCAGTTTGACCTTTTGCATGCTAAATTGCATGCACTAAATTAAATTTTCCTCTCTCTCTTACTGAGATAAACAAGGCCAGTTACATGACTCATACTGCCCTTTTCCTCATGTCATTCCATATGCAAAGTCAGTCCTAGCTAGTTAATCCTCTAATTTAAAAGAAGACTCTTCTGTATTTTTGTAAGTGATTAGAAATATTTTGTTTCTTTTAAGCATTTGTGGATCAATAATTTCTGTACTCAGAAATAAGAACTAGAAGCATCAAAATACAATAACTTTCCTAATAACAGGTTTTCATGAGTACTTCAGAGGGAGGTGAATCAGCAATGTTCATTATTAAATTGTTATAAATTTGATGAAATGATATCATCATCAGCAATGGCTGATTAGCATACTTCTCCAGAGAACATGGGAGCAAAAGAAAAAGAGAGGAGAAAATACCACATTCAGCAGGTGATCAGTTGTCATATTTCATAGGTAACAGATTAGAAACAGATGAAATCAATTTCCAGACTACATTGCTCAATTTACTCAGATGAAGATTATGGGGAAAGTAACAGGCCAGGCTGTGGAAGAAAACAGAAATCTGTCCTTTTAGTCAGTGGGAACTAGGAAAGATTTGTATAATTCTAAGATGTGCTCTACTTTATTCTGTGGTGAAATAAGAAAATTTAGTTGCTACACCAAAACTGAGAAAGGGACTTGATGCTTTGTATCTTTGATTACATCACCTCAGAGAGGAAAGACTTTGCTTGACTGTGCAGAGGCAATTTCAGACCCCGGCTTCTTTGAGTAAGTAGAATAGGCAGCGGTCCTAATTTGCCAATAGAGCACATCATGTCTGAGGCTGTGCAATGAAAGGTTATGTTCTGTGCCATGACATGCATCAAAGAAACCACAGGTCTCTGCTCAGTCCAGCCACGCACAGTTCATCAGCAAATGGTACACTATTGTCAGCTGTAGTTGTGACTGGCTAAGTCTCACTTAACTGCAGTGATGTACCAACAGTTCTCAAAGCCTTGTAGTCAGAACAAAACTTTAGAAGCAAAATGTTTAGCATTTTTTTAGATTCAATTAAACTCCATGTTGCTCAAATCAATCAGCTCAGGATCCTTCAAAACTTTTGACAGAATAGATTCTTGGGGGAAAATGGTTTACAAAAACCATTCACTATCACTCTGATGAACTCTATTTGCAAACACATCTATTCTCTCTTTTATAATAACACATAAAGCAACAATATATGCTTGCAGATTACCATGACTGTTTTCACAGAGAAGTGTTGATTGGAAAGCGTTTGTGTTTCTGCTGATGCTCTGATAACGTTTTGGTGGGGTTTTTTTGTTTGTTTTGTTTGTTTTGTTTGTTTTTTTTGTTTTGTTTTCGTTTGTTTTGTTGTTGTTGTTGTGGGGTTTTTTTGTTTTGGTTTATTTTGTTTTAGTTTGGTTTGGGTTTTTGTTTTGTTTTTTTGTTTTGTTTTTGTTTTGGTTTTTTGTTTGTGTTTTTTGTTTGTTTTTTAATAATTTCGAGTCAAATTTTTTATCTTTTTATCTTTTTATTTAAAAAAAGGATTGAGGAAGCCTAACATTACCCTACACTTCATCCACCTCTTCCACACAGGTTCTCTCGGTGAGAAACAGAACAAGAGCCAGCATGATGTAACTAAATAGCTCTCCTTCAGCCACAAATCACAATTTGAAAATTTCAGCTCTGCTTACCTGATATAAACAAAAGCAGATGGCAAATCATATATTTACCATGTCTGCATTAGGATTTATAGGACATAACTATTTTCTTATACCAGTCACTGTTAAATTTTAATGGCTCTCTTTATTAGTATGTATCTGTGGGATAAAAAGCATTCTAAACTGATTGAAAGAAATCAATTATCATCCAAGAGGATGTTTTTAACTGCAAGTTCCCATTTGTTACATGGACCCTCTGCCATTTATCCAAGAACATAATGGCATATACAATCAATTCCTTGTTGAGTCAAGATGTATAGGCATAAATCTTCATGATCCCTGAAGTACCACCTATGCAGAGATGCTGTTTCGGCCTGTATAGCTTTGCAAATGTACCTGCTGGAAGAAAATAAACTATTTTTCCTAATTTGGCAAATCTGAGCACAAAGCCAAATAAAAGTGCCATATTCCCACCATATACTGCACAAAGCTCAGCTGTCTTGAATAAGACTTGCACCTGCTCATCCTAGAAAATTGTTTGGACCAAGATTTTACTGCTTTGTTATCATAGCCAAGCTAGGTTGTGTAGAGACTGTGAAGTCAGAGGTAAATGATTCTTCTTTCTGTTTAACAAGTTATTCTCAAAAGGAATAAAAAGTGATGGCTTGATTTGCATTTAATTGTCCCACTACACCATGTGTTCATAAATATGCCTTTTCATCAACTCGTGTACATTGAGAGACGTGATTCATTTATTGTACCTAAAAATACATAACATTTGTATCAGCCATGGGTGCCCATAGATACCACGATGCAAAAAGAGCAACAAAACTAAGACCCAGACACTGTGCACTATATTATAAAACAGGTAAAGCAAATTTCTAGAAGGTATCAGTACTGAAAATATAAAAGAAGACACATTTCTCAAGGCTGTATCCCATGAGCTCAAGTTCAAAGATTCCATAAAACAGACCGTACTGGGCATTATAAACTGGGCCTTCACCCCCCTGGTGAAGGGACCAGAAGGGAAAGGGACTAACCATGCCCCAGTGAAAATAATTTTGAAAGGTAAATAATTTAGGCAAACTGATGGTAATCATCATACCTGTGAGAAAGAAATAAGATTAACTTGGGAAATTGTCCTAGATACTCATCATAATTTTTTCAGTTCGTAGCTCAGGGCTGTTGATATAGTTTCACATCATTCTTCTTTTCTGTTGCAGAAAGACACAATGAAATCTATGTCTTCTAACTTATCATTTACAATTTTGTAAGAATCTTTACGATTCATATACCAGAATCACACTGAGCAAAGCTCTTTGACTGTCTTTGACTTGTTTTCACATATATCTGTAGGTATATGTGTATATGTGTGCACTAAGTAAAGCCATAGACAGTTTTTTAATCTGTATAATTGTATTTATTGTGTATCTAACATATAGTGTATTAAACTTGAATTCTGCTTTCAAATGTTTTCCAATATCCTAATTTCAGTTTGTAAACATTAAAGGAGTATTTGTCTCTATAAAATAAGGTAACAGAAAATAAAATTAAAGATGTAATTAAATAAATAGTAATATAAAAAAATCCCTTTATATTCTGATGGCATTACTCCTGTAATGTGTTATAGCAATAAGGTACATATTTTTCTGCCTGTAGGATATATCTGAACTTCTTCTAGTACTCAAAAAAAATCCTGTCAGGGGCCTGGGACACATGGTTACCCCAAGAACCACCCAGGAGTAGTCTTTGAGTGAGGAAGACAAACACACAGATCTTAACATTGAGACAGGATGCACAAACGTTTTTCCATTCCAGACCTCTCCTCCCACTGCTCTTCACATATGCTTGCACTTCTGACCTGAGCCTCCAGCAGTGTGTGCGGAATTTGTACTGTATGCCACAATGTGACTGTGTTACTTGTCATGGTGTTTCTTAACAAGGTTATTGCCTGGTACATCTTTTCTCTTTTCTTTTCTCTTTTCTCTTTTTTTCTCTTTTTTTCTTTTCTCTTTTTTCTTTTCCCCTTTCCCCTCTTTTTTTCCCCTTTCCTTTCCTTTCCTTTCCTTTCCTTTCCTTTCCTTTCCTTTCCTTTCCTTTCCTTTCCTTTCTCCCCTCCCCTTCTTTTTTCTTGTGATATTGTATCCTCTTACAATGGAAATAAATTATTACACCTCTTGGGTTCTGTTTCACTTAGGCACTGTTAATTAGCCACAGGTGGGACAAGCATCATTTCACATCGGTCTCAAGGAACCCAGGTTGAAAGTCAAGAGACCTTCAGCCTCTTGAGTAATATCTTGATTATTTGATAGCTCCAGCAACTGCGGGATTTGCTTCCACAGTTAGGTCCTGACAGTCCAATACAAGGGAACTGAAACTGAATAAACAAAGGATGATATCTTGGGCCTATAGAATCGAATGAAAAAAACTCTCATTGCTCCAAATAGCCAGAAACTTTACTTCAGGCTTCCAGGACAGCACAGAAGATGTGAGCATTTCCTCCAACACCAATCAGTTTTTCCCCTTTCACTTTTCTCAGTTTGTTTCCACGTAAATTGCTTAGAATTGGATGAGGCAGAAGTATTTCCTTCTGTGGCACCAAGATTTATTTATGAAAATATTATACCAGAAGGATCCACATAATGTTTCCAATATTTCCAAGCACAGGCATACATAATTTTGCCTTGGAAGTGAATGTGAAGAAGTAGAACCACGTAAGTTTTCTCACAGGAAATATGTTACTGTATGGAAATATACTTTTCTGAGACAGGTAACTTTGCTCTTGAGCAAAGGTGAGCAGAACTAGATCAAGGGATTAGCAGCATAGGTAAAATTAACTTCTGTTGTCCTCATGATCAGAGGGAGGCTCATAGGGCTATCTGCCTGTAATCAGATCTCCAGGATGAATGCCCACTTTTTGCCTGGGCCTAAAGATATTCTGAGATGCAAGTAAAGCAAAAAAAATGGAAGAAAACATACAGAGATCTCTTTCTATCTTCTTACTGCTAATAATCTCTTACCTTTCCTTCTCCTCAACTGGCCCCTCAGAAAAATGGGGATAACTCTCTCCACTTCCTATGAATATTAAGAGCATGACCCCAAACAAGGTTATAATCTCCATGTGCTAAAACCTACACAGCATACAGTGGGTGTGATCCTCGGGTTAAATATTTTTCAGTTTTAACTAAGAATATAAAGTGTGGTAAGGAAAAGCGATAACCTCCATTTCTCTGCCCATAGAGAACTATAGCAGAAACCTGTTAAATGACCTGCAGAGGAACAAAAAGGGATTTGTGGAAGAGTCAGAAATTTAACCTAGATCTCCGGAAAATCAGTTCAGTTCTTTTACCATGGAGCATATTGTTGTGCAGAAATAACTTTTACCTGTATCGCAGACTTCTGGCATAAGGGGGAACAAGCAGCAAAACTCATGTTGGTCCTGAAAAAAGACAGAGTACATAATGCTCTCTATCAAGTGAAGAGCAAAAGTACTGAATTAGCACTTGAATTAATACTACCATGCTAAAAAAATTAATCCAATGCCACTTCAGGCATATTTTTGTATCTTACAGATGAATCTTGGCAAATAGGTACTGAGTTATTAAGCTGCAAATTAGTGAAATTTAAACTGCAGAGCAAAGTATATGAGGTGATGGTTAGGAGTTAATAAGCCAGAGGACAAGCTATACTGCCAAGCATAACCTTTGACCAAAGGGTTAGAAGTCAAAGGGAAATCTAGAAACAGACTGGCTCTTTAAAGCTTCTTGCTGGGTTACAGGAATGAACTCTACCTGCTTTGTTTGCTTTTGTCTGGAAACAAAAAAAAATCTTCAGTTTTGCTTAAGCTTCAGTGACTCCTTCAACTCCTGCCATAGACAGATATGAGTCTGTGATAAGAGAGCTCACATTTATGCTATAAGGTTGCCTGTGTCAAAGGAGAATTTAATCAAAGAAAGAAGAAACAGATGCTATTTTTCACCAGTTATAAAACTGAGGCTTTCATTCATTCATACACATTCTTAAATTAGTCAACTGTCCTTAAAGGTCAGCATCCTTCACTTTCTATAAACACTTAAGTGAAAGCTTGGCAAAAAAGTAACTTTAGCCTCAAATACCTGGTTATATATAAATACTCCTATAACGTGCTTTCAAGTCTACAATTAAGCCCTAACAAATTGAATTTAAATTTGTTTACAGTCAAAGTACCAGAATAATGTTATTACTGGTAACATGCTTGCATCACCAACAAGGGAACAGAGATACCTCACCTGACTCCTGAAGCTAGCCAAAGCAGTGGAAATTATCAATATTTTTCATGAAAATGACTGCAAATTAACTCAGAACAAGAATACTCACTCATGTAACTGACAGCTAATTTCAAAATAATGAATGCATTTAAAAGTAACACAGTTTTTAATTGCAAACTTAAGAAGGGAAAATAAGCAACGTGCTACATAAATTGTTCATTTGGATTGATTCATCCAGATCTAATAACTATTTGTCTCTACAAATATTGCAATTAGGCATAATCAGTTGGTATAAAACACCAGAAAGAAATGAGCCACAAAAAAATGAAACACTATTAATAGGTGCTGTTTCAGTACCAAAGGACAGACTTCAAAACTCTCTGCTATTCCCTACTAGATTCAGATACTGCTGCAAAAGCAGAGTTTAAACAGTGTTTTGCTGCCGTGTATCGTGGCTGAAGCCTACAAGATCAATTATTGAAGGATCCTAAAGGCAAAATGAGATGCTTACTCTCCCCTCTTCTCATTTTTTTCCTTTCTCCTCTTTGGAAACCCAGAACCAGAGACGTGGGGGAAAGTCTCTGAAACTGCTGCTTGAGCAAAACCCTACAGGCTCCACAATGCTGCTATATATGGGCTGGGGGAAAGATGATGGGCCCGTCTCAAAAGAGCCGCCAACCATCACGTCTGAGAGCTCCTCTCAGGCGTCCTCAGCCTAAACATTTTATGGAGTGGGGGGTTGGAGGTCACCAACTGTCAAAACACAGCACAAGTCACGCTGTGCATGGGCGAGGAAACTGAGCAGACGGCAAAGCTGGAGTCCAGGGGCCGCACTGCTCAGCGCGCGCCACAAATGGTGAAGCTGCCCCGTAAAAAGCAACAGGCTTTTTCCCCTAAATCTTCCTGATTTTTACAAGTTGAACTCAAAGCTAAGTGGGCGTGAGTTTTAAAAGATCAATGCACATGTGGAATTAGACTATTCTAAATGTCTTTTTTTTTTTTTTTTTTTTTTAATGGAGGAAAACAGCCACCAAACTTTGAACCAACAAATTTAACCAGCAGCAAACTCCAAAGCACCAGGTGGTTTCATAAACCCAAAGGTTCATAAATCTTTTCTTTAAAGTTTCCAATTTCAAAAAAGAGCTTGTTCTCTTTGTGGTTATTTTTCAATTTTTCTCCTTCCCTCCCCCTTCTTTCCTGCCTTTGGGCGGATGACCTGCCAGCCCCTGACAGCCTTTTAAGCTCGCCGTGCCGGCTCCTGCTGACTCTGCCGGAGACAGGCTGCCCACTCACGGGGCAGCGAGCTGTGGGCATGACTTCATCTGCAGGGAGGAATCACTGGGAAAGGGGCTGCACAGGGGAGCTGTGGTTTCTATTTTTAAACATTGCCTGTCGCATAGTTCAAGAGTGCGAAGAGAGTTCAAGCATTCAGTGAATCTGCTCTTGCCGCTGCCTTTAAAGTAGGAATAGTTAAAGTAATCGAGGTAGTGTAGCCATCAGTCTCCTCAATCTACAGCCCATGGGCTGCATGGATGCCCCCACGGGGGCAATTCATCTATCCTGTGGGGTAGTCTGGGAGACTGTTAGGTGCAGGCAGGGGGATTGGGGTTGAATGAATCAACGGTGGCATGTGTTTAACATGGACCAAACTGTCTTAATGAAAGGTGGCAGCTAGGAATAAACTTCTCCTATAACCAGAGCAAATCACTTGCCCTGCACATTTGCTTCTGCTGTATGTGAATGACCACTGAGAAAGGCAACCGTAAGGCATAGTATGAGCTTTCTTGTGACCAGAACATGCTGGTGACTGTTATGTTTGCAGGAGCATAGAGAGGTGTTTACCCATACATGTATACAGTGGAGTAGGTGAGCAGTACACTTCCCAGAAGCATCAAACTTTCTCTAGTTTCTATGATATGAGAAGAGCAGACCTCTTCTCACAAACAGTCTTCCTCCAACATTAAAAGAAGTCAGCAAAAAGGCCGAGTATTACTCGTTTAGGTGCTGCTCTCTAACCAAGAGACATGGAGACACATGCTCCTCTCATCTTTTGGAACTGACAGAAAATAAAGCAGCAAGGGCGGAAGAAATGGTCATAGGTTTCTGGCTTTCTTTCTTTGTTTCCTAATTACACCTCTGAAAACATCTCACTTTAAGACACGTATGAAGTCTTGCAATCACAAAATCATTCAGGTTGGAAAGGTCTCAGAGGTCACCTTAGTCAATCCCCTGACAGCAGTCCACTCCCTCTACTCCTCACATTCTCCCACAGAAATGCAGCATGGGGAGAGGGCTACAGAAATGGCTGTGGAGCCATTAACTCACTTGCTTTACCTAAGTCAGATAGATGGGAATCTTCAGCCCATTACCACCTCTCTTCATCAGAAACAGCACCCAATACGTGGCTTGGTAGAGACAGATCTCGCACAACTGCTCAACCGCATTGCAGGACTGTGTGAGGGTAGGTTATTTACTCTCCAGCCACTTGATGGGTAAGATTGTTATACTAGCAGGTTCAGTACCCAAATTGCATTACAGCTCCTTAAATATGACTGAGTTAATAACAACGTTTCTGTGAAGGCTCAGGTAAATATCACCCACTTTTACTAATGAAGCTAATGAGGCAAAAATGTTGCGGAATGTGACCAAGGACAAACAGGAGGACTAGGTCAGTATCAGAGATGGGATTACACAGCATACAGTGCATACATTACATACACTTAGGCTTGACCTAAGTGCTCCAGCCCCTTCTGGGGTTCAGAATATTCAACTACCCACCCCTATGGCCTGAGCCACGCTAGGTGATGAGGTATGGCACTGGCCCACAAAAATGTAACTAGGTGAAGCAGTGGTTTGGATACCAGCGAGAGTCACCCAAGCATTTGTTTTAATCCTTTAACTGAGTAATACTCCTTCCTCTGAAATAAGTGCTTCTCGTTTTTTGTTGGAGCTTTCTTTTGTCCTCTTTCATCCCATGTCTTTAACCTCCTCACATACACAAACATACACATGCTTTGCCAGAAAATCAAACAAAATGAACACTCTTTCTTTAAAAGGGAAACAAGAAGAACTTTCATGTTTCTCATGTTTTATGCTGTTGTAACTACATTTGATATAGTCCCATGAGTAGACCCTCCAATAATAATGACTAAATCTACTTTTATTTTGTAGGCTATTTAGGAGCTATTTGGAGCTGTAACCACAGATATCCAGACAGCTCTCACCACATACATATGGTATTATTTACTCAGCCTCCTGATTCATTAAATGTATTTCCAGCTCCTAAGAGGTTTATTATTATTCCGCTGTGGCATCTTCATATTGATTATAGTTTCAAAAATCTCTGCTGGAGATCAATGAGTATCCACTAAATTAAGTGAGAGTTGATGGCTATAAAATGGAAACACTTCAACTATTTACTGTCTATGGCCATCAAAGTAATAAAGAGATTCCATCTCTCCTCACTCACTCTCTAGAGCTAGCTCTGATTCTGTGTTGAACTGTAGGAAAGGGAACAGGAGAGCAGGTAATCAGTAGACAAGTTAAACAGTTAGCAATGGCAAACATGGTGTCTAAAGGTCTTCCAGCATAGTGACCAGCATGACAAAAAAGCTATTCTTTTCTACCATAGATCCTCCAAAACCTGAATCCAATCTTCCCTTAACCCCGGAGTGTTACTGTATTGCTCTCTTGATCCTTTATCTCTAAGAATCATAGATCTTGTAGAGAAATAGCTCTCAGGCTAAACAAAAGGGCTGATTTGGATCTCATAAGCAGAAGACAACATTATCATGAAAAAACTGAAACCAAAGAGTCCTCAATAATAACATTTATGCTCCAGCTTCCATAGTGGTGCCTGACCATCAAGTTTCTCTGGATTCATTATTACTCACCCATAGTTATAAGCAGTTGACAGACACAGTTTTATCTCCATCTTTCTTTGACTGGTCAAAGAAACCACTAGATCTAGATTTGGCAGAAGGGGTCCATGGCTGTGCTAGTAACTTAAAGAGGTTAGCCTCAAGACTATTTGAAAAATATTCTTGGGTTCCAACAGCAGCAAGCCAGTTCCCAAGCTCCAGGGTTCCCTCGGCAGAACACTGTACCAATATTTTGCATCAACTATTTTTTTCAGTATATGAAAACACTCAGTCCTTCTTTTTTTCAGCCTTAAATAGACTTTAGTTATATATATATATAAGTGTACACATATATAAGGCATCCCCTCTCTTTCCACCGTGTTCTGTGATAAAAGATCTAAACAAGAGCCCAAACCTGACAGAATGCAGGTTGGATCTTGGTGGGAGTAGGCTTAGATATGGGACTCATTGTTTCCAGCATTATCCAGCAAGCTAGAGAGCTGACACCCTAAGGGAATGATACATGCCTCCTCTTTAGCACAAAGCCTGTTCCAAAAAGTATCAGAGTACCTGGTAGCAAATAGCTTCAAGGGAATGTGACATGTAATTCTTGTCCTGCCAAGAAAAGATATACCTTATTAATAATAAAGATTTGTTTGACTGATAGCATTTTTGAGAGCTATTATCAGTGAGATAGATAACTCTTCTCAGTTTTGCTAAATACCTACATGGATTTTGCCAAGCCTAAAATAACAGGATGAGGCAACATAATACTTCCAATAGCTAAAAATTCTGAACTAAAAATCACAAATTAAAATAAATTAAGAAGGTTTTGCCAGAAAAAAGAAGTAAGTTTCAGGTTAGGTGACAGTTAAATGATTTTCCTATTACCTGCCAAATTCACACACACAATATTCTTTATCAACAAGACTATAAATGTGGCAAAAAATACTTATCTCCTTATAAATTCTATAATTTCTTCACCAAATCCTACCAGTGTTGTTCAAAACAGTAGGTTTCACTGCCATTTAAATTAAAGATCTGGAATTTTGTTCTTTTCTAAATCCACAGGAGTACATTCCAGAAAATGGAGCAGTATCAGCTTCACCCCACAGATTGCACTAATTCAACATCATATCAAGATTATCTCAGGAAAGACCAGGGCATTTTCTAACACTGGTCGTAGCAACTTGTATTCTAAGTGTATCATGATCTACTGAAAAACCTAGTCCAAGTTCACTCGACTATGTGCGAAGATAAGCTAGGCTTCAATTAACACAAAATACAGTATAAAATGAGGTTAAGAGCAGCTAGACCACTCATTTGATTGTTTTTATAGAACCTTACTCTGTCAAAAGCATTAAAAATAAACATGTATTGGCCTATTAATTCCTTCACCTTTGACTAAGCCTGAGAGCCATTTACACGGAAAAACTCTGTGAAGTTCACATGCACACATGCTTGTCGTGGGATGTTTCTAGGTGTGCATACCCCTAGATGTGACTGTGCAACAACTTTCTGGACTGATCTAGAGCATGTGTCCAGAAGCAAACGAGATATGTGTGTGAGTTGCATGCAAGCATGTGTATTATTACATCCAGATACATGAACACAGGTGGCAGACTAATGGATTTTGGGAGGTCAAGCAATCTTTTGCTTTTCATGTGGTGTCACAGTAGGAGAGGAACAGAGGACCTATAAGAGTTGAGAAAGGAAAACAAAAGCCAGTACAAATTAAACGGGGTTATATGATCTGTGGATGGTTCCACAGGGCTTGAAATAGAAATGTAGAATAGAGCACGTTTATGTGCAGTCTGTGCACATGACCTATGCCTTTCTGTAGAGGCAAATCACACTCCATTAGGTTTACAGAAACAGTCACAATTCCAAGGGTGTTACAAGATACAGTGTTAAAACTCTTCCTGCACAAATAGCTTCATGTGCCCTATTGATTTTACCCCAAACTTCTAGAACTAGTTCCACAGTACCTTAGATTTATTACAAAACAGAAACTCTAGGGGCATCTCCCTACAGATATACTAACTATGGAATTTTTTTTTTTTCTAATGTGTAATGCATTCCTGGACAATGTGAGAGCAATTGTGTCTGCTTTTATTCAGGCCCTTCTGAACTGATGTTCTTAGGAAAAAGCCTTCAGACTAATCATACGCCTCCCCAAAATCTCATTGGAGAGCACTGAACACTGTCATGGGCCTGTCAGATAAGTTTGGTCTGCCTCTTGCTGATATGATACAATACTTACACTCATCTTTAACAAAAAACTTGCAGATTTCATTTCAGAAGGCAAAAAAACAAGTTGAAATTCTCTCCAGATAGGAAGGAATTTTGTTGTAGTTTTTCCTCCTCCCAGATTCATGTTCTGAATAGAAGAAAACAGAGAAAAAGGAAGACAGCATTTTTTAAAAGCTGTTAAAAGATATGAGAGATCTAAATTAAAAAGCTTTGTGAAGTGAAAGGTGGCTGGAGGGAATGTACAAGAATACTCAGTTACTGCTGGCATGTTTACAGGCTTTGAAGGTTCTTCACCTCTAGCCCAGTGAGAATGGTTAACAGCAGCTCTACCTCACACTAAGATTTCATGGGATTAATGTAATCTTTATTAAACCAAATACCTGCAGTTTCTATTATTGCCAATGTAGCTACAAATCCTTCCTACTTGTTCCGACATGGCAGAGAGTAAAATTGGAGCATAGGAAAAATGACTGGCCACTTTGCCTTTCTATTCTTGTGATCATCACTATTCCTAATGAGGAAATGAGTTTATTTCTGCTGACACTGTTTAAAATGAAAGGGATTATTTTGTCATTGTTTTTTTGGTTTTGGTTTTTAAACAGCCATAGATTTCTGACATGCATCGACTCATGATGAAAAGGAGATTTTGTGGAAGATAAACTGACTACCACAGGAAGAATTTTTGAGTTACTTTGTCTGATTTACCTAAAGATTATTTTTCTCCAGAACAAGTCTAGTGTAAACTGACTAAACTTTCTGCTATCTGGTCATCCCCAATCAATTATTTTGAATCCTCATCTCACAGTCACATGCAAATACTGGATCCAGATACAAGATTTGCCTACACATGAACTCAAGAGCCATAATGGCAAAATGTGCTCCAATCTGATACCACACTGTTGTAATTTTGCAAGCCAATATATAACACCCTTTTGCCCCAATGTCATAAAGACAAGAAATAAATATTACAAAACTATAGATCTTCTGTTCTTCATTCATCTTTAATTGTAGACTGGTTGCCTTTCTCCTACACTTAATAAGATATAATTTTTTACTATAACTTTTAGAGAAAAATTACAGATTAGAAATCTTTATTATTGCATCCCTCACAACAATCATGAACGTAAAAATAACTTACTCTTGATACAGGTGTCTCCTCCACTTTTTAAAGACTGATTTAAAGACTTGTGACTTTAAGGAACTTGACAGGGTACATACTCAGAAAAGCAGAATTTTTGTACAAAATTTTTGGCAGATTATTTTTTGATTTTTTTCTTTTAAAGGAAAGAACATCATAATTGGGATAAAATGTCAGTCTTTTTATATGAATTACTTGCAGTTTGTTTGTTTGTTTGTTTATTTTTTATTAACTACCTCTATTCAGTACATTCATTTTTATGAAGGATACAAACAAGTTAATTTTATTCACTATGAAAATGTTGTCTTTTCTGGTATCAGCAATGTGGGATGATGTTGATGTTTCACAGCTAAACACTTGAAATATTCTCCACAGGGAATATTAGCCCCCAGCTTTGAAACCAGAGCCAAATCAAAAAATCTATAAGGAGGAAGTGATGCAAAGATTGTGCTGCACTCCACTTCCTCTTCTTGGGCTGATGTTGTTGTTGTTATTGTGGTTATCTTGTTGTGCTGGTTCTTTTTTGTCCCGAGGAGGACTGTAACCCTGGAAAGAGCTAAGTTTGAAGAGTAGCTCAAATAATGATTTTATAATCACACTTCAAAAAACTAAAGTAAAATACATAGACAAAACAGGCAACTCTTCATTTATCTCATCTTGTTTATGTAAGAATCCATGAAATAATGAAACAAGTCTCACAGTCTATTTGATGTTACTGCTCCTGCTCAGCCATTTACAATGACTGGACACTTCCGATAATGGCAATGTCATGACATTTCCATGATGACTTTGGCCTCAGCTTTGTAAATCCCACAAGATCAGTTTACAGACTGAGGATTCAGGAAATGAGTAAGAAAGCTCTAAAGGAGAAAAGCTGTGATTACATGCAAATACATTCATTAGAGAAGAGATTGAACAGAAATGCCCCTTCAATAATTTTTTAATGAATTTTTAAACATACAAAATGTGCTGCAGGTGTGCAATTTAATGTATTTGACCTTCTAAGGACTGGCTAGCAGCATTTGCTACCAAAAAGTTTTCTTGATTATAGTTTTTTCCTATTTCTGTTTAAAAATGTTTCCTTTAATCTCCTCAGCTGTTTTCATTCTTATTAACAAACTTTTATTTCTTCTTTGCTTATATTACTTTATATCCAATACAGCTATCAGTTGTAAGTTTTAAAGTTATAAGCAAATCCTACTGGATATCCTAAGGGAGGTGACAACCTCTACATAGAATATATCGTGGGCTGTGCCTGCTCTATATGCATTTCTATACATTTTTCGTCTTGCAGCATTAATTTCTTTAATAGTAAAGAACATAAAGTCACAGAATAACGCTTTCCCATTTTCCCCAAAGAAAACATTTTAGTTTTAGGAAGTAGGTGAATGCACTTTACTAAAATAATTTTACATGTCTTCCAAAAAATCTATGTCAATATTATCTTTTAGCCTTAGTTCAAAAAATATGACAAGATTAATTAAAATATTTGCATAATGTGGTAGATTGGAAAAACCATTCTAGTGAGATACTAAACAATCATAGAATCATAGATTCAGATGGGTTGGAAAGGACCTCTGATATCATCAAGTCCAGCCCTTGATCTACTCCCAGCACAGTTACTAGACTATGGCACTCAGTGCCACATCCAGTCTCTTCTTAAACACCTCCAGGGACAGAGAATCCACCACCTCCCTGGGCAGCTGAGTTCAGGGGAAGAAATATTTGGGGTTCCAAATTTCCTGTGGGACAGCAAATGCCCAATAAACATATTCATACACACCTCAGTCCTTCTGAGGTTTTTTAATGGGACTTGTTTGTTTGTTTGTTTGTTTGGTGGGTGGTTGGGTTGGGGTTTGTTTTTTTAATGTAGTAGGTTTAGAGATATTAGCAAATAAATGAAGAAAAGAGTATGTGATAGGTTTTGGAATCACCGAGAGAAATGTCTGATGTTGAATGCTTCCTTAAAGACAATTAAGTAAAGGTCACATTGTTTCAGTATTACTTCTATCCCATTATGAAACAGAGGATTTTGAGCAGTAATGTGCATCCCTCCTTCTGATAAGCACACAACTAAAAGGAAGATCCTCCCAAGGAAGCAAAAAAGTCAGCACAAAACTCTGCATGTTATTTTGCTTTCAGATAACACCACACTTGCCAAAAAGTTTTCTACTCACTTTTTCCTCTCCATTCAATCCACATATATATATATATATATATATATATATATATATATACATCAGAAATTATCAGACCGAAGAGCATTTCACATCAGGAGGAAAATGCATCTTCACAAAGATGTGCTTCTAAAGCACAGGACAAAATCTCCATTTACCACTTTGGGTTATTATCCATTACTGAAATCTAACACTGCGTGCTAAAACAGAAGCATACTTACCCCAATCTGTGCAAATACTCTCCTATTGAAATGTGCTTAAAATCTCTGTACACACTTCAGTGCTCTTTTCAATGTATTTGCAGTTGAAAAAAAAAAAATCCTCTTACTTTTACAGACTCTAGTTCCACAAAGTACTTAAGGAAATGTTTTTCCACTGATGCGTTTATCCATAGAATTAAAAATATGCAAATATTTAAACCAGATTCTATTTCTCCTACTCCCCACATGTTAGCAGGAATATTTCAACTTTCTGATGGCAATTTTACTCTTTATCACCTTTTATTAAAAGTGTGTTACACAAATATAATACTTAAAACAATACCAATAATTACCCAGCAACCTAGTAAATTCCACTGTAGCAGGTCTACCTTAAGTAAAATCTTGAAACTCATTCCACTTTATCCGGAATAATGATTACCTGAAATCAGAATCTTATGGAAAATAACTTGATTGTAGCAGACTCTAGCTATGAACGTAGCAGAACGTAGTAGAGGGGGAAAAAAATCAGACACAAAAGCTAATGGATGGGAAAACAAACAAAGCAATAGAGAAACTGTTTAAATCCTTAGGTCTTTGGAGTTGTGATGTTCAGTGTGCCTCAGAATCAACCACACTTTTGTATGCTAAGACAGAGCTAAAACAATGATGTATTTATAGCAGTAACTGTATCTTATAAATCAAATTTGTGCAAATACAAGTTACACAACTTCTCCATTCACACTGGACTATATCTTCCAGCTTTGGAAATCAGGCCAACTATGTTCCAGTATGTGATTCCACCATCCCAGAGGCAGAACAAGACTCAGAATGGATAGGCAGAAGAAGCTGTCACAGCTATTCAAATCCTCAACGATACAGCAGTGACCCCAGCAATCCACTCTAATGACTTTTTGGAAGCGGGAGATTCCCCTTTATTTGCCTTTACTTTCAAAATCACTAATTTTCAGCTCTGAAAAAGGAAAACTGGAATCAAGGACAATAAATATTGCAGCCACATGACATTAAATGCTGAACCAGCATGGGCTCACTCTGCCACTCCACATTTACACTGAAAATTTTGTAGTGCATCTTTGTCCTAATAGATGTCAGATCCTTATCATCCAGACTCCAACAGTCAGATAACCCTGGTATCAAGTATCAAGCCAGGATAACTACCATAGCATGGTCTCTCGGTAATTCAGCTGAAGTGACATAATGCAGTTATGCATGATCCAGATCAAATTTACAGTGCCAAGTTATTTGATAATACACAGAGACAAAATTAGTGAACACAGAGCCACAGACTTCAAACAACTTCAGCTATCAGGAACAATATATACTACTCACCTTTTACTCAATGCTTTCCAAAATCCCTTGGGTTTTTGCTTTCATTAGCTGGAATTCTACTTGGGATTCACTCTTAATATTTCGTGGTGCACTTGGACGTGTGTCATCATAGTGGCAATGGTAATAAATTATTTTTAAAACATGTTCTGGATTTCATTTTTATGTCTATTTCTGAAATCATATGAAACCACACTGTTACTCGAATTAAAACTAAACTGAAAATCTCCCAGTGATTTTCACCTGTTTTTGTCTCCATGTGGAATCATTTTCCCTTATGTTCTTATCTATTTTTTACCAGCCTTCACACAGACAGCAACCTAAGAAAGTATTCAATCCCATTTTACCGTTTTTACTGAGACAAACATTTAGAAAGAATGTTCTTAAAATTCTCCTCTTCCCTACATGAAGAAGATGTGAGAAGAGTGAGCCCTTGTTTAACAGAATCCTAGAAAATCTCTTGAACAAAAGTTTCATGGAAATTATAGGGAGTAATATTTTGTCAGAAAAGACAAAGTATTTGTCATTTAAAACTATCTAGATTGAAAAAATATTCTGTTTATGTTCCTCCTCCAAATGTATTTTCCACATGTTTGGATGGGGCTCTGAGCAACCTGGTCTAGTGGAAGGTGCCCATGGCAGGGGTGATTGGAAGTGGATGATCCTTAAGGTCCCTTCCAACCAAAAGCATTCTATGGTTTTAAGATTCTATGGAAATTTAAAGTGCTCTGAGGATTTGGTTTTGATACAGATAAAATAGTTTTGCACCTTTCCAAAGCCAACCCCTCATTTAAGTTGACTGGATAACTTTTTCTACAAAAGAAAGACAAGACCAACTATATTTTCATGTTATGACTCCTATTTACAGAACCATAGAATAACAGAATGGTTAACATCAGAAGGGACCACAGTGGGTCATCTGGTGCAACCTCTCTGCTCAAGCAGGATCATCCAAGAGAACATGGCACAGGACTGCATCCAGATGGTTCTGGAATATCTCCAGTGAGGGAGACTCCACACCCTCTCTGGGCAATCTCTGCACAGCCACTTGCACAGTAAAGTTGTTCCTCATATTCAAGTGGAACTTCATGTGCATCAGTTTCTGCCAGAGACAGTGCTGAAAGCATTGCTGAAGTCCAGGCAGACAATATCCCCTGCTCTCCCCTCATCCCTTCAGGTAGCTGTTTCATCATAGAAGGCAATCAGGTTGCTCAATCATAATTTACCTTTAGTGTATCCATGCTGAACACTCCTGATCACCTTCTTGTCCTCCATGTGGATAGAAATGGCCTCTAGAATGAGGAGCTTCCTCACCTTTCTAGGGATTGAGGCAAGGCTGGCAGGCCAACAGTTCCCTGGGTCCTCCTTCTTGCCCTTTTTGGAGACCAGGGGGACATTTGCTTTCTTCCATTTTCTTCACCGTGGTGTCTGCCAGTTCTCTCAGTACTTGTTGATGCATCTCATCAGGGCCCGTGGACTTGTGGAGGCCAAGTTTGCCTAGGTGTTCTCTAATCCAATCATCCCTGACCAAGGGAAAATTTTCCTTTCAACACTCCTTTACCTTGGTCTCCTGGGTTAGAGATTCCTGAGGGCTGGTCTTGTCAGTGAAGACCAATGCAAAGGCAGCATTCAGTTACTCTGGCTTCTCTGTGTCCTCTGTTACCTTCCATTTAGTAAAAGGCCTACATTGTTCCTAATTTTCCTTTTGTTACTGATATATTTGAAGATGCCCTTCTTATTGTCCTTGACATCCTTTGCCAGATTTAATTCCAGATGGGCCTTGGTCCTGCTTGTTTCATTTCTCATTACATATGCAAGACAGGAACACATAAACCCTTTTTTTTTTTTTTTTTCATTGTGTATCTGAAGGGTCAAACAATCAGATCACATGTAGAAATATTTTTCTTCACATTCGGCTTTGCATGCTCTGCACACGTAACTTGTAAAACATCGGTTAAATACATAATAAAAATTTGGTGTTTCAAACTTCTGCATTAACTAATGTTCAGTTATTAAAGATAAATACTTCCAAGTAAGAAAAAGACAAAATTAAGATATATATCCCAATACTTGATTCAGCTTGTTAAGTATTCTGCAAAGAACTATTCTATTAGAAAAGATTTTTCATTCTTCTGGGTTAGCTATCAATCAGACACAATACTTTGCATATCTCAAAAGCTTTAAATAAAGTAAGATGGAATAAGAATATTCGATCTTCCAGTACTGATCAATAGTTCTCAATCAAAATGTCACAGTCTAATTCATGGTTTGCAACTTGATATGAGGTAGAAAGATAAGGGTATTGAGAAATGGACACTAAACGTCTTTATCTGGAATACTGATACGTCACATGTAATGCCTACGAAACATAAGTAATGAGATAAAAGCTATATAATAGTCTGCATATAGTAAATCCCTCTGGCATATGTTTACACTGGGTGGCAACATTCTACTAATTTTATTTCCAGGAAAGATCTTGAAGATAAAAGTCAATTAAATCCCGAAGGCAGAAGTAAAAGACAAAGGGAGAAATGTGCTGCTAATCACAGCAGTACTTTGTAATTTCTCTGTTCCAGAGGCTTTTCCCTTAGTACTGATGACTATCCAGCTATTTACAGTGCTGCCCTAAGCTACCATCAGAATTAGGTGGTTAATGGGGGCTAGAATCAGCTTCCTTTACCATGGTCCAAGGAATAATGAGGGATGATGGGATGCCAAGTCCCATATTACTTCTTTGGAGAACATAAAACCAGGTCACTTTCATAAGGCAGAGGGGAGCATTTTCAGCAACTTTCAAGTGTTTTTTCAACTTTCAAATAGAACTTAATTTTTAGTTTATAAAAGAAAATTAATATATGTGCCTATTTATTTCTAGTTATTGCAACTTTTCCTCTCTTTTGTTTCTCTCCCCTTTGCGTTTTGGTTTTTTTTTTTTTTTTTGGTACTAGTAAGAAATTATGTTCTCCACTTCAAGTGCAGGTCTGGGAATCAGGAATTTTATTTTATTTTTTTTTCCTCAAGACTTCCTGAGCAGCCATGAATACACTTCTTAATCTCTATGTTGGTTCCCACACCTGTTAAAAAAATCCTTCACTTCTATATTTATTTACTTTATAGAGAGTTTCTTCTCTCCTTCCTATGATTCTTCATTGCTGACAATTTTAATCCATTCATGTTTGTAGAGTATTTGAGGATGAAAGGTGCAAGGGTATATTATTTTGTGGTAGAATGTTTTAATTAAAACATCAGGCAATGGTTTCAAATAACCACTCTTCTATGATCTGCGTTTGAGGTGCTTGCCTACACTTACTTGGCAAGAGAGCTGTGTAAGGCTCTTCTTCAAACAAAGTCATATGAGGATACTGACTTGAGCTGATGTTGTCAGGCCTCTCCAAAAAGGGAAAAGACAGCCTAGGGAGTTTACCTGCTGCCTTTGTTATCTAGTCTCTAATATCAATTAACTGTGTGCCTAATTTTCATTCCACTACCAAACCCTCGAAATGCAAAGCAAAGGAGACTCTTCTAATGTTTTAAGATGCCAGGATTTTTCAACCTCACCTGTAATCTTATTGAATTAGACTTTCAAATGAAGCTGAATTAAATCAAGATCATGAGCCATGTATTTGCAGTTTAGAAGTCAGCTGATTTTCTACCATCTGTTCTAGAATTTTGGCTGTGCCTCTATTGAAATATTACTACCTTCATCAGATTGCCACTCTTCCCTGCTGCAGGCAACAACTGCTTCATTTACTCAGCAGGACCTCAATTTCCAAACAAGATGAAACCTCTAAGCAGAGCAAATTGTTCTAGCAAACATCCTAGAACTTAGGAGATGTAGACCACCTGATACCAGTTCTGGTTGATTGTCGCAGCATCTTGCTTCCCAAGGAAAGCCTTCCACATTCCCCCTAAATGCTCTACCTTTCTTCTCCCTTGTCTATCATCTACTGCTTCAAGAATCATGTCCATAGTTATGAAATAATGAAGGATTCAGGGTTATATACATGCCTGTTCCATAGTTAGGGAACAAGTTGTCTAAAGGCTAGAAAATTCATTAACACTGTATACCTTATTCATTATGGTAGTTTAATTTGGAAAGTCTTTGCATGGGTAAATGGACCTGAGAAACAGATGAAAGGTTATATATTTGCTAACGTATTCACACGGAGGAGCCTCACACAGCAAGAAAACAGGGCCAACCTGCTAAGGCTAGTTTGTAGATTACCACAGATGCATCACATCTGAAAACAAATCCCACTGCTGACGACAGCATATGTTTTGCATGTGGTGGAAATGCCCACCATTTGTGCGGAGGGTTTTCAAGTGTAAAAAATAATTTCATGGTTTTGTAGAAGCTGGTGGTTTTTTTTCCTTTTTAAATAATGCTAATTTATTCATGAAACATTTGGGATTAAACAGTAAACATATAACTTCTACCTCTTTTATTGTTTCACATTATTACTTTTTTAATATAAGAACTGTCCCTATTTCTTTAAACATCTCTCAGGCTGAGGATCATTCATATCATGATTTGTGCTGTGTAATATATTTTTTAACTGACCAAGACTGTCATATGTATAATTTTACAGATAATGACCAGTCTTTTCAGGAGCCTCTGTTCCCTTTCTCTGGATAAATTTCAGTACAATTGATGCTATTTCTCTCAGTGGGTATGCTGTAAAATAGCGTTTACCTCCCACAAATACCCAGAATTTTTGCATAAGCAACCTTGGACGGCTGAAGAAATAAGGAAGGATAAGAAGACGTTGTGCGAGTAGAAACATTGAGAACTCTGAACTGACAGCTGGATCAATGGCATTTCACCTCACTGAAAACAAAATCTTGGCACTCCATTCTATCATACTGAGGATCTCACAGCTGAACTTATTAATGAAATTCCCTCTCACAGTTAAAATTAAAAAAAAAAAAAAAAAACAAAACAAAAAAAAACCCAACCAAAAAAATGAATATGAATGTGGAAGAAAGGCAATTTGATGTTTGTAATTATCGAGGTAAACTCCATGACCTGCTGAATGTATGCAAAATGGACCCTGAATGGAGTATATAAAAGTGGTATGGGCAGAGAATAACAGCAAATATTGAGATTTCTTTCTGGTAAAGCAAGTCATCATACAGGATCTCTACCATGAGTATCAAGGGGGCTTCACTGAAAGGTAAGACTTTTGACATTCACTCGCTCATAACTTTTATATTTCTTTCAATTTAAATTGAATTAGGAAGCAACTGAAATATAGCAGCTCTAGAAACTGAGGTCTGCTAGCCACCTAGTCTTCCAGTAACGTGAAATCTGCCTCCAGAAGGCAGCTTGATCCTTTCTGTCTGCTCAGACTACCTTTGCATTGGGCAGTGCCACAGAAAATTGACTTGAGGGATGTAACACCTGCTCCTTAAGGTTTGGATCCAGAGTGGTTTTGCTGCACCACTCAGAAGGCAATGACTAGAAGAAGTTACACACAAAGCTAGAGGTGATGTAGCAATTATGAGGTGAATGTTTGCATAACGATCTTCAACTTTTTAAGCACCAAGTCTCAGATTTTCTTATTCATAGAGTTATTCCCCAGAGTTCCTTCCTAACTGCAGTATGCTGTGTGTACCTTGCTCACAGGGCAGGAGGAAGGTTTACTTCAATAATGCGTAAGTGCTCTTTTTTTGAATGTAGAGCTTGAAGAAAGCTTATCACATGAAGTCATTAGGGGCAGTTCTGCTGATTTATGAAGCACACTTTAATTTAAAATAAGTCTAGTGAATCAGTATAGGTAACAAGTCAGTTTCCAGAAGTAGAAGTCTCAGAGCACAGAATAGTGTTCTTTGAGTATGTAAATTCGTTTCCAAATATTTGCTATTATTTTTTCCATTATTTTTTCCGTGTATATTTTATTTCACTGAATAGAACACTTAACCCTGTTAATATGAAAAGTTTTAAACAGATGAAGTTTTATGCATTAGATAATGAAAAGTCCTCTTTATCGGTATCAGAAGCTCAGGAGGAAAAAACTCTCTCTGATTTCTTAGCAGTAAGAAATTTAGGGTTAAACTCTAAATAGCAAAGCAGCACAGCTGTTGGGAATCTTCTGAAGGAACTCTCAGGACAATCAAAACCTTAAGAGAGTGACCTAACCACCCTCCCACAAAAATTAATTTAAACTCCAAATGTTTGCAAAGAAGGAAAGGACTTCTGGAAAGAGGAGGACAGGAAAAGAAAAAAAAAAAAAAAAAAAAAAGGCCAATCTATTTTCCAAATATATATCTGTGCAAATATAATTATGTATTTATATTTACACTGTGAAGAAGTTTGATTTTCTTTTTTTCTTCCATTTATCACTATTTTATAAAGTCAGACACCACAGTGCACACTGCAACACAAGTTACCTTGTCTGCTCACACTCTTCTATACTGTCAGGATGATAGAAGGGAAAAAGGATGCAAGAATTACAGTGCTTCCCTCCTCCACTTACACAGCCAGTACAGGGGGTGCTCTCAGCCATGTGACTGCACAACCCAAATCATCTATTAGCTGGCTCTAACAGCTACTTCTAAATGTACCTGTAAGTCAGTGTGATTCCATTTTGCTTTGTTTTAAATTTGAACAGGTTTGTTGCTGGTGGCCCTTCTGGTGTCCAACATGCTCCTGACAAAGGAAGGAGTGACCTCCTTACCAATCTGCCCCAATGGATCTGCCAATTGCCAAGTTTCCCTTGAGGAACTTTTTGACCGAGCAGTTAAACTTTCACACTACATCCACTTCCTCTCTTCAGAAATATTCAATGAATTTGTAAGTACTCTGCCTATTCCTGAGAGGAGAAAAATATAAAATTACAATTTAATTCTTTTTAAGCACAAACATATATTAACATGTGAAATCCTTCAATAAAAAATAGGATTGCTGCACAGACAGCGACAGTCCCAGTGCTAATAATGCTGACCATTGCTGAGATCCCCAATGTTTCTTTTAAAAGATACCATTCCCCCATCATTCTTTATCTGTGGGACATGATTGCATTTGCTGGGTGCTAGTTACACTCTAAAGACCCACCAGAAACTTTCAACCTTTACAGCATAAAAGGAGTGATAAAAGCAGTGGAACAGCAACTAGTTAATACAGGGTTTGAACTGAAGGTCTTACTTATCTGTTTCAATAATGCCTGTCTGTGCTGATCTGCAGGATGAACGCTACGCTCAGGGCCGGGGTTTTATTGCAAAAGCTGTTAATGGCTGCCACACTTCCTCCTTAACCACTCCTGAAGATAAGGAGCAAGCTCAGCAGATTCATGTAAGTCCCATTTCTAATGTCATTCAGTGTAAGACAGAGCAGGGTAATGCACGGAAGAAGGAGGGATATGGAATAGTGAGGCAGCAGACAGAGTGAAAGAAATCAGCTCAAGTGGAATAAAAAAGCCAGGAAGAGGCAAGCACTAAAAAGCCTAGAAAAGTTGATTTAACATTTGCTGATACTAAGTTACAAACCATACAGTGTATATGCGTACCAGTAACTTTCAGTGTCCCTTCCTTCTCCTGTATGGTACATTTAGTCACTGCATCTTATTTCCAAATAAAATACAACCCCATGGAGCAATGCCAGTTACCATGATTGTACAGTATTGAGAACACTTCACATTACCTTAAAACATCTTATAGATAGTTAATATTTTAACAAACATAAAAATACACTGCTGTATGTAGGCAGAGGCAAAGAGTTTCTCAGTGGCTGAAAAGAATGACATTACTAAACAAATGTTGAACAGATTTTCTTGCTGTTACCAGTAGGAAAGAATGGTCATAGCATCATGCAAATACAAAAACTCTAGTGTGAAATACTGCAACATACCTGTAAAGAGAAATACACTACCTAAATACATCAAATGTAAAAATTTTTAAGGGAAGAAGAAGGTAGTCTTTTTCAGCCTCTGCTCTGCTCTGCTCACAGATACAAAATTAAAATTCTCTGGAGAAAAAAATAAGCAGAGGTATATAAATAGGGCTGTTCAGGGAGAAATCTCTATCAGTAGGTGCAATCCCACAATATCACCAGCTTCTCAGTATGTCGTTCAGAAATTCTAGTGGGAGCAATAGAATTCACAGTCCTGGGTTGAGCATCTAGCAAAGAAGAAAAAAAGGTTTAATACTATCCCTACCATGACCGTAAGCTTTATGAATTCCTATTGCCCACAAGAAAGGACAATTTTAAAACCAAAGAGTTATTGCTAGAAGCACCATTGTTCAAAGGGGAGGACAGATGAGTTACGTAGAGGCAATAAAAGCAATATAGTGGTTTACCATAATGTGAACCTTTCAGCCAGTACTAAACTTAAAAAAAAAAAAAAAATTAATTGCATTTAAAAATGTTCATAAAAATCAGATAAAAGTTCTGGGTTTTTTTCACAGAGTTGAAACACAGTTGTGCTTGCTAATTTTTGACTTTGAGAGAATTTATTTTATTTCCTATTGCAATACTGTAACTGTTTTGCAAATATTGTAAAATATGATAACATCAATTACAGACTTCAAATATGCAATTGCACAGAGATATCTAAGACAGGGCTATATAGGCCCCATTCAGCGATAGGTCCAGGAATAAGTTCCTAAATCACAGTTTCTGAGGGCACTACTCTAAATGCCTTCTAATGATGCCAGTATTTAGCCTTCTCATTTTAACTTCTTTTTCTTAATATGTGTGAGCAGCATGAAGACCTACTGAATTTAGTACTGGGAGTACTGCGCTCCTGGAACGATCCCCTGATCCATTTGGCCTCTGAAGTACAAAGAATCAAAGAAGCTCCAGAAACCATTCTCTGGAAGGCTGTAGAAATTGAAGAACAAAACAAGCGGCTTCTAGAAGGAATGGAGAAAATAGTTGGGCGGGTAAGTATTAGGTCCTCAACATGCTTCCAGCCTGCTGCAGTAAGCAAGACACATAGAAAGGTAGACTCTCCCTACCTGAAATATGAAAGGAAGATGTGAAGGTAAAAATGAGATATAAAGATAAAAAGTAGATCTGAAAAGAAAAATGGGAGCCGAAATAGTGGTCAGAGAACTTTTCAGCTTTCTTTTCTTCTGCTATATTGCAATTTCTAAAGAGGCAATGTGATGTGACTGGCATAGCATAATCCACCATTCTCCCATTTCTGATTCAGGAGAATGTGTAATAATCAGGACTGCTGATCATCATTCTATCTTTGAGTATTTTCAATTTGCAATCCTGATTGTTTAAGGATGCATCAACATTTTTTCACGTGCACATATATATATATATGTTTTAACATGTATATGCACATGTTACGTACAAGTATTGTGTTTAGGTTTTGGAAACAGATGCTCTGCTTAAAACTGTTCTGGAAGTCTGGGCTGTTGCAAAGATGTGGCATGCAGCAAAGTAATCCTGGTTATCTTCCATTTCTCTTTTCGCACCATACTGATTCCTCTGAACTCTGGCTCTGACTTGGTTCCCCCTACACTTGTAAGTTTAGAAAACAAGGCTGTTGTCTGACAAAACCCATACTTGAATAGCTCTTGTTATCAGTAATTGATGGAAAGCCTTCTTGAATAAAATCAGCTCTAGCTTGTTTATTTTTAAAGGGGCCTCTGTTAGTCCCTGAATATATCATTTTGTCAGTAACTTAGATGTTGACAAGAGGTTCTGACTTTACTGTCTGCTGCTTAGGCTCCGAACAGTTGAACAGCATTAAGAGTGCCACCATCACTGTATCCACCACTTCCCACTAGATCACCCATGGTTTCTCTCTCTTTCAGTCAGGTGTGTATTTACTCAGAAACCTTATATCATCCAGGCTGCAAATACATTTATCACTGTAATCAAATACATCTCTACCACATATCTGTGTGTAAAAAGGGTGCAGGTGAGGATCCAAGATAACAGTAAGAAGTCCATTTCCCTGTCACCACCTTCTCATTCGCATTATTTACAGAAGGAGGTTGAAGATAAGACTGGCACATTCATTACTGTCAAACCACATTTTTGAGTCATAGCAAGTCTATTTTTACGCCTGTTGCTTTAAAGGAATGATAGAGACTACATATATACTTTCTTACATGCCTTTACAAAATACAGCTGATGGGAAGTAAGGATGATGCATAAGGACCAATAGGCACAGAGTTCATTCCTGCTATGAAAGGTAGGTTTCTATGATAAGAAAAAATTGTCTCTTTCAAACAAGGAGTTTTAAACCAATATTCACCTCGGATACTAAGTCACTGCATGAGTTCCTGTACTTAGCTTTCTAACATTAGAGGTCTCTGTATCACTCAGCACTTTTTTTAGTTTAATGAAATCTGAGTTCTAGTACATCTGAAGATGTATTATTGAGAGATTTATCTGCTAATGTGTACTTGAAGCTGCATGTATCAGAGAGATTGCCTAAGAAATGGGCCAAGACAAATCTGGAGATGCACACAAACAACTTCTATGAACAAGTGTTAACAAAGTTTTCAAGGTGGAGGCAACCAAAAGGAGATGCCCCTAATGAGTCCGTGCATGAAGGTGCTTAATTTCTCTGCAAACTCAGGTTCCCCTGAGCATAGGTTAACACACTAGTTCTCTTAAAACACTGCTGAAACAGTTAAGCTTTGTACATGTTTTAGGGAAACAGCCTGAAAAATCTGACTAATTCATTCAAAACCTGAATGAAGATATAGAACATTATACAGAATAGAGTGAACCACAACTGAAACCACTTTACAAGCCATACACTAACAACTAGTATTTTCCAAGTACTAGTATTTCCAACTAGTATTTTCATTTTAAATGCTGTCTTCTACATTCAGTCTGGTTCGTTATCAATTATTACTAGTATCACTTTGTGTCTTTAGGTTCATTCTGGTGAGATTGGAAATGAAATTTACTCTCCGTGGGAAGGACTTCCATCTCTGCAACTTGCTGATGAGGACTCCAGACTCTTTGCCTTTTACAACTTGCTGCATTGCCTCCGCAGAGATTCCCACAAAATTGACAACTATCTCAAGCTTCTGAAATGCCGCCTAATCCACGATAACAATTGTTAAGTACTCATGGGCCTGATCACTTACTGAAAACATTCATCACGGTGTTCTTGATGCTTTGCCACTTATCATTGCAAACTTTATGAAAAGTAATACTGTGCAGTATCTGTATGAATTTTTAGGCATGTTTGTATGACTTCTGGCTGCAACTATTAGCACCATATATCTTTTAAAATGTTTTAAAATGTTATCAACTTCTTGTATGACAAGAATACACTTTTCTGTCTAATTGCCTCACCTCACTACTTAGTAGTATTTCAGTGACAAACAGGTATGCAGATACCAATAAAAATGTTCTTAAATCCAAAATCACGTTGAGTGGTATTAGTGAATGAAAAATAGCTGGTATGGTTTGTACCTTTAACAGTAGCTTCTCTTTTTTGGATCTCTGTCTCCACTTACTGATGACAGGCTATCCTATTTGCTTTGCTCTTCCTCCCCACCCCCCCCCTTTAAAAAGATGGGCAATAAAAAGGAGGAACAGCAAAAGCAGATTAATCACCTATTACACTAAACTACCCTAAACTTAAAGTATGGTCTGAAATCCAGTCTATTGGATCAATTCTTTTACTCTGTACAAAAGCTGTCAGAGTAGGAGAGGGAAAGGTTAAGAAATCCATCCTGGCTAACATAGCTATTGATTGCCCCAATTCAATCCATGGACAGAGAAGACATACAAGGAATTTTGAGGACAGAGATACAGGCATATCTACATCTTCTACTGCCTATTTGGAGAAGAGGCATTTCCAAATAAAAGTTCATTATATTTGTGGTGACTGCCTAAGATCAAAAGAACCAACAGGTTTCCATGGGTCTCAAAAGGAAATGCTAGGTATCCATATCATGTTCATCTAGCCTTCACATTCCTCACAATAGATGTGGTGGTTGCAGTTGCTCAGAAAACTTTCAAGTTATAAAAAGGCACTGGCTGAGCTGAGGTGTCTGCTGTCCTAAACCCAAAGTGTCTCCGTGCACTTTAGGTTAAGTCAGAAAGTTTTTAGGGCGTTGATTTCAAAACACTATAGTTAAACACTGGACATTTGGAAATACCAAAACAACTGAGTGCTTTTGAAAAAATCTGGCTTATAGTCACACAGCAAGTAAGAAGGCAAATTAGCTGGACCCACTGACCATATCTACATACTGTCCTTGTAAGCCATAAACAAACTCGGCCTTGGCTTCACATCACACAGCTTTAGCAAACAGGAGCTTACATTCCAATCAGCTCCTCATGGGTTTGAATTCTTATTAGACAAGCATGCTGCGTTGCTCTAGGTTTGACCCAGCTCAGAGGTAGAGTGAAACACCAGAGAAGATGGGTTTGAGGGCTTAAGGCTTTCACTACCATAACAGAATAAGCACAGCCATAATAGATATTTACATAAGAGATTAGAAAATACCAACTGCTAGAAAGGTCTCATTACAGCCATCTCTATAAAAACGCAATGATACTTGTATTCCTGATTATGTATATCTATAATGGCCTTTTAATCTCTTCATGTTTTCAATTATTGATTGCCTCAGGCTTTATTTAGGTAAGTATACACTAAGCCCAATTTTAATATATATAAAATCACCTCTACAGCAAGCAAATTCCTTGTAAGACAGTCACAACTGGCATTTTTCATAAGCTCTGAAATGCACAAAACTTGGGGCATATGCAACAGTAGTTTAACAACACACAGCTGTATACCACAGTCAAGGAAGAAAATGGGTAAAATTGGCCAGGCAAAATACAAGTGCCCAGACTAGAATTTAAACTGATCGTTATATTCTACTTTTTGTTATAATGCCAATGGAGAAAAAAAAAGAACCATTTTAAAGGAAAAGAAAAGAAAAAAAAAAAAAAAAAAGGAAAAAAGGCGCTTTTTTAATATCATAAATGCTTAGAATTACAGTGTGAGTTCTTATTGAAAAGAAAACATGAATAATGGGACTAGTCTGTATTGAGCTGGAAAAACGATTATGTCTTGCTGAGTAAACTCCTACCTCAGAATCGCTTTAGAATTCAAAAGCAACTTGATTAATAGGGCAGACATTCCTAATTTTACACTTACATGACTAGATCTAAAACAATGACTCTCATTAACTGCTTAAAAATTAGAGTGCTAAAGCAATGGTTTAAAACTTGCATGCACTGGCTTTCTTATAGCCTGTTTTAGTACAATTATCAGGGTTTTAATTTCATAAAGAAAGATAGAATGACAAAAAATATACTAAACAACTGAAAAGCTGTCTCTTTCGCAGCTGTTAAGCTAAAGGAGTATTAAAAATTGATCTGGTTAATATTCTGAGTCAGCACAGCTGTCACAGACACAGAGAGATGTAGAACCCCATGGACAGATTCAAAGATACACTTGCATTGTGAAATGCCCTGGCATGGACAATCCTTTAGAATCTGAATGGCCAAGCCACAGTGTAGACCAATTGGAAATTCTGTTTATTTTTGGGTTCCTAATAGGAACAATACTTCTGTATTGTTGAGTCTTATCAATAGACAGATATGAGGAAGAAATTCTTTACTGTGAGGGTGGTGAGGCACTGGAACAACTTGCCTGGAGAAGTTGTGGGTGCCACATGCATGGGAATGTCCAAGGCCAGATTGGATGGGGCTCTGAGTAGCCTGGGCTAGTGGAAGGTGTTGTTGCCCACTGCAAGGGAGATGGGACTAGATGAAGAAGTATGTTCTTTCTAAGTAAAAGAAACTCTTATCAATAAGAGTTTTTTCCCAAGTGGATTAACTTTTGGCTGCTTCAGATTTCCAGCATTTGAAATGGATACTTTTCTAATTGGCCTTGTTTAAATCTCTGTTCATACCTTTACTTCTGTTCATTTAAAGTTGTTTAGTGGCAAGAAAGGCCCACATAGCTGAAATATAGGCTGTCTGCTGTTCCCTTTGAAAAAGGTATTCAGGCTTCCATAGATGGCACTAAACTTCAGACAACACCTTGTGACACCAAATCCAAATGGTATCAAGTTTAAACCAATTCATCAGTGAGACCATTTATAACTGAACACAACAAAGCAACAGAGATGCACAAAACAGAAATCTGGCTTACTATTCCTGACTTGTTTCTAGACCCTGGAGCAAACAGAAATTATTTTTTCCCTCCATATGGGGGAGATGTTACTGACAGTATATGCCATTTGGATCCAGCTGCTTAACTAGTAATGTGATAATCTCTCTACTATCCTTTATTTTTCTCTTTTTCATATGAGTTCCCACAAAAAAACCTCCAGTGGTTTAACTGTAACTTGGCAACTTATCTGTACAACAGAGTTGACCTTTACAATATTATTTCAAAGACAATCCACAATTTTAATAACAAGTGATATACAGAGTAGAAACCATACATATCTTCCAAGTTTAACTTCTGAACAACAGAAATTCTCTGAGGTCTACAATTTAAGCTGAGTCTGCTTATAATAAATGAAATGTGTACAAACAATAAATTATGTCAGAGATGTAAACTCAGTAATCCTACTTATGTATATATCCATACACTAAAGAAATCTAGTACAACCATCATGCATGGGAACAGCATCACAGGCATATGCATTCCCACTGAAATTACTGGGTTTGCTGATCTGTAAAGCTGTTTACATATATGACTATTTCTATCTCAAGCTCCTAATGAATTGTGTCTGCAAATTACTTTGCTAAATCTTGAAGAGCGATGTTGAGCCTCAGTGTTCAATTCAATAGAAATTAAGGGTTGACTACGTTTAGGTTTATACTAAGCTTTAAGAAAGGTTTCAAAATAGTTTTAAAACATAATGATACCTTTTTGAAGGTCTTTTTACTCATATCCATCTTTAGGAATGAAGCTAAATTCAACACCAGTCTTGGAAAAGAGTAGGGATGTCAAAAATGGTTTTCCAACACTTTTCCCCAAGCAACTCAATGACTCCCACATAACATTTCAACAATATCTACTTTCATTGGGATTTTAAGGCTGTATTTAGATGCATAAAGCATAAAAATGAACTGTATTTACTGAAAATATTTAATAATAGTAGTGTCTCAAAAATGCAATTTTCTTATCAAACATCACCACACTAATTATGGGAATATTTCTCTTTTTTAATAAATGATAGGGTTCATTACACTGAAGAGTTCAGATCACTTATTAATTCACTAGTGACAGTGTGAGTCATCAAAAATGCTAAGAGCACTCACTTTAGCATATCAAAGAAGCTATAAAACTCATACCATTTGTACCATATACCACATGCTGCAAAGGAGTTTGCAAATACAAAATAGATAACATGCATGTGCACTCAATGAATACAAATTAGTTCATGCACTAAATGACTAACTCTAAAAATATTCCCATATACTAATGGAGATTTTTTTCACTATCAAGCTGACTACCTCCCTCCAGCTTTCATTGTCAAATACTACTATATTTTTAACAGTATTATCAGAATTACTAGACCCACACTCAACCAGGTCACTGTTACTGTACACCAACACAGAAGAAAAAAATTGTCCTTCCCAACAAAGGCCTGTTCTGTTTTCTTATAATTCAAATAAATAGTAATCATATTCAAAGAGTGGTACATAACACAAGCTTGTCTCTCTGCCATTCTTTTCACTTGATTGCTAAGGTAGAAATAATTTCTGAAATACGTATAGATATTATTGTGCTTACCTTTACTGACTTCATGTTTGAAAGCATTGTGCACAGTTTGCAGGATTAGGCCAATAATGATACATGACAAGAGACTCTTTCTTTAGCCAGATGATTGAAATAACAATAATCTTCCCCAGGACCCATTCTTGGGAGATTTCCAGCCTGATTTCACGGACAAAAATAGTTCATATAGCACAAAGAAGTTTCCAAGCTTTTGATGATTATTCAAGCCTAACTTAAGCCTCAGAATCTTTTGGATGTTCCAACATCCTGGACCTACAGCACATGTACTACAACTTAATATGACAAAAGGTACTTGGATTGATTTGATTATCATGGCATCTTCATGCAATAGAGACCATGGTCTTTCATGTCGAATCTAATGCAATAAGTAGCTGAGCATTTCTATAAAGTGGTTTTTGTGTTATTTGCAAGGAATTTATTCTTCTGTGTCCCTGGTGCATCAAAGTGAGAAAATGAAAAAGATTCTGTTCTTTATCTTCTTGTACTTGAAAATACTTCATGGTATTAGAAAATTCTCTCATGCTCTCTCAAGTGCCATGTGATGGAAGAGAGTGCAATGCACAGGCTGAGTTTATTGAGAGATTAACTTTTGATGGATGGCACCATGAAAAATGTGAAGCAAAAGCATCAGAAATGGTTTTCAAGAAGGTTAGGATACCCATTTATTCTTATTGTCAGTTGAGATTCCATCTAAGTGAAAGTAAGTTTTAGGTAAATATAAGACAGGAACTCATACAAAAACAAACCTTGAAGTATTAAAACCTTGAAGAGAGTAGCACTGTTTTGCAAGATGTTTTTGGTCCCCTAGACAACCGTCCTTGTGCATGTCATAACTCAGAAAGAATAAAAAAAGCTACGTTACTGCTCTGCGGGAGAAAAGGTAGCTCTGTAATTATTTATACTGAGAACATCACCTTAGTATCAAAGCATGCCCCAATCAGTGTAGTCTTTTTATCAAAGGGATTATGAATCCAGTCGTGGCCTAAATTAAAGGTAATACTGTATTCTATTCTATTGTCCTGACACAAATGTGATGGGACAAAATAGCAGAGCAAAGCTGCAGCATGATAGACCTGCAGTTTTGAAAGTACACAACACATTTCAGGGAGACAGTCAACAAACACCTCCCTGGGTTTGCATAAGCCCACTCCTCAAGCCTGTCAAGGTCCCTCTGAATGGCATCCCTTCCCTGAAGCATATCAAAAGATAAAAAATGGGTTTTCACGTCTCAGAGATAAAGGATAGTTTTGATTGAGTTCTAACCTTAAAATCCATCTGCAATACTTCTTTTATGCACATTTAATTGTAGCTGGGGCAAACTGCATGGAAATTTAGTCTCCAGCATTTATATAGTGGAAAGAGGTGGCACTCAAAAAGTTATTTTGAAAGCAGAAAGGTATTTTATATTAATCCATATACATAATCCATAAACTGATACTTTTCTTTGTTGCTGCTAGGTTTTTCGTGAAATGCAAAGTATATCACATTTCAATTGTTCACACTGAAAGCATAAGGAAAATATAATACATGTACCTATCTTTCCTAGAGCTAGTCACAAGCATGTAGACATTCCCAGAAAGATCACAAAGTTAAGAACATCTTAAGAAATGTGGGGTTTTTATAATTCCTATCTCCTTCCAGTTTAAAACATCCCCATGCAATGCAATTTTTTACATGCAATGAAAATGTAGTAGGAAAGTTGATATTTAGTGAAGAAGTCTCTTTCATTTCATTTTGACTTTTACTTACTTACAGAGATATTCCTAATCAAATAACCAAATGATGTTGATGTTTCACAATTTCTTTCCATGTAGAGATTAAAACCAATAATGGATTCCCATTTTTCAGCAAGAAAATGAAAATTTTCAGTGAAATTGCAATTTTAGTAGAAAAGAAGTGTGTCATTTCACCATGCTTTCTCTCATGAGAAAATTTCCATTAAACCACCATTATAAAAACAGTCCAAGAAATATTTCTCAGTTGCAAAATTATTAAATATGATGTGCTAGACAAAAGCTTTTGAGAAATGCAAAGTTGTTCTAAGTATACCAATACAAAGTTCAAGATGAAAACACAAATAGGAACTTAACAGCTTGAGGAACATAAGAAGGTTCACTGTCATAATTTTTGCAAAACAAACCTTTTTCTGGATTCCAAAAATAGACAAAATCCAGTTAAGTAGTACAGACTTTCAAATAACTCTGAACAAAGACAGTTGTTCCTGTAACACTGTGGGTAAAAGAGACTGTCCCAAACCTTATTCCCATAAGGGATTTCTCTACCTATGAAGCGGAAATGCACAATGATTATACAAAGTTTACTTTTTTTCTCTCTAGATAAGCTCTCTCTCTTCAGAAATTAGCAGATACTTCCCTATTCCCCTTTAGTTATATGAGGTTGCAAGTTATCAAGATTTCTCCAGTGAGTCTCCTCTTTCAAGACAAACCCAATTACAATCAAGTACTAAATACACCATTTCCACACCACTGGATATTTTTAAAGAGCTTCCCTTGTTATCATCATCAAACCCATGGACTTTGAAATCCTGATGGAATTAAACTCAAACTGAAATACTGCTTTAAGCAGCCGTTACAAGGTGCTGAAAAATGGAAACAATGAAGGATTAAGCCCATTTTACTACATCTCCATGGCCAGAAGCAAAAGCAGCTTTGAAGATCTATGCCAGCACTGGCACAGTGAAGAGCACAACGCTCAGCACCGTCCATCAGGGCATGCGGTGCCCGCTTCGTTCATCGTCCCTCTAACACACCACAGCCACCTCTGGCACTCCTGCTTTCGAGACCACGGCTGTGTGAGCCTAGGTAAGCCAACAACAGGGAGGAGGACCGAGCCAGATTTCCTAGTCTGAAGGGGGTGGGTCAGCGATTAACCCCGGCAGCCATGGGGACCGGGATGCTGGCGGCCAAGGCATCCTGCTGCTTGCTAGAGGTTGCTAGGCAACTCGGGCTTCCCACCGCCCCCGAGGCATGCGGCACAGCCTGAGGGTTGTCGGGTGCTGGAGCAGGGGGGAAGGATTTTCCATCAGGCTACAGGGATCCACGCATACATATACATTATTGTAAATAAGGGGGGTGGGGAGCAAGCAACCCCAGTGCCACTCCGGTGCGTAATTCAGAATGTTCGGCCGGTTTTTTGTGGCGTTTGGTGCGGGGCTTTTTTTTTTCACATAGCTGACAAAATCTGGCAGCAATGCGCCACGAAGAAAAGTGACATTTTGACTCTAAGGAAGGAATTATTTGCAATTTGTTTTGAGCAGATTCTTAGCTTGTGTCAGATGTGAATCTCCAGACAATCATTAGTTTAAACTGCCTGCTATGTGTTTAAAAATTTCAGTCAATTTAGAGCTGATCTGAATTGCAAATGGGATGGTAATAAGCCATTAGGGAATAACATATCTCTCTCACACTTGCAACCCTCTGCTTTAAGGGGCTTCAACTGCACTGAAGTATGAAAATGTCATTTTAGCCATGCGCATTGACAACAAACATGGAAGTGTAGTGTCCAGCCTTGTAAAGTGGCACTTGGGAGGAAAAGACCAGCAGAGGACACAGGTGCTGCCCCTGCAACAAACAAGAGGCAGCAGTCAGTTTTTAACAGAATAGACAGTGTGGCTTTCTGATGACACAGTAAAATATGGGCCTGCTATCTGGCTAGTGCCTGGTTATTTGGATTTCTGAGGATACGAGGTTTTTCTCATCCTCTGTGAAACCATTTTTGTGAACGAGTGTTGGCTTTGAATCACCTAAAGTTTTCTGCACAAGGTTACCTGTATTTCCTAAAAATTAGCTGTCTAACAACTCCCAGTGTTCAAACGAGTGAAAAGATTTTTTTTTTTTTAATTCTTGAGCTTTCTGCTTAAGATAGGGCTCTGCAGTAGACAAATCCATTGACTAAGAAATATGGGCAACCAAAGCAGAGCATCTTATAAATGACAGCATTTAATAAATAATACTAAAGTAATGAAACAAATTGACATTCTATCCAAATTAACTTTTCCCATTGAAGAATATTTTAAATTACTGAATGAAGTTTTATAGGGGTTTTATTATAGGTGTTTCATAGGTGGAAAGATGTTCCTCTACAGCCATATAGTCACTCTTGGGTATCTGCCACTTTATTTTTTACGGTGCCTCAAAAAATTATACACCTTATAAAACTCATCCATTTCATGGTTTCTTGAGTCTGCAGCTAAGGATGTCTCACCATACCAGCTGATACACAACACACTTTCTACATTCAAGTAGATTCCTGTGCAGCAATAATGAAGAAATAAGAAAACCAGACTTCTGATCTGCATCTGTAAAACCTGAATGCTGGTACCTTAGTACTAAGCAGTGCAGTAAATGCTCTCACACCATTGGAATACTCTTGCAACCCTAGAGATTAACAGTTTCCTAAAGGAATTCTGATAGTCCATCTGCCCCCTGAAATCGCACATCTAAATGCAGGTCCTAAAGGTTTTGTTTCTAGAGAACTTGAGAGGGGACTAACCAGAAACATGGGCAACATACCATAGACACTCTGCAGAGTCTCACCTCACAGGAGGTCCAGCTGACACAAACCCTGACTGTCTTAACACGTATGCTGGACTGGTTTTCTGCAGACCATGCTTTCATTCTTAGAAGAGCATTAAAATGTCATATTCCATTAATTCTTTCACAGCACATCCACTCAATCCCCTCTGCTTTTCAGAGATAACACCTTAAAATTGCTGATTGTAGGTGAATGTGGATATTACACCATATCTCAGCTTTCTTAGAAGGTTCATGTCAGCTTCTGTCCATCTGGCAATATGCTAGAAGGGGGATTGCTTGCACAGTACCTTTATTGAACTGCCATGAAGTAGAAAGGAAATGGCCAAATAGGTCAGTGTTAGACTGTTCAGCCAGAGGCTTTGCATAAGAGGGGGAAAGCTTAACAAGGCAAATGCAACTCAGGTAAAACTGTGAGTACAGATGAATATTACAGGATCTTGATTAACCAGCTTCCCACCCAGGACTGAAAAAAAGCCTTTCTCAGTCTGAGCCTCTCTGACTCAAACTGTACCTGCTAGAACACATCTAAACCAACCTCATCATGGCCTAATTCTATTGACACAGTCTTCCAAATCTTGGTGTGTATCTATATTTATACATATATATGTATAAATACACACATGTATAACTTACTGAAAGGAATTCTACTGCCTGATTATTAAAAACAAAGGGACAAAATATTTTTAATATTCAAAACTGCATGTTAAAAGGCTGGAGCAAGATGAATAAGCTTTGAACAAGGAAAATCTGAGGGTTTGGGTTGAATCACTCCTTCAAGGACAGGTACAACTAAAAGTACTTGAGAAGGCAAACTTTGCAGATGATTCTGAAACACTAAAAGGAAAGAATTCCAAACTCTCTTTTTCCTGGGAACACAGTAGGCTATTCATCTCCCTTAAAGCCACATGAAGTAAATTAATCCTTTCCAATTATCTTTGCAAGCTATATTTGGGGTAACAATTCCCTACTTTCATATGTACACATGTGGAGCTTCCACTCATTTTAGTGAGATAAATGATGTTTCCAATTTGGATCTTTCAAAAGGTCTGACATTCAGTATTTATTATTATAGCAAAGATTAAGACCAGTCCTACTGAACTCTAATTTTTAAAGCTTAATCCTTTCAGAAGTGATATTATGGCACAGGACAATTAATATATTCCCAGAAGTATATCTTTCAAGCAAAAAATTTCCTGTGATAAATACAGAATTAAAGATGGTATTATATGTTAATTCAGATGGAAATGGAGTAGTTAAACTCTTCCAAATCTAAACTCTAGCTCATTACAATTTTCACAGCATTTGCAATTTAATATAAAAAAGAGAATATTCTAGTTTTTCTATTATACAGAGTTTAATCAAGACAGTACATAGAATGAAATACTCAGAATCTTGCAAAATATTGTAAGCTGATAAAATATAGAAATCTTTTCGTTTTTGCTCCTTTTAAGTGACTTTAAGCAGTTCTGTATTTTAGTGTCTTTAGATGAGGTACTCAATATTCATTCCATCAATTACTCTAGCAAATTGTATACATATCAAAGTGTATGCTCTAAACTTATTTTAATTTCCACATATAAACTGATTAATTGTTGTAAATGAGTTCTTGACTGTACAAGCTACTCTTTGAACATATACCTGCATAATATGGCAGTTCAAAGATATATATTTTATAAGGAAATTGTTGAGATTTAGGTACCTACTTCATTTATATTTGAAAACTGACTTCCAGTATAGAGGGTTCTTATCCTTACTTAACACAGGCCAAAGATCTGCAGTTGTATTTACTGAAAGGAAACCAACACAAACAGGGAAGGGAAAGATATGAGCAACTTGGGAGATGTGATTTCTTGGACTTTCAAGCATGTGTGTGTGTTTGTGATAGTCATATGCTTTTTCTGTCAGATATTTGGCTATCCAAATTTTACTTTTCACATGATGTAGTCCTGAGAGCACGTAGTATAAATGAACATATATCAGTTATGAAAAAATAGTAACGTGAATGGAATCCAAAAGACAAACAACCATCTCTCAGCTGCAACTGAACATAATCCAAGCACAGAGTGCTTGTTTTTCATTTGGTTAAAGAAGAATGTTACAGGAATCAGAGGCTCAGACCTAAAGTGTTAGGAGGACACAAAGCTTCTTCGTTGTGTCAATACTCCTGTTGACTTCAGCAGGATGGGTAATGTAATGTGGTATAAACAATCAATATGATATTTTAATCCCCAAAGGATATCAACATATGTACATGATACTCATGTGCATAAAAAGTACAGAAGATAATGTTGCCAGGGACAGTGACCTGATTACTTGAAAATAAAAAGGAGAGTCTTGTTCTTTGCATCCCAGCTTGTCTTGTATCATCTAACTGGGTCACAGGTTTCAGTAATAAAAACTGTAAAAACAAGGAAAGATGGCGTTAGGTGATATGCAAATCAAGCACGGAAAAACACAGTCATTTAGGTCAGTCACTGCAGAAATCTTTTATATTGAAATAAATTTTAATCAACATACTCAAGGTGCAAATTGTGAAAAGTCAGTTCTTGACTCTAAATCCCTCTGTGCCACTGCTAATAGATATTGAAGAGGTTTCCTCACTAATAGTTCAAATGACAAACACATCTCTTCTGGAAATGTCTTTGTGTGAAAATATTGATATGTGTTCATCTCACTAGAAGGTCTTTAATGGCCTTTTCCAAACAGAGTACATGTAAAGAAAAGCACTGTGCATTGAGGTTAATTTAAATTCTTGCACAGAACAGCTCTTCTCACCATAGTAGCCCCAGAGGGAAAATGGAGACATTTTGGAGCCAAAGTGTTACTGATTTTGGAGTACCCGACTGAAGTTCATCCAAGCTGCTTTGTGGTGTCCTGTTGCTGTATCCATACAGCAAAACCTCCTGCAGTAGACAGTAGATAGAACCTGTTCCCATAAAGCTGGACCTGACTGTGGTGTTGCCTACAAGAGGTGATGTATAAACACAGACTTAGCCAAATCCTGATGTGGTTTCCACACAAAAAAAAAAAAAAAAAAAAAAAAAAAAAAAAAAAAAAAAAAAAAAAAAAAAGAAATCAAAAGAAATCAAGGTAGCTACTTCCTACAACCACCATTTGAATGCAGGAAGGAGGAAATCTGCATGAAGAGTGCCTCCTCCATGCATATTTACAGAATTCAGTCCAGCTTCCAAACATGGATTTTATTCAAAGAATGAAACATGACAGAATGCATGTGGATATGAGGCAACACGTGCCTTGGGGCTAGTAATAGAGGGAGGTGAAGGTAACAACCCCAAATGTGAAGGTGAAGATGATGCAAAATGCAGTTCCTCTCGTGCAGACAGAGGCCCAGAAGTCCTGTTACTGTAAGCATAAGAAATTCTGAACACCCTGACCCCCTTAAGCAAAAACTACAGTGCTTTCCCCTAGGAATCTGTATAAAATGTTCTATACTCACTGACACAAAATAGAACGTAAAGTAAGAAGTGGACAAAATAAACACAAAACAATGACTTTTAAAACTTAGCAAATCATGCTAGAGTAATGTACAGAAAAGAATCACTATGTTCTTGGATCAGTGTTACTGAATGACTTCTCAAAGACAAAGTGTAGTGTGAAGTGTCTTTCTCAATGTCTTTGTGGGCACTGCTGTCCTCTCTGCTTCATTCACTTTACTACAGTGGTGTGTTGGTGGGATTTGGGGATGTTTATTTTTTATTTTTATTTATTTTATTTTCATTCTATTTCATTAATTTATATAATTTTATATATATACACTATATATAGATATATATAGTATAATATTAAACTGCCTTACTCTTGCTAACTTGTCCAAACCTTCAAATGCTCAGTTATATGTACTTAGTTTCCCCCTCAGTGCTGTGACATGATTTAAGGAAGGTGGGATTGGACACAAAAATAAAGAGTTTATGTGGGTAACACCAGGTATCATGCCTTCAATATGTATATACAAGAAGATATAAATATATATAGTCTTAAAAGAATAATATATTAGGCAATAAATATTTAATTTAAATATTTATTACTATTAAATTAAATAATTTTATAATAAATAATACATCTTATAAATATATAAAAGAAGGTATGTATGTGTTTCACAGTGAAGCACCATATTATACTGGGAGCAATTGTTCTTGCATTTTTGGGTTTTTACACTCTGCCAAGCAACAGATAGATCAATTCTAACAGTATTTACAATGAAATCTTTTTTTTCATACTTCTATCCTGCCGTTGTTTAAAAAACTTTAATCAAAATGAAACAAATACAACTACTATTAATATTCCACAGAGCTTCTTTGCAGTTGTTCTTTCTTCTTTGTAGTGACTTGGTAAAATTTATCTGTTTCATTCTTAAGGAAATTTTACATAGGAAAGAGGACTTGTTTTTCAGGGGCTGACATCTCTCTATCATTCCTTTCCTTCCCTCTCTAAACATGCAATATGCAAGAAAGAAATGTAAAACCTTGCGTGACTTAATAGAGGAATTTTGCTTTGTTTCTAATCCTGAAAGGTGATGGGAGCTGAGAGTGCTAGGGCTTGGGTTATTTCGTTTGTGGGTTTGTTTTTGGGTTTTTAAAAAATATTTTAGCAAAATACAAGCTTTTGCAAATGGTGAAAATCCATTGCCCTAGGTCTTCAGGGTCCTACAGCACAGCTGAGTGCTTAGAAACTGGCCATTCTGAAGCTGGGTTATGTCTGACAAATAGAATAGGAAACAGGGAAATGTTGCTTGGAATATCAAGGACTATTTCCAAGACAATAGCTTGGAGGACAAGACATCCACTGGAGAGACCACTTGTCTCTGTGCGTTATACAACTCTAGAAAATACTATTACCAGTTATTAAGGCTCATCTCATCTTTAACAGACTCATTAGAACATGATGAAGATATATCCACAAAGCAGCGGTACAAAAGATGACACATCTTCACATTTTAAGGAGGTAGATGGTGCAATTGGAAAGCAGTCAGTTACCTCAGTGCCTGGAGCAGCTGGAGAGGACTGGTTCAAGAAATTCTGAAAAGGATGGACTTCAGGAAGGCAATGAGCAAGCAGAAAGCCAACAGTAGACTGGATTCTTCCTGTAGAAAAAAAAAAATGAGAGAGATGACTAGTTCAGTGGTAGTTATAGAACATGTATTACTAGATGAAAAAAAGATTGTGGGAACAAGTATGTCTTCTATGATTTAAACTCAGATGTGCACTTTGCTGGCATATAAGCCTAACATATTCAGTCAGGCAATTTATGCAATGCAGAATAGGGAAGTATAAATGTCTATCCTCTGGTACTAAGTCCATCAACATTAGAATTAGATATGCCATCTATATCCAGAACATATTATTTTGCTCATCATTACAAATTTATTCCTTTACCTGATTTCTGTTAAAATGAACTTCACTGAAGACAAAAGACAGGAATAATTTGATATGGAATAAATGTATCCTTGTAGACCTGTTTCCTTAAACAGAGAAAAAAATATGGTTAGATTAGCTCAAATGACAATTTGCAGTCTTATATTAGGTTCACCAGGCTACAGAGGGAAACAGTCATGCACCCTCAAATGAAAAGGTTCAAAAAATGACAGAAGGTATATTTAATTAGTTGACTGGATTGTTCTGTCCTTGTGTAGAGGCATGAGCTCAGCTTAGTGAAGAGTCAAGCACTGACAGAAGTTAATGCCTCAGAGATTCTTCTTTAAACATTTTAGACTCTTGTCAAAATTATAATTGCATTTGTGTGAGATTTCCTATAGTTGGTTTTAGAGGGGGTTGATCATATTTCACCTGGTAGGAGTTTTTTAGCTAGAGAAGGGAACCAAATAAATAGAACAAAACACAAGTGGATGACACGCATCAGGAGCAATTGTGTAGGTGTTGTATAAAACACCTTGCCAAAATGTTGCTTGTCTGAAAGGCACTTATATTATTAAAGTGGGACAGAAAATGACAAACAGAAAAAAACAGACAGATGGAAGAACAAAGAAGAGGTGACACAGTTGGTCAGTGTGATAGGCAGCATTCTCAGCACATCCCTAATCTGACAGCTGTCAAAATTTTATTAAACTTCATAGCAAAGGAGAGTTTTAAAGAGGCATCTCTTAAAAAAAAAAAAAAAAAAAAAAAAAAGTGAGGTGAGACAAGCTAAAAATCTCAAATCTGTGAAATATTTAGCTTTATTTCTCTGAAAAACCTTTACTTCTAAGGGAATAAAAATAAAGAAAATTATTTGGTTTTCTAAGATCTGGATTCCTGGATCCATACCCCAGCAAGACACACTACTTTCTTCTTATTTATTGATAGTCTGTATTGTCTTAATGCAATTAAAGAAACCCATTTTTTCACGTTAATTTCCCTCACCTCTCAGAAAACTGACATGACATCCCTATAAGAAGAAAGCTCCTTTTGCTCTGAACATGTTTACCATTGTCAGGCATGCCAGACATTTGCAGGGTGTCATTTGTAAAAGGGAACGTGAATATGTTCACATGATCAACAGCTGCACTGTGAAAATGCCTATGGGGATGGGGAAATATTCTAGACCCCTACCTATCAGCTCTACATGCTGTGAACTGATTAAAAGAATAAGCCTAAGTGTAACCAGGAAACCAGGAGTTACTGAAGGCGGAAAAAAAGATAGAAACTGATTTTCTATGACATTCAGAGGGGATGAAATTCATCCTTCTTCAGGACTCTTGCACAACAAGTACTCCTAACAGTACCCATATTTCAAATTCTAAGCAGCAATTGTCAAACTTGGACTTTCCAAGATTGGTATTATGAACCATAACATTTTCTGAAAACTTATCAGTAATCCCTCTTGACCTATGTTAAACCATGTACAGTGTTTCTAAAGCTTGCGAATCCTTTGAGAGCTATTCCTTCATTTACTTGTCCTGTTGCTACATCCACTTGTAAAAAATCCCTCTCCAGTTTTCTTGTAGGCCTGCTTTAGGTACTGGGAGGCTGTCATGAGGTCTTCCTGGTGCCCTCTCTTCTCCAGACTTAAGAGAACTTTCTCAGCCTGCCTTCATAGGAGGGGTGCTCCAGCCCTCCTATTATCTTCCTCTGGACTCTCTCCAACAGGTCCACGTAGTTCTTATTTTATTGGCCAAAGACATGAACTCAGTACTTCAGGAGGAGTTCACATGAGCAGAGTATTAGGGGAGAATCACCTGCCTTGATCTGCTGGCCACACTTCTTTTGATGCAGCCCAGGACAGGGTTGGTTTTCTCACCTGGGAGCTCAAATTGCCAGGTCATGTTCTCATCAACCAACACCCCAAAGTCCTTCTCCTCAGAGATACTCTCAATCTGTTCTCCACCCAGCCTGCATTTGTGCTTGGGATTGTCCTGACCCAAGTGCAGTACCTTGCACTTGGCCTTGTTGAACTGCATGGAGTTTGCAAAGGCCTACCTCTTGAAAGCCTCTCAAGGTCCGTCTGGATGGCATTACTGCCCTACAGCATGTTAGTAGCTTGGTCTCATCAGCAAAATTTCAGAAATTGCACTTTATCCCACCATCCAGGTCACCAACAAAGATGTTACTCAGGAGGACAAAGTCTTCTTTTTCAAAGGGAAGTCTTCTATTGGTCAAAATCAGAAATGGGATTCCCTATAATATCAGAGAGAAACTGAGGGAAGAAGATAGGAAATAAATTAGGAGAATCAGAATTATTCATATTGAAAGCTGCTCTTGTCTCCCTAGGATTCAGCATCTTAGATTTACATTTGCTTCCTCTCACTGGTCTGCCTCATTTCTTTGTTCTGTTTCTGCTATTACCCAGCAGGCTCTTACAAAAGGCTGCAATTTGCACTTGCTTTTAAAACATATTGCATTAGTGACAGCTCTATTTTTTCAAGTAATACACATTGAAGTTCTGCAAATCACTTTCAAGTCAAAAAAACCCAAACCTTTATACAGCCTTTGGTAAGCATGGATATATTTGGTATTAAAGAGTCTCATTCCGCTTTACCTACCGAGGCTGCACAAGAATGGGATTTATATCTTCTGCTCTAAGAATCTACAGCAGGGAAAATGGCTCACCACATTTAATGATACTTCTCAGTTACAAAAGAGTGGCAGTTTGGCATGTTACAAGCCCCTGTGCTACAAGCAAATGGGTGGCAGAGACATTTTCCAGGTGTCTCACAGGTACGATACTGTAAACATAAGCTGGAAATAGTTAAATGTGCCAGTGACACCCATGTCCAAAACTTCCCCTGATATTTAAGGGTTCCCTATATGAAGGCTAATTTCAGCAGTTTTCCTGCACAGTTGCCCTCCTCTATACATATAAAATATCAGTTGTCTAATGTGCAGTTTACCAAGTCGTCATTCTCCTCTACCTGGACCTAAAACCAATCCTGCACACCAAGCTTCAACAAGTACAGTGAAGACATTCTCAGTTCAGTCACTCAGCAATATTTACCCACCAGCCCTTCAGATAATGACCATGCGTGGCCATGCTGAAATGTATACATACTCCGAGATCAGTGCTAACACATAAAAATTAATGTTTAGATAAATTACTGCTAGATTTTTTTTTTTTAATTTAAAAGCATTTCAGCAAAACAGGCGTTCATCATTCTGCCTTTGCTTAATTCTGTTATCTAAGGGAAGCTTTATACAGGAACTGAAGTGTTGGTCTGCTCTAAGCAACTGTCTGGTCCATCATGCTGTTTCTAAAAATTGCAAGTGGGAGATGATCAGGAAAAGACTATTAGAGACAAGCAGCTCTCTTATTCTCAGGTCCTCTGTAGGTAAGAGGTTATGGACATCCTGAAGTAAATAGTGAATGCAATGATCACACTGAATATTACTATGGGCCTGTTCTGCATAAACATGGATATTCTCGCTTTAAAATGCCTAAACTTTTGTTTTCCAAAAAGCTGAAGTGAGTTCCACAGCTTGTTGTGTGACAGTGATTTCTCTATGTTTGCTTTAGATCCTTTCTTGGATGCAAGAAGAAAAAAAATCTGCTAAAAAGGGCTTTTATTTGTTTTTATAACAGCTAAAGAGGATGAAGAAAAAAAGGAGGAACCAGGAATGGTGAATGAGATGCAAAACCAGTAAAAATTATTCAAGAGGACAGTCAGAAAGGAATTTTGCTCAGTGTTACAAATAACATAAATTCTGCTATAGGTTTCTAATAATATGAGTAAAATCTTTGCTAAAAACAGCAACTTAGCTTCCCTGAGATATGTGTAAAATCACATTTAATTTGTTTGATGTAAAAGAAATAAAATCACCTCATTTCTCTTAAATCTAGTAACTTTGAGAAGCTTGGTTTTGTCTACAGAAGTTCAGGTGACTGTAGACTTATGAAAAAATTGCTTAGGTCCATTTCTGCCAACAGACTCTTTTTCTATGACACCAGTTGTTTCATCATGAAATCAATCTGCCTCACAAACTTTGATGAGAGGAATCTTCATTTGTTACCCCAAAGAAAAAGAATTTTGACTGAAGTTCATCCTTTAATTTCAAGTCAGAATATTGAATTGAAGTAAAAGGCTACTCTAAACTGTTCATAGAACACACTTGCTTTTAGAAAAGGATATCACCCTGTACAAGAGGGAAGATAATACAAAGCAGAGGTGTAGAATGGAATGGTTTCAGACTTTTCAAAGGAAAAGTTTAGGGTCAATGGATGTTGTTGCTGAGCAAACAGTGATGTCAGTCTAATCACTGTTAATTGTTCTATGTAGTGATATGTTCTGGATAGTGATATGGGTAAAGGGAAATTAAATTACCTGGGTTTGGAGAGAATACTGAATGTAAAATTTTACACTAGAAATATAGGGATAAGTTCAGAAAATAAAATATAATACCTTTTATAAATCAAAGCAGATTAATTTCAAGTACAAAAGTCTAACCTCAACCTTTGAGAAAAAAAAATGCAGTTTCATGGGATCTGCTGGAAACACCAATTTTCCCCTTCATATTTCCTCTCCTCCTTGTTTGTTTTTTTTAACAAACTCTTCATAAAAGGGTAAGATAAATGATAGAGTACACTTGGAATTTGACCTTAAAATCAAATCATTAACCCTGACATCTTTAGCACTTTAAAACTATTCATTATATTTTTTAATTGATGTTTTAGTTATTTTTATTGTTACAATGATTTACATAATTAAAGGCTCTCTTTCGGACACAAGCTGTGTTATCTATCACAGCTCTATTTAAGCCACATAGCATGAGTTATATCAAGGTAATCAGGAACAGTTTCTACATGCCTAGGACCAAGTTTTCAAAATTCCCTCCACTTACCCAATATATATTGGGTAAGCAGAAAAATTTGTAACTCTGAACATTCAATTTAAACTCTTTTTCAGGGCCATAAGCATTTAACATAGTTGTCTCCTTCATATTTTCTTCTGGATTCCTCATTTGTCCTCGTGAGCATTACATCTGCAAGTGGGGTGTTGTCCTTTCTCCCTTGCACTGCGTAATGCTCTGGAGTTTATAGCCTCACTGACACCCAGATGGGTGCAGTTCTTCCACCTCCACGTGCCACATCAAAACTGACTTCTTTTGTGATCAGTGAAGTGTTGATTTGTCTTACTTGTGTTTATTAGTATTTGTGGCTATGCAGTGCCTCACTAAATGCAGAGAAGCTGTCTCTAACAGCCAGAGTTTTTTCAGTCTAAGTTCCTAAACCAACATCTAGGAAATGCAGAGATAGATAAAGATGCTTACACACATATACACCCACCACTATATGAGTGTTTTCAGTTAAATTAGTAATTGCAGGAATTTGTGTTATTTCTAAGTGGAATGTTTCAGTTCTGGATCTCAGGAAATCTAATATCCCTTTGTACTTTAAACCCTCTTTTTTACTGAGCATAAATGATTGAGAACATTCTTTTCAACCTACAAACTTTTGTTATGTAATATCTGATGACTAATGGGCCCTGGTTGTTCAGGAAAAATATGCTTGCACAATTCTGCCCAATTTATGAGTATCTCCTGACATTCATCGCTTGGACTGTGTGGGGAAAGGGTGGTGGTCCATTCAAATACAGGATTGAAGATCATGAAGTAATGGACAGAGCAGTCAAAGAGGTTGTGAATTATTACATGTATTGTTTAGGGGTACAGAAGAAAGAGAGACCTCCCATAAACTCACTTTAGAAGGATAAAAACAAACCACTTCCCCCTGCCCCCCTTTGATTAGCCCTATATCTGAGATGAAAACAAATACACTTACTTCAATTACAGCCCTTCTACACACACACAGGAAACATTAGAGAACCTCAAGAAGTAGTAGGAGGTTTTTATGCCTTTTTCTTTTTCTAACAATCCTGGGTTTACTTTTCTGATACTCTCAAGCCTTACTTAAACCCTCCCTATGATACAAGGGATGGCTGTTGAAACAGGGCATGTGCTTTTGGGATGTTTGGAGGTGATACCTGCTTTCTCCATTTGTAGTCATTGCTCTCACTGTACCAGTTTTTATTGACCCACTTACAGGGAAGAGGAGGGCTGGGGAGCACTGGGTAGGTGCTTCAGAGAGGACAACAAAAGGTGGCCTTTATAAAGCAGCATGTACACTAAGATCCTCTGAGAAGAATTAGGCATTAAAACCAGGAAAAGAAAATACCCTCGAGCCCCTCAAACACAGTAATGAAAACAAACCACTCTTCCTTGACTCAAATATTTAAAATATTAAAAGTTTGAAAGTTCTCCAAATGGAATCCAATTATTCTCACAACCAGAGGCTAATTTCCCCAACTCTCTGAGCCACTGATGCTCAACAACTGTCTGAGTGGTTTTGCACTCTAAAATCTAGGGCAGCTGACAGTCAACAGATCTACTTTGCTGAGAGGATTTGCTGTTAATTTTTTCCAGCTTCTGTTTTCCAGTGCCAGTCGATGTTTTCCAAGTAAACTCATCCATGAATTCAACTTAAAGCCCGTAGGCACTGATGGATCTATTTTTAGTTTTTTAGTTGCAGTCTTAACTCAGTTAAAAGGCAGGTATTTCTGATGCAATACAATATTTTTTTATAAATTCTTAAATTCATGCAACTATTCAAGCACATTAAAATTTTGAGATGTTATCTCTGAAAGTCTATAGCTTAAATGATCAAAACCTGGCAACAACGTTGTTTGTTAGAAAAAAGATACAAAAATCTGATTGATGCAAAACAGTGCCACACTAAAACTCTCTGTTTATCATTGTCTCAGTGATAATTTATGGCAAAAAGTCTGTATACAATCCTTGAAAAGCCAGACAAAGTGTGAGGAGGGAAAGGGAAGAAAGAGAGGATGAAAAAACAAAAGGAGAGGAATTTAATATCTTATTCAACAAGGTTTTTCTGGTGTGTGTGTAACTTTAGGAACCTGAACAGCTCACTGAGGTACCACATGCTAGTCAGTGTCTGCCGGCTAAACCTGGAGTCACCAGGCAATCTTTACATTCATACTATTACTGTGTTGACCACAAATACCTTGTGCAAGTGTACTTTTGTCACAACAGAGACTTTTTTGTCAAAATAAGCTCGAGATTAAATTAGTACCACGAGCAGCAATCAGCATGTAGGTAAAAGCGTATGATGCCAGTCCACTAGAAATGGTTCAAAATATCCTTCTGTCAAAAGTCAGACCAGGTGGTGCCTCTATAATGTTCTAGTTTTATTTTGTCTTATTATTGTCTTATATGTAAATTGTTGCTGGAAATACTTTCATTTAAGCTAAGCCACTGCAGTATCCATAACTTCCCTATCTCATCTCTGCCACTAATGATACGTCTTCTTTACTCAAAACATGAAAAACTACTGATAATATTAGAACTGTCTCTTTCAAACCACATGTCAATACAGCACAGCAGTTCTGACTCCTAGGGGTTCTGCTTGCTAATGTATAATCCCTCTGTATTCCGTTCCACTTATGCAAAGAATAAGCATTTAAATGACTCCACTATGACTACTGAGATAATGCCCATTATGGCAAAGATCTAGGTCACTGCTGTTAAAGCTGAGTCACGGAGCCAGTCATAAAAACACTGATACTCTTTGGAAAAAAGCAGCTGTGATTTCTCCTATAAATAAGTTTTAAGGACCATAGGCAGAAAAGGATGATACAAACATGTTCCACTCTTCCATGAAGCATCTACCGGGCAGTGGATAGAGTTTTTTGTGAGAGCAATTTAGTTCTTTGTCTGGAGGAAACTAATATAGGAGCAATACAAAAATTTCAGAATAGATTCTCAGAGTAAATAATAAGGCATGCCAATTAAACTCTTAAATATTTGTTAGACTTTAAATAAAAGTGTTGTAGATTCAGTGGTTTGAAAGTTTTCTTCCTACTTTTTTTAAGATAGACCCACATTTATTTATGGCAAATGATTTTGCTACTATAACTTTTTTTCTCTCTTTTTTAAAATTTGCTTGCTCAAATCGCCTCAGCTTGACACCACACTGAAAAAGATTTCAGCTATGGTTTAGAAAGTGAACACAGCCAGTCAACAATTCAAAGTGGTGACTAGGATACAGTTCTACACAGAACATAAAACTTTCAGTCTCCTAGGCATCAAGCAGTCACAGCCCATATTTCCAGAATGAAATCTAATATTCCATGTTTTCTAAAGCAAAATAAATGTCTTTTTTTTTATCCCTCATTAAGAGACCATGCATAATATTAATTATGCTCCCCAGTTCTAAGAGGACCCATGTCACACCGGGGTTATTTTTCTTGGGTTTCCTTATTTATACTAAGAGAAAAACATATCTTCTTTCTATGATAAAAACACGCTGCTAAGATTATAAACACAGACAAGGGAAACAGCATGCTGTCATGGATCATGCAACCAAATATCATCCTTAAATAGTAAAATTATCCCTTGGTGCATACATCAAAATAAATCAAAATTCCAGTATATTCTGTATCCAGGAAGTTTATGTAAAAAAACTTGTGATTACAATTTTGGATGAAAGAGAGGTTTGACCTGTCTTTTCAAGAAAAAACTCGGAGAAGGGCACCGTTCTGAATTACAGTGTGGCTTAATGTTATGTTAGATATTTTCTTATATTTTCAGGTGCAATATTTCAAAGTGATCTTTTGAGAATACCAAAGAAGGTGCACCTAGTTTTAAGAGAACCAAGTGTAAGTAGCTTCACTGCTACCAGCGAATTGGTAACTTGGATCCAGAACCTAACTTGACACCTAAACTTCCAAATTACCTGATTATTTAACAAATGTATTAAATACACCAAAAGAAAATAGGAAACTGAAATCTAAGTTTCTCTCTTCTTACAAGCCCTGTCACTGTATAGTGCCACACACATTGCATGACAGATTGCAGTGAGGGTGGAAAGACAATCCAGCGTCACAGAGTTAAGATTATTTTTGTGAAGAAAAGCTGAAGGAACTTTCTGATCATCAGTAAAGCTACTCAGTAATTTATGAAGATTTTTCCTTCTATCTCCCTACATGTGGTTAATGCATTACTGAATATCTGCATAAGGTTCTTCATTAAGTGGAAAATGTTAGGAGAATTTCTTCAGTAACATCTTTATCTGCAATAAACCTCACTCTTAAAAAAATTTAAACAAACAAACAAACAAAAAACACCTAAAATATTTCCACGCAAAATCAAAAAAAATCCAAAACTCACTCAGAACTGACTGCCAGTCACACATACTCCTGCAACAGATATTGACCCTTTGTTTGTATGACTTTTATTCTTCCTCTAGTATCATGAAAATGCAGAGATTTATTTTTATCTTTATTTCCACATATACTTTAGCTTTGTCGAAGCTGCAGCAGCTCCACGAACTGACAAATAAGAGTGTCAAATGTAAATGTGCAAGTGTTTGTCTTGAGCTGGAGAACTGAATCTGAACAATTAATGTGCTCTTTGTGTTCATACATTTACCTGAAAAAACCTATTACTCCCTCTTAATCCCTTTTTAATCTTCAACATGACAGAAGTTTTCAGCAAAGCAGTCCACAAAGTGATGGGCAATGAAGAGGAATGCTTCAGTTAGACAGGGAAAAATGCTTGGAACTCCAAAAACTTGTTCTGCTAGACAAGTCACACTTATTACAGCAAAATTTTGCAGCAGATACAAGCAACAGAGAAATTTACTGGAACTGCTTTTATTTCCCCCAACCTGTATGCTTCAAGTCCCTCTTACATATTCAGTGACCTGATACAGAGAAGAGTTGGATCCCCAGTCAGTGTTAGTCAGCAGAATTTCAGGGAAGGTCATGGCTGTGTGTCACCCTGTGCTATCTGATGACCTGACACAGTACAGTCACGGAAACTCAGGCAAATGACTGCTTTCTAGGTAATTTTATCTGAATCATCCTTCTGAACTCTGGCTGCAGGATTTTTCTTTAACTTAAACCTAAAGTCCTGAAACATTAAAGAACAGAATGCATCAACTTAATTGGAAACAGTTTTGCCTCAACACATCCTGCGTCTGTTCAAGGACTTACAGAGAGGAAAAGCCCATGCTTTGAAGCCCTGTGACAACTTAAGATAGATTTCAGCATTACTTTCTTGACAGAATATAATTGAAAACATACTTCAACACAGACTCTAATCTAACTCTGGTTAGAGATGTGCTTAACCCACAAGTCTGGATCTCAACATTCCCAAGTCTTGAAGAAATCCCGACTGACACAAATTGTCTCTTCTTTCTATAACAACCAAAGCCAGTTTTTAATACTACTGAGCTGAGCTCATAATTTATTAAAAATCATTGCTTTTACCATCATTTGTGTGCTCCTTTTCATCACACTACTGTCAGAAGGTTCCATTTCTCCAAATCCCTCTCAAAGACTTGGGTCAAATACCTGTATATTGTAGAAGGCAATCCCTATCCCCAATGTCTCAGTGTCTAAACAGACAAAACTGGCAAACAGCAAGATAAAGGAAGCATTGTTATCCCCATTTTCAGCTGGGAACCCATGCCTTAAGATGACTAAGGGTCAGAATCCCAAGGGAGGTCAAGGATCAGATTCTCAAATGCTCAGTAACCAGCATCAGAGCCAGACTTTCATAGGAAAAAGAAGGGGAAAAAAAGAAAAGGGGCGGGGGGGAGGGGGGAGAGAAAAAGGAAAATAATAAAGAAACATGAAGGAAAAAAAATGTCCAAACCCTTTATTTCCTACTTCTATTGGAGATTTTCACAAGATCTTTTGAGACATCTTGAAGATCAGGCCACTTAGGCACCCATTTGACTGGCCAAATGGGAAAGCATCTCTTTAGGAAATCTCTCCCCCAGTCTGGGTGTTACTGCCACTTGGAGGAGTGGCAGTATGCAAGTTGCCCAAGGTCAAGAAGGAAGTCTCTTGCAGTGCCAGAAATTTGAATCAGCAACTCCTGTGCCCTAACCACAAGTCTATCCTTCCTCTCATTAACAACACAGTGAATTTCTTTGTTAAGTCTCTCTCTAGTTAGATATAATATAATGGGCCTTTTTCTTTATTCATCCACAATGGTAACATTACATTATGAGACTGGCACTTGTCATTCACAGGGAATGCTCTTTTTTCCGCTTGCGCCCCCAAAACAAACACACTTAGCACATTGTCATCTGCAGATGACACTAGAAACTCTGTATTTTAAAAGCTTTTCACAGCAGCAGTAACAAGAGTAAGTTGTATTTTTTTTAATATTTTTCAGGATAGGAGATGCTGACAAATTGCACATCCCAGCTACAAAGAGTTATTTCCCTTTCCCACCTAACTTTCAGAGGGGAAAAAGTCCTTTTCAGTCTAGAAGATCAAGATAGCAGCAGCTTGTAAATACAGTATCCCTTAGCAGCTGCTGCTACCTTGTGAAGTCCTAAATACTGCAGTGATAGGTCAATAGCCACTGGCTACCATTTTGTGTGTGAACAGCTTTAAGTATCCGTGCAAGAGGTAGGGTAGAAAAGTATCAAGTGGAAAACCCAAGTGCAGCACGATGTTTTCTTATGCTACCTTTTCCACTTTCTTTAGAGAGATACATGTAATTAGTCACCAATTCAAGCTCTGGAGACCATAGGGGGATGTCACTGTAGAAATTAAGAAAATTATAGATATTTGCTGTATCTGTGCAGACAAATGAATGCATGTGAGAAATGCCTGATGTACAGAACTCCATTCATCTCTGTGTTACTATTTTTGCATTTGTCTCATTTGGGCTATTTTTTTTAAATTCAGTTTCTTCAAACCCTGCCCTCTTCTACATGACCTTTTTGATCAATAGTCCTTTGTTGTGCTGTGAGGCCTTGGCAGCAAAGGACAGAATTAATACAGTTAATTCTTATCTAATGTTTACCTTTAAACTCTCTGGGTCTTGGCACAGGTTTGAGACATTTGTTTTACTTAGGGTTTATAACTCTTAATGATGAGTATTGCTTGAGAATGTGGTCTCCTCCAGAGAACCCAGAGTTCTCTGCTGACCTTGCCCTCTGCTCCTGCAGTCACTCCCATCTCTAGCCCACTTGTACCTTTCTGTTTAGCCACCTCAGAAAGTAGTGAATTACCTCAGCTCCTCTGATACATCTTTTGGCAAGTCAATGAAAGTCAGGTTACCAACTATTTTCATGTGGAAAACAGGCCTCTCTCTGTCTTTTTAAGGGTAGATGACATTTTTTGTGGGGAGAGGAATCAAAAAGCCTCTTTGTCAGCTTCTACAGTTTCCTGCCATTTTAAAAAAACAACTCCAACTGTTTTAAATCACTATACTGTCTTCCCACAGGAGTTTCACTGACAAAAATTTGTGGCTGATTTTCAAATGGCAAATCAGTGTGAAACTTTCTATTTTGTTACCCTTAAGAAAGCCTGTTAACCCATACATGAAGAACTATTATTGTTCCAGGCATTGTAGTATGAGAGTACATCCCTGGCAGCTCCTTGAACAAAACCATTAGACATAGGGCTTCCCCCACCTCTTTCCCAGAAACTTTATCTCAACAAGTACTCCATTTAAGCAAACAGCCTAAAGCACAACTCATACCCCAGTCAGAGACAACAATCTGAAAACTTTAGGGCTGCTCTAACTGACCACAGAAAGGGCAAAGGGATCAAAAATGAGCCTAATACTACAATTGCAGATGCAAAACAAATTAATACTACCATAGAGAAAAAGCCAGAGCTGCCAGACTGCCCTAACCTCCACAGGAGGTTTGGCTGCTGCAGGACAATAGTTTGGGTTCAGGCACAAATAGTCCAGCCCTTGGAGCTGGGTATATGTGCACTTTAGGAGGTTGTTGGTAGCAGGTCTCCTTGGCCCAAGCATTTCTGTTACCAAGTAAGTCTGCCCTTTACAAAAAGTAACTTACTATTTGCTCTGAAATAATCTTTCATGAAATTTGAAGGTCCTCTTGGTGTATTTCAGAGCTGTACAGTTAAGATGAAAAAAAGTATTTTGTGTTGCTTTGGTTTTGTTAAACTTTGGGCTGGGTTGGGTTGGGTTTTGATTAGCACGCATACGTACTCATGCAAAGTCAGAGGTAGCCTTTAAGATTACCTCTAAATTTACTGTGCAATTGATTGGGATCTCAAAAAAAAAAAAAAAAAAAAGTAAAAAATTAAAAAGTACTCAGTCTTGCGTTTTTCCCCCTCCCAAACAGCAACTGCTGAAAAGGTGTAAGCTACCAACAATTGAAATGCTACACAAATGCTCTAAAATAAATCAAAAAATTATATACAAGTAGATATAACCAAGTGAAACTCACCTTCAAATTCACCATGTGCAGTAACATATTAGTGAGTGACTGATCTATTGCTTATAAAAAGAAAAAAAAATACAAGAAAAAGTCTTTTCACAGTTCAATAGAAAGTTACAATATTTGAGAAATGAATGAGAAGTCATGTAATGGCTTTGCAGCTTTTGAACTTTCACATGTTTCAGATTTTTCTAATGCTTGTGCGGATTAAAGAGATTCGCATCTCAATGGCTGGGGCACCTCACATTTTTTCTGGATCAGGTTTAATGATTTCCACACTGCAGAAACTTCACTTTGTATGAACACACCCTGAATTTAAGGAATTTTTCATACTTAGGTGCATGTTTTCCAGTATATTTCTTTTAATGTTAACCCTGTCAAAGGGCACAGTGGCTGGATCATAAGAATGAGTAACTCCTTCAATTTCACACATCAATACACTGGGGCTTTTCAGCGTGCTTTTCTTTCCAGACCCCAAAAATAAATTAAGGGAGGAGAAAGGGGGGGAGGGAAATGTCAGGAAACAATAAAATAGAAGACATCCTTTTTTTTTTTTTTTTTTTTTTTTTTTTTTGCTTCTGTGTATTATCTCAACCTGGTCCTCAGAATAAAAGGGAGAACCATTTATTTCAGTACGTGCAAAGTTCATGGTTTTAAAGCTACAACTACACCCTTTTCATCTCTTGAAAAGACATTTCAAAGCAGGGTTGTGAGACCCAAAGAGAGAGAAAAGTCTCTGATGTCAATCCAGCTCACAGGGAAAAAAAACCTTGCATTTTTCTACCCTTGGACATGGAATTAAGGGGTGACAAAAAGCCTTTCTAAGAAAATGCATATGTGTGGACTTACATTAAATTATATTCTAGAGGCTATCAGGAAGGCATGGGTACCATCTAAAATCCAGCAGTAATCACATTAATCATATGTTAAGTCTTTATGGCACAAGGGGAACCAAATGTTTAAAAATATTTGCACAGAATAGGTGTGACAATCTAAGCTGTAAACTACCTGGGACCTGTGCAGAACTGGTGGGGGCTTGTGATGAACAGAGGGGTGATTTTTTTTTCTGGTCGTAGACCCAAGGACTAAGAAAATTTCAGAGTTTTAACTAAAAGTATTGGTCTCCATCATTATGCAGCACAGGAGTACAGCCAAAACTCCACTGCCTTGCATTTCTTCTAACTTTCTCTGCAACTGAAAATGTCCATCCTGTTCTAGAAAACTTCAGGTACATAACGCTGCTGTTCCAAAATCCTGGCCACCTTCTGATTTTTTTGCATGCTTCAAACTCCTATTATAAAACAACACTAATATGAGGCAGCCAGGATTACCTGAGGCTAAGAAGAAGTCAAGGTTTCTGTGAGAGAGCTGGTTTAAATAAAGGGCATTTCCTCTTTTTACAATCACCACCTCACTGAAAATGGCATCAGTGGGGCCGAGCTGAGCGAAGAAAGCAACTGACTGTTGGCAGTACTTGAAACTTTGGAGACTCCCTTCAGAGAGCTGTGCAAACAGGCACCACGCCCCAGTCAATCCAGCTCTCCAATGGCTCCACCAGGGCCAGGACTTCAGTCTTATAGCTCCTATTTCAGGTGATCTACTGTATGAAAACACACAACCAGCTTGATCTGCACAGCTACCTGTCCTGCTTCTTAGGAGTGTATCATAACATGAATATCTGGTTTGTAAAATCAGACATCATCTGTTCATTTGGGCTCCTTGGCCTGTCATTCACTTGCTTCTAAAAGAAATGGGATTACTCTCATAAAACAAAGGAGAACATTTCAGAAGACAGTGCTTAATCATCATGTCTCATCAAACTAAACTCATACCAAGTGTGAACAGACACTTACAAATATAGACACCAGAGGAGATTATTTTTAACATTTACAAGTATCTCTTCACAATCACAAAAACCTTGAAAACGGTGAGTATCATGCCAAGGAATCAAAGTCCAATGTGAAGGCAAGTGTGCAATTCTGTGGCTGTTAAAAGAAAACACTTGGTGGAAAGAAGATCAAATGACTGGGACACAGCGAAAAGGGCACTGAAATCCACTGGGATTTCTGCTCCTTTATTAAAAGGATGTATCCATAAAAGTCGCAAAGGGACATAATCTTACCAGCCACTGGAAGGGGAACAAAAAAAAAAAAGACTGGAGCTTGTGATCTCATCTCCAGGTTTTAAAGAACTGTAGGTTTTAGTTTCAAAGGAGTAATAAGAAGAGCTGCTGGAGATGACACACCAGCAATTTTAGCCCAGCTAAAATGGTATGTATGTGTTGGCACATAGACACAGGAATTGCAGGTGAGATCTATAATACATTGTCATCACTAAGGGCCATGAACAGGAAATTTAAATCAAGATTCATCAGCCATTTGTTTCAGCCATAACCAAACCGAGTATGCAGCGTAATGCACCACCTTCTCCATTCTGCATGTTTTCTAAATGATAAAATACTGCACAAAATCTATCATCAATGTCCTCTCCTACCTGCCATTATTTCAAATGCCTCCTTGAAAAAACAAAAGGACTTTGACCTCAGAAAAGCCTAATTACTGTGTTCGTATATAACAAAGAAAAGCAGGGCAACCCCAGACACAAATGTGGTATACCCACATCCAAATAAACAACTTCTTTGAATATTGATGAGTACCATTTATGCAACACTAAAATATATATAAAAAAAATTAATTCACCATTAACTTTAATGTTGAAGGCAGCAAAAGTGGCTAGAGAGCTAGAAGGCATTTCTTTTTAAAAATTGTTGTGTTCTGCCTCCCTTGACATTTCTAAGAGCCCTAGCTTTGTATGTCAAGACACTAGCCATCTCATTACCCAAGTTTCTGCAGCCTGTTAAGAGGCTAGGTTCTCCTTGGCATATTTGTTTTGTTCACTGGTTGTTCCATTTCATTAAAAACTAAAGACATTCTGTGATGAAAGCAGCAGTATTAAGAAAAACATAACTGTAGAGACTAATAGCAACTCAGCCTTGTCTGCTCAACAGTGAAGTGATATTTCCCCACATTTTCTTATACTTAAGAGCAAATTTATAATATATTGCTCAGCAAAAAAGTTAGCTTTCAAAGCAGTTTCAGAGGAAGAGAGAGGGAAAAAAAGTAGATGTAGAAACACCAGACTTTGGAGCAAGAGCACAAAAAAGGACATGTTCAGGGGAAAATATCAGAGATGAAAGCCTGGCCCAACTGAATTCCAGGATAAAACAACCATTGGTTTCAACAGGGTCACGATCTCTGTCAAGGTCTGAGTCTGGATTCACTTTTGAAGTAGGTGTGGCCTAAAAGCAGGAGGGAAGAATTAGCTATAAAATAAAATATCTCTCTCTGTCTTAAACAGCCCATCTTTCATTTCATGTCACATTGCTATTGACTACAAAATGAGCTTAAGAGGCTATGGAACCCACCTCTCTGGGTACACCCTACTTTCCACCACACTACCCTTTTTGTTATCCCTCCTTTACACATTACCATGAATGCTTGTTGTTGCTGGTGGTGACTGGCTGGCAGCATTAACACAGTGGCTCTGCCACACACAAGAACTGCTGCATAAATTTTATGTCAAGTCACTTTTTACCATAAACAAACCACCATCATCTATCTAGAGGCACAGGTTTGGGTCTTGCCCAAAGACAGCTGTGTACACACAAGTGATTCCACACTATCTACGTGCCTCAGTGTTGTACTTGTGTAAGTTGTGCTTCTGCCTTACGTCCACACTCACACGCTGCGTGTGTGTAGCATTTCTGAGTGCACAGGCACACACGTGCATGGATGCAGGAAAAGCATGAATGTGGGAGCCCCAGTAATGCTATTCCTGGCTGATGGTAGTTTGTTATACAGAATTTGTTTCCGCGTTAATGGATCACAGAAAAAAAAAATCTTGTAAGGATTATTTTAATTTGTAAAACATTTGTATTCCCTACTGCATCGCAATAAAAGGAATGTGCTAACTGCCAGTCTTTTGAGAAATATGATACAATTCCTTGTACTTTTGGTTTGAAATCGGAACTAAAACACATCTGCTGCAGAATAACTGATCTGGATGGCCCTGGCAGGAGGTAAGGGCTGGGAGTCAACTCACTCTTTCTGGCTGTAATCCCTTCATTCCCATGAATCTAGATGGGTCTCTCTATATCCTGTATCCTCTGATCATTTTCAGAAAAACATAAAGTTTCAGTAAAATCACAAAATGCCCAACAAATGCATGACCTGCCAAGACTTTGAAATCAGGAATACACCAAGCAACACAGCCACCTCACAGCTGTAAATGGAGGCAGGATTCTGGGTATTTTGTTGAGAAAAAAAAAATAAAAATTATTGCCTGCATATGCTCCCAGTAAATCAGCACTCATTTAGCCACCCTGGAGCATGAAACTCAGCATAATAGATCTTTCATAGCTCACAGGAGAGGTCATGGTACAAGAATGTTGAACAATACAACACAATCTTTTGTAGGTAAGAAACTTCAAGGTAGGAGGTGTAAGTTGTAGCAACAATAGAAACCTCAGAGGAGATCATCAGAAAGTGATTAACATGGTTTTTTTCAAAAGAATGTGCACAATTGACAATATTTTCAACACAGACAAATATTTCTAACTCCTCTGGTGCCCTGTTTCTTATTCATTATACACACACACACACACAAAGCTCAGATTTTGGTTTTGTTTCATTAACTCCATATTTCTGCCACTTATAATTACCCAAAGCATTATGATCAGATCATTCACACATTCATTTATTTGGAATAATTCTCATTAAAGGGACTTTCAGAGAAGTAACTTAATGCTGAATACAATTTTTTGTGCATTATATTTTTGTATATTTAATATGCCACTTGATGGTTTGTTAAACTGTCTGATTTGATGTTTGTTATAAACATTCACTATGTTGGAATCCCAAATAAACAACAAGCATACAACTCTTTTCCACGGAGTATATGCTTTATCTTGTTTGTTGTTTTTCTTTGAACTCCCTCTGTCTTAGCATGAATATACCAAATATATATATAGCATGAATATACCAAATATTCATGCTATATATATATAGCATGAATATATAGCATGAATATACCAAAATAAGATAACGCTCAAATATTTTTTACTAGAAAAAGGATTTCTGCTTTAATATAGTCTTGTAGGCTTATTTTGATTTCCTGAAGCTCAATTTGGCTAACATCCCAGGTGAATTGGATGAAACTACAACTGGCTACAACCAACAAGGGCAAGAACCTCAACAGACAATTGCAGACAAAGGTCTGTTGCCTAGCATCCTGCAGGACAGTGGAGCAGGAGATCAGACTTTGATCAAGTAAATATTACTGAGGGAAGTGGACCCAAACTTTCTGGAGTCACCTCCAGGGACAAGCAAGGCAAACACAATTACTGGACATCAAATAGTGCCCCTCTTCACTTTCACTCCTCTAAAAATCTGTCACTCCATGAGACCATCAGGAAGGAGCAGAGAAGGAAGTAACATGAGTTTCAGTAATGAATCAGTGCCAGGAAAGAGTCGTTGGAAATTCAACTCTGCAGGAACTCACACCTCTCTAAAAGGTATCTCGTTCATCTAAATATTTCAAATTAAACTGTTTCAGACAAAAATGAGTTCTCTAATTTTCAGCACCGAGTCACATTTTTTATTTTGCAATTCCAAAGACATATGGGTCCCTCTACCCCATCCCCACTGCCTCTCATCTTGAAAATTCTCAGTTCTTTGAGTGCAATGTCATGATGTGTTGCCATGAAAATTTAACTTAAAATTATAAGCACTAAATTAGAACTTCTTTGTATGGCAAAAGATCATACAGAGGGGAATAGCAATTTAAACAAAGATCTTCTATAATTAGTGATAATAACAAAGGAAATATTCATAATTACATCAAAGGATTCTTCACTGAGTATTGTTTTTATTTGCTTCCTGAGGGAGCACAGAGCTCTCTGAAAAGATAACACTCTTTCAGGCAGATGTAGATAAATAAAGGAAGGCCATCTAGAGAATCCAATTTCAAACCACAGCCTGCAAAAAAATCAGAGATCCAGAAGACATTCCCTTACTGATGTGATTACATGCCAGGCATCAGTACTCTGCTAGGTATGCAGTGCTGATAAGTCTGCAGTATGTAAACACCTTTTTCAGATGAACATGACCCACAACACCATGGCTACCCTGGGCATCTGTCTCCACATATATGAGGCATAGCCCAGGGATTAATTTCATCCACCAACGTAAACAGGACTAATTTTTTTAAGTACAGATAGCTAAAAATAGCCAAGTGTAATGTTATGCAATAAAACCTGGTATATGTTTCCCCTTTCCAGATGAGGGAATCCGACACAGCTTCAAATAGAAAGAGGCAGCAGTCTTATCAGAACACAAAATATATTCATTTCATCCCCTTCCAGAGAGACAGCATTTGAACCTTCCATACATTAAAGATGTATGCCCACTATCATATCATTTCAATGGCCTAAATATTAAATTATGATCAAAAATTCACAACACTTCTGCCCTCCCCTGGAAAAAAAATAGGTCAAAAATAAATGGAAACAAACTGTTTTCTGCCCCTTTTTATGCATTTGACAGAGAGAGAAAAAAATGAGGAGATAAATCTGCATAATACTAAACCGAATCTCTTTAATTCCAGTCAGCTTTTATCATTCAATCACTGAGTCTGTATGTGGAAAAATTCATGCTAATTCCCCCTAGCAACAGCCGCAGCCTATCCGGGGGAGCCCCGCACCAGGCAGCTGCCAGCCAGCAAGAATAACTCTAAGTAGGTCAGCCCTGCATTTCTAAAAATGCCACGGTCTAGTAACCCCACTGTCCCGTCTGTCTGCCCTGCCCCATAATAACCTCGATCACTCGGTGACACAATGACATACTACCCTGTTAGATCGCAATCAAATCTCACTGCATTATTCTGCTACGAGCATCGCTGCTGGATGAAGGACCCATCGAGGGGCAGCATTAATCAGGCAGCCATTCATGTCCACTAGCACTTCACTCTGGAGATGGGGCCTGCATTAATGACCAGCTGTTTGAACTAACACAAACAAAATAATGCCTTCCACCCTGTTGGCTGCACAGAATACACTATTCTAATCAGGCAGGTTATGCTCATTGACTAAACCTAAGATGTAAATTAAACAGCCCCAGACAATGCCAGCTTTTGTAACCTTCTATTAATTAAAATGAGTATATTTAAATTATACTACACACAATTCAAAGAGCTATTGGTTTAATACACAGAGTCACCTCCTCCTACAAATTTCTGTTCACAGTCAAAAAAAAAAAAGAAAAAACAACCAAAACCAAAAACCACCCACCCCACTGTTTGCATAAGACAATCTACCTATCCTGGTAAATTAAAGAGCGACTACAACAGAGCTTAACTGCAAGTGACTTATGCTGGGAGCAGGGAACCACACCAGACTTCCAGCAACTGGGCGTCGGGAATACTGAGAGACATGTACACTGGATGTGGTGGAGGGGTATTGATAATAGCCCAGCAAACACATTCCAGCCATGACACAGTCGCAGCAGATTAAGCACCCCCTGCAATCTCACTGCTAAAGCGCTGCCCAGTTGCCTTCAAGGACCTAAAAATAATCGCAGAGGTCAGAAAGCCCCTTGGTGGGATATGGGCATGTGTCTTTAAGAGCTCATAGCTGCGCCCATCCCTCCTACTTCCCACAGCCCTGGGGATTTCTGCATGGCTGCAAGATGCTGCAGGAAGCCCTGTCCCTCCCCCCTTGCTCTTAACCAGAAAAGCCTCAATATAAACCACGCCAGAGCCCAGGCGGTCTTCTCTGGGGTGGTATTTTGGTATCAAATCTGTAATGCCAGAACAGAATTTCGTCAAGCTTGCTTTATGTTTAATTATACCCTTCTTTTAAACACCTTTGTGAGTAGCTTGCTGGTCTCTTCCCTCAGAGCATGCCTCCATGTCATGCAGCTGCCTGTACAGGACAGAGCTACGAAAGACATTCTCAAGGACAGATTGTTCATCTATATTTTTTTCTGAAAGATTTGCACTTTCGGTGAATGTCTTGCCCTCTGACAAACCGATAATTCAGTCTTCACTGCTGCAGAATTCAGCAAGCCTTGTGCATGTAATCCATCCGCATCTGATTTTAGGAACACAGCAGATTCATTAATCCATTTTGCTCTTTCTTGTTTGAACCAGGCTTGTTAACCAGGTTTTGAGAGTCTTCCTTTGCTTTGTGGCACACATCACATAGCTATTCTTGGAGAGATACAGTCACTGACGTAACCGTGGGCTCCTAATTACAAGCTGCTGACATTTCGCTCATCTCTGCAGCTTTGAAGCCGTGAGTTAAGAGTCTCTCCTCCTCCCTCCTTTCTTGCTTTAAGCTGCCCGAGTTAGAAGAACATGACAGTTTCAGAAAGGTATAGGCAGTGGCATAAACTCCTTTGCAGAGCCTGCTGTATTGCCAAAGTTTTTTTTCTTTAAGCAAACAGAAAACTACAGTTTGGGAGTAATAAGACTCCTTTGCCCCCAGCACAAGAATGTTATCCAACAGCTGGCTAAATATAATCCAACACAGAGGGCTGCCTTTGTAGGCTGGGGAACAAATAGTGGAAGGACCAGACAGACATCTTGCAGGGTAGCTCACCATGATTATTGGGAAATCCCCTCGTACACATTTTACGTTGACATTATGGTCCATGGCTTCGTAAGAAAGGGAATAAAAGGAAAGGGGAAAAAAAACCTTCTTTCTCGGTATGCAGCTGCTGGAAGCCATGCCAAGACTTGCTAGCTGACTGCAGCACTTGTTTCCCCTATTTCTGCATTGTTCAGATATGACCAAGCCGAGCTGCCTACAGAAGGAAATATGCCTGTACTGTGACAGGTCTACCTGCCCTAAAAACATGGTCTTCCCCATGCAGGTTCGGCAGTAAAAAAATACACCCAGGTACATTTCACAGAAACTGATGGCCAAATACAAGCATTGCCTTTTCTCAATATGTAAAGAATCCTTTTCAATTAGAAGCTGATTTTGAAAATCTAAAAAAAAAAAAAAAAAAAAAAAAAAAAAAAAAAAAAAGAAAAAAGAAAAAGATGCAAATATAACACTGAATATAAATCCTCAGTTGAGGATTTAGTCATCTGATGACTGTGGTAGCCAGCTGGTCTAGAAGTCATCTGGGATGAATTTATTTTGATTAGATTGATCACATTTCTATTTACAGTATAGAATTTTTTCACCATTCTGAATACAGCTGTGTTTATAGAGATTTTAAGATGGAGAAAATGAAACCCCACGGTTTCTCTCAGCATAGTGCAGAAGATTCAGTGCTTTAAGGTGTTAAGCAGAAAGGATCTGCTTTCATATTTCTTAAAAGAATACTGCCTACCATCTGTTTTCACAAAGTGCCACCTCAGTCAGGAAATGGGTGTAGAGCTGTAGCTGAAAATACAAGCTGCAATCAGGTCTGACCCAGCAAAGTGACAAACACGCTCTGTAAATTGGTTAGATATGTCTTGCTTTCATTTCCATACATGTTCACACACACACAAAAGCACATGCATACACAGATACACACAGAGTGAGTGGCTGCTGTTTTCCCTAGGGATATTCCTGCAGCCACCTAACTCATCAGTTCACTCCTTGACAGCACCAGAAGTGCTCAAGCTACGATTTACAGTCCCTCGCTCCATTCACTGCTTTGTTAATCAAGCCATCCTCTCTGCAGTGAGAATCCACAGCATCAGACAAACGGCACGTAGCGTTTCTTCTTCCTTTGCATTTGCATTTGCTCGCTCTCTCCTTCTCCCTTGGCTTTGCCTTAACAGGCAGATGCAACCGATACCTTATTTATCCGTCTCCAGCACAACACTGAGGTGAAACCTGACTGCAGCAGTGTGGCTTCCTCATGTTAATCCTCTGGAGCAGCAGAGGCTGGATTCTTGTTGCTGATGCCCTTGTCGAGCACTGGATTACTTTACATAATATTTCTTTAAGCTTTCACCCACCCCATTCTAGATGAACACCCTTCTTTTCTCCTCCCTCCCCCCCCCACCAAAGAAAACCCCAAAATCATCACATATCGCAACCCTTTGCTTCACAAGCCAACAAAAAAACCCGCGGCTCCATCGTTCTTCTTCCTTAGCAATGTGCAGACGAGAGAGTTTCGAGTCAGCCAAGCCAGGGTGAAGCACAGGAAGCAAGACTGCAGCAGCCCCAGCAGCAGCAGAAAGAGCAGCAGCCGCCCAGGTAAACGCGAGGAAAAGCAGGCTGTGTCGAAAGCGGTGCAGCATCGTAGCTGTAAGGAAAGACATTCTTGCTTCTTCCGAATGGTGCAGCTTTATGCCTGCAGGAACGGAGAAAAGGGAAGACCCAGAGTTAAAAATTAAAGCCAAAACAGTTAAGAAGAAACAATAACTGTAATAAATGATCGTAACTTTATTTTTTTTCTGGGGTTTGGGGCTTTCTGGGAGGCTGTGTCTTTTCCTCTCCCTCGCTAAAGTCTCCTGTGTTGCTGGATGCTACTGTCCAAGAGTGCGGAGTCACAAAGGCTCACTCTCCAAAGCGCAGTGAGACCAGCATCACATGAGAAACCACATGACGCACCCACATCGGATGCTGATGTGGTCCACTATTTCACTCGGGGGGAAAAAATCTCAACCGAAACATGCCCTTCTTCACTGGTTAGAAAAAATTTCCCTAAAAAAAAAAAAAAAAAAAGAAAGAAAAAGCCCCCCCCAAAAAAATGTCTCCATATCTATCCATCTTCAATGCCAATGCTTCAGGAGGCAGGAGAATGCTGTTCCACAGACACTAGCTGGATGGCAGCAATATTACTTCCAGGCTGCGTTATTCAAAACTGATTCCACTTAAGTGAATTCCTGAAAAGCATACTCCGTGTCTCCCTAACATGAACAGACTCAGAAAACCATCTCCATTATCATTCCCAGCAATCTGTATCCAAACCTGTGTTCTGAATAATTTATTTTAGGCTAATAAGCTGTTTGCCAAGACCACTCCTTTTCCCACTCAGTCCCACACTCAACAAGCGACAGCAGCAAGAAACACAGAGGCATTTACGGTTTCCTTAACTGGTTATTTTAGTAAATGCACTGCCCCACAAAATAATCCGGAAAAAATTAGCAGAAGGTTTTTTTCCTCCTGTACAGACACGACAGGGCTCTCTCTGGTTTGCAGACGGTGTCAAGGTTTTCCTGATATTGCCGACTCAAAAGCTTTCAGTCCAAGTCAAGAAGCGAACATTCTTGCCTGCCAATTCCTGCAGAGGTGTTGTGCCACACTGTTTAGCATGCAGAAACATCTGGACACCCCTGGCAGCCCCTGAATAAGAGTATGCAGCTCTGCAATGCTGTTTACTGTCAGGGCACCAAGCAGTTAACATCTTGGCTTCTTTACCATCTTGCTTTACCTACAGGAGCATGGAACCGAGGGACTGGTTCGCTCAAGAAACAAAAGCAAAAAAGCTGACCTTGACGATCGATGGAATTGCTGCTCACAAAGTTATCGTCCAAAAAAAACCAGTTAGCAGTTTGTAGCTTGTTTTATGCCTAACATTTGTTCAAGTGACAGAGCAGGTGGCACAGAGTCTTCCATCCCCTTTGTTTGCAAAAGCCGGGCACCACCTCGTGACGCTGCACTCCCTGGCTCTTTACACTGAAACTGTACTCGGTGTCAGGGAAATGTAGGAAGAGAGCTGCCGAGAATCTGCACAGTGGCTTTGCACAGGATCCCACTGCGGTCTCTGAGGTTACATAATGGAGATCAAGCACAGAATTCCCCCAGAGTGGAGATGCTTAGTCCTTACACAGGGAAGCGCCATCGGAGCAAAATCCAAGTGCTCTTTCATGCCGATTTCAACCTTCCCAACTGTTCACGCAATAGCAGATTGTAAAAATTTGCACAAGGCAGTTGTAGATTCTTATTGGTTCCTCTCAGAAAGAGTTTTTTTTTTCAATGGGCTGCACCTAGGAGTTGCCTAAATTCCACATAAAATCCAGCTGTAGCATTCAGTCTCAGCACGCTGTTAGTGTTCAGGGGAGCCATAGGACTATATGTACAGAAATCACAAGACTACCACAGTCATCCCAGGACATTTCCACCTGTGGGGCTAATAATTTCAACACTGGCAAGTCTTTACTGGAAAACGGTGTTGGTAACCCAAACTCTGATTACAGCTAACCAGTATAATACTGTATTTTCAGATGGAGTGCCAGCTAATATGGAGAATCCAGGTTATAGATGACTTCCTCAGTCTAAAAGACAAACATCAGTGAGTCAGGAACTCAGTGCAGCAAAATATGCATCTTCTGGGCTTTGGAATACGAGATAAGAGGACCAGTCCTGGTGACCAGTCCTATTGTTTTCAACCTATGTCATAATAGCATGGCTCTGACTGGCTTCTAGTCTGTTCTTATTAGTTGCCAAGACACAGTTGCAGCAGTTCTTGACTCTGTGAGCTGATGATCTTTCCCACTTGATACCAGTAACTCATTTATCTTTTCTGACTTAGAGCTATGTTAGTTGGAAGGGTCATCTGGAGGTAACTTAGTGAAACCTCTGGATATCATCAACACTCCACCAGTTCAACTGCGACTTCATCCTGAAAACCCTCAGAGATGGAGATTCTGTAACTCTTCTAGTGCTGCACTTCCCTCCCTGGGAAAATAAATGTGCAGGAAATAAATGTTCTTTCTGTATTTACTACATAATTTACTGCACTACTCTATTCCACACATTTTCCTAGATCTGCCACCGAAAGAAAAGTGAAGGAGTCAAGGAATGAAAAGACTTTTCGTACTAATTTAACCAAGTTCAGCTCAAATAACTAATGCCTGATCATCATTTAATCTCTAAATAATTCCAGTTCAACTATTAGCCAAATCACTAACACCCTAGTGAACACCCTGATAACAATTCCAACGTGTTACTCATGAGAAACAGGAGAAAAAACAAATAGCATGAGTATGAAATCTGATCTAGAGTGAGAAGTCTGAAATAGGCCTGAACCAACATGGTATATGGAGAATGCTGGTTTATTCAAAATAAACAAGCATTCAATATAAAAAATATTGAAAAATGTTTATTTAAAAAATAAAATAAACATTTTTCAAACAGACCTGAAAAAGCAGCCCTAAAGTATCTGTAAAAACTTCTTCTCAAGTTTATGAGAAACCTCCTATGCAGGTAACACGATGTACAAACCTTTAAGCAGTACCCAGAAATACATAGTCATGTTTGGTGTCAATGAGGAGAGAGGCAGCGAAAGAGAGAAGAATTACAAAGAGAAAGACCAGTAATAATTCCTTCAGAAATGTAAAAGGGGAAGAAAGCCTTTATGTGCAAGGCAGCCCTATGCACACAGTGCTTACAAACTTAATTCTCATGCTTTGGATAACCTCCCCACCAGCTCCTTTGTTAAGAGCATGGGTAAGTTTCATCCCTTTCCAAATCTCTAGCATAGTTACTTTATTAGTGTTAGCTCTCAAAGTAATTCGTTGGCAGAATCTAGATAACCTACCTAAAATTACTTTCTCAGTTTAGCTCCATAGCATTTTTTTCCCCTCCATACATGAACAAAGAGAATGAAGAGAATGAAGAAGCAGGAAGTTGTCCAAGCAGAACAATTGAGGGTACAGGTAAGAATTTCTGGTGGACAACATCACTTCCTGAGTTCACATGAAAGCTTTTAGACCAGAACGCACAGAAATAATTGGGATTATTTTGGATACTGCCTTGAGAGGTCTTCAATACAAATTTTTCTAACATTAATTTGGTGTCAGCATTTGAAGATCTGTTCTCAAGCATTTGATCACAAGTCCTGCTCCATATCAGTGCAGCTTTGTGATGCCCAAGGATACACTAGCTACCTTGGATTTGATGGAACTGTCCACAGGGGACAGGCTTTGGAGCAAAGATTTAGCAGCTGAGTAGACTTCAGACAAACATGAAGAATTAGAGTAATATGAAAAGAGCCCAAAATAATCTCAATTCATGACTGCTTAAAGGCTACTGAATTCTGTGGAGTGATGTTTCAAATGTTTTTCAACCAAGTACTTCTTTGTATAGTTAATTTTCTGCTTGGTAGAGTACTCCAAAGCAACATATATTCCTGCAAGACTGATGCACTGAACATCACAGAAAATGAAACTTCGGATACCAGCATCAAGATAGTTGCAGTGTTACAAAGAGCAAGACCTAAATTCCTTTCAACAGCAAATAAGTGTTAGGATTCAAAAGAGGAAAGCAACCCAGGCACCTCTAGGGCATCAGCCTTTCCTTTTGGGAAAAGTCCTGAAGTCAAAGGAAGCAGAACTTCACACTGATTAAGCATAGCACAGGCACTGCAGAGACTGGACAGAAGTAAAAGAGCAAACCAAAAATGTAACTTTTTGCTCATTATAGCCAAAAATTGCCATCCTTGTGCAGCACTAAATAGTGCCACTTAGGAAGTAGGAACTGAAAAACAGCAGAAACTTGGAGAAATGTAGTAGTTTCAATTGAAGCAGAATGCCACTAAGTACACTTATGCATATCAGTAAAATGTGGAGTTGCTAAATTTGATTGAAACATATAATTGCAAGGAATGGTCCATTTGAATACTTGATGGTTCTCAGCAAGTATCAGGTTTTGGGGTTCATTTTTCAATGATCTTTCCCTTTGTAATCTGCAGATAGAGAAAGCATTATCATTAGGCTTGAGATTTCAGCCCAAAAGCCAGGCAAAACTTGGTATTTCTCTGAACTCGAAACCTCAAGGTGAACCTCAAGTGTGCAAACCTTATGGACTCAAATCAAAACTAACACGTGTCAGTGAACAAAAACCACAGAGCTGCAGATAGATCTAAGCACTGAGCCACACTGGCTGCTGGCCAATGCATGAAGTGCCCTACACTTTGCACAAAATACCAGTAGATTATAACACTGATCATATATGTTTGTATTCACCAGCTCTTTAATCTTATTTGAGAACGTGTTTCCAATGTGATTTGAATGCTATGTTTAAAATTTGAATGTTTTCTCAATATTCACCCATGTTTGATTGTTGTAAGCTAGAAAATACCCACGAACTTTAAAGGACTGAATCTACATAATTTAAGCTCTGTGCTGCTGGAACTCTGTAAACTGCGTGAGAAAGAAGACTTCAGCAGAAGTCCTGGTGGGGAGCAGAAACAGGGGAATTAACTGAGCAGAATGTGATAACATTGATGTAAATGCAACCAAATTACAAAAAAAAAACCACTAAAAAATATGCAATTTTCTTAAGGTTAATATTTCCATTATTCTTCTGACTTACTAACATCTGTTTCAACAGTTAAGTTAGTCCCAGGGCCAAACTCTCCTGGTTCAAAAGCAGGTGACATAATGTACATGCCAGTGTAAAAGAGGTCAGGCCATAAGTTAATGTAGAGGACTGCAATTATTGTAATGATGTAAAAAGAAAACAAAATTTGAACAAAGTGTTCAGAAGAAACATTCAGAAGTGTTAAAATGTACAACTTGTAGGAAAATAGAAATGCTTCACTAATAACTTGCTTGTCATTGACCTTACAGTGATCTTATCATTCCCTTTTATTTTCCTTAAAATGTAAAATAAAACTCCTATGGCATAATTATGGAATATTTAACTGACACAAAACACAGCACCTAAGCTATATCACCAAAAACATTACCATTGAACTGGGGTCACAAATCTTCCATTAGATTTGCATTCATTTTGCATGACAACTTTGCTTTTGACTCCAAAACTCAAATGTTGCTTTGTTTTCTAAAGCAGCACCTCAAGAAGATAATCTACTCTAAACACACAGATTCCTTATGTAAATACCCTAATTTCCCTAAAAAGTCTCATAGTCATTAATATTGGATTAATTAACATGAAACACTGGAAAAAGTGATTCAGCTGTCAGAAACTGAGGCAGTTGTGGGGTCTATCAGTTCCTTACTGTGAGGTTCTTTTTCTTTACTGGAACAGATTGCCCAGACACAGTGGATGCCCCAGCCTTGGAGGTGGTCAAGTCCAGGTTGGATGTGGTCCTAAGTGGCCTGATCTAGTGGAAGATGTGCCTGCCCAGGAAGGGAGAGGCTTGGAATCAGATGATCTTCAAGATAGCTTCCTACCCAAACCGGTCTGATTCTATGATTCATACAAACCAATCTACAGACCTTAATGTGTTTTACCTGCCTGTGACAAAACTGTGTGATGAGCAGGTTACGTGGAGACCAGAGATGCACATACAAGAGCTACAAGTCCATGACCTGCTCAGTCAATTAATATCATACCTATATAAAAATTAAATGACCAGTGTTTGGTGGGGTTTAGTTATAATTTTTATGCTACTTAAAGAAAAGCGTACAGAAACACATTACAACCAACTCCTCAGTGAAACTGCTGACAAAGCAGTTCATATTTGGTCTTGGGCAAAAGACTGATTTCCTTTTATTGGCTGCCCAGTTTTAGAGGGGTATTTTACATCAAACACATTACAAGTTCAAAGTGGAAGAACCGTGTTTTTCCACCTGTGAGTGGTTTTAACTTAGACTCCACCATTACTGTCAGGAAGTCAGTTTTTCCATGCTTGTTACTGTAAACAAAGATTGCATGGCACGTCTCCAAAAGTGAGAGAAGGTCAAGGACCAAACTGCAAGTGTGATAGACTGCTTCCAGAAACCAAAAGCATAACGCTGAAGTGAGAATAACCACAAGTTCAAACCCTGCTTGATGCTCTCATCACTTGGCTGTTTGGACAGTACAATAAATACATGCAAATACGACTTCATATACTGGGTTTTAGTACATATATCTATATAAATATATATACTTTGTATATGTGTATTTGTATTTGCTTATACGTATCATACACACATATATAAATGAAATGTGTGTATCTGGCTGAAATGGTAAGTAAAGACATAGGAAGAAGAGCCAGTATCATCACCTAAGACTGACATTGCCTCTAATTCACTTTTTTAAGAGTTACTTTTAACTCTGTCAAAGTTCATTCCCATGTCTACTTGATTTTATTTTACCTCATTTTGTAAATGTTCTGTAAAATGATATTAGATATTTATAAGAAGAGTCCTTCTGCCCAAATAATAACACTTCTATTGATATTTTCTTCATGAAATACTACCACTTCCAAGAACTGTTGCCACAATTTACAACTTTATAACCATATCTTTTGTTCATCAAGTGTTACTTTTTGCTTCTCCTCAGGTGTGAACCCAAATCCACTAAGGTTATAACTCCTTTTATTTTTTTGCTACAACTAAACCTCTAAATATTATTTTAGTGAACATAATTCACCCCCTTCCACTTCTGTGTGAGGCTTGTAATATTGCCCAGTTACACACAAACTCCATATGTGCATTTTCATCTCCAGGCCTCCAAGCTGAGATTCTGTAGATGAGTATTTACAATCACAACTGAAGCTTATAGAAATTGTCTTGGTGGTACCACACAGTGCTTCCCAATCTGAATACCGTGACCAGGTGGAGGCTCTAAACTACTGCTGTGTGTCTGTAAAATGGGGATAGTATCAGCCCTTCATCTCATGAGGGTGTGACAGAGATTAATCAGACAGTGGATCAGTAAGATAATGCACATGTTAGCTGACAACAAAACACATCTCTCTTTGGAGCAGAGATGTGCGAGCACAGTAAACCAAAGGGCTAAAACCAAAGGGGCAGGTGTACATCGATTTGCCTGAATATTATCAGAAATGAAAACAAAGACAGGAGAACAAATGGAAGAGGAAAAGCAAAATTATTCAAAAGCCCTAAAATTAGATCTGTTTAAGCTCAGGTACTAAGCACTTGCTTACATTCTACTGTCTTCAGTATGACAGAAGCACATACTTGACTTGTCTTTGCTGGGAGAGAGCATTTTCTGAATCAGGATTACAGATGTTATACTGGTGGAACAACACAAAAGCCTCATGCATGCTGTTGATTTGTGTCCTACAGATATGTATAACTGTAAACAAATTGTGAAAAAAATTAAGGAGATCTAAAAATACTTATGGTGAACAGGATGAATGTTTTCCTGGTCTTACATATGACATCAAGAAGTCATTTGAAAATGTCTCTGCATTCAATTGCCATTTAAAAGTTGATTCAGTCCCTCTGACTCTAACAACCATAACTAGATTCAGCTTTGGAATATTTGTTTTCATTCATCATTAGCATCCTGTCCTGTGCTTTTAAGCATTTCAAAACATCTCATGAAAAAACCTGCTGAATTATGATAGTGAAACACAATATATGAAAATATGACCCACCACACCATAAACCAGACTAGAGAAACTTGTTATGCATCATATTTGAACCCAGCAAACAGGCTGTGCTCCACTGATATTGTTAAATGGTAACACTGTTAAATATTATGGGATCTTGTTAAAGACACTTTGACCAAGCTAAAATGTACTATAAGTTTAACAATAAACGAGGTTGATGCTCACCTATGCTATCTGCCCAGAGACCTTTATTGTTGCTAGCAAAGGCCAACCTTACTGCAATATAGAGCAGAGAAATTCCTTCTGTAAACACAAATCCTCTTTTACGCCTGTGCAGGACAAAATAACCTTCACCTGTATACTTACAGTGATGAAACAAGGCCTATGACCCGTGCCCATGAACCTTCTCTTGATAAGCCTGAAGAAGTCTTGTAGAATGAAGTATCTGTATAAATACTGGTGCAGGGGAGAAAAATTTCAACAACCACGGGCTCCTAGTGACAGACTGGTCACACTAAGTAGTGGTGGCTTCTGCTCCACCCTCAACCATGTATGTCCCAAAACCTAATCCTACTCATAACTTTAATGGAAAGCAAACATAGAAAGGAAATTTCTATAAGAACAAAATGAGAACAATATAAAGCATCTGCAGTGTGTCCTTTGCTTTATTCATTACCAGCATCAATGATTATCTAATTGCCACAAGTCTTAAATTACACCTTTCTACTCCCAATCTACAAAGGAGAATCTCTATGAAACCAGGGTTGTTTGTTTGGGTTTTTTTTCCTAAACTATGCCTTCTTAATTAATCTATCTACACCCCATCAACTAAATAAAAAATACACTGATTTATGGATGTACTTCCCCAACAAATTATACTCAGGTTATCTGCTGCCTTTGCCTCCCTTAAACCAACAAAAAACTTCTTCAGACTTGAATGAATTTTAATTTCACATATAGTATCAAAACATCTGTACACCTGTAATGCAACAGCCTTTTTGCTTATCCTGAAAGCAACTGCCAAGCTTTCTGATGCATCATGTCCAGACTCAATTTCTTTTGAGAGAAAAGTATCACTCTCTTTCCCATCTTTTTGAAAATAAAGGGGCATTTGCCTGCAACATGAAAATATTTTCCAAACATGAAATTTTTGTCAGTTACCAGTCTGACAGGAGACAAACTAGTCTCAAAATGAGTAACAATGATACATTCTTTCCTCGATTTACATTTTTTTAAGGAATTTAAAAAAAACACAAAACACCACACACACACACAAATAATGACAAAAAACTGTTCTGAAAAGTAAGTAAAACCAAAACCTCATCATTTTTAAACAAATGGGAGACACTTTTTCAGTTCCAAAGAGCTCTAACTCCCTGTCCCAGCTGCCCATGCTAGCAAATGGAAAACAAGAGTTATTCTCATAAAAAGAGTAGCAATGCACACACCCCCTTCTCCAGAGGGGGAGGAGAAGGATTTGTCACTTAGTTGTCAGCTCGGGTTGAACCACGACATATGCCAATAAACAAATTAAATGCAAAACCACAACAACTAGTCTCTTCACACATTATTCCTTCAAGCCTAAAAAGATTCCTGATTAAGTAGCAATTTTGATTCCCTTGGATTGCGTTTGAAAGGAAGTCCAGCCCAAAACAGAAGAGTGCCATCTGCATCACCCATGCAGTGAAGCATTGCCTTACCTCCAGGTCAGTGGAACTGGTAAGCCCCAATAGTAAAAAAATGTAGACAACAGAGGCTTCTGGAAAGCACAGTACTGTGACTTGAATAAACACAGATAGCTGGATATGGTTTCTATTGGCCCACATACTGAAGATTTCAGAAAATATTTAATTAAGTGCTGCTCTTTTTAAGATGGACGGCCTCATGCAAAAATGCTGGAGGCAGAAGTTACAGTCTTTCATTTCCCACCCTGTAAAGACTGTACAATTCTTTACAAAACACTTCTAGTATACATTAAAGAGAAAGAAAGCTGTAATTCCCAAGGAAAAGTTTCTTCTATAAAAGACAGCTAAAATAGAAGACTAAATCATCTCTTTGAAAAAAGGTGAAATAAGAAATAATCTAATGCATTTGTATAAATATTTTTCTTGTAATCTTTACACACAGACATTTTTTTTATTCACAGATCACCGAATTTTTACATTAGAGAATAAAAGTTGGTGAATTGTGCGTTCACTCACATTTCACGTGTTCTGTTTCCTTTTAGATAAGGCTTTCTTTCTGAATTTGCTGTTTTATATCATATTTCAGAAATAGTCATTGTTTTAATATTTCAACTTCTAAATTATTAACTCCATGCAGGCACTCAAGATTAACTGCAATTCAGTGCTGTCCACTTTTACAAATGAAGGAAAGGGAGTCTGTAAAACATGTAAAACTGAAGGAATACAAGTTTGCACAGCTTCAAAGGAAAAAGGCAACCAGAGCAAGATAACAAGAAGTGATTACGTTAAAGATGATCGTTTCAGGAAAACCTAAAGGGCAAGCATTGACTGCTTGGAAAATAAAGCCAGAAGGGCACTATACAGATTTAAAAATATCACATTATATGTACAAGACTGTGAAATCCTTCCACAACAGCATGCCTATGTGAACACTATTTCTCAGAAAAGGGTATACTCTAATGAATAAACAAATAAACATGAAAATAGGCAAGTTTAGTTCTTCCACTAATACATTTTTCCCCTATTCTTTTCACCTATTTCGAGGTTTGGCTATAGTTCAAAGATAAGGAAACATCCTAGCCTATTTAATGCTTGGGGGGCTTGGTGGGAGTAGAACCCACTCTCCCGCCCATTCTGCCTTCTTCACTTACCTGAACAGAGGATGAATTTGATCTGCTGTGTACAGTATCTGCAGAAAATACATACATCTACAAGCTACATAGATCCTGACTTGGCATCTGACATCAACTTGCACCCCTTTGTACATGTGAAATTGATATTATTTGGTAAGTATGCCAAAGATTCCTTTACATTAATTTATAGTTTTACAGTACATCCATTTAAATGGCTCTTTTTCAAAAGAAAAAAATCAATTGAAACTGTACATAGTAAAGGAGACAAATAAATGCTTGAATTAATCCTACCTTAAAAAAGATTTTAGAAAGGGATACATGGATTCCTGCTGAATGTGCAGCAGTGCAGCATTCAGCTGTAATTTAAATCTATATTATATTTAACAAAACCACAGTATGTTCTCTTGTCCTATTAAAACTGCACTCTACCTTACCAGGTCTGAATAATTTGTATAAAATTGATTGCTACAGTTCTTAGTAAGAGCTCTAATTGCATCCCTGGTATAACTTAAAATGATAACCTTATCTTAATTAGTAGCATGCTACAGAAATGCTTCTGAAAGCTGTGGAGGATTAACCTGCATTTTTAAACAGAAGCCTTGGAGTTGGGATTTTTTGTAGTGCTTTTTTTTTTCTTTTTTAAGTTCATCTCCAACATATGAACTAATGCTAATTTATCATAAGCAAAAAAGAGAAATATTTAAATAAAGAGAGAATAGACAAGCCTGCTGCCACCTCCTTTGGTCAGCACGAGTTTCTGTGCATAAACTGATCTCTGTGCAGGCTTCTATTCCTAACTTTTGGGTGCTAAGGAAATATCCAGCTTTTTAACCAGGTTCACTAGTTATGTTATGTGCCTCACAGGGCACCAACCACTCTGAAAGCTTCTGTGTGCACCTTTCTGTATGAACACAGCACGGTGGAATTCTCCATGCTGTGCTGGAGCTCCATGGACCCAATTAGGAACACAGAAGCAATAAGGTGGTGCTTCAGAACAACTACAGTGATTCTACTTACAAATGAAGGCATGTAACTTGACACACATCCGTATGCATGTGAGCATCCCTGAACACATCCCTGCGTGGTCCCCTGAAATTTCAGTTTCTCATGCATGTAAAATGAGAAAATATTTCACATACATGAAATGGTGAGACTTCTCTCAGAGCTGTAGCATTTTCCTCACTGGAGCAGTACAGTGAGTAAGGTGAACAGGCCTTACTTACAGAATTGACCATTCTTTTCTTTAAACAGAATGCCCACAAAGAAATTATTTTTATTATATTATTATATATGCATTATTATTTTGTTCAGTATAAGCAACAGACGCCTACAGGTTTTTTACATTACTCCTAAGTAGTTAGCCTTCTCATATGAGGCATTCACACATCAGCCTTTTCTTTAACTTTTACTCATAGCATGGAGTGGAAAGAGAGGGACTGAATGAAAATCATCACTTATCCAAGACTTCCTGCCTACTGTTTCTGCTTATGGCAATGCACAAGAGGAAAATCAGCCTTGCCTTTGGTGTGTGATCCCAGCCAGTCTTTTAGCTAGTCCTTATAAATCCATCCATCACCTCTATGAAAGTCACTGCCTTCCTTTTATCAAAGATAATGTATGTTATTGGGATTATACCACTGCATGCGAAGTCATTAAAGAAAGATAGACCACAATTTATGACCGAGTGTGCGGACAGCAGGGCATTATTTTAACCATAAAATCACAATCTGCAATGAGAGTGGCCAAACCAGAGCAGCCATTAAAGACTTATAATTAACATCAATCAATGTGACACTATTGTTGACATCTTTATTACTTTAAACACACTAATCAAATACTTCTGCATTCAGATAGAAAGACTGATAGGCAGACAGACAGAGAGAACATCTCTACAGAGAGCAATTCTACATTATCTATTCAAAAGTTAACAAAAAATAAGCACGCCATCATAATCACATGGAAATGCAGTCCACAGACTGAAATAGTTTTCAGCTGGGATACTGGACTTGGGATGGTCAGGCTTTCATATGAGATACATCAAATTTTCCCAGTAAAAATGCATACCTGTATGCCTTAGCCATGCTCCTAAACTGAGAGAATAAACATCCCACAGACAAGCCCTGATTTAAGGTATTTTGAATTAGAAAAAGAAATGGCTCACTGGCTTCTTCATCTCTGCTTTTCCCTACACAGATGGAAGAATATCAAGGCATTATTTGCACACCCACCATTGTGACTGTTAATATTATCTAATTGCATCCACGTACACTTTCATATTGTACAGACACTAAAATACACTGTTACTGTTTCTGCTCATACTGACATTTTGATGCTAAGGAATGAGAAGGTGTTTTACTTCTCTACACCACTTCTCAGGCCCTATGCTCTTGTACTTTATTGAATATATTTTTTAGAAGAAGCTCCTTCTTCCATAGGACATTGGCTTTGACATTCTTTAAAGGACAATTCTCCAGTGAGCTCTGGGACTCAAATAAATGCACATTATTTCTTTTCAGAAAACATATTTTAGAAGGAATCAAATGATAGTACTCCAACAATAGATAAGGGTTTACGAATCCCTGTTTTTTCTTGTTTCTATTTTTCTATTTTTGATTATTCAAATGCGAATAATAATACTTTTAAAAGAAAAAAAATTTAAAAACTGCCTATTTATTTAGATCCTATTTAGTTGCAAGTAGTAGCTTACTAGATTATAGATTTTCCCTTTGAAAGGACATGCATAATTTCCCATCCTCTGAAAATTAAGTACAAATAAGCATTGCTTTTGCGTATTTAAAAAGACCTTAACCAAAAAAAAAAAAAATCAAAACAAAACAAAACAAAAAAAACCCCAAACCCAAAAACAAACAAACAAAAAAAAAAACCCAAACCAAACCAAACAGACTATTCTGCATGTAACATGAGAGGCTTTGTGCTGTACTTATCCTGGTGAGCGCCTTCTTTGGAGAGGTCAGTGACAGCCTGGGGATCATCAAACCTGTGTGAGCGAACTGGAAAAATAGCAGCACCCCTTCCATAACAGGCAGAGTTGTCTGGAGGGCTGAGTTGCACAGCATCCCTGAGCCATCCAGCCTCCCCAGCAGCCAAAGACTCAGAAAGCAGTCAGTGATTTCACTCATCCTCCTCGGCTCCATAGCAAGGAACTGTACTCTCTCCTACACCATGTAAAAGCCTTACAGAGCACTAAGTAATGAGAAAAATGCCGTAATTTGTCTATTGAAAATCCAATTAGTTTAGCCAATATTTATCAGATCACTCTCTTTAAAACATTTTACTTCAATTTTAAATGAGTTATACTAATTTGGATTGGACCGTCCTTCTCTAATGAAACTGCCAAGCCTTTCAGATGCTTTAATTCATTTCCAAACACAGTGGAGCCCCATAAAACAAGCAGAAAGAGGCTGCTAAATGCATGTTGGGTTGCAGTGCATTAAACCAAACCAATGTATCAAGTGACAAAACATAATGAATGCTTTTACAGGGGGAGGAACTGAGACTGAGGTCTGAGAGGACACATTGCAAACCGGGCAGCCAGCCATCTGTCTACCAGGATCTCCTTCACATCCTGCTGGAAAAGCAGCTTCTGCATCAGAGGTCTGTCCAGCTCCCCGTCGTCCACTTGAGACATTCCCGGCTGCTCTCGTTTACTGACTCAGTGGGAAACTTGTTCCCTAATCCAAGCAGAGGATTGTGAAAGAGCCTATGATTATTTTTTTAATTATTATTACTATTTTCCCAGGCTGACCTTATCATTTGTGAAGAACATCACAAATGAGCAAATAGCCACAGAAAGCTTACTAGCTCTGAATCAGCGACAGACCCGGTCATATCAAAGCCCATGCAATGTGTCTGTAAGAAAGCAGCTGGCAGTAAACAGGAGTGGTGTGCAAGGGAAATGACAGCCGTCAGGGTGCAGCCGCTTCCTGCTCCCAGCTTTTGGCCTGTGCCAAAACCAAAACAATACTTAAATCTGAGCAAACATCCTCAGTGACAAAGGGGAAGGGTACGACTCATAACGGCATTGTTCACAAATATCCAGCTCACTCAGCATCCCAGTCTAAAAGGGGCTGACATTGTATTTTCCATGGACAGATAAATTTACATAATAAATAATATGAGCATGGGGTATTGCATGTTCACCAGAATACACCACGTTGTGCACCACTGAATATACAGGTTCTCAAAACTACTTTTCCTGCACATTAGGCTTGTTTTGGACATTCATCTATAGACTAAAACTCTGCACATGCTTTTGTTTACATTTGAGAGAGGGGCCCAAACAGCCAGGCAAGAGGCACTGGGTCCGAAAGAAAAAAAGGGATGAATGGATATTACTGTGGAATAGAAAATACCAAAAGGAAAGATGACATGCAGAGAGCAGATGAAGATGGGATAAAGAAGAGATAGCCAGAGCAGTGCTAGAAAACAGAGGGAGGAATACTGGGGATTCTTTAATACTTTCATTAATTTCTCATTCTACTTCTACATATGATTACATTTGTGTAGTTTAAGCATACATCAGTAGCTTTGCAGACTTAACTTTGTCATTGGCACCAAGTGTACAAGCTACATTCTCTTCACCTTTTGTGTCACCCTACGCAGTCAGCCCAGGAACACTCTTTCCTTGGCAAACATGCAGTTTCCAGCAGAATCTGGAGGAAATTCTGCACTTTGTCCACTCTTCCCCTTTACCTGAGGTCACTGAAAGCATTTTATCCATGAATCCTAGATTTTTTCATCTCCTCACAAGAGGCTTTAGGATGCTTGCGAGTACAAGGTGGCAGCATAAGAGGTCTTGTAGAAATGCAAGGCATTCATGCGATGTGCTTTCTAGTCTGTGTGCCTTCAAGTGTACTTTGAATGCTGACCTGACAAACAAGGAAAGCATACGGAAAAAATAATTTCTTGCATGACACTCTCTTTCTTCCTCACTCTCAGTTCCCTTGCACCCTCCATGCCCCTCTGCATTGCAATGCACATCACTACTGCCCGAGCAGCATGAAAATGTATGCAGGTACACCACCGGCCTTTTCCAATTGTCTGAGCCAAAGTATTAATCATCAACTGGGATTTGAAAATCATAACCAGCAGACAGCAGTCGCGACAGCTCTGCAGCATAATGACAAAATATGCAGAGCAACGTTGAAGTGAACACACTCTCTGTCTTTTAGTCTCTGTGCAATTGAGAGGTATGTTAATAAGCATGTTCATTTGAATGGCTTTTATTGTAACAATAATTTTCTTGCTCTGCTGGATTTTTTTATTATATTCCTAAGAGTAATAACATTAATCAAGGCACTGCTACATGGCACTGTCAAAGAAAAAGCACATCCTGAGCCTGCCTATCACAGAATCAGTAGTGAATGCTTCAAGATTTAATGTGGGCCGTTGATATCACATATATCCACGCAGGCATGTGCACACACTTATTTTTTTCATACATGATTAGATAGCACAGGCATGGTGGAGGAGAATGAGTACTTCTTTAACTTAGAGTTTTATATCAACATTTAATGAGATCAGTTGAATAATAGGACTCTCCATAAGATAGCCTTCCTTTGAATAATACATGGGCTAGAAAGATTATATTTAACTGAAAATGCATGAGCTGGGTTTTTAGTCACTTTGTGTGACAGCAGCAAAGGTAAATTTTCAGCAGGGCTTCCTTTGAGACAGTATGTGTGCACAGAGCACACGGTGAGCTTTCACTTCAAATGCAGGTACAAGACCTTGCAGAAATGGTATTACAGCCCCTGCATCTGCACCACAAGCACTCTTTGGCCAGCAAGAATTCTGCGGTGACTGCACACCCTAACACGTAGGCACGTGCTTAGAATTTTCAAAGTTCAGATGAAATACGCACAAGCTGGCCCTTGCAAACACAAACCACAGCTCTCAGTGCACAATCCCTAAAGGCCAGTGCTGTTCTGAGCCCACCAGCCAGAGCCCCAGAAGGCTGACGGGTGCTCCTCCCGGCTGCTGTGTTTGCCTCCACTGGAGCAAGTGCTGGAGGAGTGACCTGGGAGAGTTCAGCGCCGGGAACTGCTCTGGCAGCCTCGCCCTGTCCTCGTGTTACCCCTCAGGCTTGCCAGCGATGATGACAGCCTTGCTCGCTTTGAACTGTCTGACGGAGCACAGGGGCTGATTTCAGCTGGCTCCTGTGCAAGGCAGAGCGCACCATGCCTGCACCACAAAAATCTATGGGAGCTCAGCTAGTGACTTCAAGGGCTGCAGGACCAAGCCTCTTGGAGTGACTCCTTGAATAACCAGCTCAAGAAACAGTTTGTGGTTTCCTTTAAGAGCCATTGGAGAGCTTTACATAGTTTTATGTCTAGAACCTTAAATGCTGGTATCTAAGACAAACCCAAAACTTAATCACAGAATACAGTTGATATTTATCCCTGGCTAAAACTTGCTCAATTAAGTTTTTCCAGCAAACATGACAAAAAATATTATGCAGCACAGTTAACACTCAGCTGAAGACAGCATATATGCCTCCAAGCAGAGCAAAACATAGATCTTTTAAATTAACAGCCTCTTGAGAGATGCAAATACCTTAATTCCATGTAGTTGTCCAAACTGTTGTTGCAACATGAGCTCTTTTATGGGTTATTTCATATTTACAAGAGTCACAGTACTGCTTACGCGTTAAAGGCGGGGAGTCAACTTTTTTTTCTTCTTCTTTATTTCTATTTTGTTCCAGCCCTGTTTATTCCAGTCCATTTCATTCGGCACTAGGAGCTGTGGCAATTATTTGTCATATGAACTGCAGTTTACATAGCTGCAGCTCTTTTCCCTATGTTGTACTCTTACAGCTACTTTAAAAAAACAATATGTAGCTTATTGATTGAATGTCACCCATTCCAAGGCCATCACTGTTGGATAAAAATAAAAACCCCAAGCCCCAGTTGTCTTCATTTTAGCATCTGGAAAATGTGTGTTAGGAAGTTTTGACATATTCCAGAAACGATAAACAAATACTGCCAAGTTCTTGCACTAGCCTACAGTAAAAGACAGCAAACATGAAAAAACATCCCAAGCTTTATATCCCAACTATCTCCTGTGGCTCAGGCTTTAAATACTTAATAATAAGCAAAACTGTATCTCTACATCTATACCTTTGCACAATAACAAACACCAGTAACTTATCACCGATAAAATATATTCGATGTCATATTTATTTCTAAAATACCAATTACATATACAAAAGTTTTGAAGCTTAAAAAATGAAGCTACTCATGATGCATACAAAACTGAGGGCAACAGTTTGCCAAACTCTGCCTACAATCTGGCCCTCTCTGCTTGGAAAGAGGTTTATGTGGAGAAAAAAGGGCCTTAGCTCTGCCTAGAATATGTTGCAAGGGATAGATAAGCCTTGGGATTTGTTTTTCTCCTTTTAAAATGTTATTTTAAACTTCATATTATTTTTTTTTTTCTTTTCCTATGAAGCAGTTCATTGGAACTGTTCGGCTTGGTTTTTTTCTTCTGCCAGAAACAATAAAATTACAATTTCTTGAAACTCTTCTTGAGTAACTGCAACAGCCAAGTAGAAAATCTTTTGCTATCTCACCACTGTTAAAAACAGAGGTAGCATGCTCTTATGGTTGGGTTTTCTAAATTGCAATTTTCATTTATTTTTCTATTGTTGTGTTCAAGATACAATGCCTGATTGGTACAGGAATAACTTGTCTTGCATTCCATTCATGCAACGGTGTACTGATAGTGATGGCATAGTTATGGTTCTGCTGGCTGATCCATTTCTATGTGTATGATGCCATACAAACCTTTAAGTCATCTTCAAGTTTTACTACATGATATTTACATTCTGCATGAAAAGAGGGAGAACAGTAAATGTGGTACGTAGGCATGAGTTAGGAGCAGAAGTTCATCTCTGATAAGGGAAAGGCTACCTTACTAATCACTTCTTGTGAGGACTCTGATAGCACATCAGCCTGGGAACCACCACCTTTTCATTAGGAAGTCTCTCACAGATATTAGAGAGGGAAGAAAGTAATATTGGAGACTCTCATGGAGGCTGGGTTGGGATACAAACATCACCACGCATTGTGAAAGGCAGATCAGCCACCTGCTGTGATGACCTGTCCATATAGCTCCTGCACGGGGGACTTCAGAGTCACTTTGATAAGTTTTAAAGATTCAGCTTTGCACTTAACATCACACCCAGCACAGAAAGAAGTACAAATATGAGCAAAGCTTCAATTTTTCTGTTTTCTTGAGCACTTCATATATCCAGTATCAACAAAGACATGCCAGCTACACAGCACCCATATGCACACCATATCTCTTCCACGTTGTATTTAAACCAGAATAAAACACTGTCCTGGTGGAGACAAATATTGGAATAAATCAAAGCAGCTGCAAACATTACCTGGTATTAAATATAGTATGCTGACTATATTTACTTACCATCCCAGCCACTCCCCATCAGCCAAGGGCACCCCTGTAAGAGCCTGACCCTACGGCATTGCCAAACAAGCCTTGGCACAGGCCCAGACTCACACGTCTACATTTCTTGTCTGACTGAAATTAAACATGTGTTAAGAGGATAAAGAGCACCTAAGTAGCAGAGCTAGACTGCTGCAGTGTTCAGATACATAACTGAAGGCTCAGTTCACCCAGTGCCAAGTGGTGGTAGTACAGCTTTTAAAATCTGGCAGCAAGGTACTGGCAATGGCTGTTGCCACTGGCTGCACCCAGACATCCCACGAAGACCAGCCAAGACCAAGGTTCCTCTTGTGGAAGCCAGACAACAGGTAATTAAGTAATAACAGGGTTTCTAAGTGGAAGCCCCCACATCATTGCACTCATAGAACGTGGGTGTGGTCTTATTTCAATATGTCATGTATATGTTGAAATAATTGGCTTCTGACATTTCCATTCCTTTTGAAAGCGGTTGGTCACAAGCTGTGTGTTAAGTGGCCTCATGACTATGGCAAGTAGGTGGCAGCAAGTGGAAATTTTTGTGCAATCCACTTCAGAAAAAGAAGTCTCATTTTGCACCCAGAGGCATTAGCCCAAGCAATTCAGGAAAGTGAATGTTCTCTTTTCATCGCCAACTACAGTTCCCAGGCAGGTGAAAAAAAAAAAATAAATCTCAAAATAGTGATATTATGAGAAAGCAATTAACAAAAAAATTAAAATTTCAACTCAAGTGCAAGAACTATAGTCTAGATCTGGCAAAAGTTGCCTTCCACTTTTCTTCCCCAGCTCTAAAAATATTACTTTTCGAACATAAATTTTTGTTTAAGGTGCCTTTCCTCAGTCAGTGGTATGTTTTGCAGTTATTCACAGGCAGTTTTTACACCACCAGTTCTACCACTGACCTTGGCCTGAAAAAAAAATATAGACCATAGCCATCCAAGTAGGCTATAAACCATGCTAACCAACTTTACAGCTTTTAAATCCTATTAGGATCCCTTATACAGTTTAAAGCCCCTCTAGGGCATTTATCCCATGAATATATTTGTGTAATGTACAGAACGTATAAGGATTTGTCTGGAGAAGAATTTGGCTGTTCAGTCACCCTGCAGGTTCAAGAACATGCCAGTTCAGCAATGTAATATTGAAAGTAAAAGCAAAATCCTGGTATTTTGGCAATAATAAATTTAGGAATTATACTGACAAATAGATTGTTTTCTCAGGTCTAGTGACTGACAACACATAAACACCATAAAAATCTGATGTGTTCACAGAGTTTCCTACACCTACTTCATTGGTAGGGAGATTACGTAAGCAGACATAAGATTTCACCTGAATTTACTATGACAAAATATGCTTTCACATCACATACCTAAAAAAAAACCCTATTCGAAGTCTATTGTTCCACAAGGACATGCAGTAAATGTGTTAAAAAACAAAACAAAACAAAACCAACACAACAAACAAACAAAACTGTTTTTAAAAAAAGAAAGGCTAAATTACACTGATTTTACTGAGGATGGGAGGGGAGAAGGAAGCTTCCATGAAAAGTGTCATGGTGCCTCAGTAAAGATAGCAAAGCTTTGCCTAATAAGATCTTCAATTTAAGTTCTTTTCTTCAAGACCTAATAACTTCAAAACTAATACAAGAATAAACTGGCCCACCTCTGAATTCAGCAGTTCCAACATGCATGTATGTGCCTTAGTAACTGCAAGTTCTGGTTTAATTATGCCCAGTTGGATCTTATTTAGTTTTAATGTTTGACAATCAACCCTTTTCTGAGGGGAATACTTTTATAGCAGGCTATGCTTTTTCTATTTTCTAAACATTCTGGATCATTAAGTAAATTTAAGTTACACAACCATAAGTAGCAGAAAGGAACACGTGGTCAGTAACAAGATAAACACACACCAGAGCAGAAATTAAATCTAGCCAGTTCTGTACTTACATGTAAATAGGCAGTGAAATGATTATTCAAAGGGCTGGAAGTATAAGCTTTCTCTTATTAGTATTATGATACAGTTATCATAGATACTGTTACTAGATTATATTGCATATTATGGAATCCATATGCATAGACATATTTATCGTTTGTTGATGAAACTCCCAAAGGAGGCAAATAGAAAATAACAGGAGTTTGTAGCACATCACCAACTCATAAAGAGAAAATGGTGTGTTAGGTTCACATACCAATTAAAGTAGAAGGCTAGTAAACATGCCAACACAAAATGTAGCTTGAAAAGGCTACCTTAAGCACCCTTTTTCTTTTTTTTTTGCTGGGATTTTTACAGCCATTGTTGCTGCAGGAAAGAATTGAGTTAGTTTTCCAGGTTACACACTTTGGTATTCATTATCATCTTGCAAAGCTAACTCAGGAAAAGGTAATGTGAAGCAGGGTCATCACAGAGCTTCTCCCAAGGGAAGCTACAGACCAAGGGAAAAATGTGTCCTGGCCTGCCTGCAGGAGCTTCCAAGTAGCTGGGACTCTGGTTAGAGTTCACTTTCTTTTTGACTTTTTCACAAGTTTACTCCAAATTACTACATGATCTTTTGTAACAATAGGCTTAACGCTTACCAATTAAATTAGGTCTATTTACAAGCAGAAAAATTATACAATGCTTTTTTTATTACTATTATTTCACCATAAGTGTGCTTCTATTGTCTGTCTTTGAACAAGACAGTGTACGTGGTTTGCAGACCACTCAGATGGAGGTGCATTGCTGTACTAGGCAACACATAACAGAAAATCATGCAAGGAATAACCAGATTCCACACTGAAACCAAAATTCAGGGCTGCCAAATAAATAATTAGCACAGTGGCAAGAGTCAGGTAATTAGGTTACTCTATCCCAGTCCCAGAGAGGAAGAGTTCTCTATTGAGGAGAATTAAAATTTATCAGGAAAAAAATGCATAATAAGAGATAATAGAAAGAAACTTTACTAAAGGCATTGAAACTGCAAGTAAAGCATGACTTCTTAATGCAAAATACAACTAACAAATTGACAGAAAAGCCAATCAACAGTTTCCATATCCCTTTGGTTCGTAAACGAACTTCAGAAAAAGACTGTTAATTTCACTTAATGGAGGAATTATTTACTTAAATTCTCTTGTATAGACAAATCAGTCTTTTCAGAATGATTTTGCTTAGCTTAAAAAACACATGTAAACCAACATGCACAATTTCTTCCTAAATTTGTGGCTTTGATCAAAGGCGAAGTAGTGGGGCTGCTGCTGAGTTGGTGTGCCTTTAAATCTTCGGTGCTGATGTGAAAGTATGCGCTCACCAGTCTCATGTTTTTAATAATTTTCAGCACAGTGTCATTGGACTTATATACATCTTGATGAGAAAGTACTAAAACAGGAACTCTGCTTCTGCTTCTTAATCTGTTGTACTCGCATCAAAGCCAGACTCCATATAAACAGGAAACTGGAACGGGTCTGATAATGTATCACCCACAGGACTGAAGATTTAAAGGAGACTAGACAGACAAACAACTACAGCCACTTTTGCATTTTCACTTGTAAAGCAGTCATTCCCCAGCAGGTCATCATCCTTCATGAAGCCAAGAAATATTAAGTTCTCCGTGATTGCCTGATAAAGTTAAATAGCTGTACCTAATGCAAAATCTCAGTCACAGTAAACTGTGCTGAAGTTTTGAGCCATGTTGAAGCACTGAAGGTGAAACTGTCAAAAGAACCCAAAGTCTCATTTCAAAAGCAGCTCAATTACATCGACTTTAATTTTGATACTCGTCATCCAACATAATACATTTGCTTTTGAAAACTTAATCTCTGGCCTTCTAACTGTCCAATAAGGTTCCAAAACTGAGTGTCTGCAAACAACTAATTACTGTGATCAAGAAACAGATCTTGTAACACTCATCTCTCCCTTTTTCTTGTTTGTTTTTAATTTGCTAATGTGAACAATTGTAAATTGTTTTTAGAAACATCGAAAACTTTAGCTGTGGCTTGAAAAAAGCCTACAGGAAAATACCATGCAAGACAGAGCACAATACCCTCAATTTTGAACTGTATGTTATTGGGCCTATTGGATTGCCAACACTGTGCACATGCCACTGATATTTAAAGTCAGTTTCCAGAGCACTGAGGGAATTCACTGGAAGGTGCCAGTGAAAATATCAGGGTGTTTTACTATAATGAATAAGGCAAATAGCAAAAAGGAGACCAAGTTCTGCAAACCCCGCACTGAGGACCCGCAGAGATGAACAGAAAAATGTGTGCTGGAACTCTTAGGGATTCCCTCCACGTCTCAGGGTCTTGACTTCTAAGGACATCAATGTTCAATTCAAAGTGTGCAGAAAAAAACAAAAAGACCACTTAAACTTACTATTTTCCTTCAATAAAATAAAGTTTATGGTATAAATAAAGAATACTACATGGCATTGTTAATAGGGTTCTGCAGTTACCAGCATTTGAATTTCAGAAGATTACAGATACTGTGTTGTTGAGACTGAGATTAACTGAGCACCTAATCAGGGGGTAATATCTTTCACCAGCTCACAAAATCATGTCAGATTAAAAAACACAAAATAAAGGAACTTAGGGGTAGAAAAACTTTCCCCGAAATATCAAACAAAATCCTACAAACATGGTGTGCAGGTTATCAAGAAGTGAGATTTTCTTTGCTTTATATTATAGTGAGGTTTTCTGTTGCTCTGAAATTATTTTTTCCCATTTCAGCTCAATAATCTGCAGTCTAAAAATAATTGAGAGTGAGGCAAAGTCTTTAATTTTAACTGAAAGTTGAGTAGAAATACACTGGTTAGATATTTAACGTACAGTTCCTAGATATCCACATAGGAGTGGCACGTTCAATTTAAGATTACTTTAAAGTTAGGAGTATCGTTCCACTCTTCATTTACTATAGCTACTAAATTTTATATTTCACAGTATCACAGAAAGATGATTCTGTGAAAGGTCAGAAGGGACCACACTGGGTCATCCGGTCCAAGCTCCAGCTGGGTCATCCTAGAGCGCATTGCACATGAATTCCATCCAAACCATTCTGAAATATCTCCAGTGAGGGAGACTCCACAACCTCTCTGGGCAATCTGTTCCAGTGCATGTTAACTCGCACAGTAAAGAAGTTCTTCCTCCTGTTCAGATGGAACTTTCTGTGCATCAGTTTCTGCCCATTGCACCTTGTCCTATTGCTTGGCACCACCAAGAAGGGCCTGGGTTCATATTCTCAAGACCCTCCCTTTATATACTTATACATATTGATGAGGTCCCCTCTCGGTTAACTCTTTTCAAGGCTGAACAGGCCCAACTCTCTCAGCCTGTCCTTGTGAGAGAGATGCTCCAGTCCATTCATCATCTTTGTTGCCATCTCCTGGACCTGCTCCAGGAATTCCATGTCTCTCTTGTACTGAGGAGCCCAGAACTGAACACAGCACTCCAGATGTGGCCTCACCAGAGCTGAGTAGAGGGACAGGATCAACTCCCTCAATGTGCTGTAAATGCTTCTATTTGTAAATTCTTCCTAATGTACACCAGGATGTTTGGCCTTCTTGGTCACAAGGACACACTGCTGGCTCACCAACAGTTAATTGTTCACCAGGATGCCCAGGTTGATTTGCATGGAGCTGCTTTCCAGACTGTCCTGGTGCATGGGATTATTCTTCCCCAGATGCAGTACACTGCATTTGCCTTTGTTGAATTTCAGACAGTTCTCTGCCCATCTCTCCAACCTTTCGAGGTCTTTCTGAAGGGTTGCACAGCCCTCTGGGGTATCCATCACTATCCCAGCCTTATGTCATCGGTGAACTTGCTGAGGAGGCACCCTCTTCCATTATCCAAGTAACTGATGGATAAGTTAAACAGTACTGGGTCCAATATTGAATTTTGGGGATCACCACTCATGACAAGCCTCCAACTAGACCCTGTGCCACTGATTACCACTCTCTGGGATCTGCTGTTCAGTGAGTTCTTAACCCACTTCACTGTCCACTCATCCAGTCTGCACTCTTCCTGAGTTTACCTATGAGGATATGGTAAGAGACAGTTTTAAAAGCCTTGCTGAAATTGAGGTAGACTACTATCCTCTCATCCCTTCAGGTGGTTGTTTCATCATAGAAGGCAATCAGGTTGCTCAATCCTGATTTACCTTTATTCATGCTGAATACTCCTGATCACCTTCTTGTCCACCATGTGGATAGAGATGGCCTCCAGAATGAGGAACTTCACACCTTTCTGGGGATTGAGGTAGGGTTGGCAGGCCAACAGTTCCCTGGGTCCTCCTTCTTGCCCTTTTTGCAGACCAGGGGGATATTTACTTTTTTTCCAGTCCTCAGGCACCTCTCCTGATTCCCAGGAGCTTTTAAAGGTGGTCATGGGCAGCCTCACTGTGGTGTCTGCCAGTTCTCTCAGTACTCGTTGATGCATCTCATCAGGGTCTGTGCACTTGTGGACACCAAGTTGGCCTAGGTGTTCTCTAAACCAATCCTCCTTAAACAAGGGAAAATTTTCCTTTTAACACTCCTTTACCCTGGTCTCCTGGATTAGAGATTCCTGAGGGCTGGTCTTGTCAGTGAAGACCAATACAAAGGTAGTATTCAGGAACTCTGCCTTCTCTGCATCCTGTTACAAGAATCCCCTTTCCATTTACTAATGGGCCCACATTATCCTTAGTTTTCCTTTTGTTATTGATGTATTTGAAGAAGCTCTTCTTGTTGTCCTTGACATTCTTGGCCAGATTTAATTCCAGATGGGCTTTGGCCTTGCTTGCCTCATTTCTACTTACTCTGTGTCTCTGTATTAATTTCAAATGGCCTGACCCTGCTTCCATCTCCTGTGTATTTCCAGTCAATGCTTGGGTAGTGACAGGTGTTCTTTATTTATCCATGCAGTTCTGTTGCCCCCTTTGCCTGATTTTTTGCTCATTGGGATGCATTGTTCTTGATCCTGGAGGAAGTGATTCCTGAACATCAGGTAGCTCTGTACGATCCCCTTTACCCCTGCAAGGCCTGTTACCATGGGATTCTTCCAAGGAAGAAGAGGCTGAAGTTAACTTTCCTAAAGTCCATGGTTACAGTCTTATTCACTGCCCTGCCTTCTCCTCGTCTGGTACTGAACTCCACAATATCACGGTCGCTACAGCCAAGGCTGTCCCCAAACTTCAAATCTCCAACAAGGCCTTCTCAGTTTGTTAGGATGAGGTCAAGCAGCACACCATTGCTTGCGGGATCCTACACTACTTGGGACAGGAATTTGTCATCAATGCTTTCCAGGAACTTCATGAACTGTTTATGCTTCACTGTGTTGCTTCTTCAGCATATGACAGACTAGTTCAAGTCCACCACAAGAATCAGTGTCTGTGACTTTGAGGCTGCTTCAAGCTGCATATAGAAGACTTCCTCCTCCTGATCAGGCAGCCAGTAGTAAACACCCACAACAGTGTCACCCTTACTAGTCAGCCAGCCCTTTTATCCTAACCCATAGGCTCTCAACTTGCTCATCATTCAGCCCAAGACAGAGCTCAATACATTCCAAGTGTTGCCACACATAGAGGATAACTCCACCACTGCACCTGCCTGGTCTGTCTCTCCTAAACAACATGTTCATGGCAACATTCCAGTCATGTGAGCTATCCTACCATGTCTCCATAATCATGATGAGATCAAAACCCTGTGACTGCACACATATCTCTAGTCCATCTTGTTTATTCCACATATTCTGTGGAATTGGTGTACAGGCGCTTTATAGAAGTATTTGATAGTGTCAGTATTCCAGTGAGGGTGCAAAGGCAGGCCCAATAATCCCGTCTTGTGGTTACATCTTTGATTCACTGTCCTCGCTTGAGGTATTCCCTCAAGCCTCCTTTTGATACTAGGGTGGTCGCTGTAGCTCTTCTCTTCTCATGACTTATCTCTGTCAAGCCTGGCTATGTTCCCATCTCCCTCAACAACCCTGACTTACTCCTAGGCTAAGATCTCTTTTCCCCTTTGAGACAAGAGGGCTCTATTTGTTGCCAGAAGGCTCAGTGCTGTATAAACTGATCCATGACCAAAACCCCCAAAATTCTGCTGGTAACACCAGCCTTGAGGGTAGATATTCATCTGCATGATTTTCCTGTTTCGAGCCCCTTCATTCCTTACAACTGACAGAAAACAAGAGAACATAATTTCTTAGCCATTGCCCAGCAACTTAACAAACTGCCTAAGCCTTATTTGCTTAATGAATTCACATATATATATATGTAAAATTTTAAATTATAGGCTTTGTTCAGATGTGTATCCTTGACACATGCTTAAGCATGCATTAAAATCCATCCTTATTCAAGGCAGTGCTTGAATTCCACAAAAAACAGGCTCACCTTTCCTGATTATAATACCAACATGGGCTACAAGTGAAAAATAACACTACCAACATAGGGTGAAATTTTTTCTTTTATGCTAGTTTTAGAAGTCCTAATGATACAGGAGTTTCAAACCCACTTTCCTTTATAGCAAAGGTGGAATAGATACAAATCAAAGAGCCATGCTACCCAGCATAAACCTTGCACTCACACTTCCAGTCAGCACAACATCAGCTAGTAAAGGATCTTCCTTCCACTAATAAAACATACTTTGGCAATAAAATTTAGTAGGAAGACACCTTATCTACTCCAAATTAAGTGAGGACTACTACTTTATTTGCATATTTAAGCTATTTGGTCAGACAGAGAGTCTTACTCACAAATAGCATCAGCTGTAAGTTATGGCATACATTAGGGGCTGCTGAAAGAGAAAACTGAGGAAGGCAAGGGTTCCTCTAGACATCTCCACCTGCCTCCAAATATCAGAATGCTGATTTGTCTTATCCTTTCTCTTCACATTAAGACATGTTGGTCCAGCCTCAATTCCAGCATCCTCAGACTTCCACAGATTGCACTGCTCAAAGTTTTCAGGGTGAGTCTCATTAATGAAAGACTAAATAGCCTCAAGATGTGCTCCGCTGCATGACAGAGGTGTGGGAATAAACTCCATTTTGTGTCTTTTCTTAAGCACATACAAAATGTTTTCTCAGCATTTTTCTTAAACGTTTGTTATAATCACACTTATTTCAAAATGTGTATGAAACCAGCTTGAAATTTATTCCTTAGTCCTGTCAATACAATAAAAGAAGTTAAGAAATAAGCCAAGCCTGGTCATAGAGAACAGAATGTGAAGAACGGAATATTTGATTCAAAACTTATCTGAAGGCTTAAGAATGTTATACAAGTTTACTCCCTTATTTTCTCTTGCTGTGATACCCATACCCTGCATTTTCTCAGAGCACTGATGAGCCACTTAAGATATACTGTTATTAGGTACTTGGGCTCAGATCAAATTACTGGATCTCCTCAAGGGACAGGACAGTATCTCAGGCATATGGGCCATATGGTTTATCACTGACTCATATATCCTTTGGTTTTGCTTCTAAAATATTTTAAATACATTGTTCAATGGAAAGCTCCTATGTGCTTCCTTTTCACAATTTCTATAATATTCTCCCACTACAGCAGACTAAACCTTTTATTTACTTGCTGTTTGTCACCATTACAACTCAATTCTTTTCTCTCCTAATATTAACTAAGAAACTCAGCATGATGAAAAAGCCAAAAGCAATTTAACTGACCAAAACCTCTTACCCAGTTTAACAGGTTATCTCTGTGCAAAAGCCTCTTCTTCAGCCCTATAAACAATAACTTTTCTAGTGTCATGTGCCATGTATGGATGCCTTCCTACTTCAGGAATCTGGAAGGGGAGAAGGCTTTTTAAAGCCATGATCTTCCAGAACCAGAACAGCAAGTGATTATCACTGTTAATAAAAGTCATATCAGCAATGCTTTATGAGCAGTAAGTGTATTCAAATATTGCTCTTTGTGGAAAAAAAAAAAAAAGAGATATGTTTTATCTTAGCTGCCCTTGCTCTTGTTTTGTTCATTATTACTGTTATTCAGTAACAACGTATTTGCACTGGTTTTGATCAAAGCATCCCAATTCTCAGATCTTAACATAGTGTTTTGATTTATAAAAGATTATTGAGAAGACTTATGCTATATAAGGCAGGATCCTTCTTTACAGTATATAAAATATTATAAATCAACAACATCTATGAAAGAATCTTTCCTCAGGTCTTAAGGTATTTTACTGCCCAGGATCCACCTCTCAGAAGCATAATCAGCCCTTGGTAAGAAGCAGCATCATCTCCTGTTTCATTTTCTCTTCTGAGATTATACATAATTACAGAGGCCTTTAAATATCATTCAAACAAACAGAGTGGGGGACAGAAACATCCTTTGCAAGAAATGAATTCCAGGCTGAAGTAGCAATATTTTGTACCAATGTAAAATTATCACAAAGTATGGAAGAATACATTGTTACCATGTCAATTTTGCTCATACAAAATCTGTGTGTAGTATGTATGCTGTTCCACAATAAAAATCATGCACACACTAGGTATGTCTAATTAATAAAAACAGAGTGTGCATTGTGAACAGTATAGATACCAAGACACAATAAGCTCAGAATAATTTGCCAGGAAAATTTTGTAAATGTATCTTTTGCAAGCAAGCAAATTCATATATTGATTTAAACCTTAGTATATTTTCAGTAGTAATTCACCTGCAAAAGCCTCAGTTTTATGACTTTCCACTTACCAATACTGCTCTAAAAGAGCAGACTCAGTTCTTCTGGTTAACACATAGGGCAGGAAATTATTCATTAGACTATGAGTCTTAAAAAAAAGACAGATGCCTGGCTGAGCATAAAAGGATGGAGTTAAAGGTCTTCCCTCACTTCTACACAAGTCAATGGGGAATGGTGCCATAGGCTTTATCTAGATGAAGATTTAAAACTGAACTGTTAACATATCCTAGCTAACACACATGTTAAAAGTCTTTTATTTTTGTACATGTACACTTCAATACACCTTAAGCTGATCAAAATGTAGCATGGTGGGAAATGAATCTTATTCAAGGTAAGAAGACTTGCACTAGTGGATGCAAACCAGAATTCTAAAATGCATTAGTCAGAACCTGATAGCTGAAGGTTTTTTCTTTGTTCACTTTCAAGTCATTAACCAGAAAAAGCCATGGAGAAGAAAGTTAAGTACTATTTATGCAAGTGATCAGCTACAATCCCCAATTTTATTTACATCAAAGTTAAAGCAATAAGGCATGCTGTGTTAACTTAACTACAATGCTCCCATTATCTGTAAAGTAACCCTACCCAGAAAGACTAAGAGGGAAAAAAAATCCTATATACGGAGTTAAAGCATATTAAATCAAGAAAACAAAAAACCCTCTCTCTACAGTTTGATAACACTTAAAAATGAAGAATGAAGTATTAAGAATGAAGGAACTCCTTTGGCCCAGAAAAATGAACTATGCTCTTAGAAAGCCAAATGAACAATTTAAAAATACTAAAGCACCCCATATTAACCACATTTCACTTTTATGTATTAAAATCACAACAGTGAGGTTAGTTGGATAACGATGCTCTACAAATTTCCTGTCCAATAATGGTATGAGGATGGGTAGTATTTGCATGACAGTTAAGCAGTGATGTGCAAAATAACACGGTGTGCACATCAGAAGGCACAGAAGAGCTAAATCTGGGTATAACACAAAACTGAACTAAAATGATTTGACAAATAATGGTGTCTTGCTCATTTACCATTGTTTTCTGTAGGGAATTAGATATCCAACCCATCAGAAAAAATTCTGTTCTGTTAAACACACGTCCATACACATGCATATGTATACATATGTGTCTCAAAACACAGGCTTTAAAAACCAGAAAAATGCTACCAGCAGCCAGCCCAATCCATCTTTGAAACTGTGGCTGAATTTTCACCTCTTATGGATGAAGTTGTGTTATTTACACACAGATTGTGAGTCTATTAAATAGGCTATCAGCTGTATTTCTGGTATATACCCTTGGAATGAGACGTGTGCATACACTGACTCAGGCAGTAGTGGGACAATTAAAGAGTGGAGGACTTCTATCAAAAAAGGTTTTTTTGGTGACACATGAGTTGCAAAGAAATGCTAATGTGCTCTCCAGTGCTGACACAGCAAACAAACAAGCACAAATAATTCCTCCTGTCTGGGAGTGAAAAGGAAAGCCATGCCGTTCTCCTGGTGGGAAGACACATTTATTATTTCAATACGGAATTTATTCTGGTTGATGGGTGTAGACTAAGAGAGGAAAAATCAATAGAGTCATGCACATATTCAGTTTGAGTGATGTGGATTTTAACCAAGGATAGAAAAATGAGAAACATGGATTTTTTTTTTTTTTAATAGTTTGAATAACAGAAATTATAATGAGTTTTCCTCACAGAAATTAACCAATTAACTAGAGGATGTCATCCACCAGAATAAGGATGGGAAAACATAAAATAAGGCAACTGCCCTTCTGTAAATAACCTTTACTCATTCATCTTTTATTCATTCATTTTATAACACGACCTGCAGTCAGCACAATTTTACTGGCAGGATGCATTAAGGAAAAGCAAAACACGTTCTGTTTCCTCACCATTGCCCATACTTCACCTTTTTCCTCTAAAGAATGAGATAATGAAAACTCATGAGCTTTATGACATTCCCCTTGCAAATTCAGAACAGTGAAAGTCTGTCCTTCTTAAATGTAGTGTAATTTTTTACTGAGGCTCTGGTCAACAAATATTGTGTTTCTCACAGGGAAACACCAATGTAATTGGTCTCTTTGCTGTATTCCTTGGAAGACTCAGAACATGGGTAGAAAAATGTCAAGGGGGAAACCTTGCCTAAACCTAGGCCAGGCAGTAAAACTCTCCAGGGGAAAATCATGTTTATGAAGTCACTCCTCTTGTTCAGTAAAGGTTAGCAAGCATTTCAACAAATTTCCTCTTGGGTCAAATAAAGCTGAAAAGGGAGTAGATGAGATACCACCTGACAGGCTTTGATTTTCAGATGGAAGCTACGGTAGTATTTTGTACTCTAGGATTCTGGATCTTGATTTACAATAATAATAAAAAAAAATCTCCCTGATTATATTTTCGAATAAACTGAAAACATTATTTTATTTCTGGAGAAATTTTCACAGATAGAAGTTTGTTCAGTGTTCCATCACCAGATGTGAATCTAGAGCAGCCTGGCAATAACAACTGCCATGACAGCCACAGCTGTGGGGTACTGCAGAAAATTGCTTCTGCTTAACCCTTAGAAGAATCAAAATCTCTACTTATTTTCCTTTCAGCCTTATGAAAGTGCATTCCTGTGAGAGGCTCATTGTGTTCCTCTTAAGGAAAATAAATCCACTGTATTTACTGAGAGATGCATTCTGTAGATGATCTAGCATCTCATTAGGATGATTTTACCCCGTACTGTTCTGGCACACACGCCCTCATAAACAACATTTTCAATACTCTGCTCTTCAGATCTCATCACAGTCCTAAACTAGGTCACCTGGAATGATGCTATGGCACATAAACAAATAGATCAGATCCAACTTCTCCCTTTTTAAGTACCTGACATTTAGAGGCATCTTCCCTGCAAAGTAAAATTTAAGGAAAAATAAAGATTTTTGTTAGTCTTTTACCAAAAGCTTGTTCCTCAAATCAAGCTCAGGTTGACAGTGAGTGACAGTGATTGCCAGTCACTGCTACCAAACATCTCATTTCTAGCACACCAGGGCACAGATTTACACCTCAGGGGGTTGAGGGGCTGCAGCTGGAATGGCTCTGGCACGTGAACCGTCTCTACAGTGAGACAGGGAAGCTCCAGGTCAGGGCTGAGGTCATTCCTGTTGAGGCAGCAGGCAGCAAGACCTATTCTTAGTGCACATTAGCTGACATTTGGTAAAACCATAAAAAAGACAAGAGAGTATGCGAATACTTGGCCGAGAGGCCAAGGGCTGCGTCATCCTGCTAGTGCCTATCATACAGGTTACCTCATGTTAGTTACTGCACATTGGCTCAGATGTAGGAAAAAATACATCCATTGTCTAGTGAAGACAAGGCAGCTGAAAATTAATGGTAAGATGAACTTGCTATGTTCATTGTCCATATTTAATTTGTTTTTATGAATAAACAGAGGTACCAGCCTAACATTTCAAAGGACTTCAAACTAATGTTAACGTTGAACTTATGATCAATCCATTACAGTGCAACCCCTTAACAGCTGACAAATTGGGGAAAAAAAAAAAAAAAAAAATGTTTTGATATTGCTTTGGTATTTTGCTTTCTAAAACACACCTACAAAATTACTATAAATGGACAGCTGTTATCACCAATGGTATTTATTTTAGTTATCTCACTCTTGCTACTCAGGCAAACCTTCAGGGAGGGGTAGAGGGACAGGAAGAAAAAGATAAAGGAAAAACAAATAGAAGCAAAGTAAACAATAAAATATTAAACTTCTAACCAAGAACTGCAGAAGGAAATTGCCAAATATGAAATTAAATTAGTGCCAGACACTGTTTGAACCATCAACAAAACTTAAATTCCAAGCTCAGGTTCTAAAGCATGGTCCCCAAATGAAAAAAACAATCAGTTAGAATTCCCTGGCCTCCACCTGTTGTAAATGGTTGCAAAACACACACTATTTTCTTTACACCTACAACTTCTGCTGAGTTCAGTGGTTCAAAAAGTCTCATTATTGCAGCAGATAAGACAGAATTATGACTCTGGGTTTGACACACTGGAGTGCCTCATTACACACTGTCACAGACATCACAGGATGCACCAGAGATTTCTTCCTCAAGGAGAAATAATGAGCTGTCCTGGGTCTGAGCGTCTTTTATAGCCTCCCAGATGTTTGTAGTTATTTATTTATTTATTACACTTAAAGCACACCTGAACCTATAGCAACTCAGTAATGAAAAATAAACCTTTATCAGCATAAAGCTGATAAAGATCAAAATGTGAGATTGCTGACAGAGCACCATAATGGAAATAATCTGTTTATTCAGCATTCTGTTTCGATACTATGGGATGCATTCAGATTACTTCCACAATTCCCCCTTCATTAACATCCTGTCCTGTTTGCCGTAGGCCATGACGTAGACTCTGATAATAGTTTTGGCATATGTTTCCTAAGGAAAGGCCCAGCCACCCTTCTCTGGAGCGGATGTCGATTGTGTTAATGCTGAAGATGCACATGCACCACCTCCTGCTGGGTCCGAGCCTCAGCACTCACGTGACCTGTCACTGTCACTTAATTCTAATCACTGAAAACCATACACAGATACTACAGATCTCCTCTATAAACGGGCAACGCCTGTATGTGTGTGCCTAGGCATAAGCACACACACACACACACACACCAGGCATGCACTCAAAGCACACAGAAGAACCACACTGTATCTTATGGTGAAAAGAAATCACTGTTATTCCCTCGAGTCTTACAGGAAGGGCAAAACATAACTCAGGGAAATGGCAAGTTCTTTCAGTTCCATCATCCCAGAGCCACACGTACAGCAGACAGTGGTATAACTGATTAAGGCTTCTTCCTCATTTTTGTCCTCCACTAGGAGATGTGCAGAAGTAAGACGTGTGTCATTTTTATGCAAAACCATAACAAAGTCTTCAGCAGTGATAAAATGAGTTTCCAAATGCATGAGATGCATCAACTGGAGTGCTGATCCTCAATAAACATAATCAGAGATAGGCAGTCAAACACTCCTCTTCGGCCTCTTCTACATCAGTAAATTAAACAGCACCAAGAAGCAAACCCCGACAGTAGATTTTAATTGTCTCTGCAGTTCAGTTATTAGATAAGTTCTTGGCAAAAGTTTGGCAGCCTCCCCAGTACCACAGGGGAAAAGCACAGTGGCCCAGGGATAAATCCTGTAGGAGAGTATGGATGTGGTCACCTTACTTTGGAGGGTAAGATTTGCATGATTTCGTCGTGGGCTGTCCATATTCTCAGTGCCAGACAATGTGCCATGGGGAGTTTTACTTCTTAGTACAGATAAAGTCTTTCTGTCCACTGTCAAAGCAGAGCCTTGGTTTAACAAAGGTACCAAATCTCTCTCAAACATGGAACAACATCACAGTATCACTATTTCTGACTAGAATTTCCTTACTTTCCCTTCCAGGTGAAACAAATTATGTCATAGCTCCATCATGAAGCCCCATGAAGAACATTTAGTATGACAATACGTAGAACAGCAAGAATTTGCCACATCAAATGTATTCTTTACCCAGCATTCTCAAACCATAAAGTATTAACAGCAAAACTGACCCTGGAAACAATATCTAGAGGAAAATAAAGATGTCAAAAGTACAATGCCAAGCCTTGTCTTTTAAAAACAATTATGGATAGACAAGCATACACATGTACATGCAATTCAAAACATCACAGAAACTTCTGGGCTGTACCATGTTATCATCATATTGTCTATGTAGGGACAATTTATATACTTCTTCAGGGCCTAGAATCCCATTGGGTGAAAGAAAGATTCATTGTTATGCTCCTAAAGCAGAGTCCAGAGGATGGAGTCCTCAGCTGCTTCCATGCTGGGATTGGGATTTCTGGAACCTGTTCACCAGTGCTGCATATTCTCCCTAACACCCAGATGAGGGAAAGCCAGGGTTTTATTGTGCAATTATGTCTACTGTGCACTGCTGAACTAGAACACACAGTAATCTGGAGACAAAAATTACAGAAATTCAACAAGAGCAGTCTAGGGTTTCAATTCTAGAGGTAAACAAAAGGTCTGAACAATGGGGAGTGAAGTATGTTTCAGTATTTCACATTTTTCCAAGTAGAGAAAAAAACAGTGCCATTTTTCACAGAAATCCAGCTTTAACTAGTCCATGTTTATGTCCCCTTGAAACCAAAACTTTGAATTCTCATCTCCAACAAACAGAAGAATATCTTGTTGCACAGGTCAAAAAAAGAGGTGACTTGACTGTCTCCTTCCCAAAGTCTTCCTAAAGAGTTGCATATCTTCACATTCTCTCATTAAAGGAATTAAACTATTCAGTGGGGCAATAGTAAAGTTGCCAATATTGATATTGCATCCCAGTCTACAATCCTAACCTGTGTTTACAGTGATTTAATGTAGCATCAATACTAAACACAGCCAAAGTGCAAATTCTCTCACTACTGTTCCTGTCTTCACTCAGTGATCCTGCTTTCCTCACCTCACCCTTTACATGGTGGGTGATGTGCATTGCAAAACTTACTTTGACAGAGACAAGGCAAGGACTATAATTTGTCACAAAGCCTTCCTAGAAAAACAGACAGGATGGGAATTTTTCCCTAGTACTATCCTTCTCAAGATTGCACAGTGTGAGGGCTGTTGGTTTTGGTATGTTTTTCTTAAAGCCCCATTTCATTTAATCCCATGTTTGGCAACACCCTTATGAACTGATGACCTGTCTTAAAATAGCCATAGATTATCCCCAAAAGTGAAGCCCTTTTCAAGGAAAATGGTTATTCCCTCATATATATAATTTAGAGAGGAAATATGAGAACACAGACAGGAAGGCAAGTATGGGAAGATACAGAAACAAAAATGAGTAAACTATAAGTAGAGAGTCTCTGTATAAATTCTAGACCAAAGAAAAACTCTCTATTTCAAAATATGCCTCTCACAAAAGTACATGTATGTTACAGCACAATATTCATCTGCTCTTTGCAATACTGGACTCTAAGGAATTATAAGTGGGAAATGTATTTTAGATACATTGTAATATTTATTCAGAAGCAAACAGGGCAAAATATTAAAGCAATTTAACTGAAAAGCCTGCTTAAGGTCTGGCCTACTTCCCCGTTCATGCATGTTACAGCATCTCTAAGATGGTACAGAAACCCCAATGTTGAAAGCCAGCCATGAGAAATGTCACTCATCAATGCCTGTCTTAGTTACATTTCCCATCTTCAAGCAGACAGGAAATGTTCTCAGGCTCACAAAAAGGCAAACAGAAGCCAGAGTTAAAAGTAGATTCTTTTTTTCCCTTCCCCCACTGCACACTACTACTCTGAAGGCCTGGAAGGTGTATGGGGATCAAGTTATTATCCTGCTACTTGCTGCCTTCTGATGACTCCAAATTAAAATGAAAGATTATCAGCAGATGTACACATCTACTTTACCCCTTCTTCATATGGCATGCTACAACATTGCTACATCTAGGCCTATTGTCACACTCTGGCCAAAGGTGTGCCAGCATTTCACAGTCCAATCTTTTTTCATCTCCTCCTTTAGAAACTCAGAGGTCAATAGTCAAGTTTAAAAAAATCACTCTGTGCTTCAGCATCACAGGCTTCATTTTTTTAAAGGGATGATCCAAAGGAGATTTATTTTCTTGAGCTACTGTATCTGGAATGCAGCAATTATGGCATAGATATCTCCCTAAGAGTTCTGTCATCTACCATGTCACCCATCTCTGCTGTAAACACTACGCTACCCTGCCTGTCTTATCTCGTCATCAAATGCATTTTCACTTTCAGAGGTCTTAACGTTGCACTAATCTGAAAGGAATTTTCAAAGGAAGCAGGCACTAAAATGAACAATTGTTACACAAGTTTAATTACATCTATCCCAGTATCTTCTTTTTCATGCTTAAGATTGTGGGTGGAATTATTGGTCAGGGAGCAGGTTGTCACTAGCAGTGAATTGGTCACTTGAACAAATTAAGCATACACACCAAACATGCTGAATTTCATAAATAATAATGATCAACACTCTCTCTCATTTTGCTTTTTATTTGTGGATAGCTGGGCAATAAGAGAAAGAATGTTGTTTGCAAACAAAGTTTTCATATCATATATGTGCACGGAAAATCACCACAGACCTCTTCAAATAAATTGTTTTATATATATTAAATATATACGATATTCACAATATCTCAAAGACTAAATAATTGATGGCACAAACTCGACCTACTGTAACACTCACTGGCAATTCATATTGATGAGAGAGGTGGAGCACCTCTCCTATGAGGAGCAGATGAGAGCTGGGGTTGTTCAACATGGAGAAGAGAATGCTCCAGGGAGACCCTTCTGCAGCCTTCCAGTACCTTAAGGGGGCTTCTAACAGGGACTTCTTATACAGGCAGATAGTGATAGGACAAGGGGCAACAGTTTTAAATTGGAAGTGGGAAAGTCTAGATTAGGTATTGGGAAGAAATTCTTTACTCAGAGGGTAGTGAAGCACTGGAACAGGTTGCCTAAACGAGTTATGGATGTCCCATCCACAGAAGTGTTCAAGGCCAGGTTGGATGGGGCCCTGAGCAATCTGGTCTAGTGAAAGGTGTCCCTGCCCACAGACAGGGAGGCTGGGACTAGATGTTCTTTAAGGTCCCTTCCAACCCCAACCATTCTATGATTCTTTATTATACCACTTTACAACATGAAAAAATTGTGTAGACATTTATGGGTGTAGCACCTCAAACTCATGAACTCATTGGCTTGCTTATGTCTTCATAACCTTGCAGGCTGATTTACAAGAGTAGCAAAATGTAAAAACAACCAGATGAAACACATCCAGAACACTAATTTCAGGACATCTCAATGTAAGCTTTCCTCTATTCACTCATACAAACACAGAGAGATTCACCACCAATAACTCGTAACACTGAAAATTAGAAGCCCAGTCAAAGTTTCAGAAATTTGTTTGCTACATGTGTATTTGAATTATATGATGTCTTCTTTATGCAAATAATGAGAATTGCTTTCTACCTTTTAATTGCTTTCTAGCTGTGCCTTGGTGGAAACACTTCAAAATGTTGTTTTCCTTCTACCATAAAAACAAAATTCTTTGTGTAAAAAGATGATATCAGATGTTGTTCATTTCCCAATTCAATCAGAACTATGCTACAGGGAAGTGAAGGTTAAGTTTGGAAATACTGCAGGAGAAACTTTTATCTGCAAATATTGAGGCAGCTTCCTCTTGAACACAAAATAGAGATGACTTCAGAAATTCTAAAATATTATTTTTAACTACATGAGAAACAACTTAAATACAAAAAATCATGTCGGTATTATTTCCAAAAGGGACCAGTTGTTCTTTTTCGTTCAAAGCTACTTTGAAACAGTCTCTTCCAGACTCTATTATCTAGGCCCCAGTGTTGAAGCATCCTTAAAAATCACGCAGTGTGATTGAACAAGGTCCATGTTCTCCAGCAGAAGTGTCCTTACACTAATAAGGGCTCTGAATGGATTTGGAAGTCACTATCCAAGTCAACATGCACTTTACAGTAACACAAGCTTAGTTTGTGCTAATATTACACGAAATTACTCCAGGAGCCAGGGATGCACATATGTGCTCAGGTTTCCCCACACATGTGAACACATTCTGCTACCTTTATTCTGAAATCCTCCCAGAGGACCTCAACAATTCATTTAAAAGGCTTGTAGAGGTTCTCTGGTTTTCAATACACTTCAGTTGCCCTAGTGATTATAATCAGCCCCAAAACGCAGAGCAATACTTGTAGCATTGCTAAATCTCACTCACCAACTGCAAAGTTTTTGTCCTAATATGAAGTGAAAAGAACAGGCACCTAGATTTTCAAGGCAATTTCCAAACATATTTTAATGCTAACAGACAAATATATATGAATGGACGTTAATATTGTTATTCCAGAACATATATATATATATAAAATAATATTGTTAATATTCTAATTAAAACTAATAAAATTACAACCTTATTGCTCTATTCCTGTCTTTGAACAGCATTTTCTTTCTAAACTGGCATTATCATTAAAATTAAATTAAATTAAACTTTTACTAGAACATGTTTTTAGGGACATAGGAAAACAATTTATCTGTGCACACACTTTTATAGCATGCACTCCTCCAAGAAAGATAGGAAAAGAAGAGGCGGTATGATTAAATTTCATCATATTTACTAATTAATAAAATGCTCCCTCTGGATTCAAATACAACTTTATGTAGTCATTTACCACTTTAAATAAGAAGCACTACTACAGTAAAAATTGAACACTTTTACACAAAGATAAAGACATGATACATTTTGTGCCACAATATGAAATATGATTATTAACAACACCATCATGTTCTATGAGCAAATACTAGCAGTTTTGAATCTTTGGTGCACAACAGCATCCCAAATCACACAATCATAAGCCAATTTGAGTTTCAAAGGTCCCTAAAGATCATCCAGTTCCGATGCCCTGCCATGAGCAAGGGCACCTTACACTAGATCAGTTTGCTCAAAGACCATTCAGCATGACCTCGAGTGTTTCCAGAGATGAGGCAGCTACCACCTCTCTGGCCAACTTGTTCCAGTGTCTCACTACTCTCATTAAAAAATTTATTCCTAATATCTAATCTAAACTCACTCTCTTTCAGTTCGAAGCCATTCCTGTTTGTCCAATCACTACAGGTCCTTGTACAAAGTCCTTCTCCAGCTCTCTTGTAGGCTTCCTTTTTTCCTTTTTTAAAAATGAGGGCTATATTTCCCCTTTACCAGTCAGTGAAAGCTTCACTGTACTCCATGACTTTTCAAATTTGCTGAGCATTTGTAATTATTTGTGGATTTGCCAGATTTGACAGGACCTTTTAAACCACTTCCCTCCCAAAACTCTTGTTGAAATTGCTCTGATCTTATACTTTAAACTAACGGATTGTAAAATAGATGATTCAGTACAGGATGTGAGAGTAGAACAAACAGATAGTGGCTGCAGAAGCTGACTGATGAGCAGAAGTAGTCAACTTATGCACACCTGGACCCATGAAGTCCTGCAGTGCAATTAGATATGTTAGAGATGCTATTATATTCTCATCCTAAAGCATGTGTTTCCTACATTAGTAAGGCTGAAAGAACCACAGATATTGAAGAGTCAAGGCTGGACATGATCTATCAAGGCAATCTTAGTCACCCCACTACTCCAGCATCCAGTAATTCAATGATACCAATTTGGCCCTTGCATAGCCCCAGGTCCTCCTCCCAGAAAAACTCTTGTGTTGAGGACATGTCACATCCACTGCCTTCCTCCCTGCTGCAGCACTGCCTACTGGGGGATTAGACAAGCTTCTTCAAAACAAGCTCTTCCTGAGCTTCACAAGGGGAGGGAGAGCTGTGCAGAAATGCTTGGCTCTTGGGTCTCTCAGAAGAAAGGGGAAAGAGGCAGAGGGAGAAAAAACCCCACCGATCAGTCAGCTGTTTCCTCTTGTTGACAATATGCAATATTGTTATAAATCCATCATCTGCAGGACAAGACAATTACCTGAAGAGCTAAAGTCCACGCTCAGGTCACAAGCAAGGCTGAGATATCTAGGTAATATCGGAGGCACGATTACCCACAGAGAGCAAGCAGCCAGAAAGAGGATGATAAGTACAAACAATTTGCTTATATAACAACAGGGGACAGAGAGCCATATATCTTGAGCAAAATAACATCTCACTTCTTCCAAGAAATTGAACTATAATCTCAGCTGACAAAATACGAACTTCAGAGTATTATTTTAGCATGAGGAATAATCTTGCTGCCAGCATTGCTTCTGTGCTATGTCTGCCTTGGTCTCTGATTGCTCTAGCTGACTGTTCAGAGATAGTCAGAACCTGTTTGAGAGAGGGACCGAAAATACTCCTGTGACAAAACTGGTGTGAAGTACAGGTCTCTGTTCATTGCCTCCTGTGGAAGCAACAGAATTAATTATTGAGCTGCTCATGGCCTCTGAACCTTAATTGTTATGATCTGAAAAAGAATACACCCTGCCCCTGAAGTTCACTGAAGTGCAGATGCTGAAACTATAAGGCTAATTCCCTTCCATAAAGGCAGTCAAAACACCCTGATGGCACCTGGTGAACATTAAAGGCAGCTTTGGTTTCAAAGTCAGAAGCCCTTGGCAAAAACAGAGGTCACATTTGTCAGGTCACTCTTTGCTCTCCAAACATTGCTTTACTACTTTCTTTCTTTATGTTTTCATTAACACTATCAAGTCTGACAAATATTTTCCTTCTTTTTTTTTTTTTTTTCTCTTTTCTTTCCCCCGCTCCCTGTTGCCCTTCAGTTCTTCCACCATCTGTACTAGCCTGTTCCACCCTCACCCTGTGAACACTAGATTAAGAGAGCGACCTCATTTGTGTGATAAAGAAGCAAAACAGAGCTGGCAAAGCCCAGCATGTTGCAACCACTCTGTAACCACAGCATGGTCATTCTCCTGTACTTCAGGATGTGAATCAACTTCCGGGCAATGGATGCACTTTCCAAGTGCATGGAAAGCAGTTCCTGCAACTTCAAGCCTCCACTAGCCTTGGGGCTCCTGAGTGTGAAACAAGGACAGATCAGCTTTTATAGGAAAGGCAGAAAAGCTTAACACTGAAACAGCTGGACTAGGAATTTGTTTTCAAGGGAGGTAGGAAAGAATACAGAGAAGTGGGTCAAGAGGAGATTTCTCCATACAGAAAGATTCTTCTCAACACTTCACTGGTGGAGTTCACATCCTAAACCAGAAAGATTCAGAACCTTTTCACAGACGTCACACCAATCCAATCTTATGAAGATGGTCTCATTATCTATGTAAACTACACCATGGCAATATTCAATTATACACTTGATAAGTCATTACCTTTCATGACCAAATAAAACACTGTTTCAAAGCTGGAAATACCTTGTAGAATTTAGAATTGCTCTGTAGTATCTAACAACTGTGCACAGCAGAACTGAAGCTATCTCTTTTCCTGGGTCTAGGTACCTATGTCTATTATTATCTGTAGGTGAAATGAAGCAGCATGAACACTGTTGGCATGGCAATATAGGAGGAATTTGTTCCCAACTAAGCCCTTACCCTGTAATTTTGTATATTTGTGAATACACTGAAACAGGAAGGCTACAGTATTTTAATGGATAAAAAAATTGTTTTGTTTTGTTTTTTTTTTTCTTATAAAGGACTGCTGTAATGATTAACACCACTTCTTAAAATTCTGCTTTCTCTTGCTTACACGTAAATATTACATAATTGAATAAGCTGTTTAATTTAAAAGTCAAATTCTCCAAGTTTCCTCATTCGTATTTTTCATAAACAAGGTTTAGACTGAAGCTGGAAGAGTAGCGTATATGCAGTCTTTCCCCAAGGCACTGAGAGGGTAGAATGGTACAGGCAGATAGAAAGACATGTTAAGCTGCATTTCTGGAGATATTAAACTTTTGAGACCCCATCCCACCCACAAATGGTGGAGACATCCCTCTGCATGCCGTCTAAGAGCATGTTCAGGACTGGAGGCACCTACCATCTCAGCACTCTTTGGATCTTCTCCTCTGCCCACTGGCATATGTTCCAATAACTTGATCCAATATATTATATCTATTTAGCAAAATAAAGGCTATGTGCATTTATATCCTATTGGCACTGCCAGAAGCTGACACTAAATTCCTCTCTCATATGTACTCATACAACACAGAGACATTCCACCGAATTCCCAGGGGAAAATTGAACCTGTGATGCCCTTCCACACTTACTCAGGGCACAGAGGGACAGAACTTGCCTCATACTCTGTAACAGAAGTGGTCCAAGTGGATAGCACTTGGAAAAAGCCAACAGCTCCACCTGGGGAAGTGCAGAATATTTTCACTACATACAGTCAATTTATTTGCAGATGTTGGTATACTACAAATACTGAAACACCCAAAGAAAGAGTGTTGGGTAGGGTGACTCTGCATTTATTCTGGTTTCACCTTTTAAGGAATGAAAACAAGGTGCAGTATTGGTGCTTAAAATCCCCTAACATTAAATGGACATTGAAAGCAGTATCTTTGCAAGAACTTTTCCCCACAACACAGCATCTGTTTGTGCTTCATCTGTCTGTCCAACCCTTTGGTCATGACTGCTATAGCTAGCTTGGCTTTACAGTGAATACAGTCGTGGTCTTTTGTACCTCCCTCTACAATGCTTATAACTGGTTGACAATTTAAAGAGCATGGCATTTTGCACAGGAGGGGCACGTGGAGATCTATAATTTTATACAAATTCATTCTCCTCACTCTTCTTTCATCTGCTCTGCCCTAGAGCACCTGTGAGAGAAAAGGAGGGTTATTGGTGGTCTGAGTGTTGGAGCTGCATGTTTTGAATCAAAGACTATCATTCATCTCAGGAGATAGACCCGACGTGCACAGAATGTGCGCCAGGCATCTGTGGTTGCCCCACGGACACGTGACGGTCACCCAGTGTCACTGTGAGCTCACACACCTGCTCCAACGGTGCCAAGAGATGAGGGTTTTCCCTGATTGATGTGTGTAACTGCTTCGTGGGGCTGCGTGGGTGGAGGATGTGGGCTGGCCCCGGCAGCGCACCGACCTGAACTTCCCTCTGACACTGCACAAGGAAAAGGCAGACTGAGACTCATACCTGCCCACCCACACAAACAAGCCAGCAGATGTAAAAATACATGACCTTAAAAACCAGGACACGTTTTAAGTTTTCTTCTCTTTCTTACCAGCTCCACAAATAAGTCATGCATTAAAATACCAGCATGAAAACAGAGGCCTGTGGAGCCCTGCAGACTCAAAATTAAGTTACACACACAAACAGGGTTGGCCTGTTGCCTTCACCATATTTGCTACCACATTCTTACGGCCACCCTCCTAGAATTTCCCTCAGATATTTCTAACTTCCCACTTCTCTCTTTAATTCCAAAAAGAAAAAGGGGGGGAGGGGTAGAGAAAAAAAAAAAAAAAAATGCACTTCTGTCTGCATGAAAAGTAAAAGTTTGGTTTAAGTAAGATACTTAAGAAAGTATCTACAAAGTACAGAAGGACCAACTTCTCAAGCTTGCAAAAACAACCACCACTACCACATATGCTCCCCTATCTCCTGAGAGGAAATTCACTGCCCAGAAACCTGATATTCCACATGCTCTAATTAAGGAAAAAGGAAATAGCTTTCAGTCTCTTGTGCAAGGGCCAATGAACATAAGTCAAACACTCACCTAAAACGATGAAAACACTTTGAAAAGAAGTAAAACAAACACTCTGCTAAATTCCCAGATGTGTATTCAGTAATGTTTCTGATACAAAGGCAGTGAATAGGAAAGAGGAAAATAATTTTGTGATGTGGAGGACATACCTCTATAATCTATTCTCAGCCCATTTTATGCATTTGTGGGATTCGCTCTGCGCTGCTTTAGCAGAGCTCCTAGTGTGGCACAAAATGGACAGTGTCACATCTCAAAAAGCTACTTTCTGGGAAGCATTGTGGATCTCTGGTCACACTTATTTCTGTATTAAATTTCTCTATTAAATGCTTAGGTAAAGTTAGCAAGAGGCAAGGGGTACACAGAACTGTAAGTCTTTATCTACCTCCTGAGGTTATCAGGAAGAAAGTATTTCTCCTGCAAGCACTTTGGAAACTCCAAAATTTCTTTCCCATGGAAAACACTTTCTGTCTCTGGTGTAACCTGTTATTTCACTTGCTTTTACCCACTTAGTGACAGTGAGTATTCATCACATTTGTACCAAAGAAGGAATAAAAAATGCTAGCCGGAAATATCATTTACTTGCACATTTCCAGTTCCACTGAGCATCACAGTTAGAGATTGCAATCAAGGATGGTTCATTAAACAATCCAGCTACTAGTTTTTTTCCAAATCTAGAGACTACTAAGAACACACAAGTTTTTCAACGTGAATGCACTTCATTTTATTTGGGCCAGTGAAATTGAAAAAGAGACACTGACAAGAAAGGTATTACTAGTCTGAAGATAAGACCTGAACACTGCCACTTCTGAAGCAAAGAGATGGCCACTCATTCTTATGCACCTTCTGCCTAAGAGTCAGCTGCAACAACAGTAATTGAGCTATGGTATGAATAAGAAATGTAACTGTTTTTATCTATTATATATGTGTAAGACACACTGTTCTTTAGATGTGGATGCCCTACAAGATCTATAGCCCTTCTATCTTGCTATGTAAAATACAAAACAACTTCAAAAATAGAAAGTAAATGATAAGTTTCCTTTTTGAGTGTGTTTTATTTGTTGATCATTTACTGGGAAAGTACTAAACAATTCTGCTGAAATGCATTGATCTGAAATACTTTACTGCTATGAGCTGTGTTACGTACTAGGACAAAGCAAAGAACTCCAAAATCTTTGCAGGTTGAGCCTATGCAATACCTTCACAAAAATGGAATACTTTTGCAGCATTATGCATCTTAACACTGTTCACAGAAAAATAGATGCAATTATGTCCAAAGTAAAATTATGTTATATCATCATACATATTATCATTAGCAGTGCTAAAATTTATTTTTTAAGTAACACTTTTTTAGTCATAGAACTCAGGGCACCTAGCTTATTGTCCCCGTTTCACAAATATAAGACCTTGGGAACTTTGAGATGCAGTTTTTCTTGAGGTCATACAATGTGCCACTGACTGACTCTGGTACACAACTTAGGCCTTGCAATCCTACCAGGTGGTAGGCAACAAAACTAGACACCTTGATTTTTTCCCTTTTTTTAATTTCCATCGATTCCTCCATGTATTTTGATCTGCCTTATTCATCATTAAGCATAGCACTGCTTCAAATCCTGACTTTCTAGGAACACAACTGTTTTTTATCTGGAATCCAAGCCATATAGAGTTACACTTTTTAGGAAGTCAAAAAACCCCACAGTGATTGCTCAGTGGCAGATGATATCAGCAGAATGTCATAACCATCTTTTTATCCCCCCACCTCCACCTCATCTTGAGTACCTGGCACTGCCAGAACTTGCTTTAACAGAGCAGAAATTTCCCTGCCAGCTACAGCTCTCAAAAACTTAAGCCAACCAGTCCAACCCAACGGGATTGATTATAATAAGGTTATAGCTAACCCAAGGACCTTCAGCTACCAGGTACACATCTTTTCACTGCTCAAGTACCTCTGCAAATGGAAAAGTTGTACCGCCCTGTACAAGTCTGGCCACCTGCAATCTGGCTAAAGCAAGCAAGAAGCATCCTTTACTCTCACAAAAAAGGTCTATAATTTGCAGTGTGAGCTCCATAACAAGGTTTTTGCATTACATTTCACATCATAACATCTTTCTCGTGCCCTTACAAAGTCTCCCATGCCAGACAGCAATGCCAAATTTTGGAGCCCCAATATCTTGGCACTATCAAATAGAAGGATGATTGAGTGAATGTAGTAACCAGTGCCCACCAGCCCTACACAAGCTCTTCCTAAGCCAGGTGTTTTCCTTCACATGAAAAAATGTCATTAAGCTGGAAAGTAGCAAACACTGTGTTGTTTTACATAATAGCAGAAAGGTTTTCTGTACTTGGGATTTCAAGTCTAAGGGTCTAAGAAGTAGGAGATCTTTTAAAGCTCCTCTGCCTATAGTTTGCCAAATTTCCATTTTTGAGACAAAACGCAAAGGCAGTTTCATCATCTATTCATCTGCTAAAAAAAGAATCAGCCAACTCATGTTTCTGCATCACTGTAACACCTAGTAGTTTGGAAGCACTTCTCTAAAGTTTCACTGTGCATATTTTGACAATTAACATAAGAAATTAGTTACGAGCTTTTTCAGACTCAGAAATAAGTATCAGTGAATCAGACACAAATCTGCAACTACTGGTGGCAGGACAATAGACACCATGTGATTTCTCTTGCTAAGCAAAAGCCAAATGGAAAGGATGAAATAATTAGCTTACATCAAACACATAGTCAGATTCCTGCTTATCTTCCTGTTCATGTCTCCACGCACCTCACCACAGAAGAAATCTCATTTTGTTAAGTAAAAAAACACATAAAGAAACCAACTAAATTAGAAACTCCATGGAGTCAGCAGATCATGTAATTTTTTTTCCCTAAGCATTTCCTTTCCAAACTGAATTTAATTCACCTGAAAAAAATCTGCACATGGATTATCTTGAACTCTCTGGAGGAGGGAAGTTGCTCAGTCATGACCATGCTACTCTTTCAGCCTAGTTTTAATTTGACTTAAACCAATTTCTTAATTTGACTTAAGGCAAACACAGAAACATGGTAGGAGAGGATGCAACAGTACTAAATGGAATACATTTCAAAATCAGCAAATATAAATACATTTTAAAGGAAAAAAAAACTCTTCTGTCTTCAGCTAAACATAATATATGAAGAGCTAATGTTACAACAATGATTTATCAACTTTTTTTTTTTTTTTTTCCAAAGGCAAAACCTTGTAATTAGTCCTCAAGGAAAATCATCAGCTTCCACATTGCTCAGTTTTCTGTCCTTGAGACATTTATGGCAAAATTAAGCCCTTTGAGGCCCCTCAGTGTAGAAACGCCCAAGTGCAGGTGTGCCTGTGGATATTTGTCTTTTTTTTTTTTTTTCAACACTTCCACCCTGTGGCTGCTTATCTAGACCGCCCTCTCTTTTCTATATTAATCTCTGTTTATTCTTCTCTTTGGCAGTGAGAGGGAAGAACACTCACATACTCCTGTTTATAGTCCTCTTTGACTCAACAAATTTCAGGAAAGTCAGTGCTGAGAAGAAATGTGCAACTTCCCAGCCACATCGCTCTGGAAGGAAATGAGCTGTGCTCTGTAGGGAAAAGGAAATTGCTTTGGAAGTCTAGACCGAGCCCTTCCTTTTCCATCCCCCCTCCTGTTTCCCCCTTGAATATATTTAAGACAAAACAAAAGGAAGCTGGAGAATGAAAAGGAATGATTGAGCTTTCCATCCCTGTGTGTAATAAAAACACAACTGGATGTGGAGCTAAACATAATCCAGAGGAAAGGTAGGAGAGACACGATATTACAGAAGCATCTCAGAGATAAGGACGTTGGCAGCATCTGGTATAGCAAAAGGGGCATAAGCAATGTGGTGAGAGGCATTATACTGCAAGTGGCCACTTTGTTCCTCCTCTGGAGTTGGGTGTCTTTAAAATGCAGTAAGTAATGCAGCTGTTGATATGGCTGCCTAGAACTGTGGCAGTGAAAGGAAAAAAGCTGCAAGGTATTTAGTAAACCTCCTCTGTTTTCAGATTGCCCCCAAACTGAGCACAATAAGAAAAACAGATGTGAAATACTATTAGAAGAGCAGAGAAGCTTGAAGCAACCAAATGAACTCAGGTGAATTTTAAAAGAAGCCTGACTCTGTGAACTAAGATGGAGGAGAGAGAGGTCAGACAGTTTGACCAACAAGGCCTCAATTTGGCAAGAAAGCCCAGAAATAAAAATAATGGGACAAAAATATTAGGGGTAAAAAAATATAAATATATTATAAAAGAAAATCAAGAAATCACTAGGTAAGTTCAGTACTATATGATTCAACTGTGGACCAGATAATATTGATAATACACAGAGCAAGCTAAGAAACTTTTCCTGATTCAAGAAGAAAAAGAAGGACCAAGAAAATGGACGGAGAAGTTTCTGGGTATTGAGGAAGTATTACTGAGGTGAAAAAAAAGTGTGACTATAAATTTAGAAAATATTAAATGTTATGTCAGAGGAATTTTTAAAACAAATCTGTAGAAGGAGAACCAAGGAAAACAATGCCATGAAGGAGAAAGCAAGAAAGTACAGGTGCCTGTGGGCATTTAAACTGAACTGCAGCATAGACAATCACTGAGTTTCACTAACTTGCTTTATTTCCTGTTTAAATTAAAGGATATATTTTGTTTGAGTTTGCTTGGTTTTTATAAGGGGAAACAAAGGCAGAAGGAGTGGGAAACCGATCCATCATAAAGTCCTACTGGTGCACACCTTGGGAATTTAGCACACTCTGAATTCCTGCTGCAGAGAGTCACTGCAGCTTATGTGACCTTCCCTATATAGGAAAAGGAAACCAAAGTTACATCAAGAGAACAGTGGGACTGCAAGATCACAACTTTTTATTACTCAAGATCAGAGCTCAGGCATTGCTCTTGGTCTGTCTTCTCACAGAGATGCAAACCAATACACACGGCAACGCTCTCAGCATCTTCTGTCCCACTGCCTACGGAAAAAAAATGAAAAGACAAAACTCTGAACCACCCTTTACCCCTGCTGGCACATGTAAAGAAGTTTTATTCCTCAAGGAAAATTTTCAGGAGTGGACATGAACGTGAAGATTGTGTGTCTGAATCATCCTGTTAGTTCCCTAAATTCCACACCATGTGGGATTCAGATAATGTTTTTGGATAGGAAACTTTTCTTTAAAAATGTTTTATATTTGTTTTCTAAAAAAAAGGGAAAAAAAAAAAAAGGAAAGAAAAGAAATAAGTGGTTTACAGCTCCTCCCTTTCTAAATCACAGTTGGACCCAGAAAGACCAGTTTTGTTTTTAAACAAAGTCAGCAAATTGCCCTTAAGCTGGTAAATTCCAGTAATTGGCATCAGAGTAATAACAGTCACTCACTCAGTTTCCCCTTTGCCAGACCAAAAATAACCACTCAGCCAAATCCTTCCCAAAAGTGTTTATTTCAGCTGAAGCAAGTACAGTTAGGTTGCAGACACATCTTTTTCACAGTTGGAAAACCTACACCTCTATGCATAGCATTGTTTCCACATTCCTCCCTGTATATTCAGTCACCACTAGACATATTATAGATTCTAGGGAACAGATCTTTAAAATAACCAAAAGCACCTCCCCCCCCCTTTTCTTGTTAGGCACAGCAGCAAAAGAATGACTTCTATCAGATGTTGCTTGTCAGTTAGAGGTTTTGTGTTGTTTACAGCATGCTTGTAGTGCACTACAGGAAAAATATCCACTTACCCTACAATTATGGAAGCTTATATTGACTACAGGGACTAATAAATCAACCTAAAAACACCTTTCATATTTATTTGAGGCAGGTATATTAGTTTCATCCACCTAAAAAGCATAAAATCATCAAAATCACAATTAATTTTCCAGTTATTAGGCCAAAGCACTCCTAGCTAACCAACTTCGAAATGTAAGTGGTAGCCACAACATTATTCAGTGTACTTACAGCACAGAGAGCCTGAAGTGCAGAGGTAAAATGAAGCTTGATCTGCACAGCCCTTCCAAGGCACCCCAGCACCAGGACACTGAGGATGTTGTTGAGGGCAAGGGTTATACAGCAGTACTGGCCTTGGCAGCTGGTAAAGAATAATCCATCTGCCTCTCCTAAAAGAATAAAGACAATAAATACAAGAGATTTGAACAATAATAATTTAGAATCATTGAAAACATGTATTTCACACCGCTGTGGACACTCATGTCCCATCCCAGTCCTTCCAGTCCTGGAGAACAGGAAACTCACATCTCAGTTTCACCCCAACAACATAAACCAGTACTTTTCCCAAAGTCTGGAAAGGACACTGGTGCCAAAGTGGGGGTTGGAGAATAGCATGGAGTTCACAGATATAAAATAACTGTTTCATAACTTATGAAAAAAAAATTATCTGAGCAAGTCTACTGGAACAAGGATGTTAACTAGAAAGAGCAGATGAAAACAATTTTTCAGCCATTGTTGTTGCATCTCTAGAACTGTATTTGCATAAACATGTATGTACCTGTACACGCAGAGTATAAGCCAATTCATTACATTTACACACAAACCATATAAAGTTTGCTTCAGACTTGAGAAATGGCTTGTACTTCCAAAAGATATTTTTCTCCATTAGTTCATTTAATAGAAAACATTTCGTCTCTTACCCATATAGTTGCACACACTACTTGCATTCTAGTGGCATTTACACACATATAACACACTTATTCTCCTCTCCTTCCTTTCAATTGTTTAACCTGCATCAGACCAAAAATAATTACACAGTACCAACTCATAAAGTATCTAACACTTTAAAAAAAAAAAAAAAAAAACTAAAAAACCCCAGTGTCCTCACTAGCCCACTTGGCTTCCTAAGCAACAGTTTTAAAAATACATATTCAATTTCACCGAAAACAAAATGGTAATACTTATGTTTTGTGCATAAGCAAAGGATAAAACCTTCACACTGCAACTCTTAAAAGCCCCATTATTTACACTCTGGTGTCATAAACCAGCAATAAAATATTTTAGAGATAGCCATAAAACCGTGATCCAAGTTCAGTCTTCTCAAAATCCCTGCTTTCACTCAGCTCTTAGAGTCTGAGCAGAATTATTTACATTTGGTCAGTGTCAAAGTTCACATGTAGCCCAAACTTTTCCAAAGTTTGCCCATTTTGTGATAGAGACTCGCAGCTCAGGCTCACCTCTGTGACTGTGAGGGGCTGGACATTTTGCTGCAAATGCTTTCGTCTAAAGAGGTGTCCATCACTGAACCCAAAATGCTCCACCTGAGATACATGAAAATCTGGGGCAAGACAAAGGAAGGCAGGAGTCTCACTGAACTTTCATGTAGATTTGTGGTGGGCTGTGATGGATGTGGAGTTTGGGGGCTGATATTGCTTCAGGCTTTGCCCCAGATCTTCGGATTTCACTGCACCTCTGGGATGATCAAGCAGTACATCAACTAAATTCAAAATTTCCCCAACGTATCTGAAATGTGGTAATCTGTGAAGCCTCAGAGTCTACCCGTGAACAGATCCAGCGTATCTGAGAGTGGAAATCAAAGACAGACCACCTAGGATCTGACTCTTGCCTTGCCATTTGGGTTGCCAGAAGACACTATCCCCAGGCCCAGACGTCTGCAGGGCAGCTAGCACCAGCTCCATGGGGATGGAAGACATCTCAGTGCCTCAACAGGAGGTGCTGTGCCTGCCTTACAGCTACTTCTAGACTGTCACTGTACAGGAAATGTGCTTGTTTTGGCTCTCTGGTTTTAAGTTTCAGGTTGATAACAATAAATTAAAAATGAAATACCACTCCAACCCAAATCAAAGTGAAAACAAAAATTAAAAACACAGGTAAGGCGTCAAACTCACCAGAAAGCTTATTTCAACTTGTTCTTTAATAGGACTAAGTAAATAAGAGGAAGAATGGAACAATCCACATTCACAGAATACTTCAGCAATTAATCACAAGTTGCATTTAAAATTATTTGGGGCTTGAATCTACACTCACTGCAGTCAGCTGGAATTTTGCATTTTACCAGTGTGGATATAAGATCAGGCATTGTAGAGATAAAGCATTGAGTTATGACATTTCAACATACTATTAAAGAAAATATCAAGTCTAAATCTCATAGTAAGGTGTTTAGACCCAATCCATAAGCAGCACAGTTGTTGTTTAAAAATAACTCACAACCAGTGAGAGATTATGCTTGATTATTCTGCTGACCCACTGAACTAGAAAAAAGATATTTGCCTATTACTGCAATGATTTTTTAGTAGGATATTACAATAAGTGAGTGGATGTCATACACCAGAAACTAAGTGTGGGAAATTAGTACTCATTACACAAAATACTAAGGCAAAAGCTTGGATTTTGGTACTCCTAATACTCACCCTTTTATTTGACCACAGGAAGCAGGCTACACAATACAACCTTGTCCAGTGAGAAATATTAGTCAGGAAGTGCACAATAATTCAATTACTCTTATTGCTTCTTTCTTTAAATAATAAATTATTTTATCAAATAGATATATTTTTTTTCTCCGTTTCCAGAAGACTAGAGTTGCGTAATTTCTTTTAATTTATTTATATTAAGGTTAATGAAAATGTGAAGAGTTTGCTAGAATCTCTTTGACTGGACAAGCACCAGTGATGACCAGATACAGATTTTAGAAGGTTTCCCTGTATGCTTCACAGTCACATGGTGTGGTTTTGTTTTTCAGCTGTAGGTTATAGTCAGTTCGGAAATCAGCATAGTCAGTATTTCAGGATATTCAAGATTCCTGGATACCTCTAAGAACCATAACGTGTCCGACTCCGATTTGGGAATGTGCCTACCTGTTTAACCTCAAGCACAAGACCTCACATCTTTATTCCACAAAACTTTAATCAAGTGTTTAACTTTGAACATGTATTGAAGCGCTTTGCTGAATCAGGTAGGATCTGCACCTTTTTAGAAGGCAGCATCGTTAATTGGCTGCAAAGATGTTATACCCTGCAACCAGGCTCTTAATGAGCCGTGCCTGCTGGCAAGCAGCTCTGATAGCACACTGCAGCCAGCTGGTCTTTAGCAGCAAGGCACGTGGATTGCTGCATTACTCATTGGGCAATGGGTACATACCACCCCTCAAATCACTGCAGTACAAGCCTCTGCTTGTTCCAAATATTCTTGTTCCTGTGCATACCTGGCCACTGTAATTAAAAAATAAAATGAAAAAAAGAAAAAAATTTAAAAACCCCCAACCAAACAAAACAAAAAACCCCCACACCTCTCCTTTTTAAAGTCATCTATAAACCGACACTGAAGTTATTTACTTAAATGGTGAGCTTTATGGTGGAAGAATATATAAGGCAATAAAACATATTTTACTGCTGGTTAAACACTAAAACAAAGCTGAGACATTTGATAACTGCAGGGGGGTTGCTGGTGTAGGTATTTTAATGCAGTGAGCACTCACAAAATAAAAGGAGACAGAAAACTCAAATATCATGACTGTTTCCTTCATGTTGCTTCATCTTTCAGAGCTGCACAGAATTACAACAGTCACTTTTCTCAGACTTTATTCAGATTCCAGTACCAAGGACACGCAGTTTGGGCACAAACTGAACAAAGAAAGGTTTTGAAAAGTGTAAATACGTTTGAGGCCAACTAAGTAAATAATTGATCAAAGCCACATCCTTAGTGGAAAAGGAATGCTAAGATTAGAAAGTACGTTTCCAAAACAGTTGCCTTAGTCTCTTCAGCAACCTAACTTTGGAAAGCTGAAGAGATTACGCATGGCCATGACGCAGGCATGTGAAAATCATTTGACTTTGAAGAAGTTAAACCCACTCCAGCAGCTCTGAATTCATCCTAAATGTTGAATTACCCATTTTGTGTATGTAAATATTACTGTCCAACATAATGGATATTAACTGAGAAGTTAAATTGCCAGCTTAAGAAAAGTGCTTCATGGTGTCATAAAAGATTTTGATGGTGTTTGTCAAGGGAACGTTTGCTGTTTCTAGGCTGTGATTTAGCAAAATTCTCTGGTCATAGACTATATTACAGAGCCTGAAAGTAAAAGAGTCTCAAAACAATGCAGCTCCTTTAGGCTAGTCCAAATTAAAATCAAGTTTCTCACACCCTTCTCAAATAAAAAGCAAAGTCAGAGGAATTTAAGGAAAACTCCATGTAATTTTATGATTTTAACCATAGCAGAATCAACACCTTTATTCCTACTCGTTCTTCCCAAAACTCTTCTCAGGTCAAATTTTTACTGTGTGCAATCTCTGTGTGCCCTCTATGCTCTCTCCATACACTGCACTCTGCTTTTCCACAAAATAAAACAACATGGGCCCTCACTTTCAGTTGGAACTTCTATACAGCATTGCCATAGGAATGAAAGAAAATATTTTAGCAGTTTAATCTGGTTATTGTTTCTTGTGCTCCAGCTGACGTTGCTGCTTACTTTGGATGAGTAATTGGTCTATAGTCTCTGGTTACAAACTTTTACATGTCTTAAATAAAATGCAAAGGGTAGCTGAACAAAAAAAAAATTTGGGCATGTACTGTGTGAAAATACTTTTCCAAACTGTTTTGAAACCATAGGTCAAATACTGGAGTTGCTATTACTAATAATTTATAATATACCTCAGATGCACAAAGTTAACTTATACTGTTTCAGCTGTTGTAAAATAGTTACCCTTAAGCACAAACTTGCTTCTGTTACCTTATTTGTGGCATCTTGAATAAGGCCATTGTTGTTTATAATAATTTATTTTTGTGTGTGAAGAATCCTTGTAGAAATTCACAAGTAATGGAAGACATCAGAAGACTATCAGATTTGACAGGATTTTCTTTCGTCAGTTTTGAAGATGGAGTTGCTTTGGGTATATTGTCAGAGCATCTTAAGTAACATGTGACAAGGTGGCATATGCTCTCTTAACGTCACTTTATTCAATACTGTAAATCAAGTTTCTTATTGTTCCTTAGGATTTTCAACAGTAGCTTACACTACAGAAGAGCAGTGTAGATTTCTGGTTCTTCAACCATCTCCAGTGTCCTGTAAATGACATCTGAAGGATGGAAATAGTGTCAGCTCTTCTATCACCACAATATTTAGAAATCTACTCACACATTCAAACAAATTCTGAGAGACCTAATTTAAAACAAGCCTGAGTACTTGTGGTTTTCTTAGCCCACAAGCAACTTCCCAGACTTTCAGTTTGCAAAAGTCATCAGAACATTAATAATTCTTCTCCCTCGAACCACGGATACTGCTTTCCCACTTATTAGTCTTCCAGTAAACACATTTTTGGCTTCAACACAAAGCAGATACATTCCACACATCTAATCAGCATAACCACAGTACTTCAAGCCCACCTTTAATCAAAACTATAGTGTCCAGGCTATTTTTATATGCACCTACCACAAGCACATACCCACGGGAGTATCTTTGCTGTTTTCAGTTGTAGCAGGGAAACTTACATTTTTCACACATCTACTTATCGATGAATAATTTATCTCTATATATTTAACCTTCAGATATACCTAATACTTAGAAATGATGAACACAGATGAGGCATGATGAAAGTAGGTCATTCTGGCGTGACAGTGTTTGCATCATATCCCTATTTAAACACGATCCCCAGGTTTACCAGCGTGCTCCCCTTCGTCCTCTGCCCAGGAGGATCCAAATCCAGGGTAGCACGTCTGATTCCATCACGTTTAAATCATCTGCTCTTTTTTTGCTTTTGCTTATTTGAGGTTACAGACAAATTCCTCCTACGTTGATGCTTTCCCTGTCCTTCTCTACTCACACCACCTCCTTTTCTACAGGTTGTTTTTCCCTCACTGATGTTCCCGTGGGTCTTGGTGCACAGACATACATTGATTTAAACACAGAAGTACTTGGGGGTGGAGGGAGTGTCACAAAGAGATGATTGTAAAGCTACCACTATTTCAAGCACAGCTTTTTCTTTTTTTTTTAATTACACACACACACACACACAGTGGACCCTGTAAAACAAGTGTCCCCTTTCTCCCTCATCCAGCCTGACTCTGTGCTGCTCTCGCTCCTGACATTACTGCAAATCTCATGACTCAAAGACGCAATTCCCAAAGAGAAAGGCTCAAATGAGAATGTCATGACCAGTCGACCACAAATGCTACCATTATTCATCGTTGGGCTGAATTATTCCTGCCCACCACGGATCAAATCATTATGCAAAGGCATGAGCTAAGAATATGGTAAAAGACTGGCAAAAGGCCTCTTTAAGAAGCATGCCAAATTTCACCGATTCATTTAATGGACAAAACATGTCTACAGAGGTAATCTTTATATATTCCAAGTACTTTAATGTTAAAACGAGTCCAGCTGTTTGTTTCTGAACTTCCATGCACACATTTCCCTGACTTGCATTTTCAAAAGAGGGGACCAGATATTATAATAACAACAACATTAAAAAAAAAAAAAAAAGAGATTCAGCTCTGCTTTTTCCATAACTTCATACACTACTGCAGTCATTTCTCTTGGTAGTGACATTTTAAAAGCTGCAAGAAAAGACCAGAAGCAAGGTTAAGTTTCAGGTTTGTTTTTTTTTTAAACTTGAACATTATCAGCCTCATGTTTAGTGAGAATATTTCCTCTTTGTCAGTCCACTTCTTTTTTCTAGGATCTCTGCAGGGAAGTAAGTTCATAAATCAAAGAAAGTATCCACTAACAAAACACATGAAGAAAAACCTTCCTCAAGGGAAGAGACTTCTTTTCAATTAGAGGAGACTAATCAGAAAGAAAATGACAGCAACTCATTTTCAGGGCACCACCACTTGAAGACCCAGTTAGCAATTACACATGTACGTGACAATAAGCCACACACAGCTCGAATATGCTGGAGCTGGACCCACACAGTATTGCAGCTCAGTGATTTCATGGCAATGATGTCACCCTGCCGCCTGGGATCATAAGGAATGGATAATTGTGGTAGGCTTTGGCACACATGCACAATGAGGAATCCTGAAGAACTGTCATCACCCTCATATTATCATTACTGACATAACTGAGGGCAAGCAGAGGAGACACAAAGGAGCACTGAGCAAAGAGACCACGGATCGAGATGTACGTGTGCCACACCCCGCGTGCATGGCCAGCATCAGAGGATGCTGAGATGAAGGAGTTAGACACACCTGGTTTCTCACAGAAATAGAGGATCTGTAATGAAGCCACCAGGATCCAAGGTTATGAGGACAAGCATTTTGTACCTGATTTCAAAGCCAGGTAAGCACAAAGCCTCCTGAAAACACCGGTTTGCTTTGCCAAGGAACAGCATAAGCAGAGCAAGCTTTGCTTTTCCCCTTTCTGCCTCCATGTGCTGTGTCCTTGACATGTCCCCTGCAGGAAGAGGCATGGAGCACAGTTGCTGCAGGAAACACACAGGAGGGAAACAGCAGCAGCCACAGTACAGCTCCCCCAGCCAGCTTGGGCCTTCACCTTGCACTGGAGCTCAATTCCCCCTTGGTAAGATGTCGAACAACCAGCTGACTAGAGTTAAACCCTCCTAGGGGCCAAGACTAAGTCTGTTATTGAACATTCATGCAAGGCAGGTCTCAGATTTAAAAGTATGTTTATGTAGTAAAAGGTAAAAAATAAATTTACAGCACTTCAGAGATTAAGTGCATATAGTTTCAGATAAATACCAACTCACAAAGAAATGGCTTAATGCTTAAAATATTTTGACAGCATGGCACGTTGCCCACAGGCCCCACAGGTTGCTTGGAAAGCAGAAGGAGGAGAAACAAATCTATAGCACACATTTTGTTAATATATTCATTTTACCTATACCAGCCAGTTTGGCTTAATTCAGCAAGCCTAGGAAAGAGCAGGAGGTAGAGAGACAGAGAAGAACCTTTAAAGGTGCACTGATTTGTTGCATTATGCAAGGTTTGTTTTATGCTCTGGTTTCTAACCCTTTAGCCACGCAAACCTTTTGCCAGTAAACCACACTCCGCAATGTCCACGACACAGAAAATGGACCTCATAACAGAGTCTGGAAATGTGATTTGCTTCCTTCATCTGAAGGTGGTACTGAGAGACTGGGGGGCTCTCCCAGCTGTGCTGCATCTTCAGTGCACACAGAGGCTCTGGGAGGGGGCAGAGGGGAAGAGGGGTCAGAAAGCAATAGCTGTTCTCCCTAACCCGGGAACAGAAGATGTGAAATACTGTGCACATCCTGAAGGCAAGCAGCCTACACAGCATGCTTGGAAATTAATGTTTTAGGATAGCAAAAACTACACTGTGATAAGGTTGTTTAAAGGCCACCCATAGGTCTAGCAAATAATGGACATAGGGAGAGATGGAAGAAGTTGCTTATGCCAAAGGAAAGGAAAAATGTCTTGGAGGAAAAAAAAACCAAACAAAACCTCTCCTGCCATCTCATTTGTCTTTTGCCCTTCTGTTACATCAAAAAGAAAAAGCCTCATATTTGGTAATCCTGCTATAATACTCCTAGCAAGAAGGGATGGACAAGTATTGGGGAATTCCATTTACCCCAAAGGTTGGATTTTGTTTTAATTCAGCGCCCTTTAGCTTGTGGGTTCTTTTGCCTAAGGTTTTGAACCTTTTTTTCTTTAATGTTGCAGAAAACCCTACAGAAATTATGTCCAGGTTTAACCCCTGTGCCAAGATCTCCACCTCTGTGCTTCACACACTGCTCCTTAGGTGCACCCCTCACTGACCCAGAGCTCTGTCGGGCTGCCCTGCTGACACCCACCTCCCACTGGTATTGCAGAAATTATTCATTTCCACTGTTATTCTGAAAACAAAAAAAGCTAAATTAACAAACCGCAGCAAAACAGGAATATTTGAGAACAGGGCAAAATGGTTGATTTTTCACACTTCATCGGCCATTTTTGCTGCCTGGACAATCTTGCTCCTCTTCCCTTCTGCAAGACACCATCCTTCTTCTGACTACCTCCCTCTTAGGAGGGCTTGCAAAAGACCCCAGGGCAGCACAGCGCAGATGCCAGTGCCCGACCTCCATCCATCAGTGGCCCGTCAGTAGCCTGACCTCCATCCATCCTTAGCCAGGCATGATGTGTGAATGAGATTTGGTGCCAGTTTCCATGGCAATGCAACTGCACAGTGAATGCACGCCTCACACAGGGTTGTGGTGTTTGTTTTTGTTTCTTTTTCACAGAGATACACGAAACAATAGGACTAAGCTTAGGACATGTAGCTGAGCTTAAGGCATGTAAGGAGCTACCAGCATCACAAGAAGGCAGAGCATTTCTCTCTAGTGTTTTCCCATGACTACCTCTTTTTTTTTTTCCTCCAGCAATCTGTCCTTTCTAAGCAAGCATGGAAGAGCACCTCTTTCAACATCTCATATGTATATGTGGTTGTATATAGTCATACATGCATGTAGACAAGAGAGACCATGCCATCTATATATGGTCAAACAGTATTTCCAGTGACCCCTCTTTACCCTCTAATGTCTGAGAGAGTTTCTTAAGGGCTTTCCTCAGAACCACAAAGCCGCTGCTTTAATTCCTGACCTATTTCCAAAGCTCAGCGAAAGCCAGCACAGATGTATGTTCACCACAGAAACATCCTGTGATTTTTCAAAGCAATTTAAAAAAAAAAAAAAAAAAAAAAATCTGAAGTTGCAAGGCTAAGTGCTCTGAAAGCTCTTGGATCAAAAAAGTCATTAGAAAAAAAAATAGTTAATGTTTGTTTTAATGTTTTCCTTTTTAAAAGAAAGTGATTTTCATTATATGAAAGAGCTTAATGGTTTGAACAAAAACCTAAGGGTCTCAAACCTCCAGTATGGGTATAGCATTTGATAGCTAATTGCTTCCCAAGCTCATGGAAGGGCAACCCACACTGCACAGGACATGCTGCTCAAATGGATGGGCATCCCTCAGAGACAAGCATGGGTTCCTAAATTTAGGGCATGCAGCATTTTGTGCAATACTGTACACTGTGCATCAAGTTGTGAAAGACCCATATTTGGACTGACCATTGCAGGATCAATCATACCCCAAAATTAGGCAAAGAACTGATATGTTTTCTCAAGTCATAAAATTATTTTCCTTGCTTGCCAATACTGGACTGTAAAGATCTTTTGCCAGAGCCGAATATCTTACTCAACCCTGCCACTAACAAACATACTTTCCAGGGCTTTTTAACTCTCTCATATAACTGTCTTCCACAAATGCCAGACATCAAAGATAAATGTTGTCTGATGAGCCATAACTGACACAATGACAACCAAGTATCTCATATCATCATAAATATTTTTTTTTAAGCAGTGTGGCAACCTTTCCAGTTATCCACACTTCCTTTAAACATTTCACTTTAAACTCAATGAAGTGAACTTTAAAATTGGCAGTTTAGTATAATGAAGCATTTGTGAGAGCTGTAATGTCTTTTTCTCATTTTTCCCTAATCAGCTCCCATAATTTGCACTTAAATTCAGATTATCAATGTACCACTACTATAAAGGGGAGAAGATTGCATCATTTGATTGTAAAAGATTAAAAATACTGCTCAAAACCTAGCGGGTAAAATATGAATGCACAAAATAATCAAAAAACTTCCATACCTGGGCTGAGAAAGTGGACATGAATGTACTGAAAGTTCCCCAAAACCTTGCTCTCTTTCTTTTGCATACTGCATGGAAGAGCATGCCAAACCCCAAAGAAGCATTCCTGCTTTGGGGGGAGGAAGCAAACCACATGCTTTCCATAAATAGCACTCTCCTCCCTTAAGTAAACCTTGTGCACTCAGCCTGTGACTATGTTACAGTTTAAATATTTTGTTAACCTTATGCTATATTCTCAGCATAGCAAAAACCAACACTGCAAAACATCTGCACCCAAACAAGTTATAAGCGGGTGTGCTTAAAAGGCAGCTTTTCATCTGTTTAGAAAAAGGGGTGCCCTTGCTAGGAATGCAGCCTGATTCATCCTAGGTCATCTGGAATGGCTCGGCTCAAAGGTCCCGCTATTTACCCACAGCCATAAGAAATTACCCGGCCACACTGCCTTTATAATGAAGCTGGCTTACCCTGCACAAGGGAAAGAAAAAGAATAGCATCAAAAGAAGCAGTCTTACTGGGGTTTTTAAATGAAAAATCATCTGAGCAAGCCACTATCCAAGGAAAGAGGTTGGGGAGGTTCCTTTGGACACATTATACTATTTAATTAATCAAGGCACATACTAGAAACAGTTTGAGTGCAAAGACTCAACTCGACTGAAATGACAGGCTGGTCCAGAGCCACTCACCAGTCTCGGTTTTGTTGGATCTGGGAAGACAGGCATAGCAAAAGACCACATTCAGCCTCCTACAGGAAAGGCAAACATCCCCCAATAAATTCTGCGTTGCCTCACAATACCCTCAGCCCAAGAGTGGAGCAAAGGCCAGAGGATGCTGATAAGAAATCAGCACCCACCCAAGACCTCCTCTAACTCTGACCCCCAAAAGTGAATGAATTAGCACTTCACAGATATGGACAGGCCACTCTGGAGTCTATATATCATATATATGTCTTCTTTTCCACTCCCCTGTCAACAAAACATCCATCTTGCTTTTCAAATCTTGATGATGGGGAGATTAAAAGTAGGGCAACATGGAGATTACAATGGCAAATACACTGAGCCTTACCATTCAGTTTAGGAATTCTGGGTTACAAAAAGCATACTGTGGGAAGTGCAGTATAAAGAGGCAGAAACAGAGGTAAGCAGATAGGTCCAAAAAAAAAAAAAATAAAAAGGGGGGGGTGGGGAGAAAAAAAAAACAACAACCACATCTCTGAATAATTAAATTAAAATTGTGGAAATTGTCAAATTCTGATCTGTCTGTATCACAGGCACATTTATGAACAATAAAGCTTGCTTTAAAATTATGGTGTTTGAAATAATTCTATCAACTCCTTATTTGCATTGGAGGAGGATTCAGGCATATAATACACATAGTTGTTCATCCAGTATTTTTCTCCACAAAAAATGTCTATAAAGTTAGCACCAAGAAAATAAAAACTAAGAATCATAACTCATCATAACAGAAAGACAGCCTGACATTTAAAAATAAATAAGAAAAACATCTACAACCCTCCCCCAGCAAAATAACAACAAAACAAACAAACAAATAAAAAGCAAACCAAACACACTACAGAAGTAAAGCCCCCTGCAAATACTGCTAGCAAATTATCATCCACAAGTTTGTTATCTCAAATTTCTAACATCTAGCAGCCTACCTGGTCTCCCAACCACATTTGCCTTTGTGGGTTACATAGAACAACAAAAACTTTCACTTTGCTCTAGTAATATTTCAGTTAGGGTCATAAATGATGTTACTTCCCTTTACCTTCTTCACTAATTTTCCCATAAAGGAGGGGAAGAATATTTAAACCATTGCCTAATAAAATAGCTATTTGGAGACCAGGAATGTGTTGACTTTGCTAAAGCTGACTGTGATCTGAGCTCATTCCTTGCATTTCCTGCCAGAGGTCTACACTAATACCTGCCACGGCTGCACAAACGGCTGTGAAATGACCTAAGGCTTCTTTAAAAAAAAAAAAAAAAAAAAAAAGAAAAGTTTCAGCATGCTCTTGATACATGCTCCTAAGGCAGACCCCACAACATTTTAATTACAATTTACACAAAGTGAAAGGCAGGTTAATAAGCTCAGTTAATAAAAAAGTAGTGGCATTTTTGTGTGGAAGAACAGGGGACTTAGCCTTCAGAGGGCCGATCAGAAAATATATATTATGTAAAAAAGTCACCTGTAGTCCTTATCTGGGAAAGAGGAGGGAGCAAAAGAGGCAGGGGATGGAGAAAGGAATAAGGGAGTTTACTTAATAAAATTTTTTTAAGAGCAGTGTTTCTCATTAAACTGGTCTCTCTATACCAGAACAGCAGATTCAAAAGGTTTTCTCCCACGTGAGGTTTTTCAAGACCATTGAACACACGCAAATTTGCAGACACAGGAAGCAGAAGAAAAGTATTTCTGTCAGCAAAGCTGGAAAGGCAGTCAATAGGTGCCACCTGAAAATAGTGAGAAAGTGCACTTTCTTGAGGGACTCGAGGCCACCCATATTTTATGTGGATAATTGAGAATGTGTCCCACTCTGGCCAATATAAGACCCACTACTACAGCTGCTCGCTCAAAGCACTGGGTGGCCCTGAGTGCTTTTAAATGGAAAATATGAACACAGAGATCTGGGTGGTGCTCTGTGTGCAGTGGCCTGAAAAGGAGGGGGAGGTGGGGTTATCCCCTGCCAAGCACTGAGTCACAGCCCCGTGCCAGGGAATTCCATGCAGAGCACTGTACACTGAGGTGCAGAGCTGAGCTGGGCTGCACAGTGAGGAAGCACCACCCCAAACCTCCCAGTAACACCACCAAAATTACCCAACCATGACACGTGCTTTAGCTCAACCTTTCTTACATCATGTTTTGGCTAACTCATGTATGACACCACTGTTTTCAGCAAGCAGAGAGCATGAGAAAGGCACTGTAGGCCACAACTTGCTCTGCACTCTCTTGCTTACCCTATCATCATTGCTCTGTGTTCAGGGGTAATTATTGTAGGTGCCCACCTGCCCCTTGGAGGTGATTATGGCTTCAGTTCTTCATACTAAATTTACTTCTGAATGTGCAGTGGGGAGTATTAACACGTGACTTGGTCTACAATTAAAAAGGGATTACTTTTTCCCCATCAAACATGGTGAAAGGGAAATTATAAAGTTGCATCCAGAAGAATATCATTTCCAAATTAGACACCTTCAGTTTTAAAAAACCCTACGAGGTTCTAATTTATTAATGAATAGCTGCTGTCTTTGTAATTTCATCATACTTGTTCCATTACTGTCTGACACTTCCTATTGTCACTGCTTGAATTTTTAAACACTTCCGCATGATTAGTGCTAATCTCCACATTTCATGGAGGGCTGCTAATAAAAGGATAGAGATGCATGAGTGTATAAGAACGATTATAGCTAAACATGTGCTCTAAAGCCCACTCTTAACATCTCTGAGTTTCTAGCATTTCTCCCTTCCTCCTAATTCCCAGCTTCTGAAAGCTGGGGGGGGGGGGGGAGGGAAGTAAAAAAAACTTCCCCTTTATTTTGGACTTAAATGGGATTTATTCCTGATCAAGAGAGAGAATGAGAACTCCTTCTCAGAGCAAAAGGACTCGCAGAACAGGGTGTAAAGATGCAGGGCCCTTGTGTGAAACAAACATTGGCAAGCTAACAGAAAGCTTCATATCTTGATTTTTCTTTCAGAAAGTCTTGTAGGACTGGTACAACAAGCTATTGTGAACAGCTGCTTTGAGGATATAACCTCGCAATAAACAACCTCTGATTTAAACACAGGACTATGTTCACCTAGACTGTCTTTTATTTGTTTATTCCCAAGGATTTCAACACCTCTCTTACCCTCACTGTCTGTAACACAGATTTTCAGCAGGTAAGTACAAAGACCTAATGCATTTGAAAGAACTGCTAAAGCATCCATTTTAATTTATATTTTCTTAAAATCCTACTATCTACACCTTGAACAGCCAGAAGAACAAAGAACTCCTCTGCAGCATTACACATTTCACTGGCACCAAAACCAAGCGTGCTGACTGGACACACAACCTTCATCCCCTTACTTCCAAATAGAAACATCCACCACACTTCTTCCAGGCACAACCAACCTCCTCACAGCCTTTGCAGGGAACAAGCAGCTATACCCATTCAAGCAACGCTCACACTGGGGGTGTTGCTGACTTCTAGCTGTAGCAAACAGAGCTGGACTTTTCCTGTGTAGCTCAAAGCTACACCACGGTGCGCTGGTTGCTGTTGGAAGCAAAAGTGGCCCTGAAAACGTTAGGAGAAGGCAAAGGCTTGGCATGAATAGCTCAGGCACCGTTTTCAAAAGGGGGCTAAAACACTGTGATCGCTGAAGACACCGAACTGCAGCAGCCTCTCATGTCACTACTGGCACTAAATAACACACATTCACACCAGGGGATTTATTTACAAAGTTCTGCATTTTGATGAGACTTTGCCTGTGGTTAATGAGGGTGATGCAACTCTTCACCACGGCTCCCATGAGAGCTCAGCAAGTGTCTCCATACCTTCACACCCACCCTTTGGGCAGGGGAGCCTATCCCACCACTTTTTCGTCCCGCCCTATTTTGCCTCTTTCAGTCTTTTCTTTCTACCTCCATGCTGTCTTTTCACCCCTCCTAACATCCCTGGGGAAGGGTCCCTGACTCCTCATCCCTTTTACAGGTGCACTGTCACCTTCCTGTCTATTCCCCAGCAGCAGCACTGCTCACAGCCACCATAAACGAGCTCCCTTCCTCCTCCTTGGGAACAATGACTCTTCACTTCCCTCCCAGCCCGCTGCATCCGATCTGTTTCCTATCCCCAGGTTAGGTTACTGTGTAATTCCACACACACTACCTTAAAAATAGCTTAAATGCATAAAAGTGAGCAGCAAATTTTCTTAAAATGCTATGAAATTTGCAATTCTACTGTAAGGATCACAGGGACAAATGATCAAGACTGCTGCCTAAACATGTATATTTTGTGCAATTAATGGGTGTTCTTCCCCGCCTCATTTCACTAGTAGTTTCTCCATGCTGTATGTGCACTGTGGACATTTACCTACAGACAGGGTTTGCTTACATCATGCCACCAGTACTTTTGGCTCTTCTGAAGGAAAGGGCACAAGGCCATGATTCCCTCATGTCCCAGCTATCACTGACCTATGTAAGTCTGGCACTGTGATTTACAGCACCTCAACTGTCCCAAGTAGCAGCGCTGCCTGCCTCAGTGCTTGATAGAAAGCCGCTGCTCCCATGCTACCAGTTTCTGAGATGTGGTGCCCCAGTACCCCTAGGCTGTCACCATGAACAAAGCATTCCTACTGTTTAGAAACCATGCCTCTAGCTGAACTTGTCACTTCTTCCACTGCCAGCCAAAAGTGCAACAGAATTAACACAGTTCATTGCACCGGATACCAGCCAGCAGACTGTAACCAGCTCAGCCAGACTCATAGCTGGGTAACCACATATTCACAGAATATTCTGAGTCGGGAGGGGCCCACAAAGATCATCAAGTCTAACCCTTAAGGGAATGGACCATATGGGAATGGAACCCACAACCTTGGCATGTCTGAGGTCTGTCATTCATTGCTAACAGTGATCAAGTAAAGTTTAGTTTTTATCCCATCAGCCATGGCCACTCACCAGAGATTCCTTAATATCCAACAGCCTTCACCTGGGAAGCCCTTGATTCCTTTAGCAATTTGCAAGTAGCTCTTGCTCTTGGTGTGTTGGGTGGAGAAATATTCTATTTTCCTGTGGTCCTCGATAGTCAGGAAAATGAGGTTATTTTGGGTTTCCATCTTCTGAAATAAGAGGACCTTCATTACAGTAGTTCTACTTTAAACCAAATGAAAAGAGGCAGTAGCAAACACCACTACTGATCAGGCAAGGGCACACAAAGAGAGTTCACTGATGTAGAAATTAGGTTTAGATAAGGTATTAGGAAGAATTTCTTTACTGTAGGAATGGTTAGGCACTGAAACAGTGCCCAGAGAAGCTGTTGATACCCCACCCCTGGAAGTGTTCAAGGCCGGGCTGGATGCGGTGTTGAGCAACCTGGTCTAATGTAAGGTGTCCCTACTCAAGACAAGACAGCTGGATTAGATAATCTTTAAAGTTCCTTCCAACCCAAATTGTTCTGTGATTCTATATCTGACAGACTTGCATGGCACACCCACTTCAAAGAGAGTGGCTAACACAGCTGGCTAAGAGACATTGCGTAGTTGTTTGCATAATAATTTAAGAGCAGTCCTGAGCTGAAAACCATTCATAAGAAATAAACAGTGTTTGTTTTCTATGACTTCCCCCCACCTCCAAATCCAAACTCACAGTCCACCCACCATACATCTAGCCCTTACTTCCAGAAAGAGTAAGAGGTATTTTTAAATGTTACTCCTACAACTGATAATGACGTGCATAAGTCAGAGCTGTCCAACTTTAATGCAACTGGCATATACACTGACAATTTAACAGCAGCCCTAAAGCTATGTCTGGCTTGCATATGCACACCTATTTACATGAATTGTTACCAAAAGAAGTTCAAACCATCATGAGAGCTGATTGCTCTCGTGATTTCTCTTCAATATTAATGAAAAGCCTGGGAGCAAAAAAATGTTCTTCTCACCTTGAAATGACATGGAAAGTGAATACACAGGCCAGGCTTTGAGGGCTATACACAGCTTTTAAAGTTCAACCTAGACCTCCTAAAACAAAGTTTTCTAAACTCAAAGGCCCTCAGATCTCATCTACTGAGCTCTTCCAAATACAGGACAGAGTCTAAAATGTACTGCTCTTCTCACTACAAAGAAAGAAATACAGCCAATCCTCCAGGCAATGCTTTGAAAATTTATTCCTTCATGCCTTTATATTTAAATAATGACATTTGTCAAAAACGTACAATGATTGCATTTAAGACCCTTCAATTCACTTTAGGTAACTAGATTACACTACCAGTGGTATTCATCCCCACAAATCCCCAGATAAATTGTCAGAAGGGACAAAAAGCTCTCAAAGTCATGAGGCAACATGATCTACTTGTCCAGAGAAGAAATAAGAGATCTCCTGATCATGATCTTTGTGTGGGCCCAGCTAACAATGTGAATCGATTTTCTGAATGCACAGATTGATCCTAAAATTACACTGGCACAGTGACATTGTATAATATAAACCACTAACTGCTTACTTTCTAAACCCCTCTCTTCTTTCATTCCTCACCTCAAGGAAACAGTTCCAGAGAAGATTCAAAATTGCATACTGCAGTCTCAGATCAAACAGGTATTTGCATGCTTTAATTTATGTCTACAAAGTTACTTCTGGGCACAAAATAAGAGCTAGACCAAAGCCAGATTAACCAGTTTTTGACGGCCAAGCATACACCAACCAGCCTTATCGCCTATTTTTCATTTGAAGTTTAGCGTTGACACACGATTTTAAAAAATAAAACAGAATGGTGCAGTCATGACAGAACTATGTTTTTATCAGGTAAGACCTAATGTGAAATACAATCGCTCATTCAATTCATGCAACATATTGGAATGCCAGGCTGATTTTTCTATCTGCCATGATGAGAGCACATGAACAAGGTAGAGGAGCTGGTGAATTCACAGGCCAGCAGGTGCTCTGGGGAATTGCCCAGATATGCATTTCTGGTGCATGGGAATTATCTCACGCTACTTCAGATTAACCATAGGTCAAAAGCATGTACTGAGGCAGTAACCAACACTATGACTTTAAAATGAACTCACCCCACACTAATTTGTTTGTATATCCACAGCCACAGTTAAGGTACTAGCTCTAGACTGGTTCCTTTTCTGCTGTTAGTTTAACATTCATATCCTTCTGCCTGTTTACGTCGGTCCTGTGGGGTGAAAGCACATCACACAGTTGTAGGTAAACTTTGTCACATTTGTCTTCTCATATTTTGACAGTGCAACAACATAGAATAATCTTGCATAACAAATACCACCACTGCACTGGCCCCACAGAGGTCTGCCAGCCTCCTTTCCCCCCATGCAAGGCTATGATGAGTGACAAAAAGGACACACCACCCTTGCCTGATGAAGTTACTCCCTAAAGTTTAAACCAACAGTAAATAAACATGTAATATTGACAATTAGGATTGCTATACAAACTCTGTGAAGTGACATTTATATACATGTCATCAAGTTTGAGTATCTGTAATCCTTAAACTGTTTTGAGTTTGTAACACTTTCCTGAACTCAAAGGTATATGTTTCTTCATTTAATTCCACTTTTCAAGATATCAGAGTTTATAACATTGCATATTAGTCCATATATAAGCAACTAAAACACTCCTCTGACCCTAAATGACAAGCAGTCTAGAACTTTTAAATTTAGTTTTTGCTCTTTCCTATATTCCTTCATGCACCTTTTCCATAGTCCCTGTTTACTTTCTACATTGTTTTGAGTTTCTAACTTTTTTTTTCCTTTTTCCAGAAACCTGTGCTCTGTTCCCATCTCCTACATCTGTATTAGTATCTCTCTTACTGAGTGGAGCTGAGCAGTCAGGATGAAGCTAAAATCTGGAGCTAACATTGTCCAAATGGTTTCCAGTAAAGCAAAACAATATTTCTATCACTAGTAGCAACGTTGTATGGAATACACACACCATTAGAGGATTTTTTTTGGAGGAAATAGAAAGTTGGTTCCCCTTGCCATTGAAACTATCCTTATGCTAGGCTGTGCTTTTCAGTGAATATTGAAATGTTAAACATAATACAATTTTGCAGAGATTTCATACCAGTTTGTACTTGTATGGTATTTAAGATGCAAGTTTTTCCAATCTGCCAGCGATTTTTCTTCCCTGGGCTGTTAAATCAAGATTCTGGATCTCCAGAGCGTTCAATGTGAATTACCATTATTTACAAAAATGTTTAATGTTCTTGACAAACCAAAGAGTTTGAGCAAGCACAGATCTAAATCTATAAAATTAGAAGTCTGTCAAAAGGTGACCTAATGTGTGGACGGCAAATTAAAGTGATCAATACCAGTGTCTGGATTCCCAGTGTCCTTTGCCTCAGAAATAAATAGAAATTAAAAAGTCTCAGAATTGTTAGGGTTAAAAGGGACCTCTGGAGATCATCTTGTTCAATCCCCCAAATGTTGACTTCATCTACAAATTTGGATACCAAAATACTTTAATTTGGTGCTCAAATACGGAATAGGATGATTGTTGGCAGAGATGCTTCTTTTTACAGTTTTTTTGAAAGTTTTACACTCTCTTAGTAATTTGGGAAAAATGCCAGGGAAAATAATAATTACAAAAGAAGACCGTTCTCTTGCAGATGCCAACTGTACTTTTTTTGAGCCACAGAGAACCATCTGATCATCTGAGTTTGATGTTGTCATGATATGTGTCAGAAGGATACACATTTAAAGTACATCTAAACATGCCCCATATACACACACTTCTGACATCTGCCTATTTAATACTTTCAGGGTTGAAAGCTTAAGGATTAATTTTATACTGAGTGAATCCAAGGCAGAACTTTCTCAGTCCAACTATTTTTGAAGCAACAAAGGTAGATTTAGATTTGACCTTCAGAAGTTTTATTTTCACCTAAAAAAAACCCCAGAAGAAACCCTCCTTAACAAAACTTTGCTCAAATGTTTCCTCTGAAATTCCTCTTTCTCTCTCTCCTACACACGCAAAGCTGTAGCAGAATCACAGAATATGCTGAGTTGGAAGGAAGACACAAGGATCAATGAGTCCAACTCCTGGCCCTGCACAGGACCATTCCCAAGAGTCACATCATCCAAATGCTTCTTGAACTCTGTCAGGCTTGGTGCTGTGACCACTGCCCTGGGGAGCCTGTTCCAGTGCTCAGTCTGCTCTGGGTAAAGAAACTCTTTCTAATATACAACCTAATCTCCTCAAAGCACAAGTTCAACATTAGCTATCAGTGTTTTGCTCCTAGACATAAAAAATTAGCTTTCTATAGCAAGAAGAATCATTCACTGGTACAAACTCTGCAGGGACATCATGAGAGAGTCCACATTGCTGGAGATTTTCAAGATAAAAGGTTGGACCAGATGATTTTTCAAGGTCCTTTCCCTTCTGTGGTTCTATGACTCTGTATGAGTGCAGTGTAAATAGATGATCTTAATCATAAAACAGATATTAATTAGAAAAATTTAAAGAAAACCATCAGTAAAGAAGATTTGCTTTAGAAGAAGGAAGACTGCTGCACTTTACTAAATAACACTCTACAGATGTATTTGGGAGACTTCCTTTTAGTACTTTGAAATTGCTTTTAGTGGGATTTATTCTTAAGTAGTTATACCATTTATTTTGAGGATATTTTAACCAACATTAAAACTAATGACAAAGACCTTTCTCCACCCACTTAAGTTGACTAAACTTGCACTAAGACATAACAGCTACATCTAAAACCTGAAGTAGCAAGTAATAGCATCCTTCCCATAATTTGTGTTTTAGAAATCACGGAAAAAAAGAGGAACAGTTGATAAGTAGAAAGACTTGAAAACATCCTTCAAAAGAATTCTTTTGCAGTGGCACAAGGGTTTTTTCCACAATATTTACTATGAAACAACAGGCAAAAGAGGATTAAACATTTAAAGAATAACTTGCTTTTAAGCTGCAAGAAGTAAATCACCTAGAACATGTACACCTCCAAGGAAAATTCTGCCATACAAGATAGTCACTGCAGATTACTGCTGCTGTGCTATTTCTAATTGTTCCTCTCCCAAAGGTAAGTGGAAAAAATAGTTCAAGATGGTGGCAGGCAATGATTTGAAGTTAAGTTTGTGCTTTCATCTTCTTTTTCTCTACTCACCTTGTTTTTACCCAATGTCAAATTTTCCCGGAAGAGAATTGATTTTTGCTTAGAAAACATATTGTAAAAAACATTAAAATGGGTATGTCAGTCCATGACCATGAGCCAAATCTTGAGGAGAAAGAACAGAAAGCATGTCACAGTCCCAACTAACGTTAGTGTGCTTCTGAAGCAATGCCAAGGTTATGACACATGTCAGAAACCATACACAGAGTTCTTTTGATGTTGAAAAAAAAATAATAGTTTGTGTCAAATGAGCTGGAAACAACAGTTATTTTGCTTTTTCTCATGTTACTACTTGTCTACGTCATGGTGTGATTTTGATATATGAGAAGTGCAATAAGTTTAAATGAGGGGTTCTGGCTCTTGCAGACAAGAATTTATTCCAGGGAAGATGCTAGGATGTTGACTTCTGTTCTGCAATTCCTTATCTGTCCCTTTCACTCTGCCCCACTAGAGGGGAGATGAACACGTGGGGAAAAGAAGGGGAAAAGTTTGTCTTTGAACAGCACAGTGAGGATGGGAACAAAACTATCAAAGATGAATAAATATGAAATGAAGTTGAAAGAGAGATTATAGAAATTTTAAATTATTACCACAAATAAGAAGAGGGAAACATTAAGAGGTCAGCAAGTGCCACTTTAATTAATATCAGTGTTGTGGTTACCAGGGCAACCGCAGCTTCCTTAACTTTTCTTCTTTTAATATATCTATTTTTTTCCCCCTGAAAATCCTTTTAAGTAGCCTGAAAACCTTAGCATCTCTGTTGGTACAGATGGAGCCCCTTGGAGCACTGCAGGCTTCTTTGGGAATCCTGTATGTCCAGCATGGAGTTGTCAGACTCACTACATCCACTTTTACCTTCTCAAGGGTTTACAATCTTAAAATGTTTTAAAAGATAGAGCTCCATATCTTTCTTTCTAACATTCATTGCATACTTCTAGCACTTAAAAGTCCCTAAAAACTTGTTCTGCCAAGAATTGTTGTGCCAATTCAGGACCAAAAGGGCACATACTTCCATCTCTACGGTCACCCTTGAAATCAATGGGCAATGCAAAGCTTTCTCTCTGTAGAGGTTAAACAAACCACACAAGTTTGTTCAGACTAAGCCTGGGAACAGAAACCAGGTCTTTTGCATGACTGCACGATGCATTACTGAAAGGTTACTGTGCTGACCTTTGGTCTTGGTCACAAAACATTACTGATAATCCTGATTTTGATTAATATTTTTTGTTTGGGTTTTGCTTTAAGGTTTGGCCTGCGGCTTATTTAAATAATTCCCAGGTATTCCTGCCCTCGTATTCACCAGTGCCTATTTTTACAACTGGGTGAGGAAGAGTTATTCCACTAAATCTCAGAGGAGATACAATCTTTAGAGTTATCTTAGGCTGAAAAGTGAATTGAATAGACAGGCAGAGCAACTGCTGCACTGCTTGGATGATTTTCAAAATAACCTGCAGAAATGTAGAAAAGCATATTACAGCTGGGAACAACAAAACATGTCGGAGGGATGGAGAGAAGGGGCAGCATGAGCATAGTGGTCTCTTTCACAAGGATTTCCCAAAAGCAGCTTGGGAAAGGCTCCGTTTGGGGAGCTCAGGCTGGAGCATACTGATGAGGAATGCTTGAGTGGAATGAAGTTATGCTAATCATAAGGCTGTGAAATATGTGCTGCCCAGCTGGACACAGAAATTGCACTACTCTTACTGAATTAAGTGCAAAGAGATAAAAATCTAGACTGAAAATTTCTTGAGAATTTCATATTGTGCAATCACACAAAGAACTAATATTTGCTAAAGCTAGTAGTCTTAAATTTCATCATTTAATTAGATCATCACAATAGTATCTTAGTGCTATACTGACAATTACAGAAATGTTTCAGACTTTTTTCATCAGCCATTTTGAAGAAATATTAAGATTTTTTTGGGGGGGTGGGTTGCAGAATTGTACTACAACCAGGATTATAGTCTGAATAACCTCACAATTTCACATGCAGACAAACAAATATGAATAAAAGATTTCGTATACAAGAACATACTAATTAAAAAAACTTTTTTTTTTCCAAAAGATAAGAGAAAAAATATTGACCGCTGTCCTACAGAATCAAAGATATACATGAACCAACAATTACCAAGAACTGCATACAATCATATGACCTCGTTCATAAAAGCATGGTCTCAAAGTCCACGCTGTACATCTACTTCCTTTAAATTAGCTGACACGAAGGACAGATTCCAGAGCTGAGGAAGCTAACCTAGCTTTTAAGAGTTTTGCGACACTGCACCAGAAGCTGTTTTGATTCTTACCACCGGGCTGCTAGATAAATTCTAATCTCACCATCAGCTATGAAAGATTCTTATGACAACATTGATTTTAAAAAATTAGGTTATCTTCCAGCCTGTGGACATTTTCCTGTTGCATTCTGGGTTAATCCACGTGTACAGCTCACTTCTGTCAGAATGAGAAAAAACAATTGATTTTGTTTCATGGTGTATTCTTATCAATGCTCTCCTCTGCTCTTAGCCAGTCTTTGACTGATAGGGTGTTAGAGGAAAGGTCCATTAATTGATTTGTAAATAATTACAGCTAAGTCTTCACTTTTGACTAGATATCAATAGAGGCCTCTCCTTTTTTCACTGTTGAATGCTTTCAAATCAGCTTCAGTGTCCAACTTTCAGGCACAAATTCATTAAAATCATTAGATACTTTTAGAGTAGCACCCACTGGTAACGGCAGAGGCAAGAGTGTGTCAGCATTTCTCTTATACCACTTATAAGGATGGATTAGAGAGAAGCAAAATAAATAAACAAATAACATGCCTGGGGAAAAAAAAAAAAAAAAAAAAAAAGAAAGAACGAAGGCAAATCAATTATTTCTGGAAGTGGGATTTAATTTTCAGACCTGGTGGAATTACATCAACTATACAGAGTAAAAAAAGCACTTGCAGCACTAGGTACATGTGTTCCTGCACATGCAAAGCCTATGGGTTCATTACCTGTGTGCACATATGGACACTGTCTGCCCATGTTTCCAGCAATTTTTTAACCTTTGGACTGAATTCAGACACATTTGACAAAGGACCCAGAGTATCAAAGCTAGTAAGTTCCCCCAGATTTTGTGGAAATAACTGTGTATGTGCAAAGGAGACCTATTTAGTAGTGCCCTGATGAAGCAGACGGCTGGAGAATGAGTTCTGCAGCATTAGACACTTGAAAATTACACTCATATGGGGAAAAAAAAGAGATAGCCAGGGAGGCTAGAAAGTAGACACATACACATACCCTGTTTTGTAGGTCTACAAGTGAGGGGACAAAGTAGCTGTCAGAACTCATGTGTCTATCCACATCTGCTCTCAGAAATACAGGTTTCCATTGATTTTAATAGTTCTGAGTTTAAAGTTCCCATCTTCTCCTTAGCATCTCGTGCACAACAGAAAACACTGCACACAAATACAAGTTTTCAGAGGAAAGTAGAAATGAGGTCTGAAAAGTAGCTATAATACTTTAGCAACCTTTTTATAGGCTATTAATATGTTGAAGCTGCAATAAGAACATATTGAAGTTGTCACACACTCAAAATACAAACACCATTAATTCAAGCAACAGTATCAAGTTTTGAGACTGCATTTCAACCAGCCAGCACAAGGCACGGCAAGTTATATTTAATTCCTTGTATATTATGCCAGCTAATGAGGTATAGAGTCATATCAGGGAACTGCCTGTTCAGCATCATAAAAAAATTGACCAGAAAACCTTCTTTAAAACCTTCTTTATTGCTGCCTTCCAATCATAGCCACCTGCCTCACATTAACAAGCACATAAGCTTTCCACCTAGTTCAACAGAGGAGAAAGGTACTCCTACAAATATTACACAAGTATATTGTGCTTTTATTATTAATATCTGCACCAGTTGTCAATCCATGTTTTATACCTGACCAATATCTAAAAGACTTTCTATTTTCTTTGCCTTCACTACCAACTTTCCAGAAAGAGCTTAAGCTGCAGTGCACCTAACTAAAAAGGTGTGTGCTGGCACACCATCAGGTCCATGTACAAACCAGTTTGTGTGTTGCAGTCTCTCTCCTGTGACATTTCCCATTATATGCCCAGCCAGCATATGCTGAGCATCCCACATATTGAGCCATTTCAGTGGCATCCCCGCTTGCTCACATAGTAAAGACATGAGTCACCATCACAGCACATTTGCCCTATGCCTTTTTTAAATAGGGATTCACTAAAAAAAGTGGTAAAAATCCCTCTCATACTCATAGCAGAAAGTTGGAAAGTTCCAAGGTTCCCAGTCTTGTGGATCCATAGCTGGGGACAACAAAATCACACACTTCAGGTTTCCTAAAACTGGCCTAGTCTCCTCATCCAGCCCAGAATTGTGCAGCTACAGTGGTACCTATGGACACCATTCTGCTACCAAGGGAAAAGTCCATAAAAGACAGAGCAAGTCAAGTAAGCAGAAGGCCAATTACAGTCAGGTCATGTTGCATGGTCCTTATGCCCTTGTCCCAAGAGGAACCACTGGATTGTTTCAATAAGAAACATAAAAAAATCTCACATTTGATACCACCCATGTACATGAGGAAGGTTTTCTGAGGAATATTTTGTCAGGGACAGCAGTACCACTTCCTATCCATGGAGGTGGTACTCTTATCTCTTATCTAACAGATATGTTGTCCTAGACTCAATCACATGTATTCTTGGGTTTGGCAAGTTACGTCTTAATGAGAGACCTAAATGTAACTTAGATAAACACACTGCAAGGAAAGAAAAGCTAGCAGTGTGTTTCAGTTAAAACCTCTCTAACCTCAGAATCTGTCTGTAAGCCATTTAGAGAAGCCTTTAAAATCTGATAATCACTTAATAATAATTCACATTTGCTGCTCAACCTGAACCTCAGCTACAGCTTTTGTAAACTGTGTCACTGTTCTTGTTCCAGATGGCACGCAAAATAATTTATAAACAACAAAGTTCAGCAGGTTCATAGCAGCTGTTCAATTCCAGCACTTTGGCCACCCACTTCAGCACAACTGAGAGCTTTCAATCAGCTCCTTCCTCACATGGGGCCTTCAAACGGCAGCAGAGCATGTGTTCAACATGCTCTCAGAAAGTGTCAGGCCAAATAGGGACAGTCAGTCATCCAGGCAACTTTGTAGCATACCTGCAGCATGCTCACACTGCCTTTTTCAAATTTTTTTATTTTTTTTTTTTTAATATATGAACTTAGTTGAGAACAACTAATAAGACGTATCAGAGTTTAAAAAAAATACCTTTGTTCCCACAAAACAATTTTGATTTGTCATAGCTCCAATGTTGAATAGAATCTTCCCAGCAGGAGTATACTGTAAATGCAGGGTCAGAAGGGCTGTTTTTACTGGTTTCACTAAATGTATGCTAAGTGTTATAAGAAATAGAGTATGTCAAAAAGGGCCTTCTCTGTACCTGACAGATTTCCATTGCTATTTCTGTTTCTTCCTCTCCTCTTTCATTGCTGATGTTTACTTTGGCTCTATTTTTGTTGTGTCCCTTCAAAACTTCTCCGTGTCCTGGATTGGCCTTTGGGGCAGAGAGGAAAAAGGAAGAGCTATTGCTTCACAGTCTCTTTAAAGGTCACACAGTCTGAACTGGACAGAGACAAATTCAGAGTCACTTTAAGCTGTTCTGATTACGGGCATATCCACACAAGCTATTCTGGAAACTGCACGACCACATTAAGGTTGCATTAAGCCAAATAAAATACACCCTGCCTGTCAACATAGCTGATTAGCCCAGGCTCGCTGCCCCATGAGTCACAGACATATGGTTTCCAGGAGGCTCAGGATAAATAGAGCAATATGGAGACATACCCTAAGTACTAAATACATCCAAAATCTGCAAAGAATGTCAGGGCATCAGCACATTCAGTTGATCCAGGACAGCAGCCCTTGGTGTATCTCATCATTTCAGCTGGTGAGAAAGAGGCAACTTGTCTCCTGAGGAGCCTAGTCCTAGTTTAGTAAGCTTTTTACAAATTAAGGCTGATTTGAGCTCGTTTTGCTGGCCACTGCTGATAAGGTGCGTCACGCTGCGGTCTGCTGATGTCTTTTCTCGCTTTGCCTTACACCAGCATGCTGAGCCTGCAGGGATGACTAGCAAGAATAAGGTGCTTATGGTGGAGGAGGCCACCCCTAGGCAAGCATGCAACTGAGAAAAGTATTCCTTAAAAAACATTCGGCAGCCCACGCCTCCTGTAGCAACAAACAAAGCCAATCTGACACCGAGGTTTGTGTGCCCTCTCAGTAACCAATGGCCAGTTAAGGCTGGATTCTTCTTCAAGGCAATCTCCTCCTCCCACAAATCCTGTGGTTTCCACAGCATACACAAATTTGTCAAAATGAAAATAGCACAGTTTTGCGTTATGCTATTGTATAAACATAATTTGTATTGAGCTATTGTATAAACATTGGTTAAGAAGTAATTCGAGGCTTTTAATGGGTTTATGTCCTGCTCACAGTTGCCAGGAAGTATCAGCATATTGAGGGAAAAAAGGATTCCTTTAGTTTTGACACACAGCAAGTTTTTAAGTAAAGCAGACAACTGAAACAAAGGACAAGATCTCCAATATTTGCAAGGAGATTTTCAGTACAACAGGAGTCTGACAGCTGCCTTAGTAATGCCCAGGAACCTTAAAAAAAACAAGCAGGAAACAAGTTCTGACAGTAACAGTAATTTCAGTAGGGCACTGCAATAAAAATGTTGCAGAAGCTGGAGGGCAACATAAGGTACCAAGCCCAAAAAAGGGATCCCCAACTGCAGAAGCAACTTCCCTAATGCGACAGTGATGGCAACAGAACATACTCCTGTCAGACATTCTGGCATTTTCATCACTATCAAGTGCTGCTTGATAGGCATAATATTAAATTCCCTTTCTCAGGTGAAAACTCTGTTTCAACTCTTTCCCTGGAAAACAAAAAATCCTTTCTATGCTAAATGTAATTAAATCACAAAAATGCAAAAGTGTCTAGGATATATAAAACAAAAAGCTGCCTAGATTTTTTTTTTTTAAAAAGTCCATCTAGTAAGGGACTAATTAAAAAGAATCTGGTTGTTGATTAACATCTTGTGAAGTAAGATCAAAACCAAAAATTCTGAAGTTATCTAGATAGTAATGAGAGTTAAATCCACATTCAAGGGACAGTAAAGTCAGGATTTCTAAGCACAAATGACACTCTAATTGTAGGCCCGGACTTATGCTTGAAAAGTATCCATGATCAGCAGATTTTCAATCTGACATCTAAAATTACACAGAACACAATTTTACTGTCATCACTGAGGTTTCTACCCCCTTTTGCCCAAACTGAGACAGGCTGAATTCAACCTTTTGCATAGAACTAATTACAAAGGGATAGGTTTGTGGGTTTTTTTAAGGGATTAAGAAATAAAGGGGTAGTGGGTGGAAAATTACAACATAACCACCTCCTCCCCAGCTCTGTAGCAGCCTTTTGCTGTCTGCTCCTCACTCCCTCATGGAAATGCCAGACACCATGGCAGTCCTTGTCCCGAGTTTGCAAAGACTTAACAAACGCAACACACAGTTAGGGCACCAGTGGTAATGAAAATGGCTGACCAGCATCTCCCACAGCAGCACTCCGTGGATTCACTTTCTCACATGCCATGTGTTCAAACACTCCTTAGTCCTCTCCAAACAACACGGGCAAGGCAGCAGAGCAGGAGAGCTGTGCCTTACGGGCAGCTGAAGGCAGACAGCTTGCAACCACAGAAACAGCTCGGGGAGCCAGTAAATCAATATTTGCGTGTTATTGTTCTCGCATACATCCCATTTGCTGATCCAACACTTGTTCCCGCAGAGGAACGGGATCAGAGCGGCCGCTGGCAGCCAGCAGGCAAGCACAGTGTGCTCCCCCTGGAGCCCGGCTCCTGACCCAGAGCTGGCGTACAGGTGTGCTGCCTTCAACAAGCAGGCAGAGATCTACCGCTTCTTTTAATGAACAAATAATACCTTTACATTAAAAAACACAACAACAACAAAACAAAACAAAAAAACAAACAAACAAACAAAAAAATGGTAGAAAGGAGCACACTTTCCTCCAGCATTTCGCTTTCTCAGCAAAATACCATGACACCCTCTCCCCAGCATGTCAGATGCTTTGCATGACTTCTTGTCCTTTTTCTCAGCAAACCAGACCAAGGAGTACCATCCTCGTATGTTACTGGCACAGAGGTTCCCTTCCCTTATAGTAAAGTAGAAGGAAGCTAAGAGGAAACCAAGGACAGTTTCTGATTGATGAATAAAAGCAGTTTCCTTCTGCTCTACCTCAGTCTGGAAGAAGCAGTCATCATTTTGGGACAAGAGCAACTCAGCTCCTGTGAGGATTTAAGAGATGGCCTGCATCCAGGGGTGCTAAGAGAAATGGTTGCCAGCATAATGCAAGCATTTTCTCTTATCTTGGAGAAGTCATAGAGACCAGCAGAGATGTCCCACACCTAGAAAAAGGCAAGCCTTGCACCCACCTTCAGAAAAGGTCTAAAGAACAGTACAGGGAGTTGCCAGCTGGTCAGCCTCACTCCACTTTTTGAGAAGCACATCTCACATGTGCTTCCTGGAGAAGTTGGTTGGGAACAGTCAGCGTTGACCAACCGAGCGTAATTCATGTCTGACCAACCTGTTTTTTCTCTGTGAGGAAATGACTGGATCTGAGGAGAAAGGCAGAGTAGTGGACATACAGCATTAATACAGATAAAGGGTTAAGGCAAGAAATAAAATGATTTTGGATGCTGGTTATATTTAACCTTTATAAATTTTCTACTTTATATGAAGAACGGGCAAAAGGGATGGCTGGTCTGCCTTAATCAAAGGAGTACAGCTTTTAATCATACAAATAGGGCACCATCACTCCTTCATTGCATGGTTACAAAAAAGGAAGTTATGGATGTTATTACATTACCAAAAAAGAAAACAATGTAGAAAATTGTCATTCCCCTCTGCATTCCCAATTATATGTTTGTAATTTTTGTACAAAATAAAAAAAATCTTCCTGAGCTTAAAATCTGCACAAGATAAAACAAATAGTCACACCAAGTAATCCATCTGGAATCCAGCCCATTAGAAGAGCTCATGTCAGGATTATCAGATTAGATCTGACAGAAAAATCTTCTAGAGAATACATACATGGATGACCAACTTCTAGAAGCTTTTGTCAGCCCTGCAGTCAGTTCCTCCTATAGGCCCAACATACCAGCTTTCCTTATCTCACCCAGCAAATGGCTGCTATTAAATACACTTTTTTTTTTTCAGTAGGCTACACAAACAGAAATACACGCAGTTAATTAATACTGCAGTCAATTCTTTGATCTTCCAATGAAAGCAAAATTTAAAAGTCATACTATTTCAGCCTAGAAGCTCAGAGTTAAAAAGCTTAGGAACTCATCCGGGACTGTGAATCCAAGAACTGTTGGGCTGATGTCATTAAAAGAACTGAATTAGACTTGTAATTATTCCCTCATGAATCCTGCTGTCTATCTGAGAAAGAAGGGTATTCATTTCTGTCCTCAAAATTGATTTACTTCAGTGAAAAAAACAGGAGGGATGGAGACAGCAAAGACTTGGTTTAACTGTGCATCTGATAGAATACCAGGAAATAAGTGTCAATAGTGAACAACATCCCTGCCAATCAATAGGAGCCATGCCTTCTGTTTACACTGCATGGCAGTTTCATTGAGCTCCTCGGGGTAAATCCTATCTCCACCGTTCTGGCTGGCTATCCACTGCTTAGTGCAGTAGCACTTCATTAACATGCATTAACATTAATGCTTGACACTTATTGGGCTTAAATTCATCTGCATATTTATAAACAACCATTCCAAACCCCATTCCTGTTTAAGGAAACTTTAATGACACTGAAGGTAAAGTCTTTCTCATATCCATTAAACAATAAGCTGCAGATTTACACGGTACTTTTTAAAACAGTTCTCACATAGCTAGGTCAAAAAAAATGTCTCAGTCGACATTTTCATTATTTTATTTGGGGTTTTTTTGTGGCTATCACACTTTTCCCTTTATTAAACGTTGTTTTTAAAAGGAAAAATAACTCAAAAAAGCATGAATGATGTTTCAGAAATCAATAAAAGGTGAACTTATGACAATAAAAACAAACATCCAGTAAACCATATTTAATGGTTTATCCACAATCTGTAAAATATTCGGTCAAAATATTTTCAAAGCAATGGCTTGAGAAGCACCAGACAAGCAATGCACAGGAGTAAATTTGACCCAAAAATCTACAGATTTAATTTCTTTGCTCACAACAGTAACTCTGAACACCTCAAGATGACTTTTATTTGTCCTCCAGTGTCACATTAAAGAAGGAAAACAGCAAACCCATCACAGACACTGCCACTTCTTGTAGCACATTCTGTCCAAAGCATCTGGAATTTTAACATGGAATAACATCAATTTGGCCATGAACTCAGATTTCTCCAAAAGTCTCATGCAAATTCTAGTTAGCAAAAAAAAAAATTAAAAAAAAAAAAAAGGATTTATTTTTAGATGAACAAACACATGCCAAAAACAAGAGGTTAAAAACAGATATTAAAAACATTATGTTTTATTGAACATATTTTTTTTCTACAGTTTGAAGACCATTATAAGAACACACTAATGGAGAAAAGAACGGGAGCAGCTGAATCAAGGTAAGAAATACTTAAAAAGACTGTACTCAATCATCCTAGATAAGCAGAGTCATTTCTGATTCCCACCATTTTCTCCTTTAGTATAACAGAGTAAAAGTTGCATATCCTTCCTCAACCAGCATGTAAGATGCACTATCTTTTCATTTGAGATGGGTGGGAAAAAGAAAAAAAAATCACAGAATCATAACTCATACTCTGTTTGAAGGGATTCACAAGGATCATCGAGTCTAACTCCTGGCCCTGCACAGGACAGCCCCAAAAATCACAAAGTGTGCCTGAGAGTATTGCACAAATGTTTTCTGAACTGTGTCCAGCCTGCTGCTGTGACCACCTTCCTGGGGAGTCTATTCCTGGCTCGAGCACCCTCCGAGAGAAGAGCCTTCTCCTAATATCCAGCCAATTAAGTTACAATTTAAATAAGTTACAGTGATTTCATTCGAGTCTGTGGGACTTTGTCCAGCTAAAAGGTGATTTATAAGTTATTCACACACATTCATTGGTAGAATATAAAATATATTATCCCAAAGCATGCATTGTTCCTCTGGGGGTGAGTCAGTAACGTCTTGCATAGTATGATTCAGGGTTATTTATTTCACCATGCTGCACAAGTGCCAGTACTTTGCTTTGGGCCTCTTCCCTTATTTCTATCAGTCTAAGTAGCAACCAAACACAAACTTACACCTAGCCAGCCATGAAGTATCAGAGACACTTACACGGACAGTTTCTGCACATGAACTGAAAAACTTGAATCAAGTCTTTTGTTACAGACAAAAGGTGAACGTGAGCTGTGCTTGCACATTTGAAAGAAAGCACAGGGCTGAAAGCCAAAAACTTTGTTTCATCTCCTGCTTCTGGCCCACTATCTACAGAAAGAGTTTTAAGGATAACAGTGATGAGGAGAAACTGAAATATCTGAAATGTTAGCACAATAACTCGAAGTGTTACATAAATACCACAGTAAAATACAGAAGCATAACCACTGCAAGTTTAATTTTGGGCATATTTGGCTGTATATATATCACTATATCAGAGTCAAGTATGTTCTCAGCTCTCTTTGGGCTTTTATAAGACACATCAAAGGAATGAGCAGGGAAATCCTGGAACAGAGAAGATATGTCATAACAACTACTAGTTCACAAGAAAACAAATGAACTTACTAGGACAAAAAATAAATTAATTTGAGAAACTGAATGAACCTAAGAATTCCTTTTGGGTTTCTTGGGGTTGAGTTTTTTTTAGGTTAAGAAAATATGCAATAAAATCAGATATGTCTGGTATGAACAAAATTACAGAGTGCTCATTAAAAACTAAATATTTTTCATTTACAGGACCTAAATTTGTCTTCATATTTCCCATTCTAAGAGTAGGAAATGCTACAGTAAAAGTAACTGTTAGAGCAATGTAGACACATATTTTCAACTACACATGGGATGTTGGAGCTCGATTACATGATAATTCCATATACAATTCACATTACATACTCTAATAATTCTCAAGATAAAAAAGTAAATATAAAACCATTTTATGTGAAGATGCTTGTATTAGTTTTGTGTATTTAATACAAGCTTTCTCCATGTTTCCTATCCTCCAATTAAACTAAAAGTAGGAATGCATACAATTAGGACTGCATTCCTTTGTTCCTGTTGCCCAAAATTTGGCCCCATTACAGCATATAAAGATTGAAGGTAGAATTTTAAAAATTCCTAAAACATTTTAGCTTTTAAGACCCTTTTTCAGACCCATGTTCAGAAACATTTTTCTCGCTTGAAGTCAATGAGGCAGCCTTCAATGTCCAAACTTTTATAAAACACTGGCCTTAGAAGCCCTCAATCCATTTGTTATTTCTCCAAATTTTACCCCTGACCTAGAAATTTCTCTTCTGGTTTATTTTTCTATAAAAACAGCCAAAAAGATAGGTTTCTGTACTGAACAAATACTTCAAAAAGGCAGTAACAGAAAGTATGGTAGGGTGCGGTGTTTTATGAGAAACTGTCTTGGGTTTGAGTTTTTCTTAGATAAAAAGTGCAATTTCATGTTTTGAGTTGGCCTGTGTACAACTCTGGCACCATTTTCAGGCATTATTGTATCAGTGAGGATATAGCTGATCAAATAAAGACTTTATTGGAGGTAATATCCTCATGACATCTCATCATCAGGACAATTTAATCTTGTGACACTTACTGTTAGGACAAGGCAAAGAGCTGGTTCTTGCACAGCCCTTTGATGATGATGCTTACCTTTCCACCTCAGCTTCCAAATGAGTGAAATGCTGCCTACCTGAGATTTAGTATCATCATGAGAAATCACAGCTTCCCATAAATGATGAACATAGCATACCAAAATAAGATCAGCGAAATGGTTTGGCAAGATACGATATCACATCACTGCGATCATCACCGAGGTTTCTCCTGTTCCTTTGTGTGTGCTTAGAACTGAACGTTCCCTGGAAAATTAAAAGAAAATAATGGAGCAAAAAGACTGCCGAAAGACATCACTCTGTTTTGCAGATGGGACATACTCTCACCTCTGAGTCATGTAATGGTACATGCTCAGTATGGGGCAAAAAGGATGCTAAGTGAGTGGATTTTTTGGAGTACATTATGGTTAAAACAACTTTTTTTTTAAGAGTGCCAGGTGGAGTGCTGTTTGGGAGTAGTCCCTTCTAACAGAGGCTGAGGTATATCTGCTCCTTTCAAGCTTCATCCCTTTGCTCTAGGTTGATATCAAGGCTTTGGAAGCTAGATAAAGCTCAAGAAAGTGAAATATCTCCTCCAAATAAATACTGCTTAATTTCTTCCTTTGACCTTAACTGTTAGCTAAAGTTCAGGGTCTTTGAAAAGTGCTCTGAAAAATCCTGATACCCCTATTTCCAAGGCTAGCTTTAAAGACCACTGAGTGAACAGTCTCATTTTAAAAATGAACTCGTGTGATTATATAAGGCACAGACAGGAATCTGAAGTACAGAAGGCAGATGAGACCCAAGGCATATCTGCAAATCTTTCCATCAGGATGGAGAACTTACAGAGCTCAGGACCCAGCATAACTCACTCCAAGTTTTACAGCACAGCATTATTCATTCTACCCCATCCTGCCCAAAACTGCTCTTTGTGGCCAGCGTACTCTTACCAGGATAACACAGCTGATTATTGGCCAATATGTGCAGAATATTTTGAACATGCTAACAACATGACATTTTGGAGAAAATCAAAGTTTAGTACACTTTCTCAGCCTTCTACAAAACTAATGCTTTTAACTAAGCAGCATCCTCAGTTACCAAGCGGGTCAGATACTTTTAGTTACAAAGACACATTTTCCAGAAGAATTAAACTGTTTGGGCTGAAATTTTTCTTTCATATAAATACAAACTTTAGTTTTCACAAACAAATGAATTGAAGAATACACATTGTAAAATCCTGGTCACTTTTCCTTTGGGAGGCCTTATAAGTCATTGGCTTTGGATCAGGAATTGGCAAAATGCCTGCTTTTTCTTTCCTTTTTTTTTTTTTTTTTAATTTTTAAACTCAGTCTTCTCAGATCTCTCCACCTAATAGAAAAATTAAATCTGTGCACAAACACCTTGCAAAAACAACTAAAATTTCAATACATGAATTCTCTAGGTTTCAGCTGACATGGTTTCCCTTGCAACTGCAACTAAAAAGCTGCTCTTGGGTTATATAGGATCACTGCTCCTCCATTAGTGAAGTACCACAGAGAATGGCAGGAAAGAATTAATTATTTTGCCCTCATATCAGGGCTGGAACAGCATACAGCTAGTGCAATTTGCTCTTATACTGCATAAAGAGAAAACAAAACATCAAATAGCTTGTCAGTTTAAAGAGAGCTTTCGCTTTGAGGGGAGGGAGAGGTGAGAAGGGATGTTTATGTAAATGAGGCAGAGAAACTACAGAGAAAAAAGATGCAAGCATATAATTAAAATCTATATCATAATGCCTACATACTACATACCCACTGAGATTACAGGACCAATATTGATTCTAGCATCAAACTTTTCAGTGTAACATTTTTCAACTAAATAACTTTTGTTTAAAATATGCTTTTCATGTGTAATCTCTATTATAGCACAATGGGCCCAAGATGATTTTTCGAACAAAGGTAGACTTCTATCAAACAGAAAAACTTCCTTTAAACTCTGATCCCAGCTCTTTGATGCGATCCAAGCAGTTAAATGTCTGAAGTCACAGAGTTTTATACCAGCTTGCAAAAACCAGAAATTCTTCTGCCTGTTCTAGTGTGGTTTACAAGAGCTACATGGTTAGGTGGTAAAGACTGACATTCACATTTGGGTTTGACCTTGGTAAATTTTGTAATTTTAAGGGGACATGTCTGAAGTTATTGACTTCTGTATTCAAAGGTGGTATGAAAAAAGGGAAATGGTCCCCTGATATGGGGAGGGTATTTATTCCCCAGGCATTTTTACCTGTGTTTTGTTTTACCAATAAAATCAGGTTTGATTTGGTAAGAAAGAGGTTTCTTCAGAAGAAGAAAAAGCTGCACCTTTATCAAAATAAAACAAACTCAGACACTTGTCATTCTCTCAAACTGCAGATGATTATGAGGCCTAAGACAAGGAGCATAAGCTTAGCAATTTTTTGCCCTTTTTTTTTTTTTTAAGGCTCTGTCTCATATGTTAGGCAGGCATGTGTATTATACACATCCAGCAGGGGACAAAGATCAGAAATTTAAAGGAGCTGTTTGTGATTTTGGATGGGATGTGGCACACAGATGAAAGAGCAAATATTTTTCCCCTTGGTTTAATGCTAGCACTAGATTCCTAAATTAAGCCCAGCAGGAAACAAACATCCACCACAGATTTCAAAAGATATCCCACATCTTTGTATTAAAACGTGTTATTTTAAGAGTCCCAAATGCTGCATGTCTGATTTTTATTAAGTCCAGAGACAACATAAGAAGTGTTATTTGATTTACTTTAAAAGAACACAGAAAATATCAGTGGACAATGGGATGTAAATTGCAGGAAGCCAAAAGAAAATTGAGGAGTAGGAGATAATGGGCCTGATGCTATTATCTATAAGAATACTAGGGCCACAGGCTTCAAAAAATTACTTTCATGACCTTGAGAGCTAGCTCAGACTAAAGAACATGAAGTTAGCAGATTTTCCAGGGGGAGAGGAAGGACAGCAGTCTCAATTTTTGTCTTCCAAATAGACTGGGGAGATGTTTCTGATAAACACTTCTGATTTCCTTCTACACCAATAACTACAATGTTGTACTCCAAACGAGGGCAAATTAGACATCATCACACACTTCCTAACACAATTCATGTGTGAGGTTCTTGGTGAAAAGAACAAGAATTCTAGATCTATGTACTAATGCAGTAAAATGTCTAACCCTGAAAATTCTTTTCTCCTAACACTCCATCTTTCTTTGTACAAAATCTAAAAGTACCACGATAGGATTTTGCCCAGCTCAATCACAATACACTGAGCTTTTATTTTGGAGTTTGCAGATATTATTTTTTTCCTCTTCATTCCCACTGACTTTGATGATGTTTTGGGATTAAAACAAGGAGCAGACAGTTCCCATGAGATGAAAGACATAACTGCAAAGAACACTTACTTAGAAGATTAAAAAAAAAAACCCTCTTGGAGTATGAGATGCTGTTAAGTATTTATTTAAAGAAACACTCCCTTGAAGGGGCTTAGACTTCAATATTTTAAATAAGTTTCTGCTTTATCAACTCTAGTTGGAAATAAAATGCTTTTTTTAATTGCCAAGCTGATGAAAATTATAACAATACATTCCCAAGTAGGCTAAATGTATTATTACAGGCAGGAAGAATAGCTCCAAGTTCTTCTCGAAATAGTGCCAGTAATGAAACCTGAGCTTCACTCTCTTTTACAGCAAATTATAACTCCCCAATTATAACTCCCAGCCACCCTTACTCCAGTAGCACCACTTCAAAAAAATATTCCACATATCCCTCCTCCATCAGTTAACTCCCAGCTGAGCACAGAGGCAGTCCCTGTGCTCAGGCAAAGCCTGAGCCATAGTTCAAGAGGTTCAGCCAAGCTCTCAGGCCAAACAGAGCAGAGACCTGATAGGCTCATATGTCTCTCAAAAAGGACGAATTTATCTTCCTTTTCTACCCAGTCCCTTATTTCATAACAATTTTACTGCTTCCAGCCCTGCCCAAACCTTCTACAACTGCCCAAGACAACAAAAGGTTATTGGGTGAAGTGATGAGGCAGGGGGTGAGGGGGTGGGGGCGTGGGGAGGAGAAGTCTTGTTTTCTTTGGGAACTGAGCTAAAGCCAGAAGTACTTTTGACAGCAGGCAGAATTCTGCCCACATGAATGAGCTTTCTCACACTCCTGGGTCAACCAAGCAAGAGCAGAAAGGAGACCTTTGGTTTCTATTCCTAACACTAGTTCTGCACGCAGTGCAAGCCAAGCTGATTTTTATTGCCGTTTGTGCAGACCTAAAATAAGCACACAGTAACTTACATAGGTCTTTCACATTGCAGACAGAATAATTCATTAGCTATAGCATGCTTTGAGATCTCTGCATAAAAAATGCAAGGAATTAACTCAGAAGTTTCTAACTCACGGCCTGATTGACGTCAGAAGATTAAGATGCACGCACTACTTCAGGTACATATGCTCACTGCCTTCTGTCTCCAAGGTTCAGGTCTCATCATAAGCTGTTTCCAACATCTTAAAGCTTTTAAAATCCACGTCTGGATGTGAGGTTGATGAAGTATTGGATTCACTATGACCTCAGATTAAAAATTATGCAGGATCTTAAGGAAACACAAGGGACAGAAGAAAATAACAGTTAACATCCAAAACTCATCTCTTGTAGAAGACCAGCGAAGCGACACATAGAACTCCCTGCATGCATCCTTCAGATGTCAGATTACATCCTTCAGATGTAATAATTTGGTCCATCTTTGTGAACGATAAGTTCATCCTTTGCAAGTTTTCCGTTTGATATAGAATAGAAAAGATTGCATACCCTATAGTAAAAAAAATTAAAGCTGTGTTTACTGTTCTTTGCCAGCTTTGGGATCTAGGAAAGAATGTTTCCTTCTTTCATTACATTTCTCAGCTTGCAGTGTACTTAAGGTTCGTGTTTCTCACAGTCCTAAAATGCAGATTTATCCTTTATATTTGATCCTGTATTTTATTCCAATCACTCAGTTAGTATGCAGGGCTTTTTCCTTGAAATTTGCCCTATATTATGAAGTACTAGTGCTTTCTTAAATTGTAACAGAAATGTCAAATACAGAATTGCTTTTCAAAAATGATTTGGTTTTGCTTTTAAACACGACTGTGCCAGAACTGTTATTTAACCTACTGAGCATTGTATTACCATGGGCTAGGGCTGTCTCTTGGACATGTTTGTGCTCAGTGGTCTTACTTAAAAGTACAGTTAAAATACTACTAAAATTACAAATGTGAATTACAACTTTTTCATGGAAATGCTGGTTTATTTTTAATTCTGCATTGTCAATAGCTTTATTGTCACAGAAAGCAGTGAAATGCAAGCAGTTTAGTATAATTAGCTCACTATATTCAGTATTTTAAATGTATCAAATTGCATGAATTGATTTTTAAAGATTCAGCTTAGGGAAGTAGGGAGGAGATACCTGGGAAAAAATTCCACTGCAGAGTGGAATTGATTATATATTCTGGATGGCTTATGCTCCAGGACTATAAAAAATTGCAGGTGACTTTTGTTACTAGAGGAGCCGTCAGTCAGCCTGAATTATTGACATATTTTTGTATAGTGTAGCTGCAAACACCTCCCTCAGTTTTCTTTTTCACTCTCAAAATATAACCATCCAGAGCGATCATCCAAAGGAAGGTCACAAGGTCGAACACAAGAACAAGCTATTCCAGAACCTGAAATGCCATCAAAACTAAATTCTTATCTTTCAGCCAGTACACAGGAGAAAGTTTAACTCTCCTCTTCCATTAGCTTATTTTGATATCATTTCATATCAAGATATAAAATCCAGACTAAAAAAATTATCCAGAGACTGTTCCACAGTGTCCAGGGAGGGTGTTACACCCTTCATTTGATGCTTGAGCACCAATGCCCAAAAATATTCACTGGGTGGCAGGAAACTATGAAAACAAAATTAAAGAAGAGATTAGGATTCCCACCTACTATTAAATCATTGTAAAGGGAGGCATATGGACTTAAAATCAGACAAGGTCAGAAGTCCAACACACTTCATCATTGTTCTAAAATACTCATCATAGTTATTTTATCTATCTTGACTATTCTTTCATCATACACTCAACATACAATCCCTTAGGACATGACCACACTCTTTCTATAAGATGCCATTCCCTTTCACTACTCTGAACGAACAGTGATAATTGAACAAGTGATCATTAATTATTCGGCCTCACTTTCACTATCATTGTGAAGTCCCATGTCTTGTTTACCATGTACTATTCAAAGCCTGATTTGAACAATGTATTATTCATTTGCATGTGAGTTTTTCTACAGTGCTCATCACCACATCTGAATGGGTTACAAACATTGCACGATTCATTTTCACATCATCTTTGTGTGATGAAGTGAATGATATCATTGTACGCACGTTACAGGAGCAGGGGCACGACACAGGGATATTAAAGCATCTGTTAATTCCAAGCGCACAAATGGAGGCTTGCAGGGCCAAGTTTCTGCAGAATACTTGTATTTGTCACACCATTTGTGTCGGCTTCAGTAGCACACACGGGTCATACTCAGAGGCGGTCTCAGAGCAAGACCTTAGACAATGAGGAGGACAATCAGGATTGCCTGATAGCATGAAAACATTTTGGATTTAAACTCTATTGTACACAAGATGTGATGAGGCAAAAATATTGACAGTGGAAGGAAAGAAATTTCTCAGAACAAGCTGCTAGACTGCAGAGGTATGAAAGAAGGTAAACATAAAAACTCAGATACAACAGCAGAAGCACCAGCGCACAAATAAGGATTCACACCATGCTGCTTTTTGAGAGACCCTCACATTTCAGAGGACACCTTTTCTTCATTAGATATGGAGGAAACATAGGATCAGGAGAGGGCCGAGGTAACTTGATGCCTTCTTTGCCTCAGTCTTAAACAGTAAAACCAGTTGATCTTAGGGTACTCAGTCCCTTGAGCCTGAAGACAGGGACAAGGAGCAGAATGAGGCCCCAAAACCCAAAGGGAAATGGTCAGTGACCTGCTACATCACTTAGAAACACATGAGTTCACAGGGCTGGACGGAATCCACCCAAGGGTACTGAAGGAACTGGCAGAAGCACTCACAAGCCACTTTCCCATCATTTACCAGCAATCCTTGGTAACTAGGGAGGTCTCAGGGGACTGGAAGCTGACAAATGTGACACCCATCTACAAGATCAGCCAGAAGGAGTATGTGGGGAACCACAGGCCTGTCAGCCTGACCTTGATGCTGGAAAAGGTCATGAAACCTGTAGAGAGGTAGAGTTAGTTCCTTGTCCAGAGAAAGGCTTACCACCGAGCCAGGAGCACCCCAAGATAGCATGCCATCAGATTAAAAGAAGCTTGGGACAACAGGACCCTCTTTAATATCTCCCTGTTAGATGTAATTCACTCAAACACATCCGACCTCATTAGATACAATGAAAAACCTCTGCATGCTAATACTATGTTTCTGTTATGACAACTTCAACAGTTTGATCCTTTCCCCAGTGTCTAAACCTGGGGAACAAAATCGTACATCCAGGCCATCTGCCATCTTACTCAGCCTTCCAATAAATGGCTATCCTTACACAGGGTTTACCTTTTTACAAGTGAAAACAGTTCCAAATGATGTTAAACTTTCCTAAGGGGCAGGCATGGAAACAAAGCTGCTGTGGTGGAAAAAATCCTTTCACAATCACTGCACTAAAAAAAAAAAAAAAAAAAAAAAAAAAAAAGGGTTTTCTGCTCCCATTCCAATATCCATGTTATTTCCATGAGAAATAAAGCCTTACCATATGCAGGGCAGCACACATGTTGTGTTCAGCAGCTGCAACCCACCAGGCTGCTTACTAGAGTCCAACACTGATTTTTCGAAAGTGACACAGAATCTGTTCCCAGTTGTGCAAAAGTTCTCTTATAGACTGTGAGCATGCTATTGGAAGATGCCTTCCTCCTTGCCTTCAAGAATCTGATTTAGTTGCTGTAATCCAATTATACATTAAGGACAAGTGGGTTCATCCTATACTCATACTTGCAGTGTCTTTAATTCCTTGATGTCAGATCTCTTTCCTAGTTTTCCAGGCAGTCTGGGAGAGTCTCCTCTGAATTCAGTAATCCCCATGCATTAGCTGCAAACTCAGATGCTTCTCTAGTGTTTGCAGGAGTCCCCAAACTCATCATTCAGGAAAATGGAGTTCAACACTAACAGTAGTGGTGATTCCCAAGGTGCTACCAGATCAGAAATAGGCTGCTATGGCTTTGTGGCTCTCTGAGGAGACACCACCTAGAGGTTCTGTCATATAGCTGACAGTATCAGTGTCTCATAGCAGACATCAGTACCAGATGTATGTACAATTTAAGCCTGAATCAAGGTCTGGTGGGTTGTGCGGGAAGGCAGATCTAGAAGAAAAAGTTGTAAGGAATTCAGTGAGGAGGCACCATAATGCAGTTTCCTGGCATTTATGTGTTATCATTTCCTTGACTCCAGTGCTTCAGTTTCTGTCAGTCACTGGTTTTAAAGAGATTGTGATTAAAATGCTGACCACTGCTGAACTAACAAGCCAGCTATCAGACAACACTGAGAGCAAACCTGATGGAGAGGAGGCCACGTGGAAGAAAAACACCCACGTGGTCATTTCGTCTCAGGACTGGACTAATGTCCAACTCTTACTGTACCAGTCATAGTAGTTGTGTCTTCGCATAAAATATTCTACCCAATTTTTTTTCTCATTTCATATTACACTAAACTAAAAGACACTTTGACTTAAGTAGATAAAAGAAAATAAAATCTGCTTGGGGAAATAAACTGCTCTCAAAATTTCAGCTCAGCCCAACTTAAATATAACACACAAGTCTGACCCCTCTACAAACTTTAGGGCTGTAAGGAGACTGCAGCAATATTTCAAACACTATTTGCTTCTTATGTCTGACTGTTTGAGAAACCTTACCGTTGAGAAAGCCCAGGATAAAAATTACGTCTGAGCATCTCCCACCCAGAAGAACAACGTGGAAGCTAACGCAGCAAAAGTGAGTTGAGTGTTTTATGAGAAGAATGAGATCCCAAAGGCTACACTCCTCCCTAAGCCTGTGCTTAGGCCAGAGGGAGAAGAGAAAGGTGAAGCAGTTCTAGACTCGAGAGTGTAAGCTGGTAACACAAGAGTCACCAGTAGGTAGTTTTAACCGGAACGAAAAAGGGCATGGACAAAAAGCATGCTAGAAAATATTCCTTCCATTGTAGCTGGGAATGAAACACCAATTAATTTAGTAAATTTAGACAAAAAAATCTGAAGCACAGACATTTGATAGCTCTAAGTCATGTAAAAAATGTTTGCATTTGTGTCGAAATCTGAATTTTCTATTACTTTATGATCATCACAACATTTGCACGCAAAAGAATTGCTTAAAAGAGTTCAAGCATCTGCTATTCTGGGATAATTCATAATTGTTCCACTATTTCAGTATTTAAAAAATCATTTTCTAAGGTAGTCTTCTATGGTCTGACAATAGCATTCATTCCATTTAAAACATGTATTTCAATATGTTTTATATATCTATGTTTTTTAGGCTATGGTTTATGTTACACCATCATATAACACAGATCAGCTTTTGATTATTGGGGTAGGTGGAAGACAGAGGAATAAAAAAGGGTAATGTCTTTTCATCTACTGAATTTAAAAATCTATATTTGAAAAAATAACATTATAAGAAGGCAATTTATGTATTGGGCTATTAATTAAAAATGTTATAGACAGTTAAAATATTATAAGCAATATCTCATGTTTTTTAATAAACTACTTGGAAATTTCTTACATAATATTATGTAAATATATATATCTTAACTGTTACTAAGTTTGAATACGGTAATTTTGGAACTGTGTTTTAACATGGAGCACAAGTCCCATGGCTATTGGATATTGAGTGCTATGGAAACTTTTACTCTTCCCCTTCCCCTCTTCAGCTGCTAAAAGATCACTCTAATGGCTCCCTCAGGCTGGGTTCAAGGAGCAACAGCAACAGACTACAGGAACGGCTGCAAAATTTGATACCTTCTTTTGTAGCCTTTTTCCCTCCAGCCAAACTGCAGAGCTTTCCTGTGAAGGGAATAAAAAGGAGACTTTTGTCTGCCTTATGCACAATGACTAAAATGAATTGTCATAGCCCCGCAGCAGAGAAAAACACTTCCGTGTCCTGTGACAAGTTGCAAGGCAGTGGCCCTACTGAGTAAGCCCCTGGGGGAAGAAGGTTTTCATTATTGTGAATGTAGCAACACTGCTAATCCATGAACACTCCAGCCACACCAACAAAACAGGAGTGAGATTAGTCTGAAAATCTTAAATTTTTAAAAAATAGGTTTATGCATTTTCTCCATCTTCTGTCTCCTGAAGCTTTAAACTAAAATTCAGTTTTACTGTCAACTTTTTTTCCTCCCCTCTCCCTAAAACTGGAATTGCTCAAAAGAAACTTTACTTTTTGTAACAAGGAGCAACAAGATTTCACGGAGTTGTTCTTCAGGAGCAATGATCAGAAATATCACCCAGGCTACAGTCCTAGACTGAAGCTGCATTAAGTGCTTGTGCAAAATACTCACTTCATATTTTAAATTAAATTTTTTTAAAAGCCAGCCGGTAACTGATTAGAAAAATGCTGGAAGCATGCCAGGTACTCTATTCAAAACACCTTGAAACAAACTGCACTATTGACTATATTTGGAAACCATAAAAAAGTTGCAAAACCAAAACCATATACATGCAAAATATACATTTTCAAAGGAAATCAGTACAGATAAACTACAAGGATAACATATGGTTTGAATATGAATGTGGTTCATATCTGTTACTGGTTAATTAGTTCAAACTTCACCCAGAGTGGAGTTTCGAAGTTGCAGGGACACGTGTTAAATAAATGAGCCATATTTTGGAATCCTGAAAGACCTAAAAGTCCCAAAATCCAACTGGAAGGTGTTCCAGCCTTGCAGAAACACCATTCTTAAAACACTTCTCCGTGGATTAGGCGTGAACAACATTGTCAGGGAAGCTGGGTCCTTACCACCATTCTCATCTGTTTACTCTTATCTCAAGTCAGTCATCTACACACAGTCTCTGTTCTGTCACCAGAAAAAGACCCTTGATATCACAGGCTTGCTTAAGTAACACATATAAACAAAGCCAAGTGGCAAGTCATTGCAGTCTACACCTTTCTCATAAGGGGCAGAGGAAGGGCAGACACTGATCTCTTCTTTGTGGTGACCATGACAGGACCTGAGGGAATGGCCTGAAATTGTGTCAGGGGAGGTTTAGGTTGGATATTAGAAGAAGGTTCTTCACCCAGAGGGTGGTTGGATACTGGAACAGACTCCTCAGGGGAGTGGTCCCAGCATCAAGCCTGCCAGAGTTCAAGAAACATTTGGATGATACTCTCAGGCACATGGTGTGACTCTTGGGGATAGTCCTGTGCAGGGCTAAGGGCTGGAATTGATAATCCTTGTGTGTCCCTTCCAATTCAGCATATTCTGTGATTCTGTGAAGACTAAGTCTGTGGTTTTTGACCTAGCTTTTATTTACACCCAGTAGTCAAAATGAGCTTCATACACACACCTTTCAAAACTAGCAAACAATTTTCCCAAAGTAGTCTCTCCACTTTGCAGTTTAATTTAAAATAGTGTTCTCTTTTTTCAGAAATACCATCTATTTTACCTTCATTATGAGGGAAAAAAACACTAGAACTGTGTTAAAGCAAAGTTTAGAAATGGTTGCATACTAATCTTGGCAGACTTTTTTTTCCTTAGCTATGAAGTTAACATTAATGCATATTCAGCAGAATGCTTGCTACCTAGTCACAGTATAAGAATTGTTACAAGGCAATAATTTTTCACAACTTGATTTTCCATTTTCAACATATGTAAAATAATAGCTATAAAATAGCTATAAAATAACAGTAAGACAGAAAGAAAATTACGTATCATCATGATCACCTGGCATCTCCTTAAATTTTATTAATACATGTCTCAAAACCAAAAAGGAAAAGTGATTATAAAAGATACTTCATAGTAACAGCCAATATTTTTTGTTAAAATGATCTTAGGATTCTTCAGAGATGTTAATTTCGAAGCATGACCTTTAACCCTAAGAAAATCTTCTGTCAGCTATGTCAGTTAGTATTAGTCATTGCTGAAAAAAAGAAATGGGAAAAACAGAAATTCCCAATACTTGGAGCAGCATTATGGAGAGCTAACTACAGGACGCTACATTTTATTGATCTCCTTTTACAACAGTACAACATCTACATTTCAGAATCGTATCAGGGAGTAACTGCAGAGGGTTTCAGAAAATTTTCACTAAAAAAAGTAAAAATACCCCAAAACCTAAGAACAAAAAATGAGTCAGTCAAGATTTATTCTATTCCCTGTTTTTTCATAGACTCAATATGTACATTTAGGAAAGGTATTTTAGTTCTGTTTCTTATTTTATTCCCTTCATTTTCTTTCTTCTTCCTCTCTCTCTATTTTTTTTAATATTCACTGTTTTAGAGTAGTGATTCATATTGACATTGACACTTTTTAAAGGAGGAAGCTACTTTCCTCCCACAACTTTCCCTTGTGAAGTCCCCCAGTTGACTTATGAAATCCTGTTAAAGTAAGAGGTCATTTAAATAAGACATAAATCAATAGAAAAAAAAAAAGATCAGCTTCTTTCCTGCACAGGTGTCCCTTCTATTTATTTTGAGTGCAAGCCCCAGCGATCACAAGTTCAGAATATTTATACTGCAGGCCAATCCTCATGGTCAGTTGACAACTGATATTTCTTTGTTAAGCAGAGCAAAAACCCTTATGGCCCCCCCATCAGATCTTGAGAGTTTTACAGGACTCCTAGAAAGGTTTTCCAGCAACAGGACACTACTCAGCCTTGTAGTCTTGTGTTCCTCAACACAAGCAGATGTAAACTCGTCTCTGTGCTCTACTTCAGTGATAACTCTCTGAACCTCACGAGGTCAGATAATTATCTCACTAGAAGGACACATACCTATACGGATGCAATGTTTATTCAAAATCTCAGCAGTTTTAAGGTGATGCACCAACAGAATGGTTTCCTTTCTACACAGAAAGTGAAAAGACTCACCAAGTATACAAAAGTTTATCACAAATCTACTAACAACGAAATAAATAATAATTCTGATCACTAGTACTGGAAATTCTACCCCTCATCCCAAAACAACGTATTTCTGCCAAAATCTTTCTGAATCTGAATGCCACTTGCTGAAGTATCATTAGTATGCTTCCATCCAGTAGCACAGGAAATGAATTGTATCTGGTCTGCATAAAATTCTTTAAATTATGCACATATTTAACAGTCTCGTCCTACATGCATAAATCTACCTTTACAATTTCTGGAAAACACTGATAAACACTGCTTGGGAGACGAGAAATGTACAAAGAAAGAAAAAGAATGAATTTACATGGGAATTTACTGTGTCTGCTGGTCATACAAATGAACCCCATTTTTCCCCACAATTAAATCTACGGTGTTATCAAGAAAATCAGTTTATTTTAAGACTGTCAAACCAATATATAAATTTCCTTTTGTGCTTGAAATTCCTTTATCAGATAAGATAGCTTTTGTTTAAACTGCTATTTTCAGCCTTTGCTTTGAGGGTTTTGAGTATACAGAGTGTAGTAACTTGAGATTTCTTACCCTGTTTTAAAATGTGTTTCTTCTGTCTGTTTGTATTTTGTAATTTCCTGTCAAATAACCTCACCATAACTAACTTTCCTTGCTCCAACCTACTACTTTTTTTTTTTTTTTTTTTTTAAACCATTCCCACTTCCTGAGGATGGTAATAAAACACTGATTACATTCGGCTGTTATCTGCCTTTTCTTCCTCTGCTTCCCCCTCTCTCACTCCTTTTGTCAAAGCCAGCACTCAGGTTTCAGCTCTTCATGGACTGAGAAAGGCACATAGGGGAGAGGAAGCAAATCAGACTGCAGGAATCCAGATTCATTAGAGTTTATTGGGTCAATCACCAGCTGGATCAGAGCCAGACAATTAGGCTGTGCAGCCCCTGAAGTCTGGATGCATTGCTCTCCTTCCAGAGCCAAGCCAACTCTGCAGCAGAGCACATGTCGGCACCATGCCCTGCTGTCTGCTGTGGCCATGAGGGTGGAAAGAGGAAAGGGAAGGCAGCAGCACACTGCTGCTTCAAATTACTTACAACTGAAAAAAGTTCATTTAGCCAATTTCTTCTTCATTAAGCATGAAGAGTCTCATATTTCCAACTGAATTCTCTCACTGGTTTTTCACGATTCCTACCAAAAATACAGTTTGCTAAAACATCATCATGCAGAGCCTATAGACTATTTACCTTCCTCTGAAATTCTTTAACTTCTTCTACTTGTATTCAACTGCACATTTCTGTTTCAGCCAAGCTTAGCTCCTGGTTACTGCTCTCTCACTCTGTCACCCCTTTTTGCTATCCACAAGACATCACCCCTACCTACTTCAGTAGTTACTCCTTTTCTCATTTAACTATTCAACAAACTTGTTGCAAGCGTAGGCTAAAGTCAGTGCACTTGTTTCATCTCTTCCAGCTCTGTACTGAATCATGTCCAGCCAAGTTTCCCCTGTTTCCTTTTAAAGGAAAGTGTTTTCATTACGGTAATTTGTGATCTCTTCCTGGGCAAGTCTCAAGGATCTCCCTTCTATTTAGCCCTTCTGGTTCTTTTGATATTGCTGGTCATCATCCTTGCTCTGACATCTCATCCTCACTGAAGTTTTGAATCAGTTGCTATCTTTCTTTTCAACAATACTTTGCTGTTCTGGGCAGCCCATCACATTGATGGGCACTTCTAAAAGCTCTGCCACTGGCATGGTTTTTTCTTCTCAGTTTAACACAATTTGGTGATCTCTTTAGCTCTCACCTCTGCACTGATGGTTCAGATTCCATTTCAAGAGTGCCAAAGCAGTCTAAAGTGACCTGGAAGGAATGTGTGGTAAAAGACGGGAGAGGGGCATAGGCCAGGAACCTTAGATCAGATCAAGCAGCTTATGAAACCATGTTGTCAGACACATCTTTTCCCCTTCTAAGTCGTCTCCTTCGCACTTAAACACAAGTCATTTTACCTCCCAAATTTTAAAACTTCACATTTTGTCACTAACATAAATTAACTTGCCCTAACATTAAATGCCTTCCCTACAATACTTCCTTCTCTCCCTACAACTGATGCCAACTCTGGGATTTCAATGCTTACAACAGCAAATTTAAAATCAATTGTAAAACGTCCTTCTCTCTTCTGAGTATCAAGTTCAGCCCTACCCTTTCAATCACTTTCTTACAGTCTCAGCAGCTTAAAGCTCTCCTTCTACACTTTATTATAACCAGTCTGACAACATTCTCCCCTCGAGTGTCCCAAAAATGCCACTGCCTTCTGCCAGGGCAGAAAAAGTAGAAATGCTGAAATCATGTTCCCGTCTCTGTTCTGTCAGAAACCCTCCAAGTATACCCTTCAAGCAGTTTCCTAAGACAGCATCACATTTAAGGTTCTTTTCACACCCTCTTCTTCAAATTTTCACAAAGTTTACATACTTTAAACCTTCCTGAATTGACTTAATGATACACAGGAACCACAACACCAAGCAGCACAACGCCACAAAACTACTCCTATTCCTGATAGTTGACACAATTAAGCACAAAGCATAGAGCCCAGTGGTGGACAATGTATGTTGAAGGATCTGTTAAAAATCCTTACAGTCATCCCTTCAATGTCTGAATTTAAAGTTTAGCTATTTCTATGCAATTCAGTAGCACTGCCATGTTCAAGCTTTGTTTCCATCACATTCAGATTTTTTTCTCCTGATGGTCACCACCCAGTTTTTTTCAGGGGCATGTGTGGTGAGGTTTTTTTCACACAGAGACCACATCTAAATTATCCTTAATCCCTGCACAGCAGCCACAGCATTACATCGTAGATATCTTGCTGTTTGAAAGTTGAAAAGGTGAATGTTCTTTTGCTATGTGTCTAAACATTACTTATTAGCTTCCACTGAGCCTGAAATCTGGCAACTCTAACTTTACTCTTTTCTGACCACTTTTTTCTCCTTCCTTGGGACACAAAATCTAGACAGCTGGAATACTTGCAAAAACTCCTAATTGCTGCATTATTTGGGTCCCTGAGCTCTCAGTACAGCCAACTTGCATTGCTAGCAGGTTGGCAAACTCACATTTGCTATCTTTCAAAGACAAATTTTAATTAAGGACATACTTTTAATCCCCCCTTCATTTTAATTAAATGGATTTCTGATCACTTGATCTGAAGTTACTCCCCAAGTAACTTCAGCTCTTCTGTGATCTCATTATTAGCTGCTAAAGCCACAACAGATACTCTTTTATTCAGTATGTCCTTTCTTGTGTTTTGGTGGGGGAGGGTGGGTTCCATTTTGGGGTTTTTTTTAATGATCTTTCACACTGTTACACCCCTGGACAGTCTGTAGCTTCCCTCTCTGTTCTTTCTGAACACAGAAAGTAAGTACCACATCTCCAGCAAGATTATTACTCTGTTACTCATCCATTATTCTCTACACCATTTGCTTTCATGGGCAGTTTAGATTCCCCTTCCCTAATGACCTGGTACTGGAGTACAAGGCTGCTATATTTAAGTACAAACCTTTTCCTTGTTTCTAACTGACCACAACCAATTGCCTTGTCAGGTTAGACACAAAGCTTTCATTAAATGTCCTCACGATCCAATTAAGACTGCTGTCATTTCTATCACTTTCTTTTTTCTTGCTTTACTTCCATTACCCATTAATGTATCTTCCCCCTTTTTGACTTCCTTGGCACTGAAGCCAATCATGGATAACATATGACCATCTTCAGACCTTTTCCCAGCATTTCTTGGCATATTCAACTGCTTTAACAAACTCAGCATCAAAGACCACTACCCCACACAGTGATATAGGCCATCTCTTAAGAAATATTCTAATTTCTTGAATGTTACCCAGTAGAAACACAGGCCAAGCTTTCTTCCCATCTCACTTACGAGCCTTCTCCACGGACTGGGGGAATTCTGATCACCAGGATCCAGATTTTCTGCAGAAATCATGGTAAAAGTGTAACTGAGAAGGGAAAAGCATATCCTGATGTATTTTTCCTAAAAAGGAGTAAAAGCACTGAAGTTCCACTTTAAAATGTAGCAAATAAGTGAGGGAGTTAGGTGCCACGGACCAATGGAGAGCAAGAGTCAGTCTACAAAAACTGTAAAAATTACAGATGGAATAGAGGTAGAGTGTTGGGTATTTCTAAAATAGAGTTTGTTTTTTTTTTTAAGGCAGTTCAAAGTGTAGGGAAATCTAGAAAGAAAATAATAAAGGTGATATGTCTGGAAGACTTTTTGCAGAAGCAGTCTAAAGGAACAGTAACAGGATGAAAGAACATATGCCAAAACCAGAGAAAATAACAAGGCAGAGAGAGAGAATCATAAGGTGATGAGAGATAGGGCAAGAGCTTTAGCAGTACACAGAGATAGGTCTTTTCTTCATAAGTCCACAAATAACAAAAAAGACCTGATAGCTTCTTGTGAGAGAAGCTAAAAGAAAAGTCAAACTGAAGGTGGTATTGGTCAGAACCCTGATCTGTAACATAAGTGTAGAAAAAATGATGAGATTACCACAAAGAAATATAACATATTTTCCTCAGGCAGGACTCAAGTACAAACACATCTGAATCATCAGAACAGAAGGCACAGAGAGTAAAGGGAAACCTGCAGAATTACTCTTACACTGAAAGCCATGTGTAGAATATTCTCACAGATACACAGTGATAGAAAGAAACAAGTCATAAAGTGTAGGGAAATTAAACTTGATTTAAAACTAAAAATCATGGTCACCACTGAAAGTGACAGATTCTCAGTAGCCCTAAATATTGAGTGAAATATTACTATATCTACTTATATGATTTTTTTTTCCAAATCAGCAGCACACCACAACTTTTGCTGACATCCTGCATAACAGATCTGACCATTCAAAACCTTTGAGGCTCATTTCTCTCATGCTACAGTTCAGCAGAGTTACACTGGCTTGTCAATATAAAGTGCACAGACTTTGCATAGAATGCATCCCAATACCTGTGGACTCTGTCCAACTGAGTTCCCTACCAGGACAGAGCTGCTAAATATTTCTTGTATTTACTATTGGAAACAGTTTGTGTAATGCTAGTTAGAAAGATATTTACCAACAGAATAAACACACAGAAGGATTCAGCACTTGTAGTCTATAATGAAACGTGATGTATCACAGCAGAGACATCGGCTCAGTGCCGAGCTCCACTTGAAGAAAGACTGGATAATTTAACTTAATTCTAAAGAGGTAACCTCTGCAATTCCCAGTAGAACAAGTCTATGAGGTTTAAAAAACTTCTCAAAAAAAAAAAGCTGCAGATTATTTCACATCACCAGCTGTCAGCCAATAGCCTGGATAATGAAAATCCACAGTTTTCTGGCTTCCTGCACAGTTCCTTGCAGGCTTCAGAGTAGCTGTTTCTCTCTTACATGCCTACACTCACTAGGATTTCCCTTCTCTTTACTTCAAGAAAAATGTTGTGCTTTGTGGTTTTTTTTACTCCATCTGTAGGAGATGACAAGTGGGATTAACACTACCGAAGATGTTGCATATGACCTCTTCTTTTATGGGCACTATTTGTCAGAGAGGTTCATTAGACTTGTATTTCCTAAACTTACTTCAGTCAAGAAATGAACTTTTAAGATGGATGAACACTCACAGCATAGTTGTTTTAAACAAAACCACCCCAGTTTGTAAATAAGAAGTGATTAGAGAAATTCACTGCAGAAATCAGTCACATTAATCAGCTGGTTGTAAAGTATATTGATGTGCACCAAGTAGAGCTGTCCAAACAATTTTGTTAACCTTTAGCAAAAATGTGAAGGAATATGCTGCAAAATGGTTCAGTTTTAAATAGATAGGATATGCTCCTCTTAGGAGAACAGTTAAGTTCCAAGATTATTATTTTATTCAGAATTTCCCAAGACAATTGGCCCAAAAAGCATAATTTATAGTTAACAGCACACTTTTCCACAAATTCATTCCAGGTTGTGAACAGCAATGGCCCATGGCAGGACAGGGAGTGTTTATTCAAAGGCAGATGGTAGCTGGAGACTGGTGGTGGAAGACTGATGCTAAATCAAGGTACAAAGAAAAATAAATTACTAGAAAAACTCTAAGAATTTCCTCCAGCATTACCACTAATTTGTTCAGGTGGGTTTTTTTGTTTGTTTGGGGAGCTGTTTTTTTCAGCCAAATCAGTGGAATTGCAGAATAATCTGTGAAACGTGGAGCATGCCAGCAGGATCACAAGGGTGAGGGTCCCAGCAGAGGGCTGCCAGCAAGCCTCTCTCGTACCCCAGCGCTCTAAGGCTGCAAGTCCACCCAGCCTGCAATCCACAGCTGCACCTTCATGAGGTGCAGCCCATGCAGAACCTTCATGAGGTGCAGCCCATGCAGAACTGGACGGTTTGACAACGCCTCAAGGACCACGGCAGAAGGAATGCAGCTGAAAAGCAGACAATCTGGCTCCACTGCCAAAGGGCTAAGTTTGGTACCTGAGCTCACAGTGACCAGTGCCATCATACATAAGGCAGCGAGTGCAGGTGCGCCAGGCATGAAATCAGGGCTGAGAACAGTCCAGGGAGGGATGGGATGGTTCAATGCCTTCAGCAGTGGCCATGCACACTTAATAATAATGAATCTGAACATAAAACACCCTCGATCTCCCCAAGAATAACATAAAAATAACACTTAAATGTATTTTTCCCTTTTTCTGAAGAAGCATTTGATTTGTATTTTCAGGTTTTCTTCCACAACCACCAGAAATAGAAAACTGATTTAAAAGGTGAGGAGCAAGAGAAGAAAAACACAACAAACAGTCTTTATCTGTTGTTTTCTTCCAAAAGCTACAGTTTTCAGAAGAACACCGAAGTAAACACTGATGATATCACTCTCAAGTCTATCATAATACATCTCACAATACCTGGAAGATCTGAAGTCAACATTTTCAGAAAACCTTACAAAAATTATCTTGGCCTATCCTTTACCTAATTTTGTCCACATTAAATACAGTAAACAATAAAGGTCTATTATTTTGGGTGCAGGATGCTAGATACAAGCACGAGAGCTTCTAAAACAGCATGTGCATGATATATGATGTGGGAAATTTAGACAATTTCAAGAAATTTACTTTTATTTTTCTTTATATATATCTATTTCTAATAATTATGAACCCTAGTTTGCTCAGGTAGGCCAAAATTAAGTTTGGAGTCAAAGTCTCAGCAAGTTTGATTCAGATTTTAGCGAGTTACAAGCTAGAAGGTGTGTGATAAACACCACTCTGTTACAATAGCATCTCTCACTTCTACTCAGCAGGGATATTTGTTTAAGTAACAAAAGAATTTGGTATCAATCCCTCTCACTGAGTAAGCTGCACTTGATCTGTACAGCCAATGAATAATAAATCAATGCAAATTACACCACTTTATCACTAACAACCATTTTCTGGTCAGCTACACCACAGAATACAGTCTCTCCCACAGGAGACAAATAACCCCCACTGTCTTAAAATAGGAGTTATTTATAGCCTGCAGGGAAACAATTGGGATCTAACATATAATTTGCACCACTGTTTATATTTGCAGTGAATTTGGCCCTTGAAATCTTTGGATACAATGAATGCACAAGCCGCTTTCATCATTAGTGCATGACTCTGCAAATTATTTTTAATTGATATTTGAACATTTAGATGTTAGGCAGCTCCCCATGTCCCACAAGTACCACCTTACACATGACAACCAGGTCACCCATACAGTGCTCCTCAACCATCTGCAACTTTTCGGGGAAAGAATTTTTGATAGAGGCTGGAATTCTTTTAAGGTATGAACTATCAGAGATAAAGCTCCACATCAGGAATGCAGACAACTTGAGAGGGAAAGGTTTATTACTCACTCTCTATTAGCATAGTATAAAGCCATTCTTCTTTGAAAGATGGATGGGTTTAGCCCCTCAGAGGTGCCAAGCAGCTGCACAAATCTGGGTAAAGAGGCCTCAAGGGCACACTGAGGCCAGTTAAGGCCTCACTTTTAACCACAAAGGTAGATACTCTTTGTGTAGCATGATTTTCAAGAGCTTCTATCTAGAGCTCATCACTGAGCACTAGAGAAAGGTATCACATCAGTGTAAGCCAAAGCTAACTTCACCGATTCAAAACACAAGAGTATGGAATAATACAACCCATTACCATAATATCATGCCAATCATCCACAGTCTGCTTACCCAGAACAGCTTAATCTTGGCATACAAAATTCAATCTTAAGTAAAATTCCTCATGCCTACATTAACATGCTTATATCAACAACTTTGGCATGACCAACAGCAGTTCCCTATATCAGGGACCAACTCTCTGGACACAAACTCTCAATATGAAATTCTTTGGATACTGTTCAGAGAACAAGCCTCACACTGGTAATGGCACGTGAAAGCTTGGGAATGGAAATAGCAGCCACTGGGAGACCTGCCTGCCACGACTCTTGCACTACTCCAAATTAAGCCAGCTTCAGCTGCTGTGGGGTCTGAGGTTATCAGTGCAAAGATCTCTGCAAATAAAGAAATATAAACTGTGGGAGTCTGTTCAGACTCTTCCCTCTTTGTGACCAAGAAGCTTCTTTTAAGGTTGGCTTGACTTGCCCTGGAGGCTTCCCAGAGAGCTGTATAATAAAGAAGATTGAAATGCAGACTATGTCAACAGACACTTCCTTTGAGAGAGGTAAACAGGAGGACAGCACCTTGTTCATCAAAAACAACCAGACATACCTATAGGGCACGCAGAGCAAGCCAAGATCCTTTGGGGTTTTCTCTTTCCTTTTAAAATGAAAACAGTTATTAAGGGTTTTTTTCCTCAAATTTAATATTAAAAGAAGAAAAATGCTGGCAAAACCCGCGATGGTGTTATGTCAGCTGCTTATGTCAGGTCAAATATAGTGCGACAGGAAGCAGGGGCTCCACATGAATACGACCACATTAGCTTGGTGGCTTTCTGCTCCTCTGTCCCAAACACGTACTGCTGAGCAATGCTTGATGTCCAGAGAGAGCATGTCCAAACCCTCGGCTTTCTGCCCAGCCTGCCCAAGAGAAGGGCACCCTTATAGAAAGGAAAAGGTAATTACATGCCAGACTGCACCTCGTTTCAGCATTCCCGTGTGATCAGGTCCTCCCATCCCAGAAAGAAGAGTATTTGGACGTTCTTCCTTGCTCTAGATGCGGTGGTGGAAATAGCACAGTGTAGGATAGCAAATAAATATTTTCAGCCATCGAGCTCATAAAAGCAAGCAGAAGACAGTAACCTGGCACAGCACTTCAGTAGCCATCATAATAGCCAAAGTAAATGAACACAGTGGCTGAGAATGTAAAACCTGGAACCTTTTCAGAAAACTATTCAATTACCAAGTTTCTATTTCTCTAGTTTTAAGGTATGCAAAACTATTCTCTAATGCCTTTATTAAAATGCATATTTCTTAATCTTACCATCCTTTTTATCCAAGTTCCCAGTTTTTCCCTGCTGTGTCAGATGAATGGAAGCAATGCACCAGGGCAAAGCAGCAAGACTGTTTTGAGCCTTTTAAACACCTTTCCTCACGCAAGTCTAGTGGAAAGCAGGATATGACTAGACCCTCTTTTAGCACAAAGCAGATCTTAGTTCCTTCACTATACAGGGTTAGTGGCATTTCCTCTTCAGCTATTTAGTCATTTTCCTGGTACAAAGTGCCATAGGTGATGCATTAATGAGACTTATGGGACACAAGGGCCAGGCTGCTAAAGCCAGCTACATGAAAGCCCCTGTTTGCCCTCACCAGCTTCTCTGTGCTTCTCCTTTCACTGCTAGGAAGTCTTGACATGACCAAAATTTACGGCAGTTATAGCACACCACTGCTAAATGCAAATTTTAATTAGAGCATTTTCTTCTGATGTAATGCAGTAATAAGCAGAAAATGGGTGTCTCTGCTTTTTACTAAGGATCTCTGCATGCAGGCAGGTATAGGCAGACCCGAGCTTGCTCTGCCTGTGCTCCAAGCTGGCTCCCAGTTGAAAGCTGTATTTGGCTTTGCAGACGTGGTATGCAGTGCACAAGCAAATAGGTCCTGCATTCAACACACCTAAGCTTGCCTAGATGACTGCAAACATAAATGAAAATTTTGCCCCTGTGGCAAAGGAAGAAAAAAAAAAAAAAAAAAAAAAGAAACACCAACACTTTTTCTTTACACCTGACACTTGTTCACACTTGTCCTAACAAGCTCACCAGTACTGTCCTTGTCTTCTCACAGGTGTATGTTTTTAGAGGTTTTTTTGGCTTGCTGCTCATTATATTTAGGTCATTTGCAAGTATTAAGCTATCACCTGTGCAGAGATGATAGCAAATATAACAGAAGTAATATTCAGAGAGGATAAACCACAGTGGATTATAATAAGGAACCAGTGAAGCCTGGATGACCCTTATCAGAGCAAGCCAGCTCTTGCTAACACCTCTAAATTAGGGCTTACCACTTCTGTTTTACTCTGGCTATTTTAAAAAAGAATCACAGCAAAATAACAAAACATGAACAGAGACATAAAAAACACTGTAAAACCAACTTATCCATTCTTTTTATTACAAGGATTATCAAGTGCCTAACTAGTCAGCAATCAAGCCACTAAGGCAGCATAAATAAATAAATAAAATTGAAGTAATTTTTTGAACACAGTAAATTTGAAGTGTTGAGCAGCCTGTTGTCCACTACCTTTGCTCAGACGCTGTTGTTGAAGAGGAAAACAAGAAAAGACCAGGAACAGCAGGGTTTCCAAGAGCAGACTAATCACAGGAGAACAAACTATTCTATAGCACCCCAGAACCACATGAAGGCAGATCTTCAGGCACGATGACAGACTTTTCTCCTTGTTGTTATTTCACTAGCTGAGCAGGAGCCAGGTAATTTCCAGCTCTAGCCTGGGGGTAAGTAGCCTTCTCTGCCCCTCCCACAGCTTTCCTACCCCGCCAGGCTACTCTTCCCAGCAGGGGAGCTCCCTAGCGGGAATTACTGGCTGGAACCTCCAGCAGGATCCAGCAAGTCATTCCTCACCGTCATCCCCCACCTCCCATCTTTGCAGCAGGAGGTTTGTGGAAATGCTTTGGGTGACAAACTAGTCCCAGAGGCAGCCCAGCTGACAGATGCCCTCCACTCTCAGAGAGGGTGTTTGGTTCAGCAGCACAACTCTGCTTGTATACTTGATTTCTGGAGCCCGCCTGTACTGCAGAACACTAAAGAGCTGCCTTTGATCTCTCTTCACTTTCCTGCTTTTGGGCTCAAACCTAGCAAAGAGCAGACCATAACACATGGCTATCGACTCATAGTTCTGAGCTGTCGTTACTGGTAGAGAGGAAAAGCACCAGAGACAAATAGATAAGCATTGAGGAAGAAGAACATGTATTACTTCGGTAAATTCATCAAATAATATTAATTAGTTCAGGAAACCTCCAGGTAAAAACAAAAACAAACAAACAAAAAGTCCTCCTTCATTTATGGCAAAGCCAAGAGAATATAAGGCCTGAATACCTTTTCTTCTTTTTCCCTTGGCAGCAAGACTGGGATAGGGCAGGTCAAGAAACAGTATCATGACTTTGCATGCTGTCAGGCTGCTCTTTAAAAAAAAAAAAAAAAAAAGAATATGAATGTAATCTGATTTCTGGTAGATCTGGGAGAGCCTTAATGCTGAAGTTTGTATGCCAGGTTTGTAATTACTAAGAACTCAGACCAGCCTTTGTTTCTGAGTACTGGCCTAGATTAGCAATTCACCTGAAAGTTTACAGTAGGAAAACCATATGGATATATTCCTGTAGCTACATGTGTACAGTAATTATGGCATAGGTAAGCAATAACATATGCCCAAGGCATCATACTTGGTGAGGCACAAGGCTTATTATGACTTCAGGCTTCAAAGTACCTTACTGCTCAGAAAAAATAGGTAGCCTACTTCCTTGTAAAAAAGACATAAGGATCTATTGCTATAACACAACATTTTAAAGTGTGGGTCCCTGAACTGTGAAAGGGAGAAGGAGCATCTTAAAAATATTTTCCTATATTGTTTTACAGTGAATGCGCTTTAAAATAGCAGGTAAAACTAAAGATCACTTAACTTTAAAAAGTGCCAGTTTCATGCCAATGCCCAAGGTCTGGTTGCTTTGCAAGCACTTCAGGCTTATGTTCTCCTCTGAGAAACTAAGTCCTTTCTAATACATTATCTATTTGATTGCTTTCAGATCTCTTATCAATCAAGAAATCCTGTCACAGTCATGTGACCAGCAGCTGTGGGCTAACATTTATGCATGATAATTTATGACAAAAATCAATAAGTGTTTCCCTTTTACATAACTTTTTAAAAATAAGACCACATTTTAAACAAAAGTACATTTTTCTGAAGATTGGTTTCAAAATTAATAGCACCAACTTCAAAGCAAATGTTTCTGTGAGGGCTGTTATAACATTCGAGTTCTTACATGATCTTCAAGGCTGCAGAGTGACCTAGGAGGCAGCCATAATGAGAGACAGACAGTGAATAAAGCACTGATTTAATTATGCTGTTTGATATGTGATGACCTCATCCACTGCTGTTTATACTACTATAGTGCTTGAAATACTCTATCAACATATGGGAAGGCACAGTCTCCAGACTGAAGAGCTTACAATCTCCCAAGACAGAAACCAGATGAAGGTGTTTTCTTCCTGTAGCTTATAGTAGGTTTTGAAGTTTTGCTCATTTCCATCAGCTCTTCAATACGCACTGAATGCTGGAGAGCAGTTTGCTGAGCAAGTACCCTAAGCTTGTTGGACAAAATATCCACTCCTTTGATTACAGAAGAGGATTTCCAATATGCGAAAGTCTCTGTTCTAAAACAAACAATTGCAATAAGAAAATATTGGTGGAGTGGAGGGAATCTATAGCTACTTATACCATCTTCACCATATTCCTTCAGTTATGGAGATACCTCGTGCCCCAGTGTGAGCTTTGCCTTCTGCTATAAAAAGAAGAGTAGGGGATGGAATCAGTACAAGCTGCTAGATTGTCCACCAAGATAATTGCGCTGTAACTATCTCCTTCCAGAAAATTAACTGTCAAGACTCAGAGTTTGGTTAAATATAACATGTATGCCTTATTTTGCACTTCTGATTCAGATTTCCTGAAAAATATGCAGTAGAGTAACTCTTTATGGTGTTAATGCCATGAAAAATCTCCATGAGGAAATAAGTAGTTCTTTATACAGTGCACCATCTGCCAGCCATGCAGTAAATAAAGCCATACAAGAAATGGTGAGAAACAAAACAATCAACAACCTACCCACTCATTAAGCATTAGCCATGCTGTGTGCTGAACAATACGCAGGCCTTGGGGGGTGGGGGGAGGAGGGGGAAGCACACAATCCTCTAATTAAAGGCAATCAAAGTGAATATTTACCAAGAGGATGAATGAGTAACTTTTCTAGCCTCCGTTTGCTCGGTTTTGCAGCCTTGAAGTTCAGCCCTGTTCAGTAATCTAAACGCCTAACTTAAGGCATTATTTATCTTCTTTTATTTCTAAACAGATAGGAAGCCCACAAAATACATGAAGCTGGCACACATTTACCCTTCTTAGATACACACACATGTACAAGGACCATTGCTTTCACTGTCACCTATCACCAGACAAAAAGATAGATTAGAGATACACCAGCCATTTGTGGTTTTAAGGTCATTCTGGAATAACAACAGGTAAACTTAGTACACCCTCTCTCTTATAGTGAGCTCTCTCAGCAACACTAGATTTTAAAACCTCTACTTAAAACAAAATCCAAGGAATCCTTCTTGCAAGGATAAAAGATCAAAAGAGTATAACTTTATTACCATACTAGCAAAGAAAAATATGTATGTATACACCACATATGTGTATTTGGAAACCTTTAAAATGGTACAGAGAACATAACCAATGAGAAAACATTTGTCCAGCAGAGCTGAAAAATAGCTGTGAGACACTAACAGTAACGTGTTTTCATTTTCTTTTCAAACTCTGATACAAATTCAGCTAATATCACTTTGTATGATCTCATACCAGGATAGGAGCCAAAAGTTTCACTTGAAATCTTTGCAGTTATCAGATCTGGAAAACTTTTCAATCACTTAACTTTGAGAAACATTAAAAAAAAAAAAAAAAAAAAAAAGACCAGAGATAAAAGGCCAGAGGCTTGAAACGTTTATCACTTCATCATACTCTTCCATTTGATGCTAGGTCAGCATCTTTACGGATACAATGAAATGTTTGCTTTACCTACATTTTGACATGTTTGGAAAAAAAAGTAAAGTTAATGAATGTACAGGGTTAGAAACAGACACTGAGCAACAAGGCCAGGCAATCCATATGGAGGACAAGCCCCTTAGCTAGCAAAAAGCTCCCAGGTGTAAATAGAGGTTTCCAATACTTGATTGCAGAACTGCAAAACTGCAAACACACAGACACATTGCTTTGGTGTCACCCTCTCAAGAACCTGCCATAGAGTGGGAACAGCAACTAGTACAGAGAGGGTAAGTGCGATGCTCCCTGAAAGGACAGGATTGCTACGCTGGACAAGCATTTCCCTCCACTTTGTCTGCATCAGTCTGAGGGCTTTGTGAGCTTGTCCTTGTTTCCCTGGCCCCTGGTAGTGGTAAAAGGGAGGTGCTGATGACAGAACTGTGTTATGGACAGGCCTGGGATCCCCAGAGCAATGCAAAGGCTGAAAGAGGAAGACAACAGGATGTCCAGGACAACATAGTGCCCTGTTGGAAGCAAATGTTAAATATGTTATACATATTTAAGCAATTTCTAAAATAAGAGACTTCCAATTCCTTATGACACTATGTAGGGACTGCATGAGGACAGATTACAGTAACAAGTACTTTGCTGGCATGTCTTTGATACCTCCAGTCTGCTCTTGATAAAACAAATACGACACAAACACTTCACAAGCAAAGTTGTAGCCAAAGCAAAAGCAGGCAAAAGGTAAAAGTGAATATATCCACAAGCACAGAGTGGTCTATACCTCACAAAGCTGATCACTGTTTTGAGAGTCTATGCCAATTTATGAGCTACTAGGTCAGCTGCTGACCTGCAGTGGTTTCAGGGAGGAGTCACATCTTGCCAAGTGCCAGCCCAGCTAACCACTGCAGGATAAAAGCTAGTCATGCAAGGCCTGAATCTTTAAAACATTCACAACCATTTTAATCTTCCTGTCAAGCAATGAATGTACAGGCCAGCAGATAACCAGACTTCCTTATGACAAACTTCAAAATTAAATTTTAAAACACTGGCTTTTTATAAGCAAGTCAGTATTTGAAAGATTGAAAAAAAAAAAAAAAAAGGAACATGTTTTCAGAAAGCACCATAAGACACTCAGATGTGGGTTTTAGGCTGATGGTTACTCAGTTTTGTCACCATAGGCACCCCCCTCTTCAAAAAATAGAAAATACAGAAAGTACTATCAAAATGTTTGTTGCTTTCCCACACTTACATGAAAGCATTCTTTGTGCATGTACACAAATCTAGTGAGGTTTTTCCACTTCCTTGCTGAGGAAAGTGATTTTTCTCTCCCTTCAAAAAGAGCTACCATTTGCATCATACTGGTGACCAAAACCAAGAAAGCTGGAAGTTGAATCTTATCACTGTGTATTTCCTAATGAAGATGCCTGCTCTCCTATTACCTTCCAAAAACTCCCCCTCAAAACACTTGTTTTCCCCTTACTGCCTGGACATTTCTCAGCCCTTTGTTCTTTCCTCTTATTCAGAAAAGTTTGATTTCTGGTTCTCCGACTTTGTCTTCACCTCTGTCTTTCATCAACTGCAGGGGAGACTCTTTCATACTTGGTCTCAAGTACAGCCCACCAAGAAACATCTCTGGATGAAAATAAATATTTAGCATACATGGCTGAACAGAAAAATTCCCACCCACTTCACTCTACTGCATCCTCTCATCCCGCTCTTTGTTCTGGAGAAGCCACACAATTTCTATTCCTGTTTGTTCTCCTCCTTCACCCACTGAGCTCCAAATGCTTTGATATACCACTGACACACACTTTGCTCTGCTGTCTACCCTCTTACCCCTTCCAAGTGCTGGGATACTCCTGTACCTTGCTGCAGCCTGCTCCTCTCCAGCATACACTTGCACATGCTGCAGATTCCTGCTTCAAGCACAGCCTCAGACATCGTCCCTGACACCTTCGACACAATAATGTCATCACCTTATCTCCCTACACAACCCAAGGCATTTCCTTTACTTGCAGGGTTGTAGGCAGCATGGCACCCTCTCAGTTCTGGCCTTCTCAAGCTTACAGAGTGCTGTCCAGATAGATCTCTTTTGCTTTTTGGTATTGCCTGACCCCATGTACATAAGGAAAAGGCTCAGAATGTCATACAAAGCTGCTCTGGATTGTGCAGCCTCTATTTTCAGCCCTGAGCACAATTTAGACAAAATGGATCTAAGCTACAAGAATGTCTAAATTAATACAAAGATACTGCTGCTGAGCTACCGGTGTTAGAGCTCATTTTTACTAGTTCTTAAATATTTCTTGTTGTATCACATCTTGGTGCAAGACCTGCCTGGTCAGCAACATCTGCAATTAAAGGTCATCCTGTTATGTACCTCTTAGTGTTGGTGTATACACAGGACCATATACATGCTCATGGTAGGCCTGTGAAGATGCAGAAGTGAGAACGTTCTGCCAAAAGCCGGGGCTTTAATAGCACGTGCTTTTCTCATAGGAATTGGATCTTCTCACTTTGAACAGGTTGTACTAAGAAGCACAGATCTTCTTATTCACTGGTCAGTAGCTGAAGGTGGTGTATGCTAGGTATTCACAAAGCTGAAAGTAGTAAGAATGGCAATACGTAAATTCCCAAAAAAGTCATGTACCCTTTTCTAATGATGGACCTATGTCCAAAGACACACAACCCGAAGTCCCATTTATCCTCCTACAGGGTTTGGCCCCTAGTTTCTCTCTTTCCCTCTGAGGGCAGGGATGTAGCAAGGGAGGGAGGCAGGAAGACACACAAGCTGGATTTGTAGCCACTGGAACTAACATATCACCTCCACTCTAAGAGTCTCCTGGGAGCAGCTCACATGCAGTACGTCCACGTTTGGTGCTGTTGCTGACCTGCCTGTTTCACTAATAAATACCTGCAGGGGTCTGATAAAACTCCACCTGGAATTTTTCTCCAGTGACAGCCTTACTCAGAATCGCTTCAATAAAAGGCTAAATTAATTTTGTCAGTTCAGATTTCTTTGACATCGGGCTAAAAGCTTTCAAATATAGAATATTCTACATCACAAGGAGTTGGTGGGTGTAGGAGGGGGGTGAGATTTACAGAAAAATGACACTATTTTTAGCGAAAACCCTCTTATTATGGAACAGGAACAGAAAACTGAAGGCTGATGTCTGTAATTAGGAGGTATATCTATAGTATCTGAAATTTATTCCATTCTTACATACAGTCATCTGAATTGTATCTTACTGTTTTGACTAAAAACCTTCCGAAGTAAGGACTGCGTTAATTACTAATTATCTCATAATTCACTCACCCGTCTTTCCTGGAGCGGAAGGAGGGGAGTTCAGAATCCTCCATGTAAGCTCTTCAATCCCATTCACATCTACTTCAGAGGTCTAAATCCTCATGCTTCTCTGTGACTCAAGCCTGAAATAAAGAAAACCAGAATAGGAGCACTTAGCAACTTTATGTAATAAAGCACTAATAAAAAATGAAAGTATAATAATAGGTGATTTAAAACAATTTGTTTATACTCTATTATGTCTTTCAGATGCTCAGCTCAAAGACCTTGCTCTAATTCAAGGTCAAATGACTGTAAAATGACAGAAAACACAATGCTTTTGTACAAGTATGTAATTTATATTTCAGGATTTTTCCTGTTCCGTTACAATAAATACCAGTTGGGCACCACAAGCTCTTCAGTCACTGGACAAAGTCCAAAATTTCAGTCAGGATGCTTCCTTACTAAAACCTTTCTGGAACAGGAACACAACCTGGAATGTGCTCTTAAAACACAGCCTTGAGAAATAAAATTTATTAAACATTCATGCAACAAAAAAGGAAGCCAAACTGTGTCAGCAGAAGACAAACCCACTGTGAGACACATATTTTCTTGTTCTCTGCGGTCACCATCTTTCGGTGGGTTTTATCTATTTATTTTAACAAATCAGGTCCAAACACAGGACAAAGGTGCTGGGCAGTGGCAGTGGGTGATGTCCCTGCAACACCACAGAACCCTGTGGGCAGCCTTGCAGCCCACCCTCACATTTTGCCCTCTGCTACTCCCAAAGGTGCACAGAGTAACTGCTGTCCACCTTGGAAACACAGGCTGCAGCCTGATGGCAATTGCAGTTTTAATAGCCAAAAAGTAAGACCAAAACTTCAACCCTACTAGGTAAAGAGTAATAAAAGATTCAGAGCAGTAGCTGAGATTAAGTGCAAAAAAAATCCATATTTGCACATCACTCGTGCAAGTACATTTTCACAAAAATAGGCTCTCATGCCATTTATTTCCTATTCCTACATTTGCAATTAATTTTTCTGTAGCATTATTAGAAATACCATTTTTCTCTATTACGCAGCATTCATTTGTGTGTGCATGGCTATAACCTTGAAAGAAAATCAACATAAGCAGGCATTCCAGTCTGAAATCACAAAAGTTTTGTAGTATGTGTCTGTAACACTAAACCATGCAGAGTGGACTGAAGACACTGGGTCCTGGCAGACTTGTGTCACCCAGGCATTCAACCCTGTGAACAGCATAAGACATTCTTCCAGTGCTCAGAAAGTCAAATAAAAGCTGACTTCTATAAAACATTCTGAAAATCCTGAGAAGGATAAAAGAAAGGACATTTTGTCAGCAATAAACTTTTTTTATATCTAAGCATGCTAAGTGCACCTTCACTTTTGTAACAGTCTGAATAAAACCCACTGAGGTTGATCAAAATCAAGAAAAGTTCAAGTCTTAGCCACCTACATAGTATGATCCTTGTTCAGATTATAAGCAAAGAGTTAAAATAAAGGAAATTACAAGGTAAGAAGGGAGATGGTGATTAACATACAGTGTTGGATTAAGGTTTGAAGCCAAAGGTCACCAGTTTATATGAAGAGGTTCTGAAGCACATCCTAAGAAACACTCTTAAAAGCATAGATGCAGCATATTGACCACTGTGGTAAGTCAGATAGAGCCCATGCTGCACAAGCATACACAGTGCTGTAAGGGTTACAGCTGAGGCCACTGTCTTGACAATTCAGCAGTTTGTGGTTTATGCAAACAGCCAGTTCACAAACTTACAATTAGTTTTTGTGAAGGGTGGAAATCACACTCTAGTTTGGACCCCTCTGCAGTGACAGAAAAGATGAAAATCTTACTGTGATTGATTAATCAAAACTAACATCATAAAAAAAGTTGCTCAGATCTTTTACTTTAATTACTGGACTGCTTTTTGGGGAGCATGATGATGAAGTGAGTTTCCCCAGCTCAATCAGACAGGCTCAGTGTTAGAAGACTAACACATGAAGCAAGTATGGTCTGTAAATGTTCATAATGACTCACTCCTCATGCACTTTGTGCTGTTTTCAAAGAATATTTCAAAGCTCAGCTGTCACCAGTATCTGATAGCTTCTTCAAATACACAGAGACACACACACCTTTAAATATGCTGGTTGCTGGAGTGAACAAGGAAAGCCAGAAGTTTCATAATGGCACCAAAATAGAGATGAATCGTTTAATGAGCAGATCCTGAGGTTCATTCTCCAACTTGGACATGCTGAAACCAAAGGGTACCTTGATTTCTTGAATTGTCCCTAAATTTTAACAGCACACTATAGGTCTTTTTTTCTCATTTTTGTGCAAGCAAGCATGTGTACACAAATCAACCATATTACATTTCCTTTCCTTTATCACAGTCTCCAGTAATAGAAAAATTTTTAACATATTCAAAACAATACCATTTTTATTGAAGATGGGCAGCTAGAATACTATGTTTATTTTTTTATGCAACCATGTGCCTACATTTCATGAAGGAGCTATCTGAATAATTAAACCAAGGCACATGGCTGAGATACAAAAGAGTAAATTCCCTTCTCTGCCCTTCTCAGGCAACCACCAGTATGTATCTTTTAATACTTTTATCTATAAGGGAAAAAAATTTAGAACACTCCCAGAAGCTCAATCCCTCTTTTCAAAAGACTGCCAAAGCCATCTGAAGCACATATGGCAAACATACATAGCAAAGGAAAATGCAAGGCTTTCCTAACATTTGGGAAAACACGAGGGAAGAGAGGAGAGGAGAGGAACCAATCAAATAAAACACAGTGGAATAAATCAGGCCACTTAAACACATATGTGCACACATTTTCCTCCACAGGATCTTCCTACAAGAATGTCATCAAGACCGTGTGTACACACACAGGGCTATGCAAAAGCTCTACCAAAACAGACCTGGCTACCAATCACACCACTGGCCAGGTAAGATAGTGAGATTCCCATTTTTCCCTGTTTTCAGTGCAAGGAAGTCATAGAAAGTAAGGATCCTGCCCACCCTGGGCCTGCAGCTGCTGGGGGCCTTCACCTATGTGGAATGACTTCACACATGATGCAGACAGGAGTGCCTGTGCAGGGGGAACCTCCATCATGACCCCTTTCCAATGGCACTATGTTTGAAATGATGCTGCCTTTGCACCCTGGGCGTGTAGGGATGCACATGAAGGGTCAGTTGGGGCCAGGGTACAGAGAATCAGTTCAAATGCCCAAAAGACGCAGCTTTAGATGCAGAAAGTCGGTAAATGCCAATTGTTACCACAACAGTGAATGCATGCACACACACACAAAGGGGAGGGGTGGGTTGTAGAACACCATCTCTACTTTAAAAACACTGTGAACTAGAGTAAGTTAAAGATCAACTGACTGTGAGATTTTCCTGGAAATGTAAATATACTTCTAGAAATTAATCTTGATCTTTCCTGCTCCAAAAAGTGCAATGTCTGTCCCCATAACCAGAAGGTTTCCTGAAAGATTACTTTCACAACCTCCACCATCACTGATGATCTCTTTTGACTGTTACTTTAACAAGTAAAATCATATCACTTTGTCAACGCAATGTTAACATGACCTGGAGTTTGGCCATATCGCTTACAAGGACAGTATAAAAGAAGTGGTAAATTGAGTCTCAGAACCTTAGAAAAGTAATTAATCTTTGTTTATACCTATTTCAAGCCTATCCAGTGCAGCCACAGCTTGGTTTTGTGGGGGCAGAGAGGGAGGTTTTGGGTCTTGCTTTCTTACTAAAGACCATGCATAATGTGATCCACAAGGACCTCAGGAGAGAAGATGGTCTGAATCCTCCCTCTCACCTTGCCATCAAGAAACACAATAGGAGAGAAGGCAAACCATACAAATCTGGGTCACATCAATCCAAAGGCCACATATGTTATGACAGTCGCCCCCAGTGCCCTGTTTCATGCTGGGACCCCTATCATCCCCCACTGGTAGGGAATAGGAGGAACAGCAGCAGCAGCAGGACTCGTTTCATCCTCTATAACAGAGACAAAGCATCAAGATAACCTTGTTGTTCCACCTCCCATAGGAGCAAAGGGAAGTTGCCTGTTATCTATGCCCTTAGCTCAGAGTGCAGCATAAAACTAGAGTTCAGGATGAAGGAGATAGCCCAAGGGCCCACACAGAGCGGGGCTGGATAGGGCTTGCTCCAGGCAAGGTGCCAAGAAAATGGGGCTGCACAAAACTCCTCGCCTGGGCCATGGCTGGGGGACATGGTCTAGGGCTGAGTTTAAACTTCAGGTTAGAGTCAGGGTTGAGAGAAAGATAAAGCACGGATGCTGTATCAGAGAGTGGGCGCTTGAGCGAGTCATGGATGCAGGTCCTATCTCCCACTGAACTCATCTCCTGCGTGCAGGCAAGATGAAAGCTGTAATCTGCCCCTCACAGCTGCCACTGTAGGTTGCAAATACCTTCAGGCACACATCATAAAGTTCATTACACCTGATTAGCCTCAGGTCCTTAGCACAGCATCCCAAAACATTACCCCCTCTTGCTTCCTGTCTCACTTTCAATTCCAACAACCTTTCACAACTTCCAGAAGCATTCCTGCAAACATCTGCACCCTCAGCTAGCCTCTCAAAGTTGAGGCAGGTACCCAGGGGCCCTGTCTGCAAACACCTGTGTGAGAAACCCAGCCCTGAGACTGTCCCACCCTGGGGCTCTCCACTCACCCCACACTGGGGCCTCTGTACACCCTGCCTTGCACTGCTGTAGTCTCACTTAACTCCACCGCTGCAAGAAAAGCTTTTCTTCTCCTAGGCTTCTCCATGGGAAGCTTAAGGCTGAAAACAAGGTATGTATGCCCAGCAGTTCACTATTTTTAAGCTGGCCTGTTATACAGCTATAAGTAAGTGCATACCTTGGGTTATCTGCCACACAACTGATCACAGTCCTGAGTAGCCAATCCAACCTCTTCAAGCACAAAAGCTTTGCATTATACAGCTTTGCATCAGAATCAACTCAAAATAGAAAAAGATGATCTATCTTCTTTTTGTCCATTTTCTTCTTGATAGGAAGACCTTTTTTTTATATAATAAAATCACAATATGGATGTAAACACACACTCCTTGAAAATTAGCTGTAAAGCTAGTCATTTACTGTAAAAAAAGCCTGCCATCCGAAATTTTGTTTAAATTACAAAAAGACTGAAATAATATTTTAGGTATATCTTCATATGAAAGTTCACCAACAGTAGGTCACTAAATCCAGTAGAATATAAATCTATGAGTAGAACTTGGAAGATTGTTCCCTTTGAATTAAAAACTAGCATCTCCATGTCTGGTGGAGAGTTTTACAACCTCTACAACTTGCCAGCTAAATGTCTGTTGTGGTGTTTGTTCTGCTTTTAAATCTTTTATGAGATATTCTAGGTATAATCTAAAAAGTGGCTATCAAAGAACAAAGACTTAATAAAGGAAATATTATTTTATCTTTGCTGATGACAGCATAAGAACACCCAACAATATCTGCACTCTTAAATATCTTATTCTATCAAGTTGTAGCTGAACCATGACTCTGAGCAGAGGCTAGTAGAACATCCTGCTTCAAAGTGCTCAGAGAAAGGGCCTTGCTTATAATATCCATAATTTTATCTTTTACATTCATTTTTAACATTGAAAGAAAACACAAGCAAAAATTTAATTATTAAAATCATCTCTTACACTCTTGCATTTTTCACTTTAAAAAAATATATTAATTTTGTGCACCAAGGAATATAATTACCACAGAAACCAAACCACAGTGCATCAGCTTCCAGGTTTCCAGACACTATGGGTGGTTTTAGGTGGTCAAGTTTCAAAAAGGAAAGAGCTTCCTCTTCTTACACAGCTTCTGTTTAGCTACAAACTTTCCTCATATATGTAATTAATTCTGGCAACAAATGAGTGCATTACACATAGCCCTCAAAAAAAAAAAAAAAACTACTACGAAATAAAATAAAACTATGAGGTTAATCACAACTTATTTGGGGAAGAAGAATAAATCAGACTTATCTTCAAATATCATTCTTCTTAAATATAAAGTATAAAATTCTTTAAAATGCCTTGAACTCAGGAAGGCACCATCAGTTTCAGAAGAACAAATGAGGTTGGGGTACAAGCTTTTACCATACCCAACCTACTATATGGGGTACAAGTGATGGGGTAGAAAACAAGCAAGTATGAATACACATTTTGACACTTTTAAGGAAGTTGCCCTGCACTACTCAGAAGCTTTAATCTCATGTTTATTTGGTAGATAATTTATTTATAATATTTAATTTCAAATATTCAGTAAAATCTCAGGAAACTGACTCCAGCCTTGTGAAATGTAGAGTTAAAAACGAAGCAAATTTCATTTCCTTCCCATTAAAAACCACAACAAGTGAAACAAATTCCCTACAATACCTTTTGCATTACTTAATATCTCAAATTCTGCTTAACCTATGCCATCCTGAATCTCAGCTTCTGCTATAAGTTACATAGCTAGAATAGAAATTGCCAAAGATAAAAGCTTCCAGCCTTTAATAGCCAAGAATCCTGTAAGTTCTGAGACTAGACCAGTCACTATATTATTACAAAAATGGACGCTATTTAGATCTTTATTACTTTTCAGCAAAAAAATAGTTAAAATAAAATACCAAATACCAAGCATTTCTGTCCCAGAATCCAACACTACACAGATGAAAGGGACAGTTTACGCTCCTCTGACCCATAGCAAAAGAAATCAAGACTTGCATTCAGATCATGCCTGGAAATTTTCTCTGGTATTATTATAACACTATATTCCTGTGTAACTCCTTTTCCAGCTCTGACTGGTATTTTCTGACAGGAATCTTGTTCATCGGAAAAGAAAAATCCTCATCAGCTGAACAAAAATGTTTCATGAAAACATAACAGATTCAAATAGCTGGTGAGGAAACACTTACCCTAATGGGTTCCTATCAGCTTCCCTAGCAAGCCGAGGGGGGACCCAGCCTCCCTGACCTGACAAGCCTGCATCAGCTCTAGGGCCTGCAGCAGGCAGCTCCTTAAAACAAGCTGGTGCATGGTCTGGGGAGAACACAGCTGAGGGAATTTAGAGACAGACACCCCTAATTTGCAAGATGCCGTGTCCTTCAGGTACGAAGCAGTATGTTTCCTCAGAGATGGCATGGGCAGCAGCAGCAGTGGTACAGCAGGTTCCTTTTTGTGGTATGTCAAAAGCACCAATGCCCACAAATGGAGAGGTGGAGAAATAGCTGTTTGCAGTTCTGTGTGGGGCGAGTTATACGTTAGTGTCAGATGTGACTTGATTTTTGAGGGGGCAGTAAGTGACTTTACTCCAGGACTGCTCACAGGTGCATCAACCCTGCACTGCCTCTGAGCTGTGGTACAGTCACACTTTTGGGCCCCGAGTTGATATTTCTCCCTTACACTACATAAAAGCAGTTTACCAAAAGCCAAAAGCATACAGGGCTTTTGGTAAACTCCATAAAAGAGTGTGGCAAAACAAACACCTGAAGAAAAGTACTAAGATCAGCATTTACAGAGCCATTGTACTGTCTACTCTTTTATATGGGTCTGAATCATGGGTCATTTACCACCACCACTTGCATCTCTTAGAACGCTTCCATCAGCGCTGCCTCCGTACAATCCTAAACATCCAATGGACTGACTATGTGACCAACACATCTGTCCCTGAACAGGCAGCAGCCACGAGCACTGAGGCCATTGTGCTGAGAACACAGCTGTGCTGGGCAGGGCACGTCTCCAGGATGCAGGACCACCGCCTCCCTAAGATCGTGCTCTGTGGGGAACTTGCCACTGGCTGCCGCAAGAGAGGAGCCCCAAAGAGGAGATACAAGGACTGCCTGAAACAATCCCTCAGCCTTGGCCATAATGATCAACACCATTGGTCTACCCTGGCCTCCAGTCGGGAGGCCTGGAGACACAGCATCTATAATGCTGCTGCTGCTTTTGAGAACACACGCAGGGTCACTCTGGAGGAGAAAAGACAACGCAGAAAGAATCGCGTCTCGTCGACATCGCCTGGGGAGTCTTTCTGCTGTGCCTTCTGCAACCGGACTTGTCTATCTCGCATTGGCCTTTTTAGCCATCAATGCACTTGTAGCAAGTGTGGGTAGAGCCATTCCCAAATCTTCATTAGCGAAGCCCAGCCATGATGACATAAAAGCACCAGTTTACTACAAGATGGCTCAGCAAGCTCTGAAGCAAGAATGCGCCAGGAAGACAGGTCCAAAATTCTCTATAAACCTTTCCTTGCAAACCCTGCCATGTCACTAGACACACATGTCTGTTGTCTGAGAGTGCTTCTGAGTCTGTGTAGACACCCCACGCCATGGTCCCAACACTGCGTGGGAGCCAGACCGGAGTATAGCAGCCTCACTGAAAGGCCAAGGGAGCAGATGAGCACCCTGCTGTGGTGCATACAGACCTGCCACCACTTCAGAGCACCAGGAGAGATGAAGATCCACAAGACACGTCCTTCTCAGAGGTCAGTGCAGGCGGAGCTTAAAGTATGCTGCAGCAGGAAAAGCTATTCCAACCACCAAGGCAGGAACAGCTAGTTCTGAGGCTTTTGCTTATCAGTCTGTTGTTTAGGGGGAAAAGGAGCAAGATACAAGGAAGGGGGGGGGGGGGGGGGAGAAAGGATTTTTTTAATAGGCCCAGTGTTAGGTCTTCCAGAGTTCACGTTTCAAAAAAATTATCATGGTGCTTTGCCAAGTTGACCAATATTTCAGAAGGAGTTCTTTTTTGAAACCATTTTAACGAAACAAACTTGAAAGCATGTGTATATTCAGCATTGATGCTGGCTCTTGATATCAAAATTTTATCATTCCTCCCCCCTTCCTGACCCACCATTAAATATAATTAACTCCACTTTCTTTCCAATGCTTTCTGCTTTCTTGGCAAAGACCAGGCTGCAAAGCCTATCAGAAAGCAGAGAATGGAGGAAGGAAGGATGAAACACAGCAGGAGAGCTGTGCCCAAAGCTGATGATTTGAACACAATTTAGCTTACAGTTAACTCACAGCAGGACTTTCGTAATGCCTTTTGTCATCTATGATGCTATTTCCTCATTATTCATTATCATTTCACATAACAAGACAAGGAAAGATGTCTCTGCACAAAATGGAAAACCATTAGCATAGAATCATAAATCAGAAAAGGCTTGATGAATTTTAGAAAAGAAACCAACTCTTGCTTCTATTCACTACAGAAAAGAAAAAATATTACATCACACTGAAGGTGATCTGTAGCAACAACCCTGAACATCCTGTGCAAAACTTCCTCTGGACTTGTCAGAGCTCCTCTCAGAGGGAAATCAAGGAATCCCATCTAACTTGCACCTCCAGTTCTCACTCTTGTGTCACACACAGCACACATTTATGCTCTGCTTGCCCTGTTACATTTACATATGGGGAAGTCACCTACAAAGAATAAGAGATAGCAGTGTAATACACATTTCAACTTTGCTCCTTCCTGGAATCCATTCCTAATGTATTTCAAACACAGAGTGTACCAAAAGCATTTAGTTTGTTGCTATTTTTCAAGTCATGGGCAGCAGAAGTCAAAAGTCATAGGGATCTTCCATATCATAGTCCTAACACATGATGGAAAAATTGGTTTCACCATCACAGACACGAAATCTGCCTCAGATAAGGATGACTAACTCATGAAGTCAAGAGTCAAAAATATTTCAGAGGCAACCACAGGTCAACATGACATTCCCTTTATCTGATCTTGGACTCTGTTTGTACATGGGAAAAGGAAAAACCTGCTGATAACAACTGTGGTGTCTTACTATTGAAACTGAGTTTGTGTGCACCTGTGAGATAGTAATAGGCAGACTGCAAACCATTACCCATCTTTGCCAGCTGAAGGTATTTAGTTTTTCAGTGAATGGAAGTCTGAAAGGAACTACCTTTATGGAGAGTGCTAGCATCTCAGTAAGTTAGAGGTATGTGGGAAAGACAATATGCAAAAAAATCAGACTTTTTGTTGTTCTACAAAATAACATTTCAAGTTTCAGAGACAAAGCCAAACTTCTGTTTATTGATGTCAAAACAAAGACAATTTACCTACACATAAGTAACAACCCCATTGAAAAACCTGGCCATTAAGCTTCATCCCTTCTTCTAATCCCCTGTACGATTCTTTCAACTGACTGTTATTTCTCATTTGACCTGTTTAACCTCAGTGTTTAAGCTTTCTACTCCCAGACTTCTTCTGCTGCTCTCTCAGCTCATAGACAGCCTTCCATTAGCACTCTTCTCAACTCAGATGAATGTTAATTGTACAAAACACACTGGAATATCATAAAAAAGGGCTGAGCAACAGAAATTCAACCACTAGTCCAACATATTCAGCTGTTTCCATCCCTGGAAAAAATACGAAGACAAGTCAAAACAGAAGACTTTTTTCAGGTAGAAAAAAAGGAAAAACGTAACAATTGAGAAAAAGATTAAGACAGCAAAAAAACTTGTGTGGAGATGAAATGGCACAATGCAAGTACACAAGGAAACCAGAAATCGAAATCTTGGCAGGGATTAAACTCCAAAAGGCATAAATATGATCATTTCAAAATAATACAACCGAGTCTAAGAGAAGAGGTTTAGTTTTTCTTGGTATGCTACTAAGTGTTGGCCCCAGCTCCTTCTTAAGTGCACACACTACGGAAATAACCCATAGTAAAAAAAAAAAAAAAAAGGTAGCATATATTTATGTTTAAGTTCTAGTAACTTCAACAGACCATCATGAATTTCAGTTAAACACCCATGTAAGTGGACAAGAATGCTATTCTAGTCATACAGTCATTGCACAAGTTGTGAGGACAAGCAGTATCAGGAACAAATCACCAAGTAGTCAGAGACAAGACAGCAGTGGCAAGAGGACTTGTGAAGTGAGCAAACAACAGAGAGGCTCATCAAGGTTTCCACAGGAAAAAAATGACAAGTATTAAAATGTTTTCTTTTGAGAAATGTAGTAGTTAGAGGCAAACATTTTTTAAGCTCAGTTGGAAAAGACATATGCATAAAGCACCAGTAGATTACAGAAACCATTACACCAAACTGCCACAGCTGCAATGTTGTGGCCTCTTCTCCAGGCTGAATCCTCAGCCTCTGCCTCCACCTCCTTCCACCACAAAATCCTTTCACTAAATGAGCTTGTGGTCTCACTGCAGTCCAACTAGAAGTAATTTGCTCTTCCGTTTCTTTCTGGCTACAAGTAGTGCACCAGATTTTTAGATTGCTTCTGAGTTTGAGAAAAGAGGAGCTCCCACCGTAAGATAGTAAATTACCTGCTGCAATCCACAAGTTGGATCAGATCAGGAGGGCCAGATTTGCAGCTCTGACCTGAGCTTGAGGCTCTTGCAAAGGCATTTGTGACATCAGCATGAGTGAAGAAGCTGAGGGCAAAAGAACATGATACTAACATGGCTTTTCCTATAACGTTTTGATGAATGATACCTCAGACAGAAATAAATGTCTTGTCAGTGAAGGCACCATTTCCTAATTTGTTTCACTCTTAGAGAAGGCTTTATTTTCATAATCTTTTTTAACTGCTTAATGGGAATCCAGTATATCTGCTGCACTTCAATTCTCTACATTTCATTTCCCTTGATTACAACAGCACCTCCTCGCACAGCCTATTCAGGAACTGACGTACTGGTATTTTGGTGGATTTTGACAGAGTTTAACTTTTTCCCTTTCATTTTCTTCCTTTGAAGTCTTAAAAGAAATGCATCTATCATCTTTTTACCATAAATATAGAAAAGCCCTACAGGCAATAGGTTGACTTATAGCTTTGGCTTTTCTAGCAAACTTGATGCTGTATGGTCAGAAGCATATTTCCTGCCTGAATCCATGTGGGTCTATCAGAGCTAACTCCACAGGCCAATTGCCTCTTCATTGCCAATCCACCCCAGGACTATTTTGCCCCCAGTGGATCAAAAACTGTATGAACTTACCCTCCCCAAAAGAAGTAATTTTTACCCTGCTACTGTTTCATCAATCACAGAGCGAGAGAATGCAGCTGTGTATGTCTGTGCATGCAAAGAGGGTTTAAATCCCCCCCCCGCCCCAAGCCTTTTATTAGCGTTGTAAAGTCAGAATATCAACTAGACTGTTTCTTTCATCACATCGCTTGCAGAAAATCAGTTGTACCCAATAACAAGCTGTCATAACTTCTCCTTTCAGAATCCAAAACTGTCCAGCCTAACCTTAAAGGGGGAAAATAAAATAAATGACATCTCTCTTAGGGCTTGCCTTCAAACAGAAGGCGAGGAGTAGAAATGGCTGGGAACTGATGCATAGAGATGTGAAAACCCTAACTGAGGTATTTTGAACCTCCTCCCAGGTAACTTCATAAGAGACAATTTCAGACTTGAAAGGGTTGTCTTGATTAAGCTACCTTCATAAAAAAAAAAAAATTAAAAAAATTCACTTCAATCAAATCAAGTGACTGTGGAAACCTCTTTTAAATACCACTGCCTGCAATCTCACAGAATCCCAGGCACAGTTCCCAAAGACTTCAATAAAACTTTTGTCTGGGATAAGGAGTGCCAGATTTGGCCCACTTTAATACATTAAGTCTGTGGTAGGTGAAAAACTTAAACGTGGAGCAGTTGTGAAACTCCCCTCATAGCCAAGGAGATAAGAGAAAACAGCACTCGCTCTTCCCCACAATGGGAACATACAGGGGGTGGATGGGAAAGTTAAAGAGGAGGAGGGAGCAGGAGTTTTAGGATAAAAATTATTTAACATCCTCCCAATGTGGGCTGGAAAGGATTGTGGTATGCTTGTTAGTGAAGCTGGCTAGAGAGAAAGGCTGAGAAAGCGTTCAAGGACACATGTATGAGCACGGATGTGTGAGTGTGTTAAGGGTCAGGTTTGCACAAGTTCACAAAGTTTAGTCAATTCTCCTGCCAGTTCTTCTAGGCTTGAGACAAATACAGATAACCTCGGCTTAACCCAACTCCAAGCAAACCTCCCCTTCTCACTCCCACTACAATTAGCAACCTTCAATCCCAAGTGCCTAAAAATAAACTATGAAATCACTTCAGTTACAGCCCTAGTAATGCACTTTTCCATAAACTTCTCCATGTCACTGAAATGCTTCAAATCTCATTTGTTAAAAACATGATTTGTTAAAAGAAAAATAAATGTCTGGGAGGGGTGTTGTGGCTTAACTTCCCAGAAGGTCTTTATTCTTGTAGAACAGTTTTTCTACCCCCCCCCAAGTAAACAAGGTACTCCTGTCTGTAACAGTGTTACTGGCTGCTGCTTTTAAGATAAGCAATGCTAAAACAGCTAGTTGGATTACTTTTCAAACAAGATTGGCTTCTTGCACAGCAAAACACTGTTATTCAATATACTTATTTCATAATTTCAGAATCCTTTTTTTTTTCCCCGGTTCCCAGGGAGAAATGAAGAAGAAACATCCCAGGGATGTTCCCAGCTGTGAACATCCATCCTCATGGCAGTCTCCAGCATCAAGACCACCCAGATTCATCTTCATCTCTCAACCATCTGCCTCTGCTTCACCAAGATAAAAATCTAGACAGAGCCTTTATTATTATTATTTTATCCATAACTTGTCTAAACCTTCACCTGCAAAACACTGACTCACTCTGTGTTTAACCACCTGAGGAATGTAAAGGAAGAGAAATTAACTCATGGGCATGGAAACTCAAAAGGTAACAGTATAAACCTGCAAATCAAAAAAGGAAACTCAGACGAACAACAGAAGTTTTTCAAATAGATGAAAAGTCCTAAAAATAGAAGTCAGAGGAAGTTTGGCTGACCTGTTCATTTTTGCCATAATGCATTCTTATTATCAGATGATAGCTAGAACTATTAATTTATTAATGTCTCATAAACCTCAAATTAATAGCTTTGAATACTGCACAGTCACCACTGAACACACACAAATTTAGGCAAGTCTCCTAAGAAAACAAGATATTGGCAAATAAACAACTCTTCCACCTCAGATCTTAGTAGAGAGGAAAGCTGATGTAAGCTACAATATTGCAAAAGATTCCAAGTCTTGGTAAAAAGCTGGTGGATCACCAAGTCACCACTTAAAACTTATGAAATGAACACTAATGCTACAGCATGTTTGATTTTCCTTCATGTCTGCTGCATCAGCCCCCATTGCCAAAGCTGCCTCAGTGACAAATTGCAACATCTCTCATTTAAGTGTAATCACATTGGTAAGAGTCACAAAAGATTCCATCGCATGTTAGGAAACAGGAAGCAAGGACCACTGGCTTTCATTTTGACAATTAGTTCTCTGTGCTTGGAAAAGCCTTCTGCCCAAGAATATTAGCAGATCAAATCTTAATGCCTGCCACCTTTCTCAGTGGAATATGGTAGTGGTGGCAACATGCAAAGCTTTTCTGCTGCAACAGTGCTGTTCCACTGAAAGACAGTGTCAGACAGAAGCCTCTTAAAAAAATATGTATTAAAAACCTAAACACGACCCTTCAGATTGCAGGAAAACCTTCACCCATCATTTTGACACTTCACACATCGGCATGATAAGATTATCATACCAGAACGAGCATGCTACATTAGCACACTGGAAGTAAACACTTGAACCATTTTCTTCTAGACCTCTCATGTCATTGAAATTTAGCAAATATTTACCATGTTTTGGATGTTTTGGGAGTCAAAATGTTTAAACTTTCACTAAAATAAATTGTAATGTAATATCAAAAGGCTAAATACCTTGACTGCGCGTAATATTTCTATAGGGTTATTTCCAGAGCAGTTTTTTTTAATGACTTTTCCTCAAATAGGAAATTTAGTCCTGCAACCCCCACTCCCAATTTGAATAAGAGGGCAGCTGCTCCAGACCGTGATCATACCAGTGCCCCATCTTCAGGGGAAAGACAAACAAAACACATTCACTGGTGTGAGTCAGGAATTCTCTGTCTTTGTCCTCAGCAACAGAAATGTAATTTTCTTTTGTGCTGTTCAGTTTATCATGAGGGAACATCATTTAAAAATCCACTGTAAACCATGTTACACAAGGCAATTATGGTAATAAAGTAGTATAACAAAGTTTACGGTTTACTGGCTGCCATCCACACTTAATTTACTTTACAGTAAAACTTAAGGGCTTTGTATCAACGTTGTTTTTGCAAGAAGATAACCAATACATGTTCATTAATTCATGGTACTTTGGGGAGGGGGTGAGAGGAGGAGGAAGACAGACAAGGCACTGTTCGTTGCCATCTTTTTCAAGCAGTGTATCTCACCTCTGCAACTCAGTCTTCTGAAGAAAATGGATATGGCTGAAAGTGTTTGGAATAACAACATATGTAAATGACAAATGCTGATTTCTTTTAACAGAAAAGGGACACGTTCTACCACCATTTTCTCAAGGAAAAAAGTCCTCATCTGCAGTGGGCAAAGCAAGGGTAAGCATTTAGCAAATTCTTTCTTACAATACAGAATCAGTTGACATAAATGTACAATAGGATCTAATTCAACCCTGAATCCAAAGCAAATATTCAGAAAAAGGTGAATATGGGGCTTTTAAATATTTTTTCCCCTCAGTAGTTACATACTTGGACTCTCCCTCTTTTCTACATGTGCTGCCCCTGTATTTGTGATTTAGCGTTTTAGGAAGAGAAAATACAATAGAATTCATAACGATTCTCTGCAATTATCTATTATTATTCCCGGAATAAACAAATATTTTCAGCTGATTAGAAAACCTCAGTGAAATCAACTTATCATTTTATTAATTCTTCATTCAGTTTAAGTAAACAAGTAGGCTTCATGTGAGATTAGCTCCAGGGTTTATTCAAGTCACATCTGACATGAATGCTTTAACCAAGCCCATTATGCAGTGATTTTCATGGCCTCCCTCAGAAAAAAAAAAAAAAAAGGGCAACCTCAAAAGATTTGGGAAAGGCAGACTTTGTGTTTTCACAATCCTGGGAAAAACTAGGGGTTGTCCCACAGTGCAATTAGGAAAAAAAAAAAAAAAAAAACAAACAAACAAACAAAAAAAACTAACACTCTGCCTCCCAGACTCCGCCTGAGCAGAGAGAGCAAGTCCAGATGGCACCCAGATTTGCAGCTATTTCACAGGCCCTAGCTAAGCCCAAAACCGGAAAAAATACAGCAGGCCTGCTACATACAGATTTCAGCCCTGGGCTAGCACTACTATAGCTGCTTCTCAAAGAGACAGAGTGATCAAAGACTTGTTGCAACACAAAAAAACCCCGGAATGTTTATCACTAAAAGTATTACACTACTGAAGAAATTAGTAGTTTGAGAGAGTGGGGAGAAAACAAATGCACTGTAATTACAAAATCTTAAAGTGAAAAGTAATATTTTCACAAACTGATTCAATAAGTAGAAAAGAGGGTTTTCAGGAATTTTATATTTTTCGCCTGAAGTGCTAAGAGCCCAAACAAAAAAAGCACTGTTCTGCAAGTGCAGGAAGAAAACCATTAAGCAGAAGCAGTTGAATTTCCTAATCCATGATACCTGACTGGGTCAAGGTAAGTCAGCAGTCAAAATACTTACGTATATTACTTGAAAATATTAACTCTTAAATAGTCAAAAGAATTTTCATCAAAGAATTTTACTGAATTTCACTGAATGTCTACAGGTATAGACAGATATAAATGGTAAGAATAAAGCTAAATCTGTGTAAACTTACTGCCCAAAACAAGAACAAACTTTGGTGGAAACATTCCTTCAAAGGCATCATCATTTTACCATGTGTTGTCCAGGGCTTATCATAGTTGGAACACGGTAAAAAGACTTCTATAACACACAATTTCTATTCCATTTCCTACTTGCCATGAACTTTATGAAAAAAAATGACTGTTGTTATCTTCATTTTCTCTACTGGTTCCAACTTGTTAGCAGCCTACCAAAAACTCTGAGAAAATGTATTTTGCTACACTGCTTTAAGGGCTAATTTCTCATAGCAGAAATAGAAACAGTAGTGTGGAAAACCCGTAAGACAGAGTAGCTTCCTTCCCAGACTACAAATGGTGAAAACAAACAGGAAATAGAGATTAAAATAGGATAGGCAGAAATAAACTTCTGACTCTAGCAGAAAAATAAGCTTATTTATAAGCAATGGTTTTTCACAAAATACACTTGCTTTCTATGAAAATGTTCAATTTTTCTTTTATTCATTAAGGAACAGTATTTTAACCATAAACCAAACTGTTTGCATTTAGAAGTTCATACTTTTGTCCTTCTAACAAGTCTCAGACCGTTCTTTTTCGTGGTTTAGGCTCCATTCTAGTATGGTAGATTCTCATACACACCATTTCCCTTACCAGGGGGATGAAACACAATGCTTCACTGACGGTATAGCCTGACCAGCATCCTAATCTACAGAGAAAGAGGGAGCTACACTCCTAAGATGCACAGCTGCAGCAAGTTGCAAACCTGAGTTTGCAAACGTACTGCAGAGTTTAGACAACATTATGCACGACACTACAAGCAATGTCAAGTTAGAGACATCTGAATGCTGAAGTCCCCAAGGAAACTTCTCTCAGGTCAAACGCGCCCTGATACGGAGAGGAACATGCAGCTGCCCTTCACCTTCTCCTCTTTCAATCATTTCTTTCTCATGATGCCAAGGTGTCACTTTAGGCTTTTTTGCCCTCTGCCTGCCTCCACGCACCCAGGACTCGCTCGAAATCGTGCCTGCTTCAGCATCTTCGGTGCTTTGACTTCTCTTTCTATTCATAAAACCAAAACACTCCTCCGGTCCCTCATTATTGTTGCTGAGATGCAAGATAATCTCTTTCCTTCTGGCTGTAACAGAAGCAATCTTATCCCCTGAAATCCATTCAAAATGCAAAAATCATCTTTCTGGATTACTGCCTCAAGCACATTCCCTCTATTTCATCCTGCCAGTCCTCCTGCTGGCTCCCCCTTTTTCTACTACATTAAACACAAATTGCTTGCCTTCATTTTAAGAGTTGTTCTTAGACGATGACAACTGATCTAAATGCCCTACACATCTACTTAAAACCCAGGTAATGAAGCCTAATAACTACATACAAAATCTCTTACATAAGGAGTAGATAGCACTTGAAGCCTTGCACTTTAATAACCAGTACAGTAGTGTACACCTTCTCACAAAAAAATCTGTGGCATGTGGCTGAGGTACTCTCCTGTTTTAGCAGGTCGAGCCTAGTGCATGCTTTTAAAACAGCTGCCATTCTGAACCATTTTACAGCAGACTGTTGGGAAGTCCTGTAGGATCTTCACTGGTAACCAAAGAGAACTCAAAAGCCAAAATTGCCTACAGAAAACCTCACAAAAATGTCAGGTTGTTGTTTCAAGTCCCTTCTTCCCTCAGAGAGAATCTTCCCAGGAAAAACTTCCAACTCCTGTGATGTAGTCTCATTTTATCAAGCTAGTATAATGTCAAAGAGGTATTTCTGGCTCCATGAGAAACAGTGGCACATTGCACTTTGCTACATGATGGCTCGTGGTTTTCCTTCTACAATAAGCAAGGTCTACTGCCAGTAGGTATTAAACCATTTTTGGCACCATCCTCTAGACCCTCTGCACCTAATGTGCAGAAAGAGGGGAATAAGAGTGCAGAGGGACAACCTCTGTTAACCTCAGTTAATCTCCAAGTTAGGAAACTGAGAACAATTTGATTTTCAGGTTCTGCACATGCACCACACCCGCAGTCCAACTCTCTGGCAGGTCAAGCTCCAAGAACACATCAGCTCCCCAAACTTCAGAGCTACCTGACCTGGCTTGAATGGAAAGGAAATCACAGAATATGCTGAGTTGGAAGGGACACACAAGGATCATCGAGTCCAAGTCCTGGCCTTGCACAGAACCATCCCCAGGAGTCACACCATGTGCCTGAGAGTATCATTCAAATGCTTCTTGAACTCTGGCAGGCTTGGTGCTGTGACCACTTCCCTGGGAAGCCTTTTCTAGTACTCAACCACTCTCTGGGTGAAGAACCTCTTGTTAATGTCCAACCTAAACCTCCCCTGATACAATTTCAGGCCATTCCCTCAGGTCCTGTCACTGGTCACCACAGTTGTTACCCCATTCACTATTACCCTCTGTGTTCTACCCATGAGCCAACTGCTCACCCACCACGTGATGTGTTTATCCAACTCTGCTGGATATTTTGTTCAGAAAGATCCCGTGAGAGACTGCTGAAAGCTTTACTGAAATCCAAAAAGATCACATCAACTGGCTTCCCTTGATCAGCAAGGTGGGTTACCTTGTCACAAAAGGAAATTAGGCTTGATTAGCAGGGCTTTTCTCTCATGAAGCTGTGCTGGCTGTGACCAGTGACTGGGTTGTCTTTCAGATGGTTTTCTATATCTCCCAGAATAATCTTCTCCATAACTTTACCAGGCACTGAAGTGAGACTGACAGATCCGTAGTTTCCAGGGTCCCACTTCTTGCGCTTCTTGAAAACTGGGACAACATTCACCAGCTTCCAGTCAACTGGGACCTCTCTGAATTCCTAAGACCGCCCAAAAAATCACTGACAGAGGTTTTGCAATGACATCAAACCTGAAGAAAGTTGGGGCATGTTCTAACATGGTTTCCACAAATCATTTTAGGAGGTGACAAAGAATCTTTGGAAAAGTCCAACAAGCATATAAGTTAACATGTACCATTATTAAACGGGCTCAAGAAAATCCCAAGCTAATAACAGTCCTTTATTATGTACTTGAAGGAAAGCTGAAAGATAAATAACAAAGGAAGACGAAATAGGCAAGCAAATGTATGAATGTGTAGACTACACACCAAAGAAAAGCTTACACCCAGGAACTGTTGTAGATGTCACACATCTCAACAGCAGACGGTTTCACATGCTGAGACTGTAGCAAAACTTTTCTACACAGAACTTCAGAAAAAGGACTTCTCTTTTGTTAAGGATAGTGGGCAATTGGAATAGTTTACCAAGGATGACTGGAAGATTACTCTTACTGAAGGTTTCTAAGAACAGGTTAAACACTCATCTGTCAGGAATGATACAGGGATGTTTCCAGCTGAGGCTCAGTGAAGGACACCTTAGCCTCTTTTCCACGATCCAATGCAGCACTTCAAATTTTTGTAAATGTGCACCAAAAGCCAAGGAAGTCTTAGACTCCCCAACATAAAAACAAAATTATGAAAAGGGTTGAACTCACTAGATCAGCATGGCATTTGCATGTCTGCCCAGCCTAAAACACTACAAACCATAAAGGCAACTTTGCTACTGTCACCTCCTGCTCTGGTAGAGGAGGTCTCCTCCTCTGCACCTCTCTGAGACCTATGGTATATGCCTTGTAACATTCTGCCCTACTAGGATCCAAGATGCTCACAAGGTCAGGCAGGCAGGCTGCTTGCTTTGTGCAAAAAGCACAATCAATCTCTTAGAATTCCCCCTGTGCATTTCCTGCCCTTTGGAGTAATGGTGTAGGAAACAAGTTACTATCCTGCTACCCCTTCCTGCAAAGCACATCATGAGATCCAAGTGGTATTCCTACCTCTTCCTTCTAAGTCCTGCACATATTATGCTCTGCAGCCCGATATAAACAAAAGATGACATTCTGGTTTTTTCCAAATGTTTGATCAGAATACACGGTTAGGGAAAATTTATAAAAGGAACTGAAGTTTTAATTTTAAACCTCCAGGCATGTTCTTCTTACTACAAGGTTACTGCAAATGACCTTGCACTCAGAATTACCCTTTTCCAATTTATTGCATCCTTGCTCCTAATTTTTGTGTATCACACATTACCCGGGAGCTTTCAGGATTCTTTTGCTCACAGGTGCTACCACGAAACCGCCAAACTGCAAACGTCTGTTTCTATCCACAATCTATTTATCAGAGTTAGAAAAGCCAAAGCCTTTGTATCTGGCAAGAGAAGCGAAACGAACAAGAAAAGCCACCAGAGAAGTACCAGCAACACAAGGAAAACCAGGGGAAACGTGGATCCTTCACATGAAAGGGCCAAGGGATCTGGTGACAAAGTATCATGGGTTTAGTGTTAATAAAGCTGAAGTTCTTTTCTGTTAAGATTTGCCTTCTAAAATCTCAGGTCCCTGAGACCAGTGGGAAAGCCTGGAGAAAGGACGACTTACTGTTGGTGGAGAAGAACTGAGTTAGGATCAGACTTAAACTTTACATAGTCAAGTCTTTGGCCTAATGGGGTCTACCCAAAAGTGCTGAAGGAGACAGTCAATGCCATTTTAAGGCTCCTCTCAATAATCTATGAAAGGTCACAGCAAACTGACAGAGTTTCTCAAGGACCATAAGAAAACAAATGTCACTTCAAGAGGGGCAAGAAGGAAGATCTGGGTGGCCACAGAACAGCCAGTCCTTACTTTGATCCCTGGGAAGGTAATGAAGCAAGTAATTCTGGTAAACACTTCAGAAGGACCTCAGCAGATTGGAGAATGGGATAACGGGAATCTTACAAAGTTCAAAGGGAAATGGCAAGTCCTGCCCGTGGGCAGGAATAATTCCAGTCACATCTGTCATATGAGGGAGACCAAGAAAGCTGGGACTGCTCAGCCTAGAAAAAAGACAACTTGGGGACAACTTATCAGCAACATCTCACTGGTGAAGGCAGTGTGGGAAGGGTAAGGAGGGTGAGTAGGAAGACTGACAGAAATATCAAAACAATTCTGCCATTGGGGATATCTCCTACTAGAAGTGCAAGAAAAGAAGAAAGCTGTAGAGTTTAGTATGAGATGGCCTCCCATCAGTAATTAAAGCTGTCAGTTTATGATTAGTGAAAATAATGGATAATTGCAAGGACTGTAAATAGAAATGTCATATATTAGATCTTATTAGATTTCTTTTTTCTAATCATCTAATATGTGATTTATGAAGACAGCAATTACATTAATATAGCTAAACTGTGTTTTGTATCGTCTTATATTGGCTTCTCTCAAAAGAATCTGATTTCCTGATCTCAACATTCCTACAAAACTGACTCCATGGAACTCCATGGGACTACATCAGTAGGAAACAGATTGGAATGATGAAGAAGGAAAGCTGGTTTATGCCAGCATGAAGAATGTCACAGTTTAACATAAGATTACAGATTTAATGTGGTATAAAGACAGAAAGGAAAGGAGTTAGTCTGCAGAGAATGCCACTAAACCAGTATCTTTTTTCTGACTCATCTGCCACATGAGCACAGAATAACCCATATACAGGAATCTGGGGGTGAAGCACAGGGCATTCATCTCAGGCAATGGAAAAAACAGTGTTTCCTACACATATTGTGGAGATATACTATTCTTTGACAATACGTAAGAGGAGAGAAATTTTTTGTAGATAAGCATCTCCTGCTGATTAGAACAAATGCTTTGATATATCCAGGTGTTTATTTTAGCAGCAGGGAGCGACAATCATTCCCTGCTCACTCTCAATCATAACAAATTTTTAAAAACTCCCATGTTTCACTACAAAAGACATTTCTGAACATCTTCTTTCTATGTGTAAGCAAAGACTACACTAAACTCACTGAAATAAATGAATGCATTTACAGTGGTACTCTCCCAGGGAACAACAGTGCACATGGTAAAATCAAGGATAATCTTTTATTTTCTCTCTGATGATAAAAGTGAAATAAAACATCTAATTGTGAAAAATGTTACAGAAAATATGACAACAGATGAGAGAGAGAGCTTAGAAAAGCTATGGTAGTCCTTGATGCTTACCTTTACTTTCCTTAAAATATATTTGATAACAAGAACAAAAATGTGTTAGAGGCACAACCACTATCCTAGTAAATAAATTGTCTGTTGAAAAAACCCAAGCAAAGAAAATAAATGTGGTATTAGAAGTTTAATTTTGTTACTTTCTTACACCTTGATTCTTCAGCACTTTCAGAAGTCAAATAGCACAGCATGTAAAAATCATTTGTAAATACTGGTTACTATGGGTGTAAAAGTTAGCAGCACTCCTGCTGTGGATTCTGTGGTCCCAAACTCAAAATAAATAAAATGCATGCAAACTAATGCTGCCACTTATCTTACATGTCATGAATCTGGCTGAGAGAGGCACCTGTTTAGGAATTAAGATCCCTCCCATCTTTTTCAATCCCTCACCATTGTTCCAAAAAAGATGCTACAAACAGTAGCTCTGCAGAACCAGTATGTGCAAGTCAAATGCCAAAATGAGAGCTGGCAGGATCCAAATATAAGGGACAGAAAATATCCTGATCACAGATCTTACTGAATGGCCTCATTTGCATGCATCAGTGAAAGTCCCTGGAGTGCATAAAAGGCCTTCATTAAAGCCAGAGATGAAATCATAAAGCACATCATTGGATACAATTCTGGTTTATTTCATTTATATATTTAACCATACTTTTGGTAAGGTTTTTTGGTTGCTCTTTTTGGTTGGTCAGTTGGGGTTTTTTGAAGGGGGGGGGGGTTGCAGTGAGAGGCCACTGTTTTGGAGTTCTTTTTAAGATATCCAGAACACAGGCTGAAATTATTATTTTTCAATGCCAGCTACCTGGGCAGGTTTCTTTTCCAAGCTGTAAGGCAAGGAGACAAGCCAAGGAAGATGGAAATTTCTGAAGATTCTGAACTTGTTGGGTGGTAGTTAAATATTTAGATGTTGCTTTCCTCCTTGCTAGCCATGACTTCTTTTTTCCATCATTTTACTGGATTTTTTTTTTTCCTACCCAGTGATTTATGAAAAACAACAGCTAGCCAGCAGCAGAAGCAGCAACAGCATGAGTTCCAGGTGTTAGGAAAAACCCCTACATAACTAATTTTCTCTCTGATATATTATCACTTCCCCAAAAATATTATGCTTGAAGATCTATCACATCTGAACATAGTTTTAATTCATGTGTAACATATTCCTTGGTCCTGAATGAGAATGTATTTCCCAGAAACTACAGATAGAAGGATTCAAGAATCGATTGTCCTGTGGCTACTAAAAATCTATCAAGCTCTGAGTCTGTTGGTGTTGTTTTAAGGCAGGATCTAGTAAAACAGATGGCATTGGATTTCAAACTCCTTTGTCAACTCAGTTCACCAATGACCTGAACATCGATTTTTCCATTTTTTTTGATAACCTCCAAGAAGCCACAAAAATTCAAATCTAAAATCAACTTTAAAGGATATTTTAGAACCTCTTGGTAGTATTGCTGGTTTTAATGTGTTCATAAAACAGATAATATCATTCCACAGTTTGATTCACAGTGCCTATAGCAGCAGCTGAAGTCAGATTGTTTTTTTGTTGGCTAAATCTTATGCTGAAACCTGAAATTTATATCTGGAATAGAGGGGGTTTTTTTCTTCACAGGGTATACATTTCTCCAAAACAGGTATTCTGGTATTAAGCATATACAATTTATCATTTGTAAAATACCATCTCTTCCAGGAATATGGAGGCATTTTAAATAAAATGACCAACTGCCAAAAGTTGACTGGGGTAGGAAATTTTCATCTCACTCTGAATATGAATCCTGAAAGTAAATCAACAAAGTGCAATTCAAGCAAACAAGATGGGGTACTTGAGGATAACGTGGCACTGCAGTAAATGATGAGCTAGAAAAGGTCATGCCAAGAGATCCCTGAAGCCTCAGAATGCATACTTATGTGGTCCTAAAAGCAGAAAGAGATACATTGAAAGCTTTTATAAAGTTGCAGCATATATTGAAATGCCAGGGGAAAGCACCAGATCTCTTGAAAAATTGAATTCATGTTTGAAGTCTAAGCATTTTCTTTTCTCTGTAGCCAAAAAAAAGGACCAAAATGTGGTACACAAGATACTTCAAACGTATGTGCAGAGCAAGAACCTCATTTTGCTTTCGCCCTCCAGCAAAGAGTCAGGAAGTGCCATTTTGCCATGCATATCAGGGGGATACGTGCACCAAACTCTAGGCCTGCATTGGTGTAGGGGGGTTCTGTGGCTACAGGGGTGGCTTCTGTTAGAAGCTGCTAGAAGCTTCCCCTGTCTGGTAGAGTCAATGCCAGCCAGCTCCAGGATGGACTTCCTGCTGCTGGCAGGAAGGCCAACCGATTGGGAGCAAGAGTAACGCCTCTGTGATTACACATTTAAGAAAAGACGGTTGTTGCGCAGAAAGAATTCCATCCAGGAAGAGCGGAGTGAGAACATGAGAATAGCAACACAGACACCAAGGTCAGTGCAGAAGGAGGGGAAGAAGGTGCTCCAGGTGCCATAACTGTGGTCCCTACAGTCTGTGGTGCAGCCCATGGTGGGGCAGCTGTGCCCCTGCAGCCCATAGAGGACCATTGGGGTGCAGAGACCCCCCTGCAGCCCAAGGAGGAGCTCCTGCTGGAGCATGAAGGAGGCTGTGACCCTGTGAGAAGTCCAAGATGCAGCACGGTCTTGCCAGAGACCTGCAGTCCATGGAGAGGGAAGCAAACGCCAGAGCAGGTTTTCCCTAGGTAGGACTTAGGGCCCTGTGGAGGACCCCTGCCGATACAGCTCATCTGTAAAGGACTGCACCCCATGGAGGAGTGACCCACGGGACAGCACTTTGGGAATAATTGCTGCCCAAGGGATGGACTCATGCTGGAGAGGTCCATCAAGGACTGTCTCCCTTGGGAGGGATCCCAAGAGAGCAGGGGAAGGACTCCTCTCTCTGAGAAGCGGCAGAAACAACAACTGACCGTAACTCCCATTCCCTGTCTCCCTGCACTGCTGGGGGGGAGGAGGGGGAACTTGGAAGGAAGGAGGGGTGGGGGGAAGGTGTTTTTAAGACTGTTTTATTTCTCACTCTTTGGCTCTTGTCCTATTAGTAATAAATTTAAGTACTATCCCCACTTTGAGTCTGTTTTGCCCATGAAGGTAACCAGTAAGTGACCTTTCCCAACTGTTATCTCAACTCATGAATCTTTAGCTGGTTTTGGTTGTTTGTTCTCTCTCTCCTCTGTCCAGTTGCAGAGGGAAAGTGAGAACAAATACAACTGCCTATGCCACCCATAATCCACACCTTAAGTGTGCCCGGAAACTTTTGCTCCAACCTCAAAAAACTCCATATATACAATTCCAAGTGTGCCCTCCAGCACAATATTTCCACAGATTCTTCTTCCCCTCTCTCTCCAGGAATTTCCAGTATTTTTTTTAAGCCTATCAGCATCATCAATATATTTTATTGTTAGTGAAAAACTATAGCTTTTCTCCCCTGCTCTTTTTAAAGAGGCAAAGTGAAAAGAGCATCTCTAGTTGCATGAGACACTGAAGATTAACAGAAGTCCAGTTTCCAAAATGTGTTGTTGAATGCATTTACATAAGCACTGAGGAGCTATATAATTATATCTTTATCACAGGAATTACTGTTTCAAAGAACAGGCAGAACATTCTGCTTTACAGATAAAAAGAGAGAGAGAGAAGAAAAACACCTTCTTTCTTTAGCCTAGCCTCATTTTTGAAGATATTTCATTTGCAGCTTTCTCTTGAAGAGCGATCAAGTTGGAGAGATGCTGCTGGCGGCAACTCTGAAAGAATAAAGAACATAAACAAACAGAGTATCTTTTTTTCAATCCTAACACTTTAAAATTGAAGGAATTAAGATTCCACTATTCCCCCTCTGCATCTAAGCAAGGATACTCTGAGGCAAGAACGAAATGAGATAGCTCATTTAATATCTTAAGTGTTCTGCATATAAGAGAGTGCTTTCTGCATTCTTGAAGGAAAAAAAAATCTCTGAAGGACAGGAGCTGGCAGAATAAGGTAACAGTATCCAATATAGTAAAAATCAAGTGTATGCAATACATGTCCACACTGCACCTTCGAGACATCAATGTACAATACTTCACAGTAACCAGAGAGTTTATGCCTTAGCCTTTCCTATGCCTTACCCACCTGCACAGAACCTCTGACCACCTCAACCCCCATTAAGGAAACCCTGCCATTGCCACCACAAAGACAGGGTGGCAGAGGCACAGAAATCCTCTTGCTGAAAGGCAGATTCAAAGAGCTTTCGTTAAATTTCACGTGATGACCCAAACCAGTGGCAATATTCCTTCCTCCTTAAAGGAGGGTTTTTAGGACTTCATTATATTTTCTTCACCAGCTGAGAAACATTTTAAAACTAAATGAAAACTGTCAAGTGTAGAAAGCAACTACCCTCCTCCACCCCAGCAACACAGTTGTTTAAGAACAGCACTATACTACAGTGCAATTTTTGACACAAACTTTTTTCCACACTCAAAGTTTGGAAACTGGGGATTAAAAATGGGTGGTTTTGGCCTGAAAACAAGCAAAAACCCTGTCAGAAAGAAATTCACATAAAACCTTCCTAGACTGATGTACAGGTTGCATATGGTCTAGTGTAGAGGCAGCCACATGCTGAAAATTTGAGTGGGCAGTTTTTCACTCAATAAAGTCTTTTAAAACATAATAATAATATTGGGCCTGAGGCTCGGGGGGCTATGGAGGTAGGCAGAGAGGTGGGAAATCAAATTGTGCTTAAGGACTCCAGTCCTAAGCATGATTTTATTCAAAGACAAACTGGGCTGCAATGTGTATTTTTAGCTCATAAGTGGGTGCTCATATGCCATATGCAACTTTTTACCACAAAAAGTTGTGTCCTAAATATAGGCTTGTGCTCCTGTTCACAGCATAATTGTGGAAATCCATGCTCCACTCTGAAGCCACAGGGGAAGCAGCAGTTCCTAGCAGCAATGACTCTGAGGTTAGAAATCCTCCCCCAAAATCCTATCCAACTTTCTTGAAGACTTGTGTTAAGTTTAAACTTAAAGGGTTTAAAGGATCCTTTGTTTCGTGCCCAGATCCATTTTAATTGCAGCTCATTTGCTTCCCTTGCCAATACTTCCTAAATTCTCTCAGGTCTTTTCTCTTAAGATAACCCTGTGAAGGCTGCCCCTGGTGCATTTTTCAGGGGAGGGGTGTGTAAAGGAGACATGGCACTCGATACAGTTCACAGAACCACAACAGCACAGTAACAGATAGGACCTCTCAGAGAAAAAAAAACATAAGCAGCTTCTAACACAAGTATGGGGCAAGAGTGGATCACTAGGACTGGAAGGAGGTGGAGGAGTCTGGCAAATTCAACCCCTCAGAAGAGGAATGGCTGTATTTGGAGATAAAGCCAGTGGCAACATCCTGCCTTTTTTTTTTTTTTTTTTTTTAATATAAATAAGTAGGCTTAAAATCACTGGGTAGAGAGAGGAAACAAATAAAAGAACTGGCTTAAGCGTTAGACCACCAACATCAATGAAAGAAAAGATATTCCTTTCTCTACAATTTCCTTTCAGTTGCCCAAACTTTCACATAAAATTCGTAAACAATCTTTATTTAACTGCTTGCTTGCAAAGCAATATTCACCTCTGCAGCCACCCAGAGCTGCTGTGGTACTGTAGGAAAGCCTTGTGACAAGCTATGAAGTGATGGGGGGAGAGAGGAGGAGGAAGAAATGGCACAGAGGAGCGTGGAATCTCTGAATGTGAAATGTTAATGACTATCGTGGCTCCCACCCCAGCCATCCGCAAGAGCCCAGCTTTGCAGCCCGCGTGACCCTGGGGCCCTCTGGAGTGGCTCAAACTGCACCTGCATGGGATTAAGTATCCTGATAGTGAGCGATAGCCCTGCCAGCTCAGGCTGAAACAGCTTTCACCAGATCAAACAGCAGCAGGAGGAGGAGGAGGAGGAAGAAAAAGCAGCAGAAGGAAGAGCAGGGCAGCGTCTTCCCGCCTGGACAAAATAAGCAATAATATTGATTTAGGTTGCTAGACTTGTCCAAGGCACCACCTGTGAAAATTTGTACAGGAAATTGTTATGTATGTTTGGATCAGTGTTGATTGCAGCTCACCCAATAGTTACAGCCTGACAGAGATGTGTCTAGCCTATAACGCAGAAATACCCCCCATGCATTTCATAATGAATTTTCTCCTCCTTTTGAATTGGCAAATTTATGGTCACTGCCCATTTGAAATTCAGAGGTATATGGGCAGAGGAGATCTAGCGCTAAGAAATTTTCTGAGGCATCAGTCAAGCTGCTTGGTTCAAAATTTGCAAATAGAACAATCTGTAAAGTCTGTAAAATGATAGCGTCCAAAATATTCCTGAGCAGTCCCATGAGTTAAGATACCCATGATTTTTTCAGTCTCTTGGAAATAAAGCTCCTGCAGCTATGCAAGGGGTTACCTCAACAGTTGAAGAGTCACTTTTAGTCAATTGAGGGAGATGGATTACAGTAAGGAGTTTTTATTAAAAAGAAATGAAAGAAAAATATTGTAATAATCATTTCCCAGTGTTTCTATTTTTACAAGGGAATTCATTCTATTAAAGGATTTGTTCAAAAGTAGTGTTTCCAAACTTCCAGAAAAAAACCAAACATTACTACTAGATTTGTGTGAGCCTTAGCATGTGAGAAAGTCCAACTAATCTGAAACTTCAAGAGATTTTCTTTTTTGTTGTTGTTTTTTCCCTTCCCATCCTTTATTAAGAGCAGACTATCAGTTATTAGAATTTCTATTTCCACTCAAAAGTGTTAGAAGTATTGACTGATTTGGCACACAAATCATGGAATAGTGGTATGTTTAACAAAATAACCTTGAAATGCATTCATAATCTTACAATTCAGCACTGAGTAGAAAAACACTGTAGTACTTATATACTGACCTAGATTTAAGAGGAACAGGTGGATGGAAACCTGAACATTTCCACAAAGCTACCTTTTATTCCACTCATCTGCATCTATCCATTCTCCCAAACACGCACTCCTCTTATCTAAACTTGCAATCATAGCAGGTGAGGCTTAAAAGCTAGATCAGATCTCCCACCTACTTTATTAGCAATTAATTCAGATAAAAGTCAACTGCTTACGTGCAAATATTAAGAGAAAAAAGCAAAGAGGGAGGGCACAGGAACACATTTATATATGATGAGACAAAATATTGACTGACTCAAGAAAAGGCCTAGATGCCCTCCATCACCTAAGAGGTGAACACCTTAAAATTGTGCTGCTACAAAATGGAATTTATACAAACAAATAAAGGGAGCTGATATGTTCATTTTTTGAGTGACACACTGATCACTGCTGAATGACATCAGCATGACATCAGCAGCAGCCAATCACAGTGCTCCACATGTATCTGGTGTTCTTGCACTATTCCATATTTATGGATAAACACCAGGAGGGTGTTAACCCTAAGCAGTATTTTTTTCCTTCTCATAATCTAAATAAAGCAGCTGCTTCCATTCAGCATGAAACCCGAGGAAAAAAAAAAAAAAAAAAAAAAAAAAAGAGAAAATAAATTAGAAATTAGCAGCCTCTCATCTCAGTGTGTTCTCTTACAAACCCAGAAACAATACATGGAAAGTGGGGGAGACCAGCTGGACTTACGTGTCACTGCTTCCTGAAAGCCTGTAGGCAGCCCAGAGCTTCAGCTCAGCTCTTCCTTGGCAAGGAGATGCAGACACAAGAGAAAAAAGCATGTAGGGTCAAACACTGGGTCAAGGCTTTTGTTGTCACTGAAGAAACAAATGCAATTGTTATTTCCATCTGAGGCATTTTAAACTGTCTGAACTACTGAAGTACTGGTTCCTCTTCCTCCAACATCGCTGCTTCCTCTGACATCTTCTTTTGTGGGGTAAAAGTTTTTGTAAGGCAAGAAGTGAAGCCTCCTTCTCACTGACACAGCACACAGTCTCTTCAGGCAGACCACATAAGGCTGTGGCTCCCAACACACACCAGCACCCAGGCTTTCACAGCTGGCCCCGGGGGCACAGCAAAGGGCAGGCAACCTCCACATCTGGAATTGTCAGAGTCTTCGTGCTCCCAAGCTGGGTGTCTCTGAAGGCTGGACCTTCAGCACCTTGCTGTTTTGGCAAAGCCATCAGCATAGCAGGGGTGATGTGGAGGTTTTCCCTCACAGATCAGCAGTAGTATTCCTTGCAAAAGGAAACTTTGTGAAGCTTCCCATGGCACCAAGCAAAGCCAAAATCATCTTGCCACTACCCTTTCCCATAAATATGTTTTAGCCCATGAACAACCACCCGAGGGTGTATATGTGAAGACATGTGCCTCGGCATGCACACACACACTCTCTAGGAATATTCAAGTCTAACAACAGATTCTTTTTACGACTTTCAAACCTTCACCACAAGAGCAGGGTTTCTGAGGAAAAAGCCTTTAACTGGAAGCAAATGTGAGGCCAAGTTCAGGACAATGGCTTTGAGGTGAACCAGCACCTCTCAGACTGATGTCCCATTTTCACCAACAACCTTAGCAAATTTGCCAATGAAAAAAGGAATAGCCAAGGATAACTTCAACTATGTCTGATACAGGTACTTTGAAACATTTTGAAACATACTATTTCTCCACTCCTGCAAAATCCATGTATAAGCATTCTGAGTATGTTATGCACCACCTTATAATTAACAGGGCTCAAATGAGCAGAGGGTGCCATATAAATATAAAACTAATGAGCTTAAAAGGCAGAACGTATAACGCAAAAACACAGTTCTTATTGGCCAGTACTTTATTCCTGTGCCACTTAATCAAACCCAGCTCATTTTACTTGTACTGTGTTGCTCAGAGCAAAAGCCTAGTGAGCTCACTCTGCCATTTAACTCCTTTTTGTTCAGCTATGTCTATTCCCTAGCTATGGTAATACATATATTCATTACATGTAAATAGCACTGCATTATAACCAAATACAACCGCACAGCATCATGTTATAATTAAAATATATATTAGTGCCAAAGATGTAATTGCCTTCTTTCCTCCAGGACATTCTCTGCTAGTACAGGAGCCCACATTACAGCCCATCAAGATAGCTTTATTGCTGCAGGAAGGGAAATTCCAGTCTCTTACAGGGCTTTCTCTGTATATCCTTTGTGGAAACTGTTCATGGTTAAAGGCACAGAAAGTGTGCCTAACTCAGACTGCCACTCAGTACCATACACAGAGCATTACAGAATAAATTGGAATCATTTCGCAAGAGAAGCTAAAGGGGCGGGGGGTGGGGGGGGGGAACAGAAAAATGCACATCAGGTGTTAGGCCTACAGTTATAGTCCAAACCCCACGAGGGAGATTTTAGATATCATGGAAATTTGCTGCAAGAAGGGAATTTGTTTCTAACAGCACACTGAAATACAGTAAAATCCTGCTTTCCTTCCCCCCTCTGCTTCCAAAGGACATAGCTACTTTCTCGCAAGTCACCAGCTCATCTCCAGGAGGATACATTACCAACAAGGTCGACTCATACAGGGAGGAGCTAAACCTGAACAATCAAGATGTTTTATGAAATCAATTAGAGAAAGTTATCTAGAGATACTATTTTCAGCACACAGCATTTCTCTGTCCGGTCTTGTTCTCCATATCCAAAAATCTAAAACCAAATCATGAAAATGCAAAAACTGGTTTGCCTGTCATTAAGCATTATTGGCTATTAATTATCCAGCTTCTGTGTTTTTCCAAAAGGGGAAAAAAAAATACTTTTAGTAATCAGAACTGTCTTTAATGTGCACTTACAGCTAAAAACAGTTTAAAGGCCAGTGGTTTTTACCTCAGTGTTTTATAATTCTTCATATTTTATACTACCTTATAACTGTTGGTGCATAAAATCTCAAGATATTCTTCACACAGGAGCTATCATTACGTTGCAGTCAAAAATTTTCTTATGAAACCATCTACAAATACCATTAGCTGAAAGGTGCATAGCAAGAACATTGTAGCTATAACTTTTAGAGGGGAACAGAAAGATAAGACCTTAGAACAAGGAAAAATACATAATTATACATAATTATCATTCCCCACCTTACTCATTAGAACAACTTCCACCAGAAAGGTACAGTCCTGCACCCATCCCTCTAACTTACATCTCTTCCAGAGTTGTTGAAGCACTCAAAAATCACAAATAACATTTGTGAATTAAGTAAGTAAATTAAGTAAATTTAGGCTGGAAGATTTGGGCTACCATTTTCCAAGGATGAAATAAACCTCACTAGCTGAAAGACAGGGCTTCTGGCTAATAGAATAATTACATAAGTCAACCCCCAATTAAGAAGGTAGGTTTTCCCTGACTTCTGTGGGGGTAGCATTTTGTTTCTTGTATTTTGATGGGGTGTTGTTTTTTTTCCGTTTTGTTTGGGTTTATTTGTTTCTTCTTGTTGTTTAGTTTTGCGGGTTTGTTTTTTTTTTTTTGAGAGAGAGGGGGAGTGCCTGCACTACAGTTCTCAGAACCTGCAGAAACTGGCAAAATATTACAACAGTGACGCAGCTTGTGCATTCAAAGTTCTCTGTAAAACCCTCCAGTAGCCACATTTCATATTATATACTCCAACAGAAAATTCATAGCTAATATTGGTGGAGCAGGGTTTGACAGAAAGGCTTTTCAGTCTTTGGATGACCAGAAAACTTCAGCATTACGCTAAATATAGACTATAGACCGGTGACCTGGGCAGAATAATTAGAGAACTGAAACTTCAGGAAGGGTCCAAATTTAAGTAAGGAAATATGTAACAGCTGTACTTCAACTGCACAATAATAAACCTTTTCAATGACAAAGACCCTTTTTGTGCACTTTGCCATTTCCTGAACAAGCCTTCAGAAGAGACAGGAAGCCTGGCCATAAGGCTGAGCAGTTCCTCTGACACTGGAAAGAATAAAGAATCGTGGTCATTATTGTTTTAAGTCAGTAGTATAACTTAACCAGAGCAGAATCTCAGTTCTTTTATTTATAATGATTCGAACCAGCTTCTATAAATTTTTATTGAAAACGCCTCTGATTTAAATCATGTGATAAAATAAGATTCTGCTGGCAAGCCTGATTTTTCCCCCTCTCACATGCATGCACCCCCCAAAGACACCAACACAGCAAGAGGGGAGTGATCATGTCTTCAAACACTTGCTGTGTTGGAGAAGAAAGAAGGAAAAGACTGCTTGAGAGAAGTAGTTCTGGGTTATATCACTGACACCCACTCTAAAACAGAAAACAATATGAACAGTAGGAAAGCAATTCCCATTCTTACAAAAATTTGTCTGAGATCATTTAAAAAAGCATTAGTGAATCTTCTCATCCTTTTACCCAATCATTTTCTAATATTAGCTAGGCCAATCTGAGGGCATGTGTTACAGTGTCAGCATTCAGAGACAGGAAAAAAATAAGCAATTTATCCAGCTGTTTATTCATAACTGCTCCCTGAAGGACGGCTACTGAACAAGTGCTGGCAAGCCCCTCTGGAGGCAGGCCAGCCACCAGGACCTCTCCACCACGCCAGAAGTTCAGTAGCACACACATACTCTGGCACTGCCTTGCCACAAACCAGTGACATACACACACAAGCCTCGTGTGGCTCCTCAGCAGGCTGACTGCCCAGCAGTCAGATAAGGCACCCAAAAACCAGCAGTGTTGTTTGGGTACACACTCCAGAGGAGGAAGGAAGCCTCCAACTGTTCCCTCTGGGCTCAGACAGAGAAGAGCAGATGCTCCAAACCTTCCCCATCACTCCGCCGCCACCCCGGGTGACTCACCAGTCATCTTGCTCACCCTGCCTTCAGCCTGGCAGTGGGGGAATGAGTGAGCTGGTGGCTGGCCCTGCTGGTTTTGTGTGACTGGCATTCACATAGCTGGCTTCTGACAGAGTAAGCACTAGATCTGCACCCTATAAGCCCCTTTCCACCAAAAAAGCTACCGAAAGGTCAAGTCACAAACTTGGACAGGATCACTTTTAACATGGTTCTTTCTCATAAGTGGAAGTGATCTTCATACTCAAAATACAAACTTGTTGTTGTTTGTTAACTGCTAGAATTCAGTGCCATAAGAGGAAACCCAGGCAATTCTGCTGATCAGTTTTCCTCCTTGTACCTACTGAAACCAACGCCTTGTATGTGTAATCAACCATTACACGTGTTGGGTGTCAAATATTTGACCCCTAAACTTCCAAGATTGTGCATTATTTAGTATATCTTTAAAGGCAAATTACTATGGCAGACCAAAACACATTTGTCACCAAATACTTTTTTTTTTCCTAAATCTCTTTCCTTCCCAATACCTTTCCTGTTCACACTTTTTGCTTCACTTGTGGCATCAGAACCGATGAGAAATGCAAGACAATCCACACAGATAGAGCTTAGTCAAGAACAGCTACATGTTTAACTCCTAAACACAGCAGCAGTGTGAATCCTGCCATCTACTTTTCGAAGGAGGAAGGGTTATCTTCCCATTAAGGTCTCCCTGCAAGGACAGTAAGAAAAGGTGCCAATTAATATCAAATGCTCTGGCAGCTGGCTGTGCAGATAGATACTTGCCCATGGGCAATTCCACAGGAGAAATTTGCCCCACATCAGGTAGTTGCTTGGGTGACCTAAATTACCTCATTAAGAACAGGATCCTGCTTGTCTCAACTTCATCTGCCCAGAAATGAGGCATCTCCCGGGTGATGACAGATGAGCAAGGCAGTCTGTCTGGTGCAGGTCACCAGCTGAAAAAACCTCTTCAGGGAGAGCAGATAGAGACGCCCCACCCCCCAATGCCTGCAGCTCCCCCAGGGGCACCCCATCCTTCTCGGTCCAACTGGAGCAGGTTTGAAGCATTCAGCATCCTGTACCTAAGAGCCTGGTCTCTTCAAGTCTCCTGATATCTATAACAATGTTTTTTCATTTTTTTTAACGCATATGATGATGCATATTCACTTGGTTTAATGTATAAAATTTTTATTTTGCAGCCACAGAGCTGTGAAACAAATGACCTACTGAAATGCATTCCAAGAGATATCATGAATGCATCATCAAGGAGGTGTTTTGTTTTCTTAATTTTTTAATTTGCCCGTTCAATCTCCTATTCCAAAATACCTGAAGTATAAGTCCACACTGAAGACTGACACCTAAGTAGTTTTTTGATAGCAGTAGTGCTGCCTTTCTAATCATTAGACTAATGGTTTTCATTGCATTCCTTTAGCTTAAAGTTATTTTTAAGGGGGGGGGGGGGGGAGGGAGTTTGCTCCAGGCTTAGTCCTTGCATGCCAAGTTTCAGTCAGCAGTGAATTTTAATGGCAGAGTTATAAACGCTTGAAAACCAAAATTTATAATGGAAATGCTGACACAGGAACAGCTATAGCTAACAGCACAGGTGACACTCCTCTAATATATTGATTCTCTGCTGTTAAACTATTCCCAGGGGCTTAAGATTTTGTGCATGCAGAAGTCCAACAAGAAAGATTTCTGTAATTATACTCACTCAGGTTTGCAGTCAAAGACTTTACACATGTACAGCCACTTTGTTAAGAACCTGAAGTACCTGATCAGTAGGATGCCTCAGGTTTGGGTGTTGTTTTGGGTTTGTTTTTTTTAGCAGGTTGACTATTCTGGAAAAGTACAGTGAAGAGGAATACCTAATCAAGGCATATAAGGAGAGAAGGACACAAAGAAGAACGAATATGCAGCATGAAGAATGTAAGACTTAAAGGGTGAAGAGAAACAAGGAAAATAAAAATGGATTTTAAGAGAGGAAGGAACTGTGGCTCTGAGCAGGAAGTAGAAAAGAAAATCCATGTTAATGAAAGAACAGAAAAAGTGCACAAGAGAAAAAGAGCACTCCTGGGAGACAGCAGAGCAAGCAGATAAAACCACAGAAATGGAAAAGAGAAGGAAAAAAAAGTATTTTTAATACAAGCGTAACAAAATCATTGCTTAGATAAAAGGGAGAGGACAGACAGCATAAATAGCAAAGAATAAAACTCATAAAAGCCTACTTTGGTTTTGCTAGATTGTTGGTTTTTGGGATTTTTTTTATTGTATCCTTCTTCATACATTCAATTGTAGTCTGTTTCTTTGGCAAAAGCTCAAAACTTCTGTCAATGACAGGAAAGAGGTGACCCAAACATTTCACACTTTCAGCTAAAATCAAACAGCTGCTTGTTTTGGGGTACATCCTGACATTAATAAAGGACTTTTTGATCTGCCTGTCTCAACTGCAAGGAAATATTGCTTGCATTTCAGATTCCATGTTAATAAATGTCACTGCCATCCAAAATGACCATTTAAATGATGCTAGGGTGCTCTCAAAGCAACATGGAGAGATTTACAAATAATCAAAACACTCTGCATAAATCATTTCTGAACATATGCTCACAAAAAATACAGCATATGAAACTGAAGCTCCAGATGCTTACAGGTAAGCCTAGTATTTTATGCAGCACAGGAAGAGAGGTTTGTTTTTTTGGTTTTTGTTGTGGTTTGTTTTTTGTTGTTTTTTTTTAATTTTGTTTCTAATAAATAGCATATGGACAAAAGAACCACACATACATTGGAACTGGGGGTGGGGGGAAATACAACAGTATGATCTGAAGGAATCCAGACCAGGGACATGGCTGCAAAGGCCAGCACAAAGCAAGATCCTTCTGCAACATTATGAGGCCTTAAAACTTCAAAAAGCCAAAACTGGATCCCGAGGTTCTCCTGGATGCTCCACATTCACAGCTATTTTTATACATCACCTGGAATTATGGAAGCACTGTACTTCAAGCAGAAGCCTTTTCTCTTTCCATATGTTAAGTTAATGAGACATTATTTTAAGAAATGGAAAAAAAGTCCCTTCCCTCCCCTCCTCCCCAGCCACTGCATTTTCTTTAAGGACATGTTATTCTGAAGTTAATAGCTCTGACAGTCTGCCAGGCCAAACAGTCATAAGCAGCAGTAATTCTTGAGCTGCTCTGAAGCTCAGTCTTAAATACCACTGGAGTCCTGCATGCTGAGCTCTCCCTCCCAGTCAGGCTTATCCCATGCTCTTGCCACTATTACCCTTCTGCTTAAGAGCAAAGGGCTGCAGGGTAGAGGGTCAGGCAGTAAGTATGTAAAGCCTGAACTAAGTTTTCAGTAAATACTGATGAATGGCTACGCTATTTCCTCTTTAAAAAACAAAATTTTGAGTGCACTGGGCATACTGCATGACAGGAAAATGGTCTTACTTAATCACTGGGGAAAAAAAAAATAAAAAATGGCATGCAGGTTTCTGCTGGTGTGCTACTGTAACATTTGGCACAATCTCATTGGAAGGATTGTGTCATGCTGACAGATTAATGAGCTCTAAGAGAAATGAACAGATAAATACGGAATAAGCGAGCGACCTGCACTGACAGAGTTACTACAAGTAAAGGCTGCGTGTCTCGCCTGTGTTTGTCTGTGCTCAGCAGACTCAACAGATGAGAAAACGTAAATGGAACAAAGCCAGAATATACCTTTACAGACAGAGATGATAATTTTATAAAAATTGTGCTTCCCCCTACCAATTAAACAGGTTTCATGTATACTGAGAAAGAAAGAAATTCCCAAAACACAAGGGAAAAAACAAAGCTGACCTAATGAATGATATAATGGAAAGATAAATCCTCTATTTCCCTTCTTTCCATTCCTTAAAGAATATCTTTTTGACTTAACAGCACTTTCTATCACTTTAGGTTAGTGATTTAACATATCAAATTATTATAACATACATTCTCTTTTCTAATAGAAACTAAAAAGAAAAGAAAATTAGTTTAAGCTTCGTATGTAAGTTTAACCATTTAATTGCTTTCTTACACTTTGCCTATGCAACAAAAAAAAAAAAAAAAAGCACTGAAATAAGCAGAATAAATATGAAATACTGGTTCCAATAGGATGCTTTGTGTTTATGATCCATTTCTGAATAGTGTTATTTGACCAAAGATAGCCTATTCTACAACCAAATAAGGAAATCTATAGTTTACAAAATTAATAAAGTAATTAAAACCAGGAGAACAATCTGACTTTCTGCTGACTATACTAGAAAACTGAGGCAAAGAATCAGGCCTAAGACTTTCTATTACAAAATAACAAATAAAAATAAAAAGTTGAAGTATTTCAGAAAGAATGAGAAAGAAAATTTCAATTCCCATATCTAACTATTCCAAGACAACAAGGCCCAATAGCATAAATCTCGCTTAAAAATCCCAGCTTAAAAAATGTAAAAAGCATGGATTGCTTCTTATTTCAGTCAAGCCTGTTTGCTCATCCTTATAATCAATATTTCCTAGGTTTTTCTGGGGGAAAACATTAAAATGGAAGGAAAAGAAATGTACTCATACAGCGCTGGCACTTCTATGATTTTCCAAACAGCAATGCAGCTGTGATTTGTTTGTGTTCTTTTCTTTCAGGACAACTAACAAGTTTCAGAATGTTGTATCCCTGTGAGCAAATGCTGAAGACAGTCACAGCTGAGCCCAGGCAGTACCATGCAGAAGACCCTTGCAGTTATTCCCTTGATGCTGCTCATCCTTGCTCCTGGCAGCTGCCCACCCAACAGCAGGCTGAATAAAATGCTGTTCTGAACTTAAAAACACCAGTTTGGGTTTACTGTGCTGAGCTGGGAGCAACTGCGATGGAGGAAAGGTTTCACAGAGGGATTTTCTGGATGAAAAGAAAGTCTCCCCAGAGGAAAGGAAGGGCTAACAGCATCCAAAGTTTGCCATTTTGGTCACCCGAATTTAGCTCTGCTCTGATCCTGAGCTGACATGAGACAGTAAAGACAGAGCTCACTGCAATAACAGCACACAGAAGGCAATAGGAATTATGCCAACCATGATCTTAACTAATATTTATACAACAAGATAAATGCAAGAAAAAAGCAGTTAGAGACTACTGCCACTGAACACCACACTGACACACTATCAGCATCTCCCTGCCCTTTCAGGGACATTCTGATCCAAAAGTTCAGAATCATTCATTTAGTTTGGAAAAGACGTTTAAGATCATTGACCCAGACTGCCAAATCCACCACTAAGCCGTGTCCTAAGTGCCACATCTACACATCTTTTAAATATCTCCAGGAAGGTATTTCTAGTAAGGGATATTATGGGGAGGAAGCTCCCTCAAATCATGCAACCATTAGTTTTTTACCTCCCCTAGCCACAGAGGTACCTGACACTGCAGATCAACCCTGTCACCTTTGCATTTGGTGGCTTTCAATGCAAAGGAAATGGAATAAGTTCAAAGCCAAAATTCAAGCAAGGACAATGGACAATGAAGCAGTTGTGTTACCTTACATAAAGCAGCCTTCCACCTCTGCAGAAGGGTAGATAAGCATCTCTAAAACAATGTACTAAGTCAAAATACCGGCATACCACCATAGCCACAAGAGCTCTAAATAGGATCCTCAACAGTTGTAACTAGGCATTGGTTATTTCTTGGATTGTACAGTCATAAGATTTCTATTTCAGATTTCTTTCTGTTTATAGTCTATGCTCTAAGAGATCATTAACATCAACAAACTATTCCCAGTTTAGGTAGCAGCAGCAACTTCTTTCTCACTAACAGAACGTCCTGATGATTGAGAAATGAAAAATTCAAGCAAGATTGCCTCAGCATTTCTTGTGTGCTCGCGAACATATTTCCATAATAATATTATTATGATAAGAAATTGTGATTCTTAAATAAATACACAGAACATTCAACATAAGTATAACGATAAGATGTAGCTGATAATCATTGAGAAGTTACTTGCTTTTACTAAAAAAGGCCTGGGGGTGGTGGTGGTGTGTGTACAGCAGGTGATAATGCAACAATATGTAAAGCAAGGTAAAGATAATAACATCACAATGAAACCTTCAAGTTGGAGGATCGAGTTGTATGTAATAGCAAATATTCCAATACTGCAAGGGATTATTCCATATTTTTCATCATGTTTTCACAGCAATGGCAATTACCTATCAATGAGGGGAATCATGAGGGGCAGACGGAGAAAGAGGAGCGCTAGAAACATTTTGGTTTATTCTGTGAGGGTACTTTAAGTTCTAAAGCTAAATGAGAAGGTTGCAAGAAATTCATAGCGCATGCTATTACAGAAAAAAAGTTTAGTATATCACTCAGTGAGATAATATGTTTGGCAACTGAAAGTTTAGGATCCTTTGGCCTAAAAAATGGGAAGGAGTCATCCCCCCTTCCCATTTAAACAGGGGTATTCCCTGCATACCAGGCACAAAGCCTTGGGGCATTTGTAAACAGCTCAAAGCACTTACAAGTTTACCGGCAGCAGTCAAAACTTCTAGCCAGAAGATTTTTACTTTCTGTGTCTCCTAGTACTTTAAAATTCCTAGTCTCTTCCTTTTTTGGGTAGTGGGGGGACAGGGAGGGGACAATGACAGCAGAGTGTTTATCTTCGAGGAGTGTTTGGTTTGTTGAAGGGTTTTTTCTAACAGTATTTGACGATTCCTCTGAGTAACCTCTAGGCAAAATTTTTTTTCTGGATACTTTCAAATACAATATGGAGTCTGTTTGTCAGCTTTTGGAGAGAATTAGCTTTAAAATTACTGTTTAGGTATATTCTCTCCTTCAGTCTGCACCTTGTTGAGGATCGTGCCTGAGGCTGCAGTGGTATTACAATGGCTTTGAGTTTCCAGGGGCTAGACTAAAGCAATCTATTAAGGATGTTGGCATTCAGGTAAGAAAAGGCAGGTGGCTTTTGCTATTAGACCTAGCAACTAGTTTTAAGTAAATAATGTGTTTGACAGCCAGAGAGTGATTTTAACATGTTTTCCTGCTGTCACTGTCTATCTTTCCCAAATAGCATCTTTCCAAGTAACACAAACTTCCAGATTTCTAAATCTCTCTCATCTAATAAAAGTGAGCCCAATGTTCCCAAGGTATAGTAGAAAAATTGAGGCATGCATCTAGTATTTCCTTGGTTTCATAATTAAACAAATTCTTTAAAGTAAAATCAGTGGTCTCTATGGACCAAGTATCTTCAGAAAACAAGGGAAAGAACTACCAGCAAACCCATTGAACCTTCTCTATTTTTCAGAGCAGTCTCCTCTTTGCTTTGTGGACCACAAGAGAAAAGTTTGCTGTCACTTCCATTCAGCCAAACAATAATAAAAAAAAAAAAAAAAAAGCCAAGTTTAGGCCACTGTGGCAGACAGTGACTGCATTTTGACTAATGCTTTTGAAGACCCAAGAGAGCAATGATTGCCTGTTATCACAGTGATGTAACCTGCAACTACTAAAATACTGAGAAGGTGCAAGTCAAACCAATTCACCCTCTTCAGAGAGAGGATCCTGAAACCAGTGGTGCAGCCACTCCTCTGACAAAACTCGACACCATATAGTCTCAGATCCTGCTCACAGCAAGAGGATAAGCTGTTTGTGAAGAGCTGATTATTCTTGCACACGGGAGAAAATACAGTGAAGAGGTCAGAGTTTGGCATTATGCATCCCTGCATTAAGATATATTAAAATAAGATGAGAAAACCATTACAGTGACCGCTTGCTATCATTCTCTAACCTTGTATATTGTTACTGCCATCTGTTTCTGGGTTTGAGAGGATTTTTTTCTTTTTATTTTTGACAGTTTTCAATTTCAGCCAGTGCCCCGACTTTCACAAGCTATTCAATTAAAATTATCTTTCAAGTAAAATTTCACAAGAAAACATTACATGTTACTCCCCTAAAATCAAGTTACATTGCATGAACTTCAGTCTCCTTCTCCTATCAATACAATAATTTTGTCAAAATAGGGCTTTCTAATTTTTCTGGCCCAACTTCCATATTTATGTAACTAAACTACTTGAGACCCATGACCCTACTACCCAGATAGTTTCTCATTCATGTTTCTTTTATTCAGATATGCACAGTTTTTATTTTTAAATCTATTACTTTATTCATTGGTGTATGTGTTTTCATGTAGACTAAAACTGAGGCTCTCTGGATGTGATGTCTGGTTGCCCTTCTGCATTTGAGAGGGAGGAAAACAGATGACCTTTTCTTCCTGCTTCTCACTGTTCTTCCTGCCCAACTCACTATTTTTTTCACAACTGACTCAATACAGCGGCCAGTTGTCTTTGAAATTCGTTCAGATAATCTTCCCAAATCTTTTGGATCTAGACAATTTGAACCTGCTAATTTACATGGCAGCCCTAATTTTTCAAATAGCACTCTAAAATCCTTTCCATGAGCAGCCAGGTTTGTGTGACTGCCAGTCTCTCACCTGGAACCCACACAGCAGCATTTTGAGCTCACTCTTTACTGGCACATGACACCTTCAGCCACTGGACAGTACAGGATGTGTGAACTAACTGTGCAAGCCCAAACAAGGGCCCTTTCTCATTTGGAATAGCATGATCAGTAAAAAAACACTGACTACCTTCAAGCACGTAATTTTTCTTGTTTACAAGCAGTAAGGTCTAGAATACATTGAGAAGGACTAAACTCCATGCCTACTTCAGAAAAAAAATACTATAGACCAAAACATTACATTTTGTTGAGTGGTTTACATATCTGTACACTATGAACAGCTTATTGTATAATAATGCCCTTACATTAAAATCAAGTTTTTTTGTTAAATGATCCCCCAGCAGCAGCTGCACGAATACAGAGAACATGTGGTTCTGCACAGCACACAGTGCAACAGACTAACCAAACAGCTTGAAAGGGAAGTTTTCAGTCATTCTATTCCAAGTACATCATTTCTACTGGAAGGATATTGCAATCTGCAGATTAACCAGGAATTAAATTTATATTTAAAATAATATCCTGCATTTTACATGCTAAATTAAAACAGATGTAATTAAAGCCTTTGAAAGTAATTTTGGCTATTGCTTCATTTATATCTACAGCTAAAGCAGACACTTTCTCAGGCATTTGAGCCAAATTTGGCTAATTTTTCTGCTCTGTGTTTTAATTACTGTATATGCTTTCCTGTTGCAGTTAAGGATATCCATTACACACTTGAACAGCCGATGCTATGAGAAAGTGTGTGCTTTTTTTAAGCCTAGTGGTATTTCAAATCATTATGTGATAATGGCAAAGCTCACAGCTCACAGATGCTTCTACTGCATAGCAGAATAGACAGTCTGTGGACACACCATGACCCCCATCTGACCTTGGCTGCAGCAATGCACAGCACATCCAGAGCAACCTTACAGATGTAAGAGAAGCTACGCAGCACCACGCTCAATGTTATTCTTAAATATCACTGCACTTCTTCTGCTATGGCACCTATATTAAAGCCAACTTCAATAAACATTTTTCCTCTCAAGAAGACTGATTTGTTTGGAGTTAGATTCCTTGCATCCCCATCCCTCCCTGTGAAAACACACAAAAGGCATTCCAGCCAAGAACCCAGTTCATCCAGCATTGCCCTGTACCAGCATCCCCAGAGAATCCCAGGCTCCTAATGTATGGGTTGAATTTCAGGGACTTAATAAAAGCTATTCTTTAAGTTCAAGAATCCATGTCAGACAACAAGGTTTGGAGATCATCCCTTCTAGTGCAAGTTTAAGGTTTCCAGTCCACTTGTAAAGTTAAACATGGGGAATTTCAAGTGCACAAAAATGTAAACTGCTGCAATTCAGCCCTTGCTTTGCTTGGCTTAACTGCTGAGTTACCTCCCCAGGCAGCCAGCTACAAGCTGTTAGTGGAATTGGAGTTTTAGGTAATTGCATTTGCTGAGATCTCCCTGCAAAAACAGCCTTCTCCTTCTTGGCTTTGTAGACCAAACCACATGATGAAGTCACCTCTAAATGTGTGTATCAGATACTACAGCTATGCTTACACACTGTCTATGGTTAACACTGACAGATTAGTGAGCAAGTTCCCCGTGAATTAAACCAACGATGTCTAGACCAACTGCTTCAATAAGTCTTAATTTCAAGAAAATGGGAACAGCTGCAAGCAGGAGAAGGCAATCACAGCTGTCTTAAAACTTAAAGCAAATTATGTGGAAGGATTTGTAGATTAAAAAAAACAACAAAACAAAGTGGATTTAAAAATAGCGATTTCTGAAAGTTTGAGATATTGAAAATAATAATAAAATGCATACTATTTGCATGGCTGTAGGTCAGAGTCTCTTGTTTGTTGTATACGTAAAAAACTGATCTCATTGCAGAGAAATCAACAGAACTCTTTGTTACACCTCTGTGGACTGAAAAAGTAGAACTTGGCCAAAAGCATTTTTCTAAGAGGAAAATATGCCCTGCATGTTAACTAGTGAAAATAAGACAACCTATATATGTAAAATGTTTATGTCCATTCTACCAATATTTACATTATAAATATTCTTTTAATTTCATTAAAATTCAAAGGAATACACGTAATAATGTAAACTATTTTCTAAACACACAGAATATGCAAAAGACCTAATACAGTCTAGTCTTTATCCTGTGAAAGTGTTCAAATTTAGGTTGTACAGGGATTTGTGCAACCTGATCTAGTGAAAGATGATGCTGCCCATGGCATGGAGGTTGGACTAGAAGATCTTTACAAGTCTCTTCCAACCCAAACTATCCTGTGATTCTATGAATAAACAGAAGACTGCATCACTGTACTCAGAATAGATATTACAGTGTTATGAACAGTGTCTAATAAAAGAGACAACATTTTATGCCATGTTAGGGGGATTTTTCAGTAAGAACCGACTAAACAGGGAAATCAGAGAGTGAACACTAAAGTGTGAAAGCTACACAAAGCAAGTCTGAAATTATCAGATTTTCCCTAATGAACAAGTCACAAACATCCAACCCACACTAAGCTTTAGCATGAAAATCTCTACAGCCTTGCCGTAGAGATTCAGACACACCTCGGTCTAGAAAAAAAACCAAGGGAATACCAGCCCCACACCAAGAGAGCAGCACTGAAGGAAGGATCTGGAGCTGGAAGTCCTGGAACTGGTTTCAGATACAGGGCCAGGAGCATGGTCTTTTTTTCTTTATGGTAACAGTGTTTATCTGTACTGAAATTCAGTGTTTACCATCACAAAGCAATGAAGTTGGGTAGTGGTCTCCTCTGAACAAACGAAAGCATGTGTGCTATGTTTTGTACTTCTTTTTCAAAGCTTTGACCACATTATAGGTTGCCAAAGAATCAAAACCTCATTTTTGCTCTCTTCACACTCTTCCTCAGAAAGTGCCGCATGTGAATCAAAAACTCTCCATTTTGCCTGCCATTTGTGGATTTTTAACAGGTCTTGGCGCAGCATGTACTCAACTTTTCCTTATGACAAAGGTTCTATTTTGAAATATTCAACATTTAAAACCTGCAACACAGTCCCCAAATTAAGTAAGATGAAAGTTTTAAAACAGTGAGCATTTGGAAAGCTCTGAGAAGTCAGCACTCTCCATGTCTGATGCGTATTCCTATTTTTATTGTATTCAGTCCATAGGAAAAACACCTACCTTCGCTGCAAATTCCTTTTTCCACCAGCTTATCAGTGCACACCCTTGACCACAGTACAAAAAGCAGCATTTACCAACACTCTGCAGGTGAAAAACTATTCCTCTGTATAAATTACACATCTTGGGAACTCAACATTTCTTTCACGCTGAAAACCTATTCAAGCCTTCCCACATCTGTGGGCTAAGTGGTTTGCTCAGGCCAGGGGGGACAACAATTGCTGATATTTCAAGAAACCTAATCTCTTAATGTTTGGGATCAGACGAAGGGTATAGCCATGAAAGAGACAGCTTGAAACAGGCCTAATCTCCGGCATATCTGAACCTACAGATGGCAAAGACGCTGCGCTGCCACCAGCATAGATCCGACCGACTGTAGTCTGCCTGCCCAGGGGTGGTCCCACCAGAGTGATTCAACTGCACACAAATCTCTCACGACGATCCTTCTGCTCTGGGAAAGAAAAGCAAGGCTGTCTAGGGTGGGTGCCAGCAGGAATCGAGCGTGCAGCATTGGATGACAGCAATGTGAGACTGCAGACAAGACAGTATTCCTGCTCTGTCCTGCTTTGATCCTGCCTAAATTTCTATTTCTTGGTCTCCAGACTGCCAGTCTCCTTAGGTCTCCCACCTCACTGGTGACTGTGCCTGAAGATTTCCTGAGCAGGAAAACCCGTGCTGCCGTTCACAGTTTACGGTCACAGACAGATTGTTACTTCTTACAAAGACACTGAGCACTTTCTCAGCCAAATGCAGCACTTACGAGTACTGGGTCACACAGCAGAGGCTCAGCTTTTCCAGTCAGCCTGCTCCACACAGTACTACATAAGGGTATGTAGCCTTGTCTCTCCCCCAACAAACCAATAAGTCACTATCCTCTTTGATTGCTTGCAAAATACAACTATCTCCACCTCAGTTTAACCTCTCCCTGCAAGAAGGTCTATGTGCTATTTGTGACTCCCAAAAAAATTATTAAAAAAAAAAAAAAACCTCTGAATTGCAAGCATCCTCAAACAAGTTTAAACTTCCAAGCTGAACTTCAGTTGACTATAAAACAAATCTACGAGTCAGCATATGTACCCCATGTCCAAAATCAGTGATATACGATCTCCAATATGGCCTTCCTACAGTGATCCCCAAAATAAGAAAAGAGCCTGCTCTGACTGTTTACACAGAGCAGCAACATAACCAGAATTAATCATTTCCAAGAGGGCTGAGAAGAGATGCCGTCATGCAGCTGATCTGAGGAGCTCACAGCCAGGAGAGGGCCATCCTCCCTGCAACACAGCACATCTGCAAAGCAGGATGTTTTCCAAGCTAAGAGCTGATGTGTTTTTCTGGCCAGGAAACAGGAGGCATGAGGATTACGGTTACTTTTGAGGTCCCTGGGAAGGTGGAAGAGGGAGGTCAGGCACATGAGGCGCATCCACACAATTAGACGGGCGCACCAAAAAAAAAAAAAAAAAAAAAAAAAAAGAAAGTGCAATTCTGATCCCTCCTTTAGCAGACCAGCAGCAGTGTTCAGCAAGTCATGAATTTACTGTGTGGGAGTTGTTTCAGCTCTCTCGGGGAGCTTTCTCTGCCTACAGTGGGTTATGTGTGTGGTGTGTCTTTCATTAACTTATAGAACATGTATATATAAGAGGAGGTACATGAGGGCTGGGGAAGTGACAAAGCAAGGATGATTACTAAACTGGCATTTCAGAAGTTAAACTGAATTTTTCCAAAGTACTCATCACCATATTTAATGTATTTAATAATAAATTAGCTGAAATTTAAAAAAAAAAAAAAAAGTCAGTTAAGGCTATCACTCTCCATTTAACTTGATTCAAAAGGTTAAAGATCAGTTTTTAAATACAGAAAGACTTGTTACTAAAGTTTCGAACACCAGAGCCCATTCTGACTAGCAGAATACTTATACCTAGAATTAAAGTGTAGATTACAAAGGAAAAACCAATGCAGAAACCATTGAAGAGAATAAAATCAGTGTGATAAAATTAGTTCCATGCTCCTATTAGAAATCCACCCTAAATATCCTACAGCTAGCATGTAGAATACACCTAGCTGTAACCCTGAAAGAACTCATCCATCCAAGTGTGGAGTTTAGTGTGAGCCAAAAAGGTCAAAAATACCAAATTTTTGTATGTGCCAATAACTGAGTTTTCATTTTAATGTCTGCAGTAGAAATAGATGCTTGTCCTTCAAATATGTGACATTTAAAAATGTAACTGAAAGTATAAGCCCAAGGACAGCATGGAAGAGAGCAAACCTAAACCAGCAGCTTCAAAGACAGACTGAAATGACAAGGAAATCATCACAGAAACACAAGTTTGTAATTTTCGAGGAAGTTTTGATTATTTAATTTCACCTAAAACTTCTTGCACATTGGCTGTCATTTACCCACAACATTTGCAGTGGTTCACTACCTGCTGCCAATACCAAAGCATGAACTGATCATCCTCAATAGGACCAGCAAAGCCAGCTTTAAGGACAATATGTATTTTAATTGCTGAATCTGAAGTTTATTACAGTACCTCTTCCAAGTAATTCCACTTTAATAATTTACCGCTTATCAGGAGGCCTGAAAAAAATTCAGAATCCAAGGTTTTTCCAGAAAACAAGCCCCGAAGTTTTTTTAGAGAGATGTCCCTTACCTACTTATGTAGTTTGTGACTCACTCAGGGACAGGTCAGAAAGATGGCACACTTGACAAGTTTCTCATCAAAAGAACAGCAAGTTGAACCAAAATCTGGTTTCTGATTTAAAGAAAACAATTTCTCCTATTTTGAAGACAAACTGGCAACACAGAGCTGTTTTCTTTAAAGTTCTAGTATTAGACTCCTCTTTTTATGACCGATCAATGCAACTTTAAGGTAGTTGTATCACTCTGTGTTGCAGCAGATACATTTTGATTAATTTTTAGAGGTGGAAGTGGTTGTGATGGAATTGTTGTACTTACTGACCAAATCTTAAACCCTGAGATCCTTAAATCTTAGTGCTATTCTCCAACAAGAAATAAGTATTCTGGAGACAACATGAAAAGCTGGGCTTATTCCAGGGGCACCTTACTTTTGTCTAGCAGCTGGTAGTGCTCCTAAAGCAGTGTCTGAACAGCATCCCTGAGCTCCTGCAAGGGACAAGCTTTCAGGTGATCAATGTAAATTTGTGACAGGCAGTAAAGTTCCAAGATCAGAGAGCTGTGCTATTACACAGGAGACTCAGAGTTAGGGAATTCACTTAGAATGTAGGCTGCAGTGCTGGAGAGCACAATGAGAACCTCTGCCAGGTCTGCTGGCAGTTCTGTTCTCATCCCCTCTCTGCTGCTGCCCTGCAGCTTTCAGAGTCAGGCACTTGTCCGTATCACTGGAAAGACACAACCATTCAGAAACAAAGGTTTCAAATTCATGAATGCATGTGAATTGATATTTCCCATGGAACAGAAGAGACCAAGAGAAGCCAATTCTAGAAATGAAAATTTCTTGTATTTTTTTATAGAAACACTCACAGTGATTGTCCTTGGCAGAAACCACAGTCTTTAAGCGAGCTTGTATACAAGCCAACAGGCAAGCACATGATTTTTTTTTCTTGAATCACATTTTATGAGTCAAGAAGTCAAACCTTGTAGTTTTTTGTTTAGCAACATCACCACCATAATCAGTAGTCTTTACATAAATTACTAAACAAACATAATATCAGCATTAATTTAAAGGAAAGCACTTCACAATTTATTTCTACTATTTCCAGCCCATGTTTAAATTCCATCCCCTAAGACATTTGTGTTCCACTTTAAACTACTATAGCCTACAGCTTGAGAAGAGCTGGTCAAAAGTTTGTTTAAATTTTTTGTTAAGAAGCAGCTTTCTTGGGAGAAGAGTTTCTGAAAACTTCAGCATTTTCAGCTTGAACTGTGAGACAGGAATAGTGCCCCAGAGGGCTTCTGTTGCATGTCCCAGCATGGCACTTGCATGAATTTCAAGTCCTGTCTCACCAGGGTCATGGCAAACAGTGAAAAACATATCCACTCTTTCACCAAAGACTACTGCTCCGTTCAGCTGATCACCAATCAGCCAAAATAACTGCATGAGATAACTGTGTAATGCATGTGCATGATGGAGAGAAAGTTTAAGACCTAAAGTTGATAGCCCTCTGAGTGCCCTCTCTCACAGATTCTGGTAAGATTCAAAAAGTACTTTTGATGATTTTCACCATCATTTCTTTAGCAGCTGCACTGCTAGAGCTATTCATGATGTCTGAGTTTTAAAGTAATTGCTGTAATGTATTTTTCTACTACTTTCTTCTCATTATAAATGAAACACCCAAGCCATATTCACTTAATACCACAGAGAAAAGAGAAACAAAGAAGAATAGGGAGAAAAGGGTCACTGTCAGGCCAAGATCAAGTCTGGAAAATTTCAACTTGAGACGAGAGTGTTTCAGGAAGTTATAGGCAACTGAAACAATGAAGGAATTATAATCGAAACACTGCAAGAATTTTAACTATAGCTCTTCCTATGCTAACCAACACTCAGAAACTCGACAGCACTCAGAAACTCTTCTTGACATTAATGATCTGTGCTTTCAAAATCACTCTCAACGCCCTTGAAAAAGCAGAAGAAAGGGATGGTTGGTGTTGGCCATGCCTGCAGCTGATGGGAGATCAGCACAGCTCTTTTGCTTTTGGTGACATCAGTGAGTCACAGGAAGAGCAATAAAAAGGAGACAAACCAAAATCCCCTAACTTGTAACAGCTCATGTACTTTACTTATGTGTTGTTTCCGCCCCCCAGCACAGAAGTGCCGCTGGCGTCTCACTAGAGCTGCTAATTGAAACGTGGTCTGTTCTGATGCCTCCTGCCAGGCTGTATTTCTCCAGTTCAAAAGAAATGGATACTCAAATCACAAGTTCAACATTTTTGTTCCCATCTCATCCTAGCACATTCCCCATGACTCCTTGCCCTTCTCCTCACAGGACGGCCATGCATAGAATGAAGCCTAATCAAAATTATCCCTGTCTCTCCAGAACAGATTTATGATTGTGAACAGACTAAATGCACAATTTTGTTTTTTTCACTGCTCTAAACACAGGATCTAAAAAGACACTCTTTAATTGCTGAACTCCTGTTGAAATAATTCCAAAACGAACATTTTTCCAAACAGTCCTCTGTGAAAAAATTCAAACATCCTATGAAAATTCTGCATGCCAGCTGAGGCATTTAAGTGTCTACACCTCCTGAGGGAAAAAAAAAAAAAAAAACCAAACAAAACAACAACCCCCACACACACACAAAAACAACGTTTTAAATTCACTCCACTTGACTCCAATTAACAAGGATTTGCAAAGGGCCATACACCAAGTGTCTAATACAACACGCTAGAGGCACTGCCACCAGCATCTTCATTCAAGTTTTTTCCGCACACTGTGATCCTGTGTTTCAATCAGAAACTAGGTCATAAACTTGGCTATTGGAAAGCGTTTATAGCTATTTGGACTGGGTTATTCTGTTCAAGAGGTTATAATAATAAAGGAAGCTTGCAAGCATACTTTTTCCAAACTCTCGGTATGTCATTGCCAGCTTGAGAAATTGGCTCATTACTTATCCCTCTTTGGCTCTTCCACTCTCAATTCCTCGTTTGTTTTGACCCCTTTCTGGACAAATATAAAACTTACTGTTTCATGTAATTAACAGGAGGGAGAGAGAATATAGAAAACTCTCTCATTTATTCCAGTTCCAGAATTAGTTTTACAAAAACATTGTCAGAGTTTCAAGAAGCATTCAGATGTTAAGAGCCCTGCCAAAGTTTACAATCTAGCTACATCCTGCTACAGAAAAAAAAAAAATACTGCCCTGTTTTTACAATTTTATAAAAGTCTCTGGCAAGAAACAGTCCACCTCCACATATTCACATGCATCCAGATGATCTGTGGATAAACCTTATTCTCTTTTGCCTAATCAAATTGTCCAGCTCACTTTCTCCGTTACCAAACTCTCTCAACACATTTTTCTCAGCCACTCCTTCCTGTACAGGCAAGCAAAGCAGCAGATTTGCCCTTCTCCCCACCACAACCCTGGTTTGAAGGCTTAAAACAGTGAGTTTTAGTATTGGAAAGCTTTTTCATTTGAGGTTCCTTCTTTTGGTTCTCCACTAAATAGCTGCTCGTGTTGTACCATGAGTTCAGTGTCCATCAGCCCACTCAGAAGGGATTTGGGGGAAAACCTTTTCCCATTTCCTGGGGGCTTGAGGAACAAGGTGCCCAACAGTTTCCTCTAAGTGAGAAAGCTGGCTTGGCCATCCTTTACATGCTTTTCCATGAGTCATCAGAATGTGCACAGTGGAGTCATCTTTAACTGAAATAGCCCTAAACAATATGCTACATACAACTTGCCTTGCACCTCATAAGGAATATAGATGCAGAAAGGAAAATAAAGGCAGATGGGACAGTTGGTTCAGTAATCAGAAACAGCTATTAAGTCCAAGATCTCCATTGTTTTTAACAAAAACAAAAATCAAGAGAAAAAATAAACCAAACTTCTATGCAGCTGTATAAATTCTGTCTCCCAAGTATTCTCTGCCAAGGAGAATCAGAATAATTAAATTATCCTCCTTCGTCTGGATCTAAGACTTTAGCTAAGAGCTGGTTTTGGTTTTGCTTGCTTCTAGAGAATTTTAAATGTCTTTACTCTTGAAAGTGTAGTACTCTGCATTCTGTAGTTAGCACATTCACAGTATCAAATTTTAACTTTTCAGGGAGTCTCACCTTCAGCAAAACCACAGCCATTTCCAGTTCAGCAATCCTACCACAATGGTTAACATCACATATATTGCATAGTGTATTTCTGTAACTCCATCTAAGCAAGTCAGGTAGATTTATACAATTCACACTTTCTTCCATAGCCTTGACAAATCAGTTGGAATATGCGCAGTCAGGTCCTCAGTGCAATGATTTTGCTCCAAAAGCATCACCGAGCAATTCCTCTTTAGTTTTTATGCCACCTGAAGTTTCTGTGAACTCCAAAGTAATGTTTTAAGTGTGTGAAAGAAAAGCAACAGGAAAAAATATAGTTCAGTTCTGATTAATGGTTCTATATTTTAATATGTTGCTGAGTGTGTGTCCCCAGAATATTTTAAATTTGTGATGGTTTCTTCCACACAATCTCACATTCTTTCAGGAAAAAAATGGCCAGGATGACTGCCTTACATGTACTAAGACACCCCTTATATATAAGCCCAATTCTTTGGCTTTAGCTGGAATGTGCATTCAGCAGTAACCACCTTCACTTCAGAGCACTGACTGCTCTACATGACCAGCACATCAAGGTAGTCCTCATGTGCACAGAAAGCTCAGTGTAGCCCTGGGCAAACCAGAGTTAGGCAAAACATGTACTAAAATAAAATTAATTAAAAAAAAAAAAAAGTAATAGCATCAGCATCATCTGTTATCAGATTTGCTACATTTAGGAGAAAAACAAAAAACTTGCCGACACTGATTTAGAGAGAGACATGTAAACATTCATGTAGACAAGATATATTTTATAATCAGTGAATTTTAGTGCTGTAACATTAAAGACTGCTACTGTTAGACCTGAACCAAAACAATGTGAGGAAAGTTAATGAACAGCCATCCCAAATGACATATATGTGATTTCTTACCTGAAGTGCGTTCTTCCATCCATCATTGCTATTATCCCAGGATAATGCCTCAGCAACCGCGTAACAAAAAAGATCTGGTGAACTCCTAAGTGTTTGAAGAGAAATATAAGCATGTTACTCAATACAAAAGTCACCAAATCCATAGAAAAAAGAAAAATAATACTTCAGAATTCAGTCTGACACTGCATTTGCAAGGATTTCTTTTGTTACAATTATTCTTTTTTTAATGTATTTTTTTTTATTTAGACTTTCTCTATGCATTCAAACTAAATTGTGGTACATTTGGCTGTGGCAGAACCAGAACTACAGGAAACACAATTACTAACAAGAAAAATTAAAGATGGAAAATCAACATGGCATGTAAAAATAGAAGAATCAGAAGAGAAAGAATTATCCATAGTTGTTCTAATGATTTAGCAACTATGCTCCACCTACATATTCTTGTTCTCTATCTATTTGTTGATATTAACTCACAATATATCTAGAGAATTTTCTCAGTTTTCAAAGAAAAAGAAATAACCCTTCCAAATTATGGTTATATTTTACAGAAAGAATGACTTATGCTAAATGTGAAATATGCCTTTCCTTAACATTCTTCCTTTATTTTCAGCTGTAAAGCTCTGCATTTCCTAAGTGTCCAGGTATAGAGAATACTTTAACATTCTGGACACAGCATTTTTTAGAGCTATGTTTTGACTTTATGCCCACAGCAGAAGTACATTAAAAGGCTCTGCAACTTGTATCAGTAAAATAGTATCTCTGCAAAGTCTTCTTTTTCTGAATCAAGCACGAAATAGGAAAGAACAGTGCACTGGTAGTGTTACATGCATCTGCTTGATTAACACAGTGACAGTGCAGTCAACTAGACAGCAAATTAAGCTTTTGGATTTCATGTGCTGCAATTAACTCCCATGTCTACCAGCACAGCACTGTAAACTTCATGGACAAAGCATGGTTTCCAGGGCACAGGAAAAATCCTCCTTCGTAAAAGAATGCCAAAGGACACCATACTTTATTGTGAATTACATCGATATCACACATTTTCTCCCTTATACACATAATCTAAGGTGCAAGATAGAAACATTCTGGTTTTCTGCTACTTAGTACAGTTGCTACTCATGGACAGTTCAGCTGCCTACTCCAGTAAATAAGGCCTAGCAAAGCATCACTCAGGATTTGGCTAAAATTGTGTTCCACTATGCCTCCTTCATTATGAGACAAAGTTTACGAAACCCACGCTCAGATACTTATCTTGTCATCTACAAAATTTTAAATGTTTTATCTAACATTCGTTTTTCTAATTTGTGTCTTTTAACACCACCAGTTTCACATAACTGTCAAAAAGCCTACAGAACCTCACCACTTATTACAAAGCAAAGGGTTTAGTGCAGCTCTGTGTTACGAAATAACTTTAAAACCAGAATATCAAGTGATGTTCTTAATTCATCATGGACTCCTCTTGTATTTGCTCCTTATAGAAATTAAATAGATAGGTCAATTTATTAGCTCTCAGATCAAACTAGAAAAAAAAAAAAAGAAGAAAAAAAAGAAAACAAACAAACAAACAAACAAAAAAAAAGTTGAGTTGGGCTTCCTCCACTCTCATATTACAGTAGCAGCCACAGCCTGTCGTGGTTAATGAATACCTGCCTTTACATCCACACAACCTGCTCAGCCTTCAGTGAGACAGCACAGGCAGAATGGAGAGGAAAGTTTCAAGGGCAGTGAGTTGTTACCCAGGTGTAGATTGGACTACACAACGTGGTTGAGTACAAACTCTGGATGAGATGTGAGACAAGGAACCCAGTTCACCTTGCCTTGTGGTAGACATCGATTCAGCAGCATTGTTCAGCAGCAGAATATAGAATTTAAATTGCTAATGTAAATTAGCTTTACCCAGAATACATCTTATAAACTTGGTGTACATTCATTGGAAGCTGGGGGAGTGGAGGGGAGGAGGGAGAAGACCCTAAGTTAAACTTCCCTGTCCATGTTTAAATCCTGTTAATGTATACTCAACAATAAAAGACCTAACACACAAACACAAACACCTGAAATTTGTGCCATTATCTGTGGTGGCTCTGGTCTAAAATTTTCACCTTATCGCTCTAAGGTACTGAAAATCCAGTCAGAATATCATGCCAACTGTTTCCACACAACAATGCTTTTAAAATTCAAGTCTCTTCCAACAGAGTCTTTGCGATTTCTGCAAGGGGACCCAAGATCACTAAGGAATGTAGGAGAACCAGAAACACCTCTAAAGCAAAGTTTTGAGTGAAATGCATCAGAAAATATTGTTTCCTTCATAAATGCCATCACTGACTCCTATAAAAACTAGACTAGAAATTATCTTACAAGTAAAAGATCATTTGTAGGCCAGGGACTAAAGCACTACCATGAACTAGGTCAATCCCATCATTTGTTACTGTTCCAAAAGTACAGTAACAGCGGGAAGAGGGGGTCAGGGTGGAATAATCATTTGTTAACAATTTTAATAGTAAAGCTTTATTGGTTTTCCCTATGGATTCTCATAGTTATTATAGTGAAATTAAGTGGTTTTTCCTCCAAGTGAACTCTTGTTAATCCTTTTATTTAGGTTCAGAGCTACAGTACATGACCCTGCAAGAACATTCATCTACAGTCACAGCTGGAGCTGCAGACTCACTGGCTTGAAGGAATTAATTTCTTTGCAAGGCGGAAGCAACTGAAAAGCCAAAGGCTTTTCTACAGGAAAATCTGAATTTCACCAACTCGTACAAAGAACAGGACAAAACAAACATGTATAATCAGACACCTCATCAAAAAGCAAATGTGAAAAAAACTCTGGCACATTGGAGAAATACAGTTTAGGGGGGAAAATATTCTAATGGCTGGTCATACCACATAACAAGCTTTAGGTTTTAAAAATAAAATACGAATTTTAAAAGCAGATTAAATTTTACTGCAATGAACTGCCCCCAAGAGGTTCACAGTGCTCAACCCAAGCCACCCAGGCTATTATCTCATACCTTTGACAGTAACTTACTCATTTACAAAACACTTTTGAAGCCAGTTATAACATTACTAAGTGAAAAGCCTATTCTTGCTTCATCTTGATTGCCAGATTCTCAGTCCATTTTCTCCCTTGCACATAAATAACATAAAAAATATACAAATGCTAGAAAGTCAGACTGTTTCACTGGACATAATGGAAAAGCCTGACACCAACAAAAATATTACAAAGCAGAACCGTGGCCATCAGGTCACTGAGTGCTGATATCAAAACAGGTCATGACTAGGCAGAACTCAAAGCACGAGTGTCAAGCTGCACCTCGAAGTTAAAATATGGATCTTCCACTTTTGAGGGTTTTCAAGAAAGCACTTCAATTTTTGAGAGGTTAATAGTTTAATTTTCTCAATATAAAAAAAAAAAAAAAGGAAGAAGAAGAAAAAAATTTTTAGAAAATATGAAAAGAAAATTTATAATGCAGTGTTCAGATTCACAGAATATGCTGAGCTGGAAGGGATCCACAATGACCATCAAGTCCAACTCTGGCCCTGCCCAGGACCACCAAGAGTCACACCATGTGCTTGAGAGTATCATTCTAACACTTCCTGAACTCTGGCAGGTGTGACCTGCTGTGACCACTTCCCAGGGGAGAGAGCCTGTTCCAGTGCCCAGCCACCCTCTGGGTGAAGAACCTTTTCCTAATATCCAACCTAAACCTCCCCTGGCACAATTTCAGGCCATTCCCTGGGGTCGGCACTTCTCCCAACAAGCCTGAGAGGACCATTCACTAAGATGCATCACATTGCTGTTTTATACAGAATGCAATGAGACATTATTAACTAGATCATGCATATGTACAGCTGGCACCTTTCTAATGATATCAAAGTTTGACCCATTCTACTGATCAGAAGTATTTGTATAATCGCAAACATTCAAAGCAATTTATTTTGAGCATATTGCACTGAAATGTTTACTCATGCTTTTTAAAGCTGAGTACCCCTGCCACTTTTGAGACCTCAATATCTTGAATTTTTCAAATCATTGCTTTCCTAATCAAGGAATAAAGAGACATAAAAGCTCCATTCAATTAAAATAATTTAGAAGCATATATTTTTTCAAGGAGAACCTAAGCACATAAAAGCCAGAGTACTTTTAATTGTTGCCCACATTTTAATTTAAGTATTCAACTTGGTTACATTTTTGAGACATTTCCAACACATTCCATATGAAAAAATATTACAGTCACACTGAAACTCTTTACAAGGCTCTATCTGAAACAGCATCAACAGCTCTTTAGTAGAATTGTTAAATAAGTAGCAACTGTCAATTAAAAAAAAAAAGAAAACCAAATAATTTTCAACTAATCTTATTTAAACAAAGGATTTTTATCCACATGAGGTGAAAATATATTTAATTAAATTATACCAATAATGGAGCATTCTCACTACACATTTATTTTATCCTACTAGCCCCTTTAACACAGCTGCCCTAAACAGCATGTTCTCAAAGATACGTAACTTAGATGATTCAGGTCAAACTTCACTGCTTAAAATTATCACATTGGCACAGGGCATCCACTAAGGAATCCACATGCAGGAAAGAGCAAGTGCTGTTCAGCCTTCGGAGGTTTCCCTGATGCTCTCTTTGCATGAAGAGGACAAGATTTCAGAAGGAAAGGCCAAAGGGAACAAAGAGATCCCTCACAGTAGTGCTGGAACTGCCAAAGTTACACAGATCCTTCCTCCCACTTCACAGTAAGGTTTCTTTTAAGTACTACTTGGTAAACAGCTTTTCCCTTAAAAGTTATCTATCAATATAAATCCATATTACACTAACATTGTTATGTATATTGCAAACCATCAACTGATAAAGAATGATGCAGCAATCGTGTTCTGATGTTTTTCCTCTTCTAGTGTTTCTTAATAGTGCTAATTCCCCAGAAGGAACAAATTTCCTGAGCAGGAGCCACCGGGTTACACAGATTACAGTGGCCTTTGAAGATGAGCTCTGCCAACAGCACTCACAAGTTAATAAGGATGAGAGCAATGAAACCAGAGCTTCACACAGAAATGTGAAGGATCCCAAGCAGTAACCTGGCTGACCTAGTGGTATCACACTGCCAAACAGTCAGAAAACTCAATCTTTTTTTCTTTCCAAAGTACCAAAATAAGTCTTCAAATTAAAATCTGACTTAATTCACTTACAAAAGTCATCATGAGCTATAATGGCATAACCTCCCCCTCCTTTTTAATTTTGTTCTTTTCATTTTTATTATCCCAGGTGGTTTCCAGGAAGTCCCTTGCAAACCAGTCACTATTATGAAGATGGCCTATTTTAATCACAGTCCCTTGACAAGAACAGCTAATTATCTAACTTTTCTGTCTAAACTACCAGATGGCTCTAATTCTATACTTAACTTGCTTTTAGTTTTGAGCAACTAGTGATATTGGCATATTAAAAGATGTCTGGGATGACACAAAACCAAAATAATCCCAGTACCATCACCAGTACCTCAGACACAGGCAGAATAGAAACATACACATCTCCTACATTCTTCCACTAAAATAACAAAGTTACATAGGATGGCAGCCATCTGTCACATTTTTTTTTTCTGATTGGACTCCCCAAAGCTGTGCCAGTAGGTTTTTGTTGTTATGTTGTTTGGTTTTTTGTCTTTAAACAACATTAACACCCATTTCAAGGAAAACACAAGGCAACTCCCCTATGCTGATCCCCTTTTACACTTTCACAGTTGCCCTCCTCCTGAGACCCCAGTTTGGTGACATCCACTCACAGCAGGAAGCATGCCCATGGTGTGTGCCATGGTCCAGCACACCTTGATACTGAGTATTCAGGAAAGCATCCAAGCACAGTGCCTCATGGGACTACCCAAACATTCAAGTTTGGGGGATGGCACTCCAAAACTGTCATCGTTGACAGTGCAATTAACAAGTTCAACTTCCACGTGCTTGCCGGAAAATGTACCAAAGCAGTTCGACTTCAGCTAGGTTCCAAAATCATGAGTTTAGGTGAGATTTAAAGTATACATTTCCACAACATGCTGTGTTGCAGACACAGAATGGGGGGGTGGCCAGAATCTGGCCTCAGCGCATTGAGGCAGCATTTACCCCTGGTATACACCTGGAAAATACAGCTGCCTTTCACTAAAAACAGTGGAAATCAACAAAAAACAAGCCAAGGGCTAAGATCAGCCAAGTGAAAGAGTTTTGTGCACAGACATGGGACACTGCTTCAGGAGGGCAAAAACCCACTGGATGTTAACCATAGCAAACATTTCCCTTACAAGTCACCCTCAAAAAAAATACAGGCAATTTCCTCTTATATCCTTCTACTATAATTGAAATATAGAGCTTATTGCACACACTTATTCTACACTGCCAAAAATCCTTTTTTCCAAAATACAGCAGCAATGTAAACATTCACTTGGTTTTCTTCCTATTGGTTACAATTCCTGTAAATAACTGTAAGCATTCCATGATGTTGCCACATCCACTACAAAATAATTGAAGAACCCAGCCTGGAGAATGACCCTGACAATACAGAAGTTTTAACTTCATTAAAAAAAAAAAAATAGAAATTAAGTCTATTATCTTCATACAAAAACAAATGAAAAAAATAGGGAAGAAAACATTGTATTCAAGTTTCTAAAAGGGTGGCACAAGAAAGGGTAAATAAGATGCCAAACAGTATGTTTTGGTGGGGGTTTTTGTCTGTGTATCTTTAGACAGTAACCTGCTTTTAACCACCTTCTCTGAAAGGTTGAGGATGTATTTCTAGACTAAAAAAAAAAATACCTTCATAATCAGAAATCCAACTTTTATTCATAGCAACTGTAAGAATACATATACTTAATTAAATTATACTGGTAGTAAATTCAGAAGGGAGAATTATTGGTTTTTTTAAAAGACAGTATTCTAATCCTTAATAAAATCAGTTACCTCAGTGAAGAACTAGAAAAAACAGCATTATCATATTCCCATAGTAATACTACAGCAAACACCATCAGATAAGTGTCCCTGGGTACCATCACAGCCACATAAGGATGCCTAAATATAAAATTAATCAGTTTTCTCTGTTTTACAGCACTGACTCTCAGGCAAGGCAGCAGGAAAGAAAGAGTGCCTGAATACCTGCTACTCCAGACACAAAACTGAGTTTTGCTGATGTAACGGTTGTCACAGATTCCATTTGTAAAGCTTCTCATCTCTGAATTCATTGTGGCAACGATGCTCATTGAATTAATGGAACACCTTTAGACTGACAAACTTGGGAAAGTTTTCAGGTTTGGATTCCAAAACTGTTTTAATCTTCCCTTAGTGGAAATTATATCAGGTTTCATTTTCTGCCACTATAGTCAGACTGAAGTCAGTTCTTGGAACGAGTACTCCAATAGAAACCCAAAACAAATAAAGGATCCCCCCCACCCCTTTACTATTTGCTTGAAGGTATTTATGAGGGATTTAGACAAGCAAACCTTCCCAAATCAAACTATAATTTACATCCTCAGAATCTGTACCATTAATCTTGCAACAATGACACTGTAATATCTGGTTTTAGAGTTTTTGGAGCTGACTTAAGAGTCAGCGCTGAGCATAAGAGGTCTTGGGAAGCTGACTTGAGCAGGACTCGTAACAACAATCTCTAGTTATATTTCACAGAGACCTAGATACTCCTGAAATGGAAAACAAGGGTAACTGTTGCCAAGAAAACTAAGTTTGCTCAGTTTTTCCCATGTAGGTTCAATGCTCAGTTAACCAGCTTGGGTTCTGACCAGTTTGTAACACTGCAGTGCCTGCCGCTACTCCTCAGTTTAAATTTCATGAAGTCAGTGGGTGAGTGACCACGTTATGACTTTAAATGAAAACGTCCTGGATTGGTCAGCTTCTGTCACATACTCGTTTGGCCAACTAGCACGGGAAAGATTTCAGCTGCCCGCCCTGTCCTGGCTGCCCAGGCAGACTTAGCCAAGTCAGTTTTAGGCTACATCCTATTACTGAGCTCAGCTGCACATCATCTGCTCACCTAGAGGAGCTCCAAGCTATGTCCAGCCCCGCTAGTGGGATAAGACTCCTCTCTTTTCCATACACCTTGGTTTCCACAGACCCAGATGGACCTCGAAAACACTCAAACAGGGTCAGGGCTTCGGGGTGCTCTGCAGAATGACCCCAATGGCAAACTGATGGAGTGCTTGGATGTTCAGGAACTGAAACAAAGAGCTACTTCATCACAAAAGTGATGTAAGGCTTAACCTATTAATGAACATAAATAACACACCCAGTAATTCCTACATAGGCAAATATTGACTAAGGCCAACAATTTCAAAGAGTACACTGAGTCCTCCCAGCCATTCCTCTGTGGGATTTCAGCTCCACAGTGACTTTCTTTCAAAGCCTCGACTATCTCACAGCATCTCCTCATGCATATGTATGGTGCCTGAGTCCATTCTACAATCAGAAGCACTTCCCCTCTGCAGCTTCCTCAAGTGAAAGCCTCCTAAAAGAGAAGTGAGGGGGTGGAGGGATGGGAACCTTGTGGGGGAAGAATTTACAGCTAGGAAACACAGGAAAAAAACTTTTTTCTTGGCCAAGATCACCAGATATTTAAAGCACAACAGAGAATACCACTGGCAACATATATAAGCAACTGCATATTAATACTGAGCATTTCCTTCATTTCTTTGCAAAAGGAGTCAATTGACTGAATAAGACCAGAAATAATTTCTTACTTTTATTTTCATCCATCCTTAGCGCATATGTGGGTACAATTATTTAAGTGTTAATAGTCTGACATGGTACAGAAAGACCTGTGTTCCTGCAGACATCCATAATATCATGTTAGAATTCTGATTTACAGCTGTATCTTAGCACCATCTAATAAAGTGGCTAACTTTGGTGATATACAAGAAAATCACAGGGCCTCCAGATATAGATCAGCCTGGGCAAGCCACATGAGTGAGTTATCTTTAGCAGTGGAAGGAACTGATGAGGTAATTCCTTCAGTAACTTATCAAAAAAAAAAAAAAAAAAACACACAAAAAAAACACACTTTAAATCCTAGCTCACACTTTATCCCACATAGCAGCAGGAGGGTTTCACTAATTGCAATCTGCAGAACATATGGACTGGAATACATCCCATCATCCAGCACCTCAAAACTATACACATTAAGTCGCTAAGCTTTAGCACACTGCTCACAATTTGCTTTATGAATATATCACTGTATTTTACATTACTAAAGCATACATGTAAAGAAAAAAAACTTTATTGACTGCAACTAACACAAATGTCAAAGACATATATAATGCAAAGAAATAGTACACTGCCTTTCCATTGAGGCTAAGAAAGGACAGTGGCTTTACGACCTCCTTTTTATATAAAACAGATTTAGAATTTTTTTTCCTCCCTTCCCATTTCCTGACTGCATCCTTGTGTAAGGAAGCCTGTGAGCCTTTGAAGCCTCCACCCAAAACAAACATGAATATTTGTAACTTTTGTAATCTTCTGCTTTTTGGCCACCCAGCGAGAATCTAGCAAGATTCCTTGTTTGAAGGCCACCACAGAATAATACTAGCAAGGGGAAAAGAAAAAGAAGATGAGATCCAAATATAATCATTACATAATATTTTTTCTAATGAATTGCAAAGCCACTTTAACATAAACAATATGTTAAGATCTTGATTAATCAACTTCAAATAAAGGACAATATTCATCAATTTAGCAGAGTGGAACCATAACAAGCAGAAAATCTCTTTAGTGTTTAGACAAGAATTCTAAAAGTGACACATCTCTCAGATAAACAGGCAGTACTAATTCTAAATTTTGAAACCTCTCCTAAATAGGCATGGCCTGCAAACATATCAACCTGTGACTGACACAGTTGCTTCTAAGAGCAATCAAGTTGTGTTACCAACAGAATGTGCTACACAGGACTAGGGTGTTGAAACCCCTGAGAAGCAGGACCAAGCTGCCTCAAGTTTCCAGAATCCCAGAAGCATGTTTAGGGAAGATTCTCTCACCTGTCACCATCCCCAGTGCAAATGCAGCAGTATAGCAAGTGCAATTGTACAGGTGACAATTCACTGCCAGAAGCGAATATCCTGAAATAGGTTATGTCTCCCCACAATTTCAAGTGTCTTCTCTCTAAATCAGGTATGGATTTAGCAGTATAGCTAAAAAGATATGAGCTGTCCCCTTATCATGATCCAATATTGTATTTGGCTTTTATTTATTTCACACAGGCACAATAAACAACCTCACAGCCCCTCTTTATCTCCTTTCCATCCACATTTCTGTTCAAACACCAAAAAAATTATACTTTCAAGATTTTCCTTATCAGAAAAAACCTGTAACTTTAAGGTATTTCTGTGTAGTTTGTCTCATACTCATTTATATTTACCATTCCACAGCTGCATTTCAAAATCATTTTTAAAAGAATGCTCAGAAGTACACTACTATGACGACATAATAGCAGTTAAATATTAATTATAATCATCAATTGCAAAGGAAGAGGTACTGAAATAATATTCATGGTGAAGCATTCTCATAAAAGAAAGAGGAAGAAGCAGTAATCAAGACATACAGACACATCCATTTCATATTGGCAGCTTTGCTTTTCCCTTACATTCATATGAAAGTTGCAAAGCATGTTACTGCCATTACCAAAAAAAAAAAAAAAAAGAAAAACAAAGAAACAAACAAACAACAAAAAAAAAAAAAGGAAACACAGATTGATACATGTAAACCATTGATATAATACAGGAAAGAATAGGGAAAAATTGCACTACATAAGCATTGTAAGACTTTTCAGAAAATTTAAGGATATGTCTTGAGAAAAAAAAAAAAAACCTAGATTGAGGCCTTTTAAAAACATTCTCCTTTTTCATGCCTTCTGATTTGAAAGCATCTCTTCATGATATGAAATCCTTTGATCTCTATTTATTTACAGTGGCACCTGCATCCCAGTGCTAGGTTCTCTTTGTTTGTGGTTTTAGAAAAAACATACTATGGATATACACATACAGAAGTGTCCACATAGTCTCTTAAGGTACAAGGTTCTTGAACAGAGAAGGAAAAAATGGCTGCTGGACATACCATTTCTGCAACGAAACACAACAATATGCACATACAACATAGGTCATGCCAAAATTGAGAGGAAGCAGTGATGTGAAACAGCTGTGCAGAAATGAATGCTGTAGTCAAAGAATATATTTTGCAAATCAGGGCAACAATTATTTGATCCATAGTGACAATTCTATGCTGTTTCTTTAAAGTGCAAGAAGAACTTTGTGGTATGTTAAATCTATCATAGCTTACATACTATTTCATGGAAGAAGGTTCTGGATGTTAAATGAGCCAAAGGCAGGGAATTGCCTATGGGTAACTGCAGTGCCCTGACTCAAGAAGCCAGTAATGTCAGGACCCAGATTCTTTGAATCTACTGATACCAGCCAAGCAGACACCTGCAAAATAAATCCACTCAAACATGCAAGCTCAAAATACCATCTAGAGGAACGGTTCACTGTGAGGTGTGTCTGGGTTTGCAACAAGGCAAAATGGTACAGTATTTTAATCCTCAGCTACCACACTCACTGATATAGGTCACCTGACAGAACTTATTCACAGTTATTGTTAAATAACATTCAAAGAATTGTTAGGAAATAAAGTCTTGTCTACATCTTAAGCATAAGCATATCTTGAACTATATTTCATGATGCTCAGGGTTTTTTTGAATTAATTTTTTTTTTAAGCAGGTCATTATAACATACAGTAAGTACCACACTGTGAGCAGACATGGTACTAAGGAAACACTACTGTCATTGTTTTTCCCCTATGTCTGTCACCACCATTCTTCTGGAACCAGGCACTGCTCTCCCTTTAAGACAGTGCTCCTCACAGCTCCCTAGTTAGCATATGGAAAAAGAAAAACTTTCCTAAAGGAAATATCTTGAACACATGTTAACTGCTGAGAATTTAAGGAAGACACACAGCAGAATTAACAGTTTTATTAAAACCAGATAATACAGAATGTGCACACAGCAAGGAAAGAATTTCCATTTTTTTTAAATTCTATGCAAAGAATGAGAGATTCAGCGTGACCCACTTTACTACTGCCTCATCTTCCCTCCATCACAAGAACAGTTCAAGTGAAAATAATCCCTCCTCACTCACTACACGTTCTCTGTAAAGCAATGCATCAGCTGAACAACACACATCATCTCAATTAAGATATTTAATGGGGTTTTTTTCAAGCTGAATCTTTTTTCTGCTAGATTTATATGGTGCTAGATACTAGTTGCATAGAAAATTCTAATAATAAGAAAGGCCTTCTGTGAGATTTTTGCTATTCAAAAGCATTCCTTCCCTTGCCAGGAACTGGAATGTAAAATAGTCCTCCTCCCTTGAAAATTTCTTTTTATTGGGATATTTGTTCCAAATTCATCTAAAAAAATCTAAATCAACCAACAAATCTAAAATAGCTAAACTACCTCTTACAAAGGCAACCTGGCTGTGGTCAAACATTTGTTATTTTTATTTTCAGAAGATCAAAATGACTTTCAGAGTAAAGCCCTTTTTCAAAGTCCCTTGGTTGAAGTTCAGTTTATGAAAACTCATCACTAACAACATTAATATATTCCTTTCTGTGAGATCCAGTCCTGCATTCCCCATAGAAAGTACATTAACCTCTTAAACAAGCAACCCACATAGGCTTGTTTCCAGCTGCTTGCAAGCAGATGAGACTGAAAATACTTCAAACCTGGAGGCTGGAACCAGCTGCTGTCTTTTAAAAAAGCATTTGTTTCATCCCAACATCCTTGTTGATAAGATAAAAATAAATATTCTCACAATTTGAAAATTCTTCTCCTTTCCTGAGTCACAGAAAAAGAATAAACTTTTTATTTGCAAGAAAGCATTCTCCAGTCTTAAGAGACTAGTAATAAGAAAATTCATAAGACACCAACAAAATTAATATGGATTAAATGTGCAGCTCAAAAAAAAAATTCTTTGGTATTTTCAAAAACCTTCTTGAAATAGGAGCTGGCCAGAACTTGATTTTTCCGTTGTTTAACACAGTGATTTTGAAAGGAAAAAAAGAAAGAAACAAAGAAAGAAAAAAACAAACCACAAATTGTCATACTTGAGATTCACAAAATAGTAAATTTTTCATAAGGTAAAGCCATCCATCTTCTGTACCTCCGTGCACACATTCCATATATGGAATAATCCATATATTTTGACCACTAGAAATGTTAATACCTACATCAGAAATTACCTAACTAAAAATCCTAGGAGAGTAGGAGTGACGATTAATCCAACACCAACATTACATAAATCATCATTTGTTTTTAAAAAAACTACAGGGAAAGAAGTGGCAATGACTCCTCATGAAAGAGCTGCCAGGAACCACTTCTCCAGAGCTTTGATGTCCCTGGGAATTCTTCCTCCCACTCACAAATAAGTAGCAGGACTGTATTAGACAGCATTTACTTACTTGGGGCAAGTGGTGGGGGGGGGGGAAAGAAGGGAAAAAAAAAAAAAAAGGCATTCAGTGTGGTTTTAGCTGCCTTTTGCATGATTTGATCTCTGGCAAGAAGCCTAAGAGCAGCTGCCACAGTGTGTCAGCTCCCTGCAGACCTGAAGTGATCTATGGGAATCATGGTTTGGGAATCTTCAGACCAGGTCATTGGGAAAAGCCATTAATAATGGAGTTACAAACCCCAGTCACAACGATGCCACACAGCTTTAAGCAAAAACATCCTTTCTAAATAAAGCTATGTTTGCACTCCAGTTAAACACTGACATTTAATGTCTCACACAAGAGGGTCCTAAAGAAAAACACTCACTAAATATTTATTTTGATTCAAATACAGTGTGACTCAAGTCTTGGGTAGGTCTCATCACCTCTAACTGGAATTCCCCGCTGTCAGCCGGGTCAGGGATTGGCGGGGGAAACAGCTGAGCTCGGCTGAGCGTCCCACGGCGGAGGCAGCCCAGCGCCTCTGCTTCCCACATCAACTCCCTGTGAGAACAGCTCGGCCTGGCCTGGCCTCTCGCTCACTCTCAAATCCGCATGAAATCACCCCTGAAAAAGCTGCTGGGTACCAGGGGAGGCATCCCGCCTCTCCCCCAGCCCCCAGGCAGGCGGCTCTGCCCTCTCTGTATTCTTCACAGCACAGCAACGTGCTGCAAGCAGGAAACCTCCTAGATTAATAATGAGAACAGGGCAATCATCTCCCTGGACTGAATCCATTTTATGTGAACTATGAGAACTTGGGTTTATTTCAGTATTGGAAAGGAATGAAATGCAAAGAGTTAAGAGGAGGTTTTCCTCTCAGGCATTCTACAAAGGAAAGAAAGGAGACAAAACCCACACACATTTCTGGTGCATGTCGTGGGCCAAATTTCTAAACTCAACCTTTTTGCATTTCCAACTTTGTGCACTTAATAGTACTGCCATTACTGATTTTACATAGTACTTTTATTGTGCTCTTTATCTAAGATAAAGCTACACGACTGGCACAGATCAAACACCTTCACCAAGGAAATGTGCGCTCAGGTTTGAATGCATACACAGTGATTTAAAAAATGGTCATTGGGAAAAAGTTGGCACAGTTTATGGGCAGTTTTATTTACAAGCCACTATGTCTCAGATGCAAGCCACATGCATCCTATTTCCAGTACTGTCAGTGTATTAAGCTTAGCCCTAAAATTACTAGGTTAAAAAAATGTGATATTTACTTTCCTAAAAAGTAAGGTACTTACTTAAGGCATGGATAACTTTTGCACACATGAGAAAGAGGGAGGTACTCACTACGAAAGCACAAAAACTAGTCCATAAGACCTATCTTCTATGATATCATTTCTCTTCTCTTTTTGCTCTCATGCCTCAGCCTAGGAATTGCCAAGAATAGTTCCTCAGGCAGGCTACCAGCTTTCAATGCAAAAGCCTGATGGAAACTGTTTGGAAGATGCCTATAATGCACCAAAAGGCCATATACCCAGAGCACGGAGATCTAGGCTTACATGTAGACCATTTTCATACTGAGAGACTTCAGGCCTGCTTCAACTAGTAAATGGATACATATAAATTAGAAATGCAAAGAATTTCATTGAAAAATAACTTCTATATGGACAAATTCTTTTTCCCTTTCTGACACTCAATGCATTACTTCTTTTGCCTTGTTTGATAAATGTTGTCCAAAAAAAGTATCTGAGAGCTTTTTCCCTCCTGTTATTCACAGAACTCCAGAATATGCTGAGTTGGAAAAGATCCACAAGGATCATCAAGTCCAACCGTTAGCCCTGCACAGGACCATTCCCAAGAGTTACACCATGTTCCTGAGAGTATCATCCAAATGCTTCTTGAGCTCTGTCAGGCTTAGTGCTGTGACCACTTCCCTGGGGAGCCTGTTCCAGTGCCCAGCTACTCTGGGTAAAAAACTGCTTTCTAATATCTAATCTAAATCACCCGTGACACAACTTCAGGCCCTTCCCTCAGGTCCTGTCACTGAGAAGAGATCAGTGTCTGCCCCTCCTCTTCCCCTCATGAGGAAATTGTAAACTGCAATGAGGTCTCCCCTCAGTTGTCTCTTCTCCAGGCTGAACAGACCAAGTGACCTCAACCATTCCTCATACAGCTTCTCCTCAAGGTCCTTCACTGTCTTTGCTGCCCTCCTTTAGACACTCTCTAACAGCTTCATGTCTTTCTTGTATTGCAGTGACCAAAACTGCACACAATGTTCAAGGTGAGGCCTCACCAGTGCAGAGCAGAGCGGGACAATCCCCTCCCTTGACTGGCTGGTGATGCTTTGCCTGATGCCCCCCAGGACACGGTTGGCCCTCCTGGCTGCCAGGGCACTGCTGACTCAGATTCAACTTGCCATTGACCAGGACCTTCAGGACTCTTTCCATGGCACTGCTTTCCAGCATCTCTTTCCCCAGCCACTACGAACAACCAGGGTTGCCACATCCCAGGTGCAGAATCCAGCACTTTTCCTCGTTGAACTTCCTATGACTGTTGATTGCCCAATCCTCTCATTTGCCAAGGTCTCTCTGTGGGGCCTCCCTGCCTTCGAGGGAGTCAACAGCTCCTCCGAGTTTTGTGACATCTGCAAACTTGCTTAGTATCCCTTCCAGACCTGCATCCGAGTCATTTACAAAGACCTTGAAAAGCACAGCGCCCAAGATGGAGCCCTGTTGAACCCCTCTAGTGACAGGTTATCAGTCTGATGTTACCCCGTTCACTGCTGATGAGACTTTTTTCATAAACAAGAAAAGACCTATAAACCTATTATAGCCGTCGCTTTGATGAAAAGCAAAGATTAGATAGAAAAGATAGATAGAAAGATTAGATAGAAAAGTCAAAAAATACTGCATTTGTCAATTTAGTGAGAATGATCAAATAGACAAAAGTAAATGCAATGGAGACTTCAGGATCTCAGAATGTCAAGTTCTGAGAAACCACGGAAATCACTGAGGTTGTCCTCAAACACTTTAGCTCAAACACAGAAATATCTCGTTTGAAAAAGACAAACGTTATTCACCCTTCTATTCCAAGCAAAAGGGGAAAAAATTGGTAAGGAAAGATTGGAAGCTTGCCCAGATGAATAAACACTTCAAACAGGATATTGAGAGGAAGTCCAGACTCTACAAAGAATGAAAAGATTAATTAAGAGGAAGACAATGTCTCAGGGCTATCAAGTGTTGAAACTCTAAAGGAGGAGAGAAGCGAGCCAAAGGGAACTCCTCCCAGGCAACCAGAAATGAGTTTGCCACACGTACAAGTACAACTTGTGGAATTTCACTGTGGCTGCTGACTGACCTAGGAGTACTGGCATAGGGGCAGCATGACTGGGTGGGAGGGTGAGAGGGATTCCCTCCCCAGCTGCTCCTGGCCCAGAATAATTTAGATTTCGCCTACTACTTCAATCAAAGCAATTACTCTGATATCCTTTTTCTTATTGGGTAAAGAGAAAGGGAAGTCCAGTTGCACTGGACTGAAGTTGTCTCACGCGGCGCTAAGCAGTGGAGCAGACTGAAGTGCTATAAATGGCATGGACAGGCAATTTTAGAAGAAGAGAGGAAAGGGGAAACACAACCACTGCCTCACCATTTCTGTCATCACATAAACGGCGTGGGCCAAAGCAGTCAAGCTGAAAGCCTTGACAGGTCACAGACTCAGTGTGACGACTGCAAGAGTATTTCTGATGCTCACAGTGGACTCTGGCTACTCCTCCGAGCAAAATAATCTGCTGCATCTTCTCCCACGCATTTCCTGCCAAGCATGAGGCCAGGGGGCCCAGAGAAAGTTACTCTAGATAGATTTTTCCATAAACATAAGTCATGCCATCTCTTTTTCACAGAGCACTATGAAAAAAGGGAAATAATAATGCACTACTAGTCCCTTCAGAGAGATAGCTTTTTCTGCTTTTGTCTCTATTTTATTACAGTTGCAGTACCCATAATATTTCTTTGCACACTTTGGCCCCTTCATAACCTAAACATAATAGTTTGTTAGACAAAGCTACATTCAGAAACATGCTCATTTTATCCTCTACCTCTCCATTCATCCATGTACAAAAATACATCCCATAGAAAATTTTTGCTTTACAAGGCTCTCTAAATATGTACATATATATATTAAGGGGCAGAGAGGATAATGGTGCTGTGGTATGAATTAATGTTAGGAACAGTTACTTGTTACTAACCAAACCCTTCCTGTAATCCTTATCTAATAATAGGTGACACAGAACACAATACAAATCTAACTGCCTGCTGGTCCAAAAAAAATATTCCAAAAAAAAATGGAATATCATTTTTGCCAAAAGAAGAGTACTTTTACCAGTGCTAGTTTGGTCAGGTCAACAGGCCCCAAAATAAAGCTATATATTCACTATATATGGCAACTCAGACTTTTCAAGAGTTAAAATGGAAGCTGTAGCTAAACTTGAAGATCTAAGGAAATAGGAGAAATGCAATATCCTAATTAAAAATAAGAATGCATCTCATTTCTTTAATGCTTTAATTCATTTGAATGCTTTTATGTGAATCCAAAACTGACTTTAAAGTCCAGTGTTGATGTGGGTGTCAGTTAACTTTCCAGGTCTGTGACTTCCTGTTAAATCACATCTCATTTTATTAATTTCAGATTGAATTTGATATTCTAAGATTTTCCTAGAAAAACTTGGCAATCAGTCAATCAAAAACATTTTGAAAGACAGTCATTTAAAGAGCTTCATTCCTTCAGGGTCTTGGAGTATACCTGCCATGACCAAGGTGCCCCTATAAAAATTCCTGCAAAGACACATCGGTGCGTCAGCTGAACCAATGTGACTGGTGCTCCCAGAAACTCAAAGCCTCAGACACCCTCCATACCCTCCAGGCAGTGCACTTTGAAACAGGCCATGAAGGTCAATAATCTTTTGCTCTCCCCAAGCCTAAGAAAAAAGTAAATTCAAGAACATGGCATCCGTATCAAAGCTGTGCTACCTCCAGCTGAAATGGGCTCAGAGACACTGAAACCAAACACAGCCAACTAGCGGTAAGATCAGCAGAGAAAAGGGAAAACAATTTTAAAATCTACCTTGGATGGCACTCAGAAGTAGACAATCAAAAAAAAAACCCAGAAAACAAAACAAAATAAAAACACCATACACACTTGTAAATAAACAGCACATTTTACAGCAGCATCAGCTTCCGTGGAAATCGTGGTAACCCCAGATGGAGCACATTAACGCAATATCAAATGGCAGGAGCTGACAAGTGTCAAGGCTCGTGAAAAAGCAAAACCAGCTCAGCCTCTTCACCTAGGAAGGTCTAGAAAGACACAGTAATAGGCACTGTGCCTTTGAAGCAGTTCACAAGATAATGTTCCAAGCAGTGCACCTGTAGGTGGAAAACTTCGTGGTGTGGGAGGAGGAGAAAATCCACAACAATCAGAAGAAATGGGAAGAAAGTTGTCATTTCTCTGCCTAATAATTTCCTATGATCCAGGCAGTATCATGCTAACCAAATGAAATTCAGCTACCTGATTTTGATAAACTCTAGTCCTGCCAGGGATGCAAGAAAGACAAAGCATCGGCCAAACCAGCTGTTCTTATGCTAAAAAACACAAGGACAGGTGGCAGAGAGCCCCAAACAGCCTTGGCCCTCTGCTGAGTACGACAGGCAAATGGCAAAGATGATTTTAACCGTTCTGGACTTTGTTACCTCAGCAAATGCTGACTTCCTTAAACAGTCAAAATTAGGCTCAGGCACAGTGGTGAAGGTGGGAGAGCTTGCTAACAGATGAGCATAAGCATAGAGCTGGAACTGGAGCAGACTTTTCCATATAGGGCTCCACTTCTGGACCTCTCTTCTAGGTTTGGTGCATAGCAGCATGAATTTCTTCATGTCCCAAATAACTGCAAAGCTGAAATTGATTTCTATGCATTTAACTGGAAACCTGAGGGAAGGTTAATGGTTTCTGGTTATTGTTGTTTCCTTCTACAGCTGTTGATCTGAACATCCAGAAGGGGTTATCTGTTTTATTTTTATTTTCTCATCCTCTTGTACCTCCTCTAAAAGCTAGTGATGTACAACTTATCTACAAAAGGATATTTAACAAGAAATTTAACTTTTGCAAAAAGGAGTCCTGCAGAAACATGCACAGAAGAACTAATACAGAAATTCTGCTTTGAAAGTTTTTTCAGGATTGCTTTCAGTCAGATGAACACAACCCAAGTTTTTCTACTGCAAAAAGCAGCATCCTTCTGCAGTTATGTCCTGCTCTCCCCATAATTCTACTTAATCAAAACTAAAAACCAGAAAAAAAGTTACTCTCAAGGTCTATGTATTAGCTCTGTACTAGTCCATTGGTAGTAGGATTTAGTCATGACACTTGTATAAAATCCAACAGAGAGGTAGATTAAAAATTTCCAAAGGCTCAAGCCTATGCATTTAAATTATTAAACTAGAACTAAGAGAGATGATGATAAAGAGTCACATCTAAATAATCCTCAGATATTTCAGCCACTCTGGCAAATATTTGCCGTTTCTATAAATCTCCTCTCAGCACCTGTCAAGAGTACAGCCAGCAACATGGGGGAATAAATACATTCAGCAGGCACAGATTTCCAATAAATCCAGCGAATTTGGGAACTCACTAATTCCACTCTACAAGCTTGAAAAAAAATTTACTAAACCCCTTAATCTCCCATGTGCTGATACAGCACTTCACAGCTCCAAATCACACTGAATTTCTCCCAGCTGTCAGCACTGAGCTCAGCAGGGGAGCAAGGGCAGGAGCAGGACTTACAGAGCACAACATTCACTGTACTGAGACTGAAGGTTAATGTTGAAAGACAATAAGCAAGTCATAGTGTCATAGTGGGAGGAGGAAAAGGAAGCAACACATCAAATCAGAGAAGCCCCTCACTTATGGAGTCAAACTGTCTTGTTTTTCCCCTCCTACTTATCCTTTTAACATGTTTATTTTCCTGGGTGGCATCTTTCACCCTGCGGGTTTGGGTTTTTTTCTTTGTTTGTTTTCTCCGTTATTTACTTATTTATTCTGCTGGCATCAAAACTCATGCTGAAAGATATTTCTTCAGCTGAGTCCCAGTGTCAAAACTCACACAGGGGACCTGAACTGCTATTTTAAAGCAAGCCATATTCAACAAAAATCATTAAAAGGAGACACAGATAAAGCCCTATTGGTGTTTACAACCATGTTACATTAATGCTGCTGTGTCTCCTGCACCTGTAAAATGTGATACCACTTGTGTCTACAACCCACTATAATGACACACAGCCAGAGAGCCCAGCAGAGCTTCTAAACCTTGGGGAAAAGAAAAAAAAAAAATTAGTAAGCTTGTCTTTGTGTAATAGTGACAAGGAAACCTGAAGGTTAGAAGGCTTTTTTACTTTTCCTTAACACCATGGAGAAAAGGCAATATTTTCTTTGTTGGATTGGACATGCTCATTTCTTCTCCTGTTCTGAACTCCAGATCTCTATAGGATCATAGAATAGTTTAGGTGGAAAGGACCTTTAGGATCATCAAATCCAACTATTAACCTAGCACTGTTGAGTCCACAACTAAACCGTGTCCCCAAACAACACATCTACATGTGTTTTAAACACCTCCAGGGATGGTGACTCAAATCATTCCCTGGGCAGACTGGTCCAAACGTGACCACTCTTTCTGCAAAAAAAAAATTTCAGAATATCCAATCTAAACCTCCCCTGGCACAACTTGAGGCCATTTCCTCTTGTCCTATCACTTGGGAGAAGAGATACACGTTCTACCTTTCAGTTAGTTTTTGAGAGCAATAAGATCTCCCTTGAGCTTCCTTTTCTCCAGGGTAAACACCCCCAGCTCCCTCAGCTGCTCCTCGTCAACCTGTGTGCCACACCCTTCACCAGCTTTGTTGCCCTTCTCTGGACGTGCTCCAGCACCTCAGTGTGCCTATTGTAGTGAGGGGTCTAAAATTAAATACAGGATTCAAGTTGCAGCCAAGTGCAAGGAGGATGATCACTGCCCTGCTCCTGCTGGCCACACTATTTCTGATCCAGGTCAGGATGCCACACTGGCCTTTTTGGCCACCTGTGCACACTGCTGGCTCTTGTTCAGCCTCCTGTCAATCAGCACCCCCAGGTCCTTTTCTGCTGGGTCACTTTCCAGCCACTCTGCTCCCAACCTGTAGCGCTGCACAGGGATGTGACCCAAGTGCAGGATCCAGCACTTCACCCTATTGAATCTCATACAACTTGGGCCACCAGTTCAAGCCTCTCCAGATCCCTCTGCAGAACCTTCCTACCCTCCAAGATCAACACTCTCTGCCCAACTTGTTGTCCTCTTCAAAGTGACTGAGGGTGCCTTCAATCTCCTCATCCAGATCATTGATAAAGATATTAAACAGGACAGATATATACTGATACATGTGATACTGAGCCCTGATGAACACCACTATGGCACACAGCACAGGCATTGACCACATCTGTCTGCAAAAATTACTGGCAAATGTTTACACACCATGCAGTAATGCCAAAAGCTGTGAGCTGTTTCAGGGGAAGAAGAAAAACCAGCTGGTGTGGCCCGAAAATGGCCAGTTATTGCTACATGCTATGAATGTAAAACAAAGGAAGCGCAGGATGTGTCAGTTTTTGACCCCCATCACTTGTGTATCTGCATCCTCTCCAGTCAACCTTTTTCATTTCGCAACCATCCCACTACAAGCAGCTTCTGTGTCTGTTCATCATCTCTGCCAAGCTGAGCTCATGCTCTTATCAAAGAAAAACATTTCAAGAGGCTTTAGCTGTTGGTTATTCACCTCCACAACTCCGGAAAGCCTACGGTCAAATTCTCTCTCCCAGTCAGAGGTTTTCTTGAAAGCTTTGCACAAGCTTCTTAGGCCAAGGCACTGGAAGAAACACATTTTAAATCCCCAAAAGATGAGCTCATGCACCTCAAATGAAGCTTGGCAGAATTCAAAGGCCTAATATGTGTCCCACGTACCTGCCATCTACTGTGCCTGGAAACCCACAGGCACGTGTGCTTCCCACCATTAATTTCCACTCAACACACACAGAGAAGACAGGAGGACTGATAAAATGCATGGCTGCAGGCCCATCTCTATCTACTGCTGGAAGAAGAAAGGCCCATTCCCTTTCTCCTCCACCCCCAAATTGGCAGCCTTGGTCCTCTGTTCTGTCCCTCACCTTCCACCCACCCAGCTCCTGCCACAGGCTCTCCCTACACTCCCACCACCAGCTGCTCCACAAGGCACCAACTCACTGAACTAGCAGCAGAAACACTGAGCTGTTTTTATTCCTAGGTTGCTTTTCCACACATTTTAAACCAAAAGATGGTTAGAAGAGGGCATGAGGAGCACCAGACAAAGGGAGCCTGTGGCCGGGAGTAGGAAGAGGTAAAATGGAATCTCATCAGTGGCAAGTCGTAAAACCGTTCAACACATGCTGTACAGCCCTGGAGCTTCAGGGAAAATATGACAGCAACTTGAATTATTTTCACTAAAAACAATCCCAAAATAAAAACAAATTTAAAAAATCAAAACCTTGCACCTCCCAGAACACCAGCAACCTGTTCTCAAATTTTTAAAAAACCATTTGTAAACTCATTTAATGTGCGAGTATATATAAAAAACCCATTCTTTTAACAGTTCAGGTTTTTCATTTGACAAGTTTTATTTTATCAAGCAGTAAGAGTATTGTCATTTTGATTGTGAAATTTTACTACAATGATACACACCACAACCCAAAAGGAAAAAAATTCACAAAACCAAGATGAAAGCAGCCTATAACTGCTTTAGATTACTGTATATATTAATTACTATCCCTCAGACCGAAAGCATTCAATGTGAATTGGCATCAGCTTTCCTAAGTGCATCTCATTTATGAGCTTTGACAGGGCAAGTTCTGCAAGTGAGAGATTTGTTGAAATTTTCCTCTTCTAATGTTCCTTCCAGCTGACAACATAGCTACATGAATGAATTCTTTCTCACGTTTATTGGTCATACTTCACTCTTAAAGGAGAAAGATGTTGGGAAATAAGTCAATTGGAGCATCAGCTGGCTCCCTATGGGCATTCCCAACTGCTCTCCAGAATTTTCCATGGAGATGTCATAATTTTACACTTGATGATACATGGCAGAGAAGGAACACAAAAAGCCAGCCTTCTTTCACTTTTGTATGCTAAGTACAGAGCAAATAAAACAAGAACTTCAACCAGAAGTATTACTGCTAAAAATATTTTCACTCCTCTTGAATAACGCCTCCATAAGTTCTTTTACTCTAAGAATAGACATTTCTACAGACCCGGTAATATGACCTTTTTCCTATTATTACTAGTAGGACATCACAAACATTTAGTAAACTGTATACCTATTAAGATTTGTATACCATTACTTTATTGTAATAAAAATTGCTGGAAAGAGTAGCTGGAGTCTTGTCCTTGAAATATTACAAGATATTAGTGCATTCCAAAAAACTCTACTGCTATGAAGTATCACCCAAATCCAGATACATAGTTGACCTGAGAAAAAAAAACATGGACACCTGTTAAACAGAACTGAGAATGACTCAGGAAACTCTTCTCACTACTATCCCCTCCTTACCAGATCTTTGACAGAATTCTGGCACTTTTAGAAAAATTTTGGAATTAATGTTCAACCATCATTTAAGCAGAACTCATCAGAACAGCAACCACTGAGTGCCTAGGTAACAAGCAATTCAAATACCAATCTGGGATGAGCTTCAGATCTTCAGTACAAAAATACGTAGCACAGCAAAAATCAGTAGGAAAGATACCAAGGAAGGAAGAAGAAACATTAATACCATTTTACAAGTGAGGAATTAGGCACAAAAAGTTGTAAGAAAGGATGAAAGCCTTGTAAAACACACCCAAAAGGAAATTTTAATGGAGGGGCCGGGGGTGGGGGGGGAGGAGGGGAAATGCAACAGGAAATGGGCAATTTTTAAAATATGAATCTCCTACTTTTCATAGAGTAATAGAATCATAGAATTTGAAGAGCTCTTTTGCGTATGTCACCTATCACACAAATTTACTGCAACAGAGAAAAATGTCATCAAACTAAGCTAATTATCCTTACCTGTAGTATCCCATGGATAAATTCTGTGTTGCTGACTATATAAACCAGCATAAAAAAAATCCCACTCCTATGGTAAGCATTACTGCACTGAAACACTACACTAAATTCAATGCTGTACTAAATTCCAAGGTGGTTCAAAGATGGAGTGAGGAAAAATAACAGCTGAAGTAGATTTGTTTCATCTATACAGTATTCAATACATTGCCTGTGGGTAATCTGCATCACAAAATCAGTAAGCTACAGAAAAGGAATATTGCAACCAAAGCTTACTTTAAAAAAAAAAAAAAAAAAAAAAAAAGCCATTTTTTCCAAAGCACTAGGCCATTCTAGAGGTTTCAGCCTTTTCTCTCCCTCCAGTGGTCTGCAGATTCTTCAGAGTAAAGCAAATTTCAAGCCTCATTTACAGTAACTCTTTTGACCATGTTTTTTTGCTATTAGTCTATATTAACTTTAGAAAAATTGTTGAAGGTTCCTTTTCTTTTCTGAAGCAGCTTTGAATGCAGCACAGGTCTCAAGGAAGATAAGCTGCTTTATCTCACTTTTACAGGCACTGAAAAGAATAAAGACAAAAAAGCTGACAGAACATATCTGGGTAAATTATGTACACTCCTGTCACACACTACTTGGAAACACAGCAGAATCTGGCCATGGAAACATGCATCAGTACTTCATTTAATAGCATTAAAACACCGTCCCTTAAAAAAAAAATAAATAAGGAAGGAAAAGAGACAGCGTGCAACGATAACACTGTTAATATATGAGGCTGCATAATCTTATCACAGCCACAGTCAACACAGATATCTAAACACTGCACATTCATATGCATGGGGACTCTGTCCACTATATAATTTGTCCTTCCGTCTAGAGATTCAAAGCTTCACTTAAAAATAAATGAAGAGTAATGACTTCTCGTGAACTTTCCTTAATTTGTAGCCAGTTAATTTCCTCCTCCTGGTGAAAGTCTGTTGTATGCCACACATCCTGCTTCAGGCTATCACTGAGATGGGAAAACTGTGATTCCTTTCTTCCTATTACAGAGTTTAAAACCAGGAAATACATCCGTTATGACTTTTTTAAGAGTAAAACAAATATTAAAGACATTAGCAGAATGCTGGAAGAAAATTCCCAAGACTATAATCACACACATGTGGAAAGAAACATTTAAAAATATATTAATAGAGTACAATGCCTTCAAATTTATCAGGAAACAGTGATAGAATTAACAGACAGCTGAACAACATTACCAAAAAAAAAAAAAAAAAGTCAACAATCCAGCATGTGAAGAAAGGAGGCACAAGGAAAATACATTTCCAGTTAAGGTTTTTGTTGCAGACTACATAAAGGCAGGAATGCTGTAGTCCCAAGGGAGTCTTGACCCCATTCTCCCTCTTCCATCCTTCCATGGCAGAAGGGAGAGTTCCTGATTTACACACAATCCTAAAAAAGGTCTTTAAATGCCTTCCAATTTAAAAGTAACTTTTTAAAACTATCCTAAAATCAGGACAGCGTGTTAGCTATAAGCCTGGTATGAGTAAATTTTTCATAGTTACTCAAAAAATAGTATCAGTTCTTCACAAGCCCATTTAGCAAAAACAGAACCATTAGGAATTTAAGCCCCACAACTTCAGCCTGGGAAGCTTGGCAAGAAAATGCAGAACAGTGATTCATACTTCAGCCCCTTAAAGTATTTTACAATATTCAGTACCAACCCCATTCATCATTGAATCACAGCCCTTTGCATCAAGAGTCAGAAGCTTCTTTGCAATACAGAGGAGCAGAAGTTCAGGACAAGAAGTGAAATGACCACAGCATCACACAAGGAGAGATCGGGGAGCAGCACTCCCCTTACCACACTGAGACTGGCATCATCAGATGAGATTTGAGCAGAATAACTGCTGCTGGCAGCTCCTAGCAATCTTTTACTGACAAGTGATCACAAGCACCTCAGCACCACATTGGGGTTCTGAGCCAGAGGAAACCACATAGAACAGCTCCTCACTGAACTGACCATAAACCCCAGGAGACCAGGGTACTCACCCTTCTAAAGGACAGATTACTACAACTATGCTTAACTTCACACACCATGGCACAACCTCTGTAAGGGACGGACAGACACTTTCGCTGACATGCTATGAAATTAGCTTCCTCCTACACAAAGAGCTAAAGCAATTTATCTCCTACATACAGAGTTAACAACACACCCTTCAAAATCCAAAGAGTGGGCTAAGTGGTTGAGGACAGCCCTCCAAACCATATACATTACGCAGGACCACAGACCTGTTCAAACTTGAAGGAACCTTCAGGGGTCAGGTTCATCCTCCTGATGAAAGCAGGGCCACCTGTGGTATCAGTTTGCTAAGGTCTTTATCTGGTTAGGTCTTGAAAATCTCAAAGGGTGAGAAGATGGCACAGTCTCCCTGGGCTTGCACAGGTTACGCTCTCAGGTAATCCACGGCACTGTCCTTGGCCCCAGTGAGACTTCTTGTCCTCTTTGAACTCCTTCACTAAGTACAGAGGATTATGAGGTGTCATTGGTGGAAACTGAAGTGCATGAGGCACAAGTACCTCAGCCTGGGCCCACTCAGCAGCAGATCCACACTTTTCTCATTCAATCTTTTCCTATGAGTGTAAGTGGTAGAAATTCTTCTGCAGCCCTTTATGTCACTTGCGCAGATCAACACCACCTGAGCTTTTGTAAAACTGGTCCTGCACACTTGGACAATATTTCTAAATTCCTAAAATTTTACTGCTTCGTCTCTCTGTAAAAAGAGCTCTATCATGTGCTTGCTGCCTAGCTGATCTGGTCTTCCAATACATCCAATTGTTTTCCAAGGACCGCTCCTGCACTTTCAAGAGATTGTCCTTCAAAACCTGTTCAGCTTTCATGAGCTCTTATGTGTTTCAGAGCTTCAATCTTATCTGGTACCAGTTGCCTGAACAAGCTGAATCCTACCTGAAGTTCAGGTTCTGTTACCCTGTTGTTTGCATTTCTCACTCCCTTACAACCTTGAACTCCTCTATTTCATGGTGGCTACAGCCAAGGCTGCCATTATCACTCTCTCAATCACTTCTACCTACTTTGTGAATAGCAGATGCGATGTCACACCTGTTTGACCCCAAGACCTGCATCAAGAAGTTAAACCTGATATTCTCAAAAAATTCTTTGCATTTAACCATGCTACTCATCCAGATATCAAAGACTTTCAATTCACTCATGAGAACAACATAAGGTTGTGAGCCGGAGACTTCCTCAAAGTGTCTAAAGACTTTGTTTCCTCCTCTTCATCAGGTGATCTGTAAGAAATTCCCAACGTGATGTCCCATTTACTCACCTGTCCCAGATCATGACCCACAATCTCCCTACCTGCCTGCCATCTGTCCCACAGAAACGCTCCGTACATTCAGACTGTTCCTTCACTTACAGGAGTGAAACTCCCTCAAATCCTCCCCCTTCCTACCTGTCCTAAACAACCTGCATCTGTCCACCATAGTCCCTGCACACTATCCCATCACGTTGCCGTTCCTCTGGCACATGCAGTGCCAGCTACTGCTTGTTCCCCAGCCTGTGTTTCTGTACAGGCACTGCAGGTGACACTTCCTTTTCTTACGCAAACACTCTCCAGGCTCACCATGTTGTTGGATAGTATGCTTTCATCCCACCTTGTCAGGTGGGAATACAACATCAAGAGCCCTGTTGTACTACAGACAGAGCAAGCAACACACCCTGCCCCAGAGAGCTGGCAAAACGGGGAGGGAAGGGGGGAGGCATGATCACCTCTACTCCACAAGGGAACACAGAAGAACAGGAGATGGGAGACAAACAGGAAGTTTATAGCAGCAAAACAAGATCTCCTACGTTAACCACAAAACTGTTCTTTCTGCCTCTGGCATAACCGTCTAGTAATTTGTGACCGCACACGGTATCTTTGAGAGGGCTGAGGGGCATTTATAATCCTGTTTCCTAAATGAGCTTTGCTCTAGCTGCTTCAGCCCTCTCTGGCCACCCTCTTTAATATTCAGGCCACATCTGACTGTGGTCTTTGGTGACAAAGAAGCGGCAGAAAAGCCACACTGCATATCATATACTTTAGGTCTCAGTTTTGGTCCTATGAAGCACTGAGAAAGAAGATGGTTCTACTGGTCAGTGTAGAGTGAGAGGTGTTTCAGTGTAGGAAACCCATGGACACATCACCCATTGCAGTGGCCTGTGTTTTTAACTGTAAGGGCCTTTGACATGCACTCATTTAAACAGCTGCATTGGTTTAGGCTTTAATATCTCTCCCACCCTCCTCTTCCTTTTTTTTTCCTGTTACCACTTGCCAGACTAGCAAGCCAAGCCCTGGAAGTAGCTGCATGTGTGCTTCATCATCACCATCTGCTATTCAAGCTGAAGATAATGAACACTGCACTGAATCAGTTCAGATGCATTAACAAGCTCTGGTCTCTCTGCAGTGACCCTGGGAGAGGGGTATAACTATCCCTAGCAGCTTCTAAATCAACATTAGTCGGCTGACATTCCCAGGCATGCTACCATTACTCAAGGCACTACATCAGGTTGGGGCAGGGTGACAGCTCCACTGAAGAGAAAAACAGCAAAATATGATGCTTAACTGTTGATTCTCTTCACAGCTCTCACTGGATACAATCCACAACCATTTAGGAAATTACTGCCACCAGTAAATTAAGGCAAACAAACAAAAAAACTCCTGAACTCTGCTGTACATTTCACATTTTTAGAGAGTGTGCTGACATTGCCACCTTGTTAAACACATCCAAACAACATTCTTTCAGTAGCTCCTGAAGTCTGGAGTATACAAAAAAATCACTTGTAACTATTTTAATTTAACACAAGAACACACCAAACCAACATTCACTCTGGTACAACAACTAAATACATATAATTACTTGTTAGGAAAAAATGTTTAGCTAAGTAGCACAGATACTGAAATGCACTCATCACATATTGGTCACTGATGCCACTTATGACCCGAGTTAGGTTCTTGTTCAAATACTTTAAATTTTGGGGGTGTTGTGAGGTGTTTTTTTTAAACCCAAACTTATCTGCATTACCTTAGAAGGTAATTTCCTGAATTGGTACTACTTAACATGGGGAAAATTATAAAGTGAAGAGGTAATAGCTGTATAGCCATTCTTAACAAGTAACATTTACCTGGAAACGATCTTAGGTACAAATTCCAAAGCAAAACACTGCATTAAGTTAATACACAGGAACCCAAGTGGACAAACCAATTGTGAATACATATCACTGAACAGACTGATACCCCTATGACTAACTGAAGAGCAGTGACTATCACTTTTGTCATTGCAGTGGCATTTACTCTTACAGTCAAGACTCTTGCTTTGATACCACACTGCACAATGCACATGTTGTGCAATAAGGACATTCCAACTTTTTGCATTGTTTTCTCTATCTTATTATAGAAGGTCTAAAGTGTCCCTCTAATAATGATAATAATTATTCAACAGTACTCAAATCAGCTGTAACAGAAGAGTAAATTTTTCCTTATTTAACTACATAGTTTTATATTAAAAGTTTAGCTATTCCTTAGCTAATGCTGCAATATTTTTATCTAAACCAAGATCACAAACAGAAAACTGATTTGCTGTTAAAGGAAATGGACTGATCACTAACTTCTGCAGTCTGAAAGCCCCAAGGAAAAAAACAGTGCCTTACTTCTCTGTTCTATATTTACATCATAAACAACATTAACACACATAAGCTGATTCCAGGACTGTGATTAAATTTGACCAGCAAGGTCACAGTCGTACCCTTTTATTCTAAGGAAAGTGAAAAGAATGCAGGATGTATGCTACTATAACGATAACAAAGCTTTTATTAAGTTTTAAGAATTCCTGAGAAATTGCCACTTGCCATGATCACTGTGGGTGACACTTCCAAGTCTCATTCAGTTATAAATAAAAGTCTCTGGTGTTTTAATTATATGAGAGCTTGGAGCTACAGCTACATCAACTTTTCCATGCTTTTTTGTTCCATTATTTTTTCACTCCTGTGATCCTGAGCACTCATCCATTCCCACCCCAACACCTTAGTTACCTCCAATGGAGATTCAAAAAAAAAAAAAAAGCCTATACACCATAGCACCTAACAAACTATTGGGAGAAAGAATAAAAATCAGAGAAGGACTGCCAACCATCCTATATACCACAATGAATAAGGGGGAGTTGGGGAGTGGGTAGGAGGAGGAAGAGGGGGAATGAGAAGTAAAAAAACAAAAAACAAAACAAAAAAAAAAAAAAAAAAAAAAAACACACAACAAAAAAGAACCGACCAAACAAAACAAACCGACACATATGCACACAACCCATCAAACACCACCAGCTGCTGCTTTGCAGAGGAAGGCCAGAGGAAAGGAGGAGCCTTTGACACTCTACTCCACCCTCAGATTTCTGGACGCTATTGTACAGCCGCTGGATGTCACATCTGGTAGCAATTTACTAACACACAGCACCCAGCTTTATCTCTCCTTGTTAGCGAGCACACCCAACCCATCATGAAAACGTCAACAGAACAGCAAGAGATCTGTGTCCATGTGGAAAGATGCTGGCACAAGAGAAGTCAAAATGATAAGAACACAGGAAACATTTGGAGAACCAAGTCCAAAAATCGACCTTCTCCCTCAGTCTAAGCCGCACGTACTGCATTCATCACATCAGTATGAAACCTTGAACCTTATTTGATTGTAGTTCCTGGCAACCCTAACAATGTCCTGGCAACAATGATAAGTCTCTCCTGTCTTCAGCTTGCCAGGAAATGAGGTGCCACTGGGGTTGCTATTATGTGGGACAGAGTGAAAGCATCAGAAACTCCAACTTACATAGGAATGCTGACTATAGGAAGCCCCACAAAGAGCACGTCAGTAGGTTCAGGATTTACCCCACTGGTTCCCAGACTAGCTCAAGAACCCCAGTTTTAGCCTCCAGAGATTTCCAGAGGTCTGGCTCCAAATACACCAAAATCTTTCCCCGTTCATGGGCCACATAGGTACTCCTGGGAAAAAAAAAAAAAATGCAGCTATCACCATGGTAACTACTATATACTATTGGCAACAATAATCAACAGATTAATAGTTCCATACTCCCCACAGCAACATGGAAAAAGAAACAAAACTGGGACTGAAAAACATAGGCTTCACAATGGACTGTCCTCAAAGCCTCTTATCTGTTATATTTATTTTTCAGATTCTAAGAAGACATTACCTTTTTGCAAAATAACACACAAATGTAACTGCCTTGATTGGACTAGTCCCTGCCTTACAACCTAGAATAATTTCAAAGTGAAGGGGAAAAGTTCTCAAAGGTAATCATTTACATCTCTAACTTTTTTTGAAAGAAAAGAAAAATTTCTATCTCCGTTTTTATAATTTTAGTATCTCTACAGGATTTTATTTTGTCAAGGCAACTGACACTAGGAAGGAAGAAGTTTTCTGCCTATCTCTATTTCACATTATATCAGCTCTCTAAAAATCCATTAATAATATTACTTAAAACAAGGACAAGTCTTTATCAAAATCAAAGGCCATGTGCTTACTTTCTCACTATTCAGACATAATTGCTCTCAGAAGACAGAATATGAACTTTAAGTCCATAATGCAATTCTTTCATCCTCTTAATACTCTGCCAGGAGAGATTTACAGAGACCAATAGAGGAAACATCAAAAGACTCTACAGGCAATTTCATATTTAACTGTCGTATATATAACCACACACACCGTTATTTTGTTGCTGCTGCTGCTGCTTCTTAATAAAGAAAAGCAACTACCTATTCACATGCAGGCAGTGTAACCATACTATCACCTTGAGCCATTAACTGAAATTGTCTAAGTCGTTATTATAGCCTCAGATAAAATTTGTTTTGATAGACACCCTGATCCTCTTTGTGAATGACAGTAAATGTTTCCCAGTATTCCACTAGGCTATTAGCAGCACCTTTTTGATAACTGCCTATGCAGATCATTTGCCAGAAACTAAAAAACCATTAACCCCTATATTTTTCCCTTCCAAAAGACCTATATGAATGTCTAAGGACCCTTAGAGGTCTTTTTCCTAACAGTTTTGGAGAGTGAATAGAAAATAAGTTCAAAATCAAACATGTTCAGTCAATTTAATGCTAATTACATTATTCCCTGTCAACAAGTTGACGTTGTATTTCAGTGTGCCAAAGATGCAATGTTTGCAGTCTTCCAGAAATGGAAGAAACTAACATCATTAACTTCTTATTAGCACAATGTACTGCTTTATTACAGTCCCTGTTTTGCTTCTACTAAAGACACCTACACCTAAAAGCCAGTGCAGTTATGTATTTAAGTACCTATCAGCCTTTATGAGGAAGCTTTTTGCCTCTTTAGCAGGTCTGTCTCAGAATAGAGACTTGGGGTACAAACAGCTATTTTAGTGCAAGCACAGAAATCTGAAGCTACTATAAAACACTCGTCAAGGCGTAAAAGAATATTTGACTAATTGTTTTCTGCTTGATGAAAGAAGAGGAATAAGAATTATGATTCCAAGAATAGCATTTCGTCATAAAGCCAAGGCAAAACCAGTAAGGCTGAGGCTGCATCACAGAAGGCTTGTTCCCTCTCTTCTGACTGTGATTAGCTGCACTTGACAGCCAAGGTACTTACTTTAGTATCACTAAAGTTCTTATATTAGCAGGATTACATCATGAGATCGACCTCACAATAACATGCCTTTCCCCCCCCCCCAGCTATAATCGTCCTCTGATTTTAACAGGTAATGCTGAAAATGATTAGAGGTTTGCAAAGGCAGTCTAACAAACAAATTCAAATTTAAATTAGAACATGTAAAGAAGTCAGAGAGTTACAGAACAAGCGAGCACCAAGACAAAACATTCAATACCTGTGAAGACATTCAGTAAATAGCACCCTACACCTCTTGCACTGTGCTACAGACACTCAGTAATGCTCAAGACTGCAAGCCCTGAAGTGATAATATTTTCCATAGGAGACATTTTTAACTACTCTAGAGTCCTATAGACCTGATGTCTTCGGACCTGTTTAAAGAAAATCAATTTTGAATTCAAATGCCAGTCAATGCATCACTGTGGTGAGACTACAGACACCAAAGGGCATATGCACTACAACACTTGGCTTGGAAAAGATTAATAAGTTATAAAAGGATGGAGGAAAGATCCCATCTGAGAATGGTATCTCCAACAGGCCAAGAAGCACAAAAGAAACCCTTGATGAATGCCAGTATCACTGATTATTATGAGAAACTGAACAGAAACTACAGCAATGCAACACACTGCTCACAGAGGGGATCCTCAGAAGAGTTAAGATACTTGCCCTGCATCCATGCAACATACAGTCAGAGATCATAGAATCATACAATGGTTTGGGTTGGAAGGGACCTTAAAGATCATCTGATTCCAACACCCCTTCCATGGGCAGGGACACCTTTTACTAGACCAGGTTGTTCAAAGTCTCATCCAATCTGGCCTTGAACACCTCCAGGGATGGGGCATCCACAACTCCTCTGGGCAACCTGTTCCAGTGCTTCACCACCTTCACAATCAAGAATTTTTTCCTAGTATCTAATCAAAACCTACTATTGTATAGTTTGAATCCATTCTCCCTTGTCCTGTCACTACATGCCTCTGTAAAAAGTCCCTCTCCATCTGTCTTGTAGGCTCTCTTCAGGTACTGGAAGGCTGAAATTAGGTCCCCTCAAAGCCTTCTCTTTCCCAGGCTGAACAAGCCTAGTTCTCTTAGCTTTTCCTAATAGGAGATGTGCTACATCTCTCTAATCATCTTGGGGGCCCTCTTATGGACTCATTCTAACAGGTCAATGTTCTTCCTGTGCTGGGGACCCCAGAGCTGGATGCAGCACTCCAGGTGGGGTCTCACCAGACTGGAGTGGCAGAATCACCTCCCTCGACCTGCTGGCCGTGCTGCTTTTGATGCAGCCCAGGACAGGGTTGGCTTTTGGGCTGCAAGTGCACTTTGCAGGGTCATGTCCAGCCTCTCATCCACCAGCACTCTCAAACATCTTCAGAAACAGTCTCCCAGCACTGTCCTGAATTGCCTCTTAGCAAAGCCATTTCAGTTTTCACTGGGTGAATTTCATAGGTTAGGTTGCTTCACGCAACTGTGTTGAGCAGCTCTGTTGATGGCAGTCAACCAACCTGTACCCAAAGCTGGGTGCAAAGACCAAGAATGGAGTGCCCTCCTTGTCCTTAGGTGCAAGATATTCTATCAGTCCAAAGGTACAGTGGGGAGTAGGGTGACTGAACAGAGTTGCCTGTACCTTAGGAAAAGGAGGCGTGGGCCTTCATCAACATCTGTAAGAGCCAAGGCAAAGCCTGCCTGGCAATGCCACGAACACAGACAGAATCTATGATGTGGTTTGCCCAGCTGCAAACCTCCATGCCGGATTTTGTTTGCCATCCAGAGGGTCTTAAAGCTCTTGGTGAGATCATGCTCTGCAGTCGACTGGGATTCAGCCATATTTCCTATGAATTCATTCATATGAATTCATTCAGTAATGATTGAATGCTGTGGGTTCTGCTTGTCCATAGAACACAAGGACTCCTATTATTAAAGACAGAAAGGAAATCATCTTAGGCTGCTTGAAAATATTATATGGTCAGGTTTGATGTAGGTGTTGGATTCTTTGTCTCCTTAAAAATCCTGCCATAATAGTAAGGCGTTTAGGGCCACAAAGGCCTTAATGCATTTTCAATATTATAGTTTGTGATTCTAACTTCTAGGTTTCACTAGCTAGAAGCCTCAAACCACCTTTAAGACTGGAGAGATGAAATAACACAAGCAGCAGCATCCCCAACCTGAATCAGCGTTAATTCTTCTGTTTCAGAGGAAGAGTATTAACCTAGATAATGACACAGCCACCTTTCTCAAGTAACAAAGCTTCATTAACTTTAAAAAAGCTGAGCACATATGGTGTAAATTAATCCAGAACAGAGCTAAACCCACAGACAGAGAGCAGGATTTACTGAACCTTTACTGTGTTATGAAAATGATGGGGAACTGAGAGGTTAGAACAACATATTCAAGGTTATTACTTCAAAAAGACAGAAAAATTTCACTTGTGTCATTAAAAAGTCAGTGTCATTACTATCTTGATTACAAATCACTAGTCTAAGGATTATAAAACAAGTCTTTTCAGGCTGAACTTTGGCACAAGTTCTCAACATGAGACAGCATCTCTACCTATGAAAGGTTAGTGAAGCTGGGCAAGAGGGATTGGGTTGTCAACACAATGTTCACTTGAACTTCTTTATGTTACTTTCCAAAGAAAATATAATCATCTACATGAAATTAGCAATGGTTGATTTTTATGTGTTTTCAAAAATGTGTTTATGATGTGTGGGTTCTTGATATTTTATTTTCAAACCGAAGGTACATAATCAATGGGGAGTGGAAGAGAATTTATTCCTAAAACACTGAGCATGCAGAAGGTAACTTTTTTCAGCCCTCTGCATGATTAATTTGTTTCATTGCTTTCTTGACAGTTACTTGCATTTTGCTCCTGATGCATTAGCGTAGGATAACTCTTTCATACTGCTCTAATGTAGATAATCCCAAACAAGGGGTCATGACCCCCAAGTAGAGACACAGCAGTTATGACTGGAATCATGAGCCCAACAGAAGTACACTTGCTTTTAATGGTATCTGGGCTCCCAAAATCAACAAAACACAAAGCTCATAACTGGTAGGCTTTGAAGCAGCTGGTGTAAGGAAGTATTGAAGGAAGACTTTGCGTGACAGTCTTACCTGATATCAAAGCAAGAGAACTGCTAACTATGCTTAAGTGGTTATTAATAATGAATATTTGGTGCTTTATCTGCATTACTGCAGCAGCAATGGTGTTAAATTTTAAACTACTCAACTCTGTAATGAACTTTAAAAAGTCAGAAGTAAAACACATTAAATCCACCATCACAGAGGAGAAGCCAGCTGGCAACTACCAAAATTCACTGACAAGAGCTCCAGAAACCTCACAATCTAGTAATTTCAAATAAAAAGAAGTGGGTTTTATTTAAATATTGTTACTCAAAGCCAAATGAGTATTCCAAGTGAGGCACTGTTACATCTTGACAAAAATCTCCATAAAGTCTAGAAACAACAAACTTTCCTGGAGAGTTCATCCAAGCTAGAGAAGAAATTTCAATCCATATTGCTCCTCTCACTCTATTTCCAGGTCACTCAGAAAGCCTCCTGGCTACACCTACATTACCACATCAGGCTGCCCACTGCAGCTGATGAGTAGAGCAACACAACCGATACTAGGGACTCAACATTTGGCACACTGCACAATTTCAGGAGTTTTATTTCAGATCAGCTCCACAGTGTCCCCGTGATGGAGCAGGGACTGGGAAGTGAAGTGTTGAAAGTATACAGCAGATGCAAGTCTTTTGACTTAGTGTTATCTATAATGATCCAAATCTCAGGTTTGCCCCACAACACAGACCAATACAAGCATGATCAGCCCCAGCTCCCAGTGCCCTGACTGCACCCCAAAACTGAGCTCCCAACCCAAAAGGTTAACGTGGCAATGAATGAATAACTTATAACTTCAGCTGAAAAGCACAGCACCCTTTGGAACACTGTGGGATAAATCAAAGATGCCTCAATGAACTGAAAAAATGACACCCATTTTAGCCAAAGAACAAGGAATTATGTCAATTAAAATGGAATGCTTAAATGCAGATCCTTTCTCCCCTTCTTCCTTCAAACAGTGCTGGGAATTACTTTCCTCCTGTGGAAACTACACTTCATACTAACATCTACTAGCATAAGAAAAGTGTGGGTTGCTAGAAAATGGAAAGAAAAGCCTATGCCTTCTGTCACACATTCTTAAATAAAATATGTTCACACTTAGAATTTAAGAATGCTAAAAGAAAGTTGGTACAAGCATGAGCAAACTATTGGGAGCTGGTCTAATTTTCACTCTGCCTTCATTTTCCACATTTAGGAGCAGCAGCCTATGCAATACTTTTTGCTTTGGGGCTGAGAAGAATATATTACTATTTTTGGTGGGTTTTAACTAGAAAATACCATATATAATGGTCTTATATATTTACTTTTATGAAATCATAAGTGCCCCTCTCTGTACAACATGGCTGCAGAAACATTTAGCAAGCAAAAAGTTTAGCAGCTTTTTCTGAGACCTCCAGAAAGATTATTACCAATGCTCAAACTCAAATTTTCAAATAGGAGTGAGAAGTTGTCCCCTACTCTCACAGTCAGCTAAGCATACTGGCCCAATACCAGGACATCACGGGTTATTTCAGTGGGAAAGAATGTGTTTCGATTTTTGGTCTAATTAATGAAGGAAATGCTCCTTTATGTTACTGAGGGGGAAGGGGAATTAAAAAAAAAAAAAAAAGGTAATAAATTGGTGTCTTTTTCAAGCAGTCAGATATAGAAAATACAGAACTAACAGACTATGTTAATAGCAGGATGGCCATACCCTAAGTTCTCACGAGATTTGTCACACCCATGAGTCAAGCACTTTTCTTTAAATGCAGCAAAAGCTAAAGATACTTATTTTAAAATTGGTAATATGAAAATTGCCATAGCATTAATGTATCTGAAGAGAACAAATCTAACTGTGGTGCCTGCAGTACACACACAGAGTGTGCATTCAGACTCCCCATCATGAAAGACCACAAGATCAAACAAAAAGTTACTCGTTCAACTTTAGGGTGATACTTGTAAAATTCAGAATTCCTTGACTTCTACTTACTGAGGTAGAAAATCTCGGTTTGTATACTGGACTCAGAGTTGCAGAGACAACTTTAAAATAACAGATAACTGCAAGCCAGTGAAGTTGCACTTGCAGGGCTGCAGGTACGGAGTCTGAAACAATCAGCTGAGGTATGAGCTGCCTTAGCCATCTCAGACATTAAAATTCACCGTGTTCCAAAGCACCTTTCAAAGTCTGTACAACTGTCAAAACACAATTTACCTTTCTCTGACTTGCCAAAGTATGTAGGTTTCCCCTGCTAATTTATACAAAACAGTGAGCTGTCAATATGAAAGGCTGCAAAACACCACAGTTAAGATATGGAAACACCATCAAATATTTGGAAATTAAAGATGTATCTCACACTGCATTGAAACTGGAGTGACAACGGGTTGGCAAAAGAGAATAGAAAACCAAAAGCATATCTGGAGGGAAAAAAAAAAGAATTTATGTCATCTGTAAAGGCCTCTGTACCACAGGTCCAGCCTACAAGAGAAATGAGAGTCCATATTATCTGTTGAACATCATTATTATTTTTCAAAAAACATAGTTTTGCACTGATTGAATTTGCAAAGGCAGCAAAGCAGTTCTAAAAGCAAAAATTATAATGGGAAATGGAATATGTAAGAATTCAAACTCTAACACTGGTGATGTGTCTGTTCCAGAAATCAAGAGCAAAGGTAGGAAACAAGCTGAATAAAGCACAGCCAAGTCTCAAAGCAAAAACAAATGCCACCCATACAATTTCTGCTCACCAAGTGAAAAGGTCAGATTCCAATCTGCAGCAAGGGATACAAAACCTCTGTGGGAACATAACATGCTCAGGCAGGCTCAGCTCTGCTCGTTCCTCAGCTTTAACCTTTGCATCTGCAGCAGAACCCTTCTAAAACACTTTTAGTGTACATAAAAATCCCTGATCCAAAATGGTACAAGTCTTAATGAATTCATCTTCTGAGAAAAAGACATGAAACAGAACTGAAGATTTAGACCCCACTTATGACCTATATCACACAAAGGCACGGGCCCATTCACGCCTTCACGTGAGACTTAAGAGTTTCTTAGTTCAGAAACTTATCACCTTAAGTTCACACATCTTGCCTCCTCATTTCTCAAACGTGCTCTCCTCCTCCCCCATTACCTTGACATTTTAGAGCATGGTCTCCAATAAACATGTAGGAGGTAAAAGGTGTTTCATGCCACATGAAAATTTTGTTATCATACTTCTAGAAGAAAAAGGTTAAGCTCTCATTTTTTAGCAGCCATTCTAGCAGCTGAGTCTTCTAAAAATGGGTCAAAAAAAAAGCTGGGTAGCAGCAAGCAAAGTAATGGCATAATCAACCTGATCTTATTCTCTGTGCTGTTTGTTCTTCTCCATCTGCTACCTATATGGCTTTATTTACCCACTAAGTCTGATGATTCATTTAAAAATGCAGTTTTATCACATGAAAAGAAGTACATTCCCTACTTTTGTGAAGGAAAATTTTCAATTGAACAGTCATGGCTCAAAAAATCTCCATTGTGTGGCTCCTCAGTCTGCAGGCCTTTTTCAGGATGTAATTAGAATACACAATGGGTAATAAGTGCTCTAAAACAAATACTAATTCTTGGGACAATACTGCCTACTTCACCTTATAGAGTCATGGAATATGTTGAGTTGGAAGGGACCTATCAGGATCATTGAGTCCACCTCCTGGACCTATGCTGGACACACTAAGTATCACACCACGTGCCTGAGAGTGTTGTCCAAATGCTTCTTGAACTCACACAGGATTAGTGTTGTAACCACTTCCCTGGGGAACCTGTTCTACTGCTTAACCGCTCTCAGGGTGAAAAACCTTTTCTTGATACCCAACCTAAACCTCCCCCATCTCAGCTACCTACCATTTCCTTGAGTTCTGTCACTGGTCATGAGTGAAGAGATCACTGTCTGTCCCTCCTTTTACCCTCATGAGGAAGTTGTAGACTGCAATGAGATCTCCCCAGTCTTCTCCAGGCTGAACAGACCAAGTGACCTCAGCTGCTCCTCATACAGATTCCCTTCAAAGCCCTACACTACAGTCATGACCCTTCTTTGGACACTCTCTAAAAGCTTATTGTATTTTTTATATTGTGTTTATATAGGGCTTCATTTTTCTATTTTTAAAGATAAAAATATAAAACCACTGTTCCACAGAACACTATCTGTTATCCTCTAACACTGTGAAGAGCAGTGATGCATCACTGGTGATGAACTGGAACTATTGTTGAGTTCCTGTAACACAGACTTCTCCCACCCCCTTTTGAGAAAATAGTTCACAAATCCCTCTGAAGGGATATGGAATATAAATATTATCATCAGCAATAGAAATATGCTCTGATCATATTTTCAAATGGAAATTGTATAACTGTATGTCATCCACTCAAATGACCAGGACCAGAACAGACAGCAAACTAGTATTTTATCTCTGTTTCTAGCTTAAGACAGAAGTTTAACAGTGTCATGAACATCCACCACACATGTGCCTCACAGAAGCAACTGTGTAAGACATAAAACCAGTGCTGCTGCCACCCTGCAAGCTTCTCCTAGTTCTCCCTGAACCTGAAACTGAGACACTCTCCTCCTGAAGCTGCAGAAAAAGAGAGCAGCACGGGAAACTCAATAGAACAGGGGACCACAAGACCCATGGCTGTTCTAAATCAGAGAAAGTGAATGGTTAAGAAATACATTGTGCCAGCTCATCCCAAGATGTGCTGCAGTTCCAGCTGCCTTGGCAGTACAGATAGCCTGGAAAGTGGGAAACTCTGGCACCCTGCAACTTAGGAGGCAGCAAGGCTTTATGCTTCATTGCAGATTTTTGAGTGCTTCAAGACAAGCTGTTTTCTGGGCTTTGTAACAAACAGAAAGATAAAGAAACAAACTAGGAGGCAGGGGGAAAAAACCCACACCACGCATAGCAGAAAGTTAAAAATAAGTGCTAATTTTGATTAGGTTTTTGCATTATTCATTGTGTACCGGTTGCTGGGGGGGGGGGGGGGGGGGGACACACAAACATCATTACAGTAACATCGTAAGAGTAGCGTTGTACAGTAACAAGCACAGATCTGTTTCTGAGTGGTGTGTACAGTATTTGCAGTAAACTAGATTCTGCAGAAAGCCCCTCTGCACAAACACAAAATAGCCCTCTCCTGGCAAGCTCCAAAGCAGTTGCAAGTGCAGCAACAATACTTACACAGTAAACTCTGTGGGGCAAAAGTCACCTTTAAGTTTGCAAAATTCTAGCAAAACTGCATCTCTGCCCATGACAAAGACTTCCAATACCTATAAATAACAACTTGCAAGATCCAAAATAAGTTTGGGGTCACCAATTTAAAAAAATTAAGTTCATCAACAGAGTATTTCTGTAGAAGTAAAACTGAATACGCTAAAATTAAGCGCATAAACGAAGATCAGGACCTTACTCATTTTGGCCTGATGAGATTCTTCTTCAAAATCTTCAACACTGAGTTTCATTGAGAGAGTCAATGGAAAAGTCTTCTCTAAATTGTCCATATTATTCCATCTGGTTTAACAGATGTCCTGGTTCTGGCCAGGACCATTTTAATTTTTGCAGTAGCCAGGAGTTTGCATAGCTGGCACTTGGAGGTTATTCAAGATCACCTCACCCACCTCATGTCATTGTCTGGGGTAGGGAGAGGAAGTTTCTGCCAGGAAGAAGGGATTCCTTGCAGTCAAGTAAGCATGGCAGAGGGAGCACTGGGGTAACGCTGGTTCTGAGCCAGAGGGAGTGATCAAGGTGGTGTGGCTGCAATCTGGTTGGGCCCAGGGAACATTAGGTCTGTGAATCACTCTCTCAATTTTGTACCCTTTCGTTATTCATATTGTTGATGTTATTATTCCTTTCTTATCTCATTGCTGTTTCCAGTAAATTGGTATTTTCTCAACCCATGATCTTTATCTTTTGTGCCTCTGATTCTCCCCTCCATCCAACCACAGGGAAAGGGAGAAGGGGAAGGGACGAGGAGCAAGAGGTTCATTGTTTTTGCGAGAATAGTAATTTGGAGAATACCATTCCTAAACTACAACAGATTATTGGTGTGAACTTGAGAACAGCTTTAGAGAAAACAAGTTCTTTCATACCCATGAAGTGAATACTAATCAGTTAAATTCACCATGTTTAGAATGGTTTTTGGTGTTTCCTGGAGTTATTAGAATGGTTTTTGGTGTTTCCTACAGTTAGTTTTCTATTTGTATGCTATGCTATGACAGTGTTCATGACACTGAATCATTCCCGATTCAGTTACAGCAAGAAATGAAACGATGTTCAAAATATTAAAAACAAACAAACATAAAACACACAAACTAACAAAAACAAACAAAACACACACAAAAAAAGAAACAAATCCCAAACCCATAAACAAAACAAAACAAACAAAACAAAACAAAACCCACCCCCAATCCTTGGAAAACAGAAGGGAAACTCCAGTTCAAATAGCAAAACATACACGCTATCAACTCCACCATCCAGTTCTTTTACTGACTGAAAAAAGGAAATAGTTTCAGCTTTAGAAATGCAGAATAGTAGTATCAACTTACAGCATGGTTTGAAATCTTTCAGAAGACTAACCTGTAAATTAAAAATAAGTCTCTCCTAGAAATAACACAAAGGCAATGCAAGTTTGAATCTCCAGGTACTATCTCAAAACCATGAAATGTTCTTGAAGTCTGGTGGCTTTTATATTGATTTTATATTTGAAGGCATTACTGATTAAAAGTTGCACCATTCCTTTTTTTGACTGGAAAAGAGGTGAGAAGCTTACACAGGCAAGACATTAAATAAATATACACAAACTCCTACAAACAATCAAGGCTGCTGAAGAGATGGAATAAATCACTAAGAAAGAAGCAAAAGGCAGAGTTTTCTATCTTGGCCTATTCTATGGGGCAAGTTTAAGCCCCAAGTTGAATATTCATCCTGTGGCACCTTCCCCACTACCTTCCAGATGGCTGATGGATACATCAGGAAACAAGACTGGGTAAGTGTCTTCTGGCACAGACCTGCTCTTATACCTGTTATGGCCACACTACAGCCTGTGAGCCCCTCTTTAAAGGTAAGAAAAACACCCTTTTAGAAAACATACACAAATATCTTTCAGTCATAAAAAGAAGGCATCACTCCCAGGAAAGCACACTCTGGGAACATCTTGCCCCGAGATAGTCAACCTCTGAAAGACAGGCCACTACCCTATGCCCTCCCCATTCTTTTATCACAATAATAAAAGATAATCTCATCTTAGCCCTCTTTTCTTCATCTCTGGCACATTCACCAGTGAAAACTTCCCTCTCCTCTGCAGATGCTCACAAGCTGTGCCCAGGGCGGAGGAACAGCAGTGCAGGCAGAGCCCTCAACATCACCTGCTGCACTGCTGTTTACAATTCAACTGGGCATCACATTCATGTGCACAGCCATACAAGCCCAGAGATGCTCTCACTTTTGTAGTGGCCAGAAGATAAACCAGGTAGTGGTATACAGAGTCTGCAGGATGATCTTTTTGAATGAAAATCTTAAAATTTACGCTCTGCTTCTGAAACTGATGAATTGGATTGTCATTTAGTATATAAAAAAGTCAATATATGATATAGAAGGATATTTAAAATGCACTTCAGTTCCTTCAGAAGGAACAAAGTTAGTATGATATGTATTTCAATGATCAGTAATTTCAGAAAAAAAAAAAAATCACAATCTTCCTGGACTTCTAGTCTGATAATAAAGGGAAAGGGATTCATATAAAAAATTCATAAAAGTATTTCAATCACAGCTGAACTAACAAGTGAAAAATCATGTGACACCCTATTCAACACCTTACTAAACAAAAACAACTTATTGCAACAAGAAAAACCCAGAAAGTTTTGTTTTAGAGGCAACACAACAAACAAAGATATGCCTGGGCAACATATTTTTACATTTATATATTTTCTTACTGCCTTATAGAGCTTAAATTCAATGCATTCTGCTATAATGGTAGAATTTGGACAGAAATGCCTGCAGGAGGCAAGGAAATGTCTTTAGGCGGTCATAGGCAGTCATTTCCAAGGCTTGGAGATAAGGGCCATGTGAAAGACTTTCATTTATCTTCCTTGTACAGCATCACTTGTCCTTCCTGTTGTTAAACTCACAGGTGAGGGCCACCACCACAATCAGGAGGAGAGTGGCATTTCTCAGCTAATAAGCAAAACGTGTGTGTGAGGGGAGGAGAGAGTGTGCAGACCAAGATGAATACAGGCAGAGAAACGAACTGAGCTGCAATAAACACTTGGGGGGGGAGGGGGAGTACTTGCCACAGCACCACCGCCTTGCTTCTGCTGCAACAGCATCATCTAGCTGATCTCACTACTGAGCTGAATTGAATACACTGAACAGGAAGTATAAAGGAAAAAAAAAATAGACAAGATGTGATTTATTATCTACTATACAAGAACCACTAGTTTAACTGTCTGCATTTCAGTACGTCCTGACAAAAAGGGGGGGAAAAAAAAATCAATATTTAGCATAAAGCAACGCTTCCTATAGGTGTGGGGGGGGGGGGGGGAAGGCAAAAAGAACTGAAAATCCAGCTGCATTTGCTGCTCAATTAAAAACCAAATGAAAGCACAGTTTGAGAGAAGTAATATTAAAGCACTGGTAGATCTTAGAAAGTTACAAGTTTGTTGCTAAAAGATTAAGGTACGACAGACTATCTTTTAAATGCTATGAGAACAGCACATGTGTCCCCCTCTAATGAGTGGCAAGACTCATAAATCATGAACAACGAAATCATGAGCTCCAAGGGGGGTCTACCTCTTCATCTGTGACAATTAATGTGTCACCCTCACAGCAACCCAGAGGCAAATTCCTTATGCTATTTTTTATGCATGTATTGTCTTAAAACATATTACACTTGACATTTCTTTAATGGACTGACTTGCACTCCAGCCAACCAGCATTACGGATTTACAGACATCAGACACAATAAAGATCTTATAAAATTCATCTAATGTTCTATTCCCCCCCCACAATATAGAAGGATAAAAGGCATTGAAGTACCTTTCTTATTACCAGTAACACTTACTATACATGGAGACAGTGTTCTCAAGGTTTGTCATGAATTTTTTATGATTAAAAGCAGTGCAAAATAGTCTACGGTTGTGACCTATATTCACAAAACAAGACAACAATAATGTAAATAAGAAATAACAAGGGAAAGACAAAATGTAAATACCCCTTGCACAGTATGCACAGAAATCAAAAGGCTCACCTTAGGGTAAGCTTATATTATGCCTAATTTTTAGGTTAGTCCCTGATAAGGGCTGATAAATATCACAGCCTGCATCACCCGCCTAGCACTTTAAAGTTGCTTCAATGTAATTTTCTTTAATAGCTTTGCACACTGCTTGTGTGTAAATAGACTCATGCCATTTCCTGGGTTTTTTTTTCCTCTCCTACTTTCATCATATATTTTGTGCCATCTGCAGACAAGCAGCACTACTCACATAAGTTGTCTTACTAAAAAATCAGTTGGATCAGTCGGCAGACAAAGCCTGAAAGCTTGTCTCTCCCTATAAACAAGGGGAAAGGAAGAGGTTTATAGCAGTAAATGAGGGCTTTGACAAGGAATCTGCAGCAGTTTTCTGCCAGGGGGTAGGACACCGGCCTCTCCCATCCCATTCCTGCCCAAGGACTGCCATCTGTGTAGCTCAGACTGCAGAACAGAAAACATGTCCTTGCCACCCTCACCATGGTTCACTCTCAACATATTCACTTAAACCTTAACACTAAGTGCTAGGATAGAAAACAATTGCCTGGATTTTATATTGATTCACCTTACAAGAAATGATGACCATTAACAGACTTTTTAAAGTAACAGAAGATAAAATCCACTTTGTGTCTTTTGTACCTCACTTTAAAAACTGGCAATCTACATTTTTTTTTTTGCCCTACAATCTACACTCATAAACGAGCACATGCCAGTAGGCATGCTACAGAAAAACAAACTTCCTTCTGCAGGTACTACTATCCCAAGTGGAAAGTGAAAAGAAGTCAAGAATTCTTCAACACCTAGGTTTTGATATGTTAGTATCTCTATCATCATGTGCCCAAGCCAGGAGATGCACAAAGTGAGAGCAGGGAAGCATCTTATAGGGAAGCCTTGAATGGGTCTTGGTCCTGCCATCTCTGGGAGCCAGCATGCCCCTCCTCCTCCTTGCTATTAGAGGTCAGGAACGAAGACTAAACAAGGAATTCACAACTTACTCAGGTGTCTTACCCAAAGGCTTCAAACTCCAGCTCTTTTACAGCAGAATTAATTTTGCTGCCTCAGTGACAGCAATCTCAACGGGCACTGAGCACAGAAGGGGAAAAAATAATCTGTGGTAAATGGCTATAAGATCTTCAGCTATCACACAAATTATTTAGGACTTTAAATCAATATTTGAGATATACATCAAAACAGAAACAAAAAAAAAAAAAAAAAAAAAAAAAAAAAAAGGAAAAATAAAACCCACAACTCTTAAAGATAGGGAAAGGTGGAAAAGTGTCTCTGGCTATGTTTCAAAACCTCACTACTACCTGTAATAGAAAATTCACAAGCTCATCTCTTTTGGCATCAGCTCTGTGGCTGTTTCTTTCACTACAGAGACTCACACCATAAGCATGTGAATGCCACACTACAGCAGGACCAGTGCCTACATGCCTGAAAGACTTTGGCACCAATCAGAAAATGAGATGGCGAGAACTGCATTTGCATGTCAGAGGATGCTATCAAGTCTTTGGGGGATGGTCACGCACTTTTCTAAATCCCTCTAAGACTGCTCGGAACTTACTGCTGGCTACTCCTTGAAAACATGGAGATCTGGCACTCACTGGAGAGGAGACAGCTGCCCTGCAGAGCCTGCAAGCCCAGGAGGGCAGATACTTGTCATTGAAAGCAAGGTCTTATTTTTCACATCCCCTGCTACTCCAGCAGCAGGCCACCTGGCACCAGCTGGCCAGGCACTCTTGAGCAGTTCAGAAAGAATATAATTTCACCAAGTTACCTGCTGCCTCCAGTCCCCTGACTGGCATGCAGGTCCTTGTTGCATGGTATAGTAACATTTATACGGTTCCTAAGGGCTTCCCATTATAGCCTAAAAGAAAAAAAAAAAAAAAAAGAAAAAAAAAAGGCGGCAAAAAGCCTTGTTGAGAATCCTCCTGTGTAGCAGATGCAAGCTAAGGGAACAGAAGAGATCATTATGAGTTTTATTTCTTCATACTTACACTAGAGAACTCTAGTGGGCTACACAAAATTAATGAGGACCTGCATTAAACATGTAGCCACTCCTTCTATATAATGAATACGTAGGCATTAAAAACCCCTGCTGCTCTACTCAAAGCAGATGGGGTAGTGCTCGGCAGCCTTGGTTTTGAATGCATCTGGTAGCCAACTGTCATCTTTCACAAAGCTCCTTCTCAGTCTCTAGACGGGGGCTCCTGGTACAGCTCCTCCAGCTACAACCGGCACAGCGCAAACCCCCACGCAGCCGCTGCAGAACGGAACACCCTTCAAAACCTCAGCAGCTCGCACTGCCTCGCAGTAAGAAAACTAGACACCTCGAACTGGGTTTGCAAAATTGCTGAACCAGCTTGCTCAAAGAAATTAGGTGATGTGAGCCACGCGTCTGCAAATACACCAGAGATCTGCACAACAAATAGGAACTGTGGACCGGAGAAGTCTGGCTCTCACTGAAATGCTTGCTCCGTCACTGGTGAAAAAAATAATCCCTGCCACAACACCAGAGGACACTTCACTTTGCAATGAGTATTTTGAGTGATTCTGTCCACCCCGACTTAAAGTTTCTCTATATATTAACTAGTTATTAAATAAATTATTGTTCTTATAATAAATTAAATTTGTTACTAAATAAACAGCTGCTTAATAATAACTATTGTTAAATAGTTGTTGGGGTTGTTTGGTTGGGTTTTTTTTAAAATTATTTCTTTGTGTATCATTTATACCGCAGGAATAGCCGTGGCTAAGTACTCTGCACCAAAAATGTTGATGAAGCCACGCACATTAATGAATACCCGGGGACTCTTCATTACACGAATCCGTGACAATGGAGCAACGGCTGGAGCAAATGCAGATGTACAAGCCCATTCATATGCATATGGCCGGGCTGGCAGCGAGCTTCTGGGTCCAGGCGATCCCAGGCTGGCTGGGGGTGGGGAGGAGGGGGAGAATCCTTTGTCCCCCCCCTTCGGAAAGCAAAGGGCTGTAGCAACGCAGCCCGGTGACTCCTTTGGAGGTGCAATCAATTGTGCTAAAGCACAGCCAGAGGGCTCGGGCCAGACGCCTGTGCAAGACCCCAAATACTCTGGGTGCACGTACAAAGGTAAGAGATATTTCGTAAAACAGTGAGCAGGGCCTTCAGATGCTCATGGACTGGGCATTTGCAGCGCTCCGAGACCTTCATATCAACCGGAGGTGCTTTTGTACGTGGGTGTGACACCGCCCAGGGATGGAAGCACGGCCACTGTGAGACGAGAAGCACTAACATCTCAAAATGGCAGTCTCATCCCCCGTACGGCTCGACGCAGGAAGGCAGGTTTGCACTTGAAATTAAACGCATTCGAACCCAAAAACATTTGTCACTAGGCTCCCAGCCCTGAGAAATGGCCTCTCGACAAAAAAAAAAAAAAAAACAAAGCAAGTGACCCCTGTGAGAGCATAGCAGGACCCGGCATTCAAGAAAGGCTGTCAAAGGTGCCTGTTCAAATAGCAAAAGATTTAGAGTAAAGCATTTTATTCTTCATCTTTTTCTGAGATAACCTCCTCTCACTTGCAGTGCAGTGTTAAAATGGTTTCTAACATTTAAACAGACGCAAAAATGTAATTTTATTTTGATTACATTCCTTTGAAACACCAGTTTCAGAACACTGCTCTGTAACAAATTTGTTCAGGCTAGGATACAAATCCATACCACTAATGCTTTCCATAATCAAAATAATGTTTATCAAACATGTACAAACCCTTAAAAGAAAAAGTAACAGCTTTAATGGACAAATGCAACTAAAAAACCTTGACTTTTTACAAATGTGTTGCTCTTAATTTGCATTTTCATAACATTCCTGGCTCCAAAATCTCCAAAACACAATACAACCCATCATTCACCTGGTCATTATCAACCCACCACATGTAATATGTGCTTTAACTTCATGCCACCTTGCACTGACAAAAAAACATCTCTGAAATATTAAATAATTAAAATACGTGACTCGCCACTGAGGTCCAAACAAGATATTTATATCAAATCCTGTAAGTTTATTGCTTTACCAGCTTCTTATGAACAGGGATAAGGCTTTCAAAAAAGTTCTTTGAAGGCTTATATTATTCAGCAGTTTTCTGAAACTATTAAGTTACATTCACGTTTTCCCCCTCACAAATCGTGGGTCTTTGTTAAACATTCTTTTAGCTTTTACCATGGCAAAGAAAAAGGCAAGGAATTGTGGGATGCCTCTTACTCCGGGGGAGAGGTTTTGAATAGAACAGCTGTCCAGAGGCCAGGCAAGAACGCATACCTCTCTGACAATAAGGGGCTTTTTGTGGGGAAGGAATGGGAGTTCAGAAGAAGAATTTACGGAATTGGGTAGATACAATAAGAAGTTAAAGAGAGAACTTCAGTCAAGAGGAAAGGGGGGAAAAACGGTACTGCAAAAGAGAAGAGAGACACCACCAGCCTCAGCATCAGGGAGCAAAATGCTGAAACAGTTGTTCTACAAAAAAGAAATATATATTTTATATATATAAAGGGTTGCTGGACTCTAAGAAGAGGAAGAATTAACAATAGTTGGCCCTGTGAGTGCAGGCCTGAGCCATGGCAGGGGCTTCCTTTCGCGCTTCCTTCTGCAGGCTGACACCAGCTCAGCAAAATGACACCCCTACAAAAACAGACCATGTGAGTGGGTGGGTAAGGCACCCTCGGGAAGGTGGGAAATGGGGGCTACACTGTTCCTGTAGTGAAAGAACAGTGAACCCAGCATTTGCTTCAAAAGGACCTATTTTAGAGGAAAACTGAGACCACGGCTCGTTTTATGTTGTTCAAAATCGCTGATGTCTTCTGGGCACACTCTGGGTCCTATCGACTGCATGGCATTAAAACAAAGCTTTTGTCAACACATATCACACTGGCCTTTTTCATGTGTCTTTCTTGCCTCAAAAAGAGGCAGGAGAAATGCAATGAATACCTGCGTTTCCAAGGTATACAAGATGCAGGTCTCACACTTGAAAAAAGGTGTTATTATCAAACACCAACAAAAAAAAAATCCTGTGTCGTAATGCTTTTGAGAGGGTATCCTTGTTTAAGGGTTATTTAATGGTTATCAGCATGAGACACAAGACAGTGCTGAGGTGGAAGTTACTTCACTTGTTAACCCATTTCATTGCCCAGGAGCCCACCAGCTGCTTACACGATGTGGAAGAAGTGCAGTATCCTGCTCAGGAGGCTTGCACGCCCCGACAGCTACATGGCAGCTACCATAAAAAAGCAAACAAACAAACAAACAGTTTTCAGAAATTTACCTAATTGTCATGTTCACCATCACATACTTATACAAATACTTCGTTCTATATGTTGTAATAGAAATTACAAAATGTTAATGCAGATACAGTTGTTTACAAGCCTGCACCCTCGCATAACTTTAAAATGTGATTAAAACCACAGTTTTCAGTTAGACTTCTTCATATTTCTCAGTCAAAACAGAAATGAAAGGAAGTGACAGATATTGGAGCTCATGAACTTCCTTAAATCTGAGCTATGTGGTTGGTTAAGCACACAGTGCTTAAATGCCTGAATCTGGATTTTTTGTGATGATGAAAGGCTACAGCTACCCAGCACTCATTGCTTCAGAGCCTATTTTTTTCCCCACACTGCATTAATAGTAGGACTAAAATGCAACAGGCCAGAAAGAAAGTGGATGCAATCCTACAAGACCAAAGAAAAAGGAAAAAAAAAACCAAAACAAACCAAAACAACCAACAGAAAACCTACACACAACCCAAGGTCCTGAAACATTGAAGCACTTTTATGCCATTGAAGTCTGACGCTATTTAAGCATATGTATTTCATACTTTGCTGAAACAAGGCTGGTACACAGTCCATCCAAAATGCTGAGCAGCAGAGATGAAGCTTGTTAGCCCATGAATAACTGGTACTCAGAGACTTGACCCATTAAGAGTGAAGTTCCTGATGACCTAGCTGTTCCTGACGACCACCCCAGTGCTGCTGGCACCTACAACGATGCTCTCCAATCTACTGAAACAGCCATTGGCCTGCATGACAGAAAATTATTTTCACTGCACCTGCAGTGCACAGACAGTAGATAATTTACAATAATTTGTCAGGATTAACCTTTTGATAAGGCATAAATTTTCTCTAGGTTTAAAGCACTTTATAAGAGTGCAAAGGTTCATTTGCATTAAACAAATGCTGCATCAGCAGTTTGACAGCAGCAAAAACTGCGATGCTGAGACTAGTTACAACTCTGTTGGCCTTAATCTCTATCACAATAAAATGAAGCTTGGCATTCCAGCATGGCAAGATATGATTCATAACTAACCATCTTTCTTCTTTAGCTTTGGAAATGTCAAACAGGATAATTAACAGGAGATACTCATAGGTTCACACGCTCCAGATGTAGAGATTTATGTGGACTCTGCATCACCAAACACTGACAAGTTATTTGTAGCCACGTGTTTTAAAAATGCCTTTGTAGTTTCCTCATATTCAGCACAGCCAAACAGAATGAGTCAGATCTGAACAGTGTAGGTCATGCTCCTGACCTCATCCAATATAACAAATAAAACACACTGTTGGTTCGTTATCTTTTTACATTACAAATCCAGCTATTTATAAGCACAAAAATAAAAAATAAATCCTATGGCCTGCTGTTCACAAGTGAGTTTTATTCTTTCACATAACTAGAAGCCTACACCAAACGTTACCCAGCTCTCAGCCATTCACACCACCTACGTTTATATTTACAGTGCCTTTCTTCACTTTACTGAAGTAGGCAGGTATTTTTAGCCATGCCATGATGCATGTTTAAAACTTGATTAAAATAAATACTCCTACAGCACTTCCATTTGAAGACTACACATCCCACACGCTCTTCTGCTGGACCAAACCACACGTAATAATGTGCCAAAATATTTTCTTGCAAAAGAGGCTTCCCAACATTACCCGAGCAGAAGCTACCCTAATACTTTGCCAAGAGCCCAAAGCAATAACCAGTAACTATGAAATATAGTCATCTTCCTTGCTAATACAGAAGGGGAAACTCTTCCTACACAGAAAGCACAGGCTCTGGGTACAACTCTGCACTGCACTTTGAGTCCGTGTTGGGCACAGGCCACACCCATATAATAGAGATGCAAGAAGCAAGATTGCCTACTGGCTTCATTAAACCTAATCTGGTTCTCATTTTTTGTGCCAAATAAAAAAAATTTACTGAGAAAAAATTTGACACTTAAACAGCAACTTGATGTTTTTGTTTAACTTGCCATCAACAAATATTTTCATCATTTTATAATTGAAACATTTTAACAGTATCTAGACTCACACATGAGAATCTGCCTAAGCTATTAACAAAGTTTGGTTTACCAACCTTCAAACTTACTGCTATCTCTATTCAAAATAATGTTATTTTCAGTGTTTTATCTTTGAGTAACTACCAGTTCCTTCTTTGGGGTGTGCAAAATACCCAAATACACACCAAACTGTTAAAATCACATTTGCAATCGGCAGAGTATCAGAAATGCAATCTGTGGACAGAGTACACATTCATCTACCAGCCATGACTAATGCCAGACACTTTGCATTCCATACTCCAACTCAGGAAAGTGCTTTCTATTCAGAACAAAATCTAAACCTCAGTATCGGCCTTAGTAGAAATAAATGTAACCACACATTTAAATACTTTGTTAAAATTAGGGTCTTGATACTTATCTCCACTTCGTGTACAGCTCTACCAGTAAGAAGCAAGGCTACAGATTCAGAAATAAAGATGTAAGGTTTTTTCTTCTCATTTAGAAGCAGGGAGGGGGGGCTATGTGTGTGTGATTTTGTTTGACCTTTTGTGTTGTGAAGGAAAGAAAGAGAGCAAAGCAGAGGATGGGGGGAAAAAAATACTATCTAGTTGTTTTGCTGGGATAAACCAGTTTTTAAAACCTCTGTTTCTGTGCTTGAACTATGGAAAATTAAAGAGTCAATCAAAAGAAAACATATCATTACTTGAAAATCACAGATAAAATGCTACTAAACAAAAAGAAAGCTCTTGATTGACAATGTGGAAATGAAGGAAAAACTCACCCACACAAATCATTCATTTCACAGATGAAAGTTTGGATGCCAGATTGATCACTATGTTACCCAACAGAAAAATTTCTTTCTAAGTTAAGAGACAAAAATTATGTTTATATCCTTAAAATATTTGTACAGATCCTTTATTCCTACCCTATTACTAATGCCACTAAGTTCACAAGCTTTCACAAGAAAATACAAAATACAGTTACATATTTTGTTCATCTCTGGACCCACTGAATCAGGTCTCTAACTTCAAGGGGGAGATGATAAAATGCAGCTAAAGATAATTAAAGAAATAATGCTTATCTCTGGCCATATGTCATTTTTTTCCAGTACAAATAAAAATAAGTAAAAATGAAATATCCTTCATAGACTCCTACCTACCTTCATCACATTAAGATTATTTAAATGAAGGGACTTAAAAACAACAGTTTTAATCACCATTTGCATCAAAGTAAAAAAAAAAAAATCAAACTGGCTTCATATTTATGCTCATTTTTCTGAAGAAAAAGAAAATCTATACTAACGATCTTCAAGACCTTTTCATTTGAAATTAACTATTATCCATACAACAGCTCCCACACTTCACCATGATGTTGTTTGGGGATATGATTGACTCTGTTGGTGACCACATACTGCAGTGTTTAGAAGTAACACACCCTCACCTACTACACCCACTCCTGTTTTATGCCACAAGATGGAAAATAAGCTCTCCTGTCTTCTCTCCCAAACTGTTCTTAATTTTGAATGGAATAACCACTATAGTGAACTGAATGGGAAGAAAATATTTCCTCTGTATGAGCAGGCTGGCTTTATGAAATGTTCACACCTCAGGCATAAATCCAGCAGCCTCCCACCACTCAGTGAGATGATTTTTCTCTCCAAGTTCAACAGAAAATTTGCATTTTTTTTTAACTTATTGTTATTTCCTCAATTCTAAATATAATCTCATGCCTCACTCACCAGTCAGTTTGAAACTCAATGTTTTTTCAAGAAAATATTGAACTATTATACACTTTTTCAAAACAACATTTTCAACTCAAGTCTTTCAGAGAGTAGCCTTTGTAAATAATAAATTTTGCTTTTATCTCTAAATAAAAGTGTAAGTACTGATTTTACTGCATTTATTTCCTTGTTCATAGAACCAACTGTTGTGATTTTATTAGTGCATTTGTATATTTAAAAGAAACAGGAAGAAGTGAAGACTACCTAACCATTTTGTACAAAAATCACCCAAACCTTGGAACCAACAATTCCTCATCCTGTTTCTCTATTTAGCAATTATTCCTACTCTTATACCACTTTAGTCTTTTGGTTTGTTTTTTTTAAAAGCAGAAATATTATCCTAAAGTGGCAGCAATTGAAACAATACTGTCATTTCTCTAGTTTTGTACTGACAGACAAAAACTAGCCAAACACAAACCTAATGTAAGTAACAAAAACACAGAGTAGGTGTATCTACATTGTACACAAGGTGAATCCAGAACAGATAATTCCATCCCACCCGTATCTCCATGACAGCACTTAATGTCTTGACTTCACTGCAATCCTCCACTGGGACCATTTGCACTTCAGACATTATATATGCTGTAAGTACACTTATTTGTCTGTAGACACGGTAAAACCAGCCTTTGAGTTACTCCATCACAAAACAAACTCCAAAAGCCTGTGGACAATGGCCTGAAAGGCAAAAAGGAAAGGCTTCATGTGCTCTCTGCAGGATCTTCATTTCAAGGTCTGAACAAATAAAAATTGCCAGATCAACAAAATGAGAGGTAAATTTGTTTTCTAGGTCCTACAGCTCACGTTTCAACGAGGAAACAGATGATGTGGGACTGGGATCTGTTCTTTAGTCAGGGCAGGCACAGGCAGTAGCCCGTCTTTAATCTCCCTTAGACGAGCCTCTTGCTGAGCTTGCAACGAGCCCTGAGCAGAGAACAGCACAGCAATGGGACACAGGACATCTGCCAAGGACAGCTTAGGCAGCACACAAAATGCTGCCAACTCATGCTAGCCCCGTTCCCACCACAGAGCACGGTAGAGCCTGGCATGGGCCAACCTGGGGGGCAGCAGCAGCTTTAAGGACTCCCGTGCTCCTCAGGAGGGCAGCCCTCAGGTGCACCACACAGCCTGCTGCAGCCTGGCACCCTCCTCTGCTTCACTAGCCCAGTCACCAGTGCCAATCTGAACACCTAACCTGGTTAAAAAGCAGTTAGGAAATCCTCCAGTTGTACCAACAACAAAATCATCATACCACGCTTTTAAAAAATGAAAAAAGCCTCCATCTTTTTTAGCAGAGCAGGAGATGACAGCAAGATTTCTGTGGCATGTGAAAAACACTTGGAAAGACAGATGTTTTTAAGAGAATAATTAATTCCTCCTTCAAATGTTGATCTAAAACATTTTTTTCACCTCTTAGTGAGGAATTTTTCCCAAGGTGCAAGAACACACACTAAAGTAAGACCATTAGATTTAGAAGAAGCTTCTTGGTTTGAGCTAGGTAAGTTTATTAGAGAACACCTGGAATCAGAAGTCTGACTCATCTTCTAAACAGCTTTAATGACCTCTAATTAAAGTTACTTTATTTTTAGCTCAAGTAAATTAATACATCTCTAAATTCTCTAGAAATACATTTTTTCCAAAAGAGGATTTATTTAATTCTTCACACATAGCAAAGAAGAAAGATCTCTATTTTAAGTGCCAGATCCAGCTGTAGAGATGTAAACTGAATTGCACCATATCACAATTTTTATCTCAGACACATGTCAATATGTAAAGGTTTCATTTAGATACAGACTAATGCTGGAAACAGAGGACAGACTTCATTTCAATTTAAATGGGTTTGCTTGCAAGTTATATTGTTCTTAGACAAGGGAAAGGAATGACAAGTAGAAATACCCTACTAGATTATTTAAGCATTTAACTGCAAAGTTGAGAAATAAAGCAATGTGTGAATACAAAAAGATGGAGTTAGTGATGAAAGTATGATCACTTGCTGGGATATTAAACTGATGCATGTGTTAAAGCACCAGAACACACCAGTCACCCAGTAAGTCATGACTACCAAAAAATAAACTTCTGATTTGGACTTACTTAAAAGTACAGAATTTTTTTTTTTAAATGCCTACATAAATCTTCACGAGGTCCTTTTAACTGGATGGAGAAATAAAGTATGACTCTTTCAATAAATATCTTTCTTTAAAATGCTTGATTAATACCACTGCATTTCTTCACTGAAAAGAAATTAGAAAAAAATATTATTCTCTCAACTGATCTGTTTCTTAGGAAGCACCACCTTTCAAAATGCAGTCCTGATATCTTTGGATTCAAAAAGACTGTTATCAACAGATTACCCTTTATTCAACACAAGAGGTATCATTCTTTAATATTTACTGAACAAGAAAAGAACTCTTCATAAATCTGATAGTTATGCAATATTCAACTCCTATCTGACACCATGGACAAGGCATGATTCATCAGACATGTTTGGTGCTACCTGCACTTCAGCACATTTACTGTTTGAACGGGCAGGTCTCTAGATTATTCCCATTTTCTTCTTTCAGCATTGCTCCAGTGATGCAGCACACAGCTATCAAGTGCTGACAACTTCTCAGAAACCCTGTCCTTCCCAGGCTCACCCTGAAGGGGAAAGGGCAGCTTGCAACAAAGCCATCCATCGCTTTTCCTAACAAGAATTTTGAAAGCAGCCACTTGTCTCAGGCAAACCCCCCCAGCACAGCCTGGAGTATGCCATTTACTCTCAAAGCCAAGCACTATGGCAAAAGGTCCACATGCCTGTGATTTGCTCTTCCATTTTGGCATCAGCAGCTGCGGGGGGAGAAGGGGACAGAAGAAAAAAAAAAGTAATACAATAAGCATAGGCAAGCTATTCTTCCAAAATCCATTAACTCAGATGAGACGCTTTTTTCTAGCTACCAAACCCCAGCCTAACACGAGCAAGAGAGGTTTTGCTCCCCTTGCCCAGTTCTGCCCCCTTTTACCTGAGCCTACTGGCTGCAGAACAGTGAATAGAAAACTTAGAAACTAAATGCCTATGCAAATGATTCCTTGGATCCAACACTTTTTTTTTTTTTTTTAAAAATGAGCGTAGTTTTGCAGCTCACTCCAAGTAAACCGTGCACAGGGAATTTGCAAAGCAGGTCCCTTGGGCTGATGCCTGTGAGGCAAACTCACTCACCCAAACTAAAGGGTGTGCTACAGAGCACAAAGGGCTTGCCATTTGAAAACCTGCTCGAGAGAAAAAAAAAAAAAAATCAAGCACACTAATCTTAACACTGCAAAACAAAACTAATTCTGAGAAGTTTGTGCCAAAGTCACTATAATTCCCTGCATCAGTCTTCTCAAGACAATCACAAATATTCAACAAACAAGTTGTTAGGTTGACAAACAACTTCCAGCACTTATAACCAGGTAATCAATGCTTGGTTTTGAAGTGCAATGTGCAACAAACAGATCCCTGCATCTCCTACAGGAGATCAGCATCACTGGTACCACACAACAAAAGTCCACTAGCTCTCTCTTTTTCTTTTCTAATTTTTTACAATTATTCCCCAAGGTCTTCTTGAGTAAAATATCTGAATCAAATAAGTGCTCTTTCTCACCTGCTGTAGAGGATTTGGAGAGATGATGCCTAGTTTCCTAAATTGATACAAGAGAGTCAACAACTAACAAGAGAGTCTTAAAAGACCTCCCCCATATTGCATCGTGGAAACCACAGTTTCCATTTATAGCTAGGCAGAGCATAATTTTCATCATTCAGTGGAAACATCAAAGAGCAGGATTTCAGTTCTGCCTTACTTTTCCCTCTACACATCCACAAGGCCCTCGTGACTGACATCAGTTTCTAACAGTGCAGACAGAATTTCTTCTGCCATTTCTTCAAGAGAGTGTCAGCAGGTGATGACTCATGCCCTTTTGATGCTGTTCAATAATTTAACATGGCAAATACAGATCAGTCTGATTCCACATCCTTTTTAAAACGTACTTCCTAATTTTACATAGATGCACCAACCTGTCAGACACGACTACTGGAATAGAGTCATTACATATTTAAATCCACAGTGCCTGAAACTCAAGTTCACTGAACATACAAGACAATTTGCACACATTATAATCAGCTATGCCATCTCTACGGGGGAAAAACACTTTCAGCAACAGCAGTTTTACTAATTCCTGCTACTTTGCTCAAAGGGCTCAGCTTTTCCCTATACAATCAAGATGGGTTCTTCAGCAAGATTTGTGTTTTAGTTCTGGGATATGCAAGAAGAATTAATACTTTCTTCAGCCACACCATTCCTCTGGAACTAGTTCAGAAGAGCTCTGATTTTCTTCTTAGCTTTTTGATCCTAAGTGACTACCACACTCCTTCTTCAAAAAGTTTAACCTCTTAAGAATCACAATTCAAATGTCTTTAACCAAAATCCTGCCTAGAATGGAGACAGTGTATTCCTGCCCTATATTACCGATTTAACTCTCTGGCTGTCCCCTCTGTACACCTCTCTGAAGCAGACCTAGTGACTGAAGCCCACATTTAACCAAACCAGAGGTGCAATTTTTAGTTTTTATTTCAAACAGAGTAGAACACACAATCTGACCGTCTTCTACCTTTTTTTCAGGAATCACAGAAAGCATATCTGCAACTACCTTGGTCTGTGTGCAATTTGCAAACCATATACTGAAAGCTAACAAAAAAAAAAAAAAAAAAATACTTCCAGTATCTGTAATACACACAGGAACACTCCCTGTTCCTAATGCCTCTCGTCTCAGCTGCCACATCACAGTTCCCATTAATCCCTGAACCCTTCCATTTCTACTGAGTCTGTGTCAGGCATAATGACAGCAGCCTCCATCTTAGTGTGCTGTACCTATATATCTTGCTCAGCTGACTGAGAGAAAAGAAGGTATTTTCATTGACTTGAGCATAGTTTTAGGACTGTACCACTAGCCCTTTCCAAACACACTTGAAGCATCTAGTTGGATTGCTTTCTTCTCTGTCCTCAGGATGTATTATCTATTTGAAAAATGTAGGTTGATTTTATCATGAGAATTATTTTATATTTTTTCTGTGAAACTATCAGGAGCCAAAAATAAATTTATGGCTTTCAGAGAAATAATTTTTTAAAATAAAAATATAGCAGAAAACATACACTAATTTTCTGCTACAAATACTTGTCAAAATATTAATGACTCAATAATAAGAAGGTTTGTTTAAATGCTCTTTTCCACCGATGTTTCTTAGTAAATAGTAAACAATATTCCTTTTTATTTAGTTGTACTAGATACAAAAAAGAAAAACAAAAAGACAACAGTTTCTGTATTTTTAGCCAGCAACAAAGGCCAACCATCCTTTCTCTGAGAGTTCTTGCACTTGCTATCTGTCTTTCTGAGAAACTAGCCCCTCCAGCTCTACTTTGCTCTGCACTGTCAGCTGGGACAGCCCTGGAAGGGCTATGGCTTTTCAGCTTGGAACACCTGGTATTCTCTTTACATAGACATTCATAGGTCTTACTAGTAAGGAAAAAAGTTTTGCGACAGCAATTGATTATTTTAACAGATAGTTCAGTTTTTCATAGCTGATCAGAAGGAAAATTAAATAGAATGTTACTATCATTATTATAATGTGCATAGAATACTAAAAAAAAAGAAAAGAAAAAAAAAAAAGAAAAACCTGTATCACTACATAAACCTCATTGCTTCTTCTGCAAGATCCTTGCTGGCAGAGTAAGGCAAACAGGAAATAATTACCTTTAGTGTTACAAAAGCAGAAGTGCATTGGAAGAAACAGCTCATAGCAGGTTCAAATCAAACCAATTAGATTTCTTCACGTGAAGTCCGCTGTGGAATTCAGTGCCACTGGGTGCAGTGAATACTACCAGTCCTGAGTGGTTCAAAAAGTGACGGGAATAAAAATCCTCAGATGATTATTAACTACAAAGACACTTTCACTCAGACAAGTCCAAGACTCAAAAGCCATAAATCACTGGAAATTTTGAAAGCACAAACTCTTCCTGTTCCCACACTCTTCCTGAAGGGCCCACAAGAGTTCAGTGAGGATCCTGAGCACTATAGCCTTGAATCAAATTACTTATAACTGCTACAATAAAACTACCAATTGCATAGTCATTGTTTTTGTGCACTTACTGTACTTACCGTTACACTTAAATATACCACAAAGAAAAGAAGTTCTAATGAATGTTATAACTTTTTTTTTTCACCCAAAAGAAAAGATTTTGACTGTCACTACTCCTTCCCCAACTTCTTCACCCTCTTTAGCAATACTGTCAAATTTTTTCCTTTTATATGTAGGCAAAATATCATTGTCATGTTCACACCTTCAGAGTGGTTGTAGATACAAATAGCCAGGTAAAAATTATGGAAGTAGATAATGTGATCCCAAGCCAAGGCAGATGTTCACTGAAACCTCCCCACCCAAAGGACAGGTAGGGAGAAATTGATACCTCGCTTCTCCCAGGTACTGACTTTGTGGATTTCCTTCACAGCAAACCAGAGACCACCAAGGAATCCAGTTCCAACAGTGGTATTACAGAAGGAAACAGCGAGAAAGGGGACCAAAAAAAAAAAATATTCTGGTATCATGATTAAACAGCTCCCATGTAGAAATTATACTCAAGACAGGACTGTCTATTACCCCTTACAGCAAAATTATCAGAACTGATAGAAAAAAAAAAATCAAATTCCCACCACACAGTCAAAAACCAAAAAAACCTCAAAGAAAGCTACAAAACTCATTGCTCAGATATTCTATAGAGGCATACCCCCAAATGATATTCCCATTCCAATCGACACAACTGATGCAGAGGGAAGGAGGATCCTTCCTGGGATTTAAGTGCCCTGCATTTCAGAAGCATCATTCAGTCCAGAGGAAAATAGATCCAAATACAGAAGCAATACAGGAAAGCCTAGGCAATCCTGAAAGCAAATCGAACTCTCTCTACTGCTCCCACAGTGCACCCAGGGAAAAGATGCCTATTTCTTCCAGTCATGAAAAAACAGCTATCTCTGTCCACTGGAACCTAACCAGAGATATGTGCCATCAACTGAGCATGTTTTAAATAAGTCCCACCTTTATCACAAGGATCAGGGTTCCATGAACTGGTGTGTTCACTTTAACTATTTCCTAACAGGTCTGTCCTCTACCGTGATAATACTTCACTCCTTCAGTGTGCAGTCAAAATCCTACCACAGAAAGACTCCAAGCCAAAGTTTCCTCCACCACCACCACCACTCACTTTTTAGCTGAATAAGTTTGCACTCAAAATTATTAAAGCATGTTGGGTTAGATTTATCACACCCAGACCTGGACCAGACAACCTCAAGCGAGTAATTAAGCAACCTGCAGTATCAGAGCACTCATCAGTGGTATTGCCAGATGCTGAGAAGAGCTTATGATGGGGTTACCTGGGATTATCCCATCAGAGTTCTTAGGAGAATGAGATACACTGACCAACTCTAAATTGGATTAAACTTCTGTAGAGGGGTCTGTTTTTCAAAAAGTATTCTAAAAAAAAAAAAAATTAAACCCCAAAAAACCCCATATTTCTCAAAACCAAGAAAAGCGAAAGAACATTGGCTCTGGCTCTCTTCAATATAATCAGAGCCATGGTCTGAAAAATACTAACAAATACTAAAACAAGTCCCACAACAAAAGAGCTATGTTTTATGTGGGTGATACCCTGATTCTAGTCTCCAACCCTCAAAGGTCAACATGCAAATTATAAGAATTCATTGAAAACCTTGGGCACTCACCCAGATGTGTGAATTTACTGGAACAAATCCCAGGCATTAGGATTAATTAAATGCACATAAATCAGGACTTGCTTACTCACTGCAGCTTCCAGCTACAGTTACAGGTATTAAAACATCTAGGAATTCTAATCCCCAGAGATTACAGGCAAATAGTTAAACTTGGATCCAGTCATCCACAAGTCACTAAGGACCTGGGAAGTGGAAAGTATATATACACTTCCTAAACTTTTGGACAAAAAACAAACGTGAGAAAAGTGCACCTATCACACAAATGGTTTCACTCCAGAGACTGGCAGGCCTAATGTTCCAATATTGTTTTCAGAACGTCAGGTAAGGGGTTTTTTGTTTAGTTTTCAAATGAAAAAGGGGCACACAGTTACTTTAAGGGAGAGAGAAAGGCTTAATAAAGCAACAACACACTACTTTTGTAATAAATTAAGCCACACTGCATAAGATAATTGTGAACAAAATCTAGTGAGCAAGAAAGGTATTTGCCTACCTTCTACACAGAGCTCTCTGCATTGGATGCTTTGTACCAAAAGATAACAAATCCTACCTCATACACAGACAAAATTAGGTAAATGCCTAACCTCATATACTGGAACAATTCCCTATCTGACCCAGGATGCCTCAGTACAGTAAAATCCAGTTGTAAATGAGCACGAACACAGATAGAGATAATTTGATAACAAAAAACCAGCTGGAAGGCAACACATCCAAGGCATACAGTTGATACACCAAGAACAAAACCATATTCACCCCTCATATACAAAAACAACTTAGATGACTACAACACTGACACTCCTCCAATACATTCATTACATATAATTCAATATACACCAAACCCATTTTTCTCCTAAGCAACAAAACAGCTAAAAAACCTAGCGAATACCATGATTTCCTGAGCTACACAGCTCCTTCATAACTTTTCATAAACCTTTGCTTAAGAGTTGTGCAAACCTCTCATAACCCTTCAGAAACATAGCACAAGTCTAATGAAGCAGAATAGAACAGAAAACCAGTAAAATATTCAACACCTAAAGCAAAATTAAAAGTGCAGCTGTTTATTTGCAGATCTTGGGTGTATTACATAGTCCTCAAAATACCCATCTTATACCATGGAGATGCTACTCTGACAGCAGGTTGGTGAATTTGAGACACAGCATTACCCAAAGTGATAGTAACAACCAGCTCTAGCATAGTTTTTCCTACACCAGTAGGATCACAGACTTCTACATGGGCACATTTCATCCATTTCATGTGCCCACATAAGTTGGCCAAATAAATAAAAGGATGCCTTAATTTTCCTCAGATTTATTTCACTGATTAGTATTTTAAAACAAGAAGTAGAAGAAGATATCAAGGTTACTGTGTTTCTGCTCCAGTTTTAATCTATTTTGCTGCATATTTCAGGAGATGCACACAAATTTAAAAAAAAATCCCACATATTAAATACAATCTATATTCACAGAAATTTGCATATGGCTTTCTAGTTGAAGTTATTATTAATAAGTGCAGTAAGATTACCAGCAAGTGCATTACTACTCTGCATGCATTAAAGATGCATCTTAGTCTGCTTTTTTCTTCTGCTTATCTCCCCTGTTTAGAATGTTAAACTTCTGTGCTATGTAAATGAAAATATTTAATTATGCAAAGCAAAATGGAAAGGTTTACATTATTATAATTGAGTTAAATTCTTTCTGCTTTAAGCTCAAATACTGGGAACGTAGCTGAGCATCTGTTAAGAATTTCAAAGTCTTAAACTGCTGCTTTATAAATTTTAAGAGCTACATGTGAACAATTTGAAGCCTTTTGATGTTAATAAAATTACTGTAATATATTCAGTTTTCATGGTTAAAATTAAAGGAAGTCTGAAAGCTTAGCACAAATCCAAGGTGAGAAGCAAATTCAGAAAGAAGTCACTTGTTTGCTACAATTTTTCAACTCTTGTGGTAACCAGAATTTATAATTGCAAACAAATGAATGAATAAATGGCTAAGGAAGCTAAAGTAGATCCACCTCAGAAAATATCACCTTAAGAACAACCGGTTCATTGAAAGAGGTCTCCTTTAACTAAAGAAAACCTAATGTTCATAACAGTGATTATCTCACTAAAAGGTCAGAGTGACACATCGAATATTGTTGTCACTTTAAAGTTGTCTTATGTCTTCACCTAACTATGCTGAGACACTCAACAAACACACCATTATAAGCCATAAAGCAAGATGTCAAAGAAGAGTATATTTTTATGTCAAAGAACAGTGTATTTTTATTAGTGAAATTGAATCCTCACACTACAAAATAATCACCAGCTCTGCTTTCTACTGCACTACAGAGCTCAAATGTTCATGCAATTTGAAGTGAGGCAGAAGAAGAATGCTCCTTCTGCCAGCTCAACCTGCTGCAAAGCTGCCATTTCTCAGATCTGAAACACTGAATTTCGCAGAATGCTTTAAAATATTGGAGTTAAATTACCTAGTTTCTTCCATTGTTCAGACTCTGAGATGCTAGAACACGTTGGCTGTTTACTTTCATAAGATCAACCTCACCATATTTATCTGGCCACAAAGCTTCGGTAATCTGCTTTGCAGGGAAACAAACACAGTTTGCAAGAAAACACACCTGGTTCATTGCTTTATGAATTCTGAGTTGCACTGGTAGGTGCCCCCCAAAGTTTCAGACATTCTCTGCCACGTACTGGAGTGACTGGACTTGCTCCTGTGCCATGTAAGCGCTTATGACCTTCAGCAATGGAGAAGGTTTATTAAATATTTTCACGTTAACATTTTGGATGCAAAGATCTCGGCCATTCCTGCCTGTGCTGTTCAAGTGAAACCTCCAGCAGCATTTGAGATCTCACACCTTCCGCTCGCCCTGGCTCCCTCGGGCAGAAGAAGCAATAGCACCCTCAAACATTTTTTCAATCGCTCATCCCCATTCAGACGCCAATGGTTTAAATAAATAAATAAAGGTCGGCAGCATCTTTTGGCTAGAAGTCTGATCACGCTAACTTGTCTTGCCCATCACATACTCTGGAATACCTGCCCAGTTCTAATGCTTCTCTCAGGGCAGAGATGTATGAAACTATTCAGCTAATTACAAGCAACCATACTTGTAAATGTTCAGCTGTTATCAAGTTACTTGGGTTCTAAATATAAACAGATTTGAGCTTTTTTTACCACTGTTTGCATATGCTTTCTTTGGGTAACCCAACAGTGGATAGATTTTTTTTATTTTTTTTTCAAAGGTTGAATTGGTGTTACAGTATCCAGTCCTAACCCCAGCCTGAGCCAGCATTTCTACTGGGTTTCTCTCTTGGCATGTTATATATATATATATATATATATATATTGCATTGCATAATTTGAAAGCTCTGCCTCGCTTGCTTATCCCCCACAGAGCCTCCCAAGGAAAAAAAACCTCACTCCACCAAAGGCATTAAAATGCATTAAGCTGGATAACTGCAAAATGTCATAAGCCCTTACCGACTCAACAGTTTAAGTGTGGGTTTTAATAGAGGTAATATTTCTTCATTGCTAGCCAGTGCAAGATTTGTTACCTACACAATGACTCAACTATGACATCTTTTATGAGTGATATGTTAAACTAATTAACATTAACCTAGCAGAAGAATCAAGCATAAATTAGAAACCATTTCAGTTAAAGATACAGAGAGCTTCTATACTGATAATTTTCCACAAACAAAATATGTTGACCCTTGATATATGAGATTCCATTTTACAATTAACATTAACTGGTTTAGAATTCTTATGCTGAATTTTTTTTTTAATAAAATTTCAACCTATTTCAATATAAAATAATAAGGCATGTGCAGCTAGCATAACAACTGTAACTCCAGGAATTGAAGAGCCAAGACAGAACAAGAACCTTATAAAAATTATAAGGTGAAAGAAATATTTTATTATGCTTAATTAATTGTTCCCCTCCCTTCTTGGGAAAACAAAAACTAAGTCAGCCAGTAATGCCTACAGATTTTGCCAGCTTTGCTATACAACAAGTATGTCCCTCTACCCAGAAGCAAACATCAACTGTTTATGGCAATATTCCTCAGCCTGTATTTCTCATATTTGAACACCGAGACAAGAGGCAGATAAAGTAAAATGTCACTAAAAATACATATGACAACATTTGCTGTCCAACTGATATACCAATATTCTTCCAATGAATGCATCCTGGTTCTCTTTACAGACACACACTAAGTGGCTGTAACTCCCTCAAAAGCTAACTACAAACAAGTATCTCTCTGGCATGTGGTTATTATACTACATTCAGCTCCAGCCTCATCACAGGTATTCTCTTTCTGGTTTTCATAGAAGAAACAGAACTAGAGATACCCTTTTTGACTTACTGTGTTTTGCAGTGATAGCAGAATATGATCCCTAACAAGTTTTTGCCAAGAAGTTAATCCAAGCACTGACCTGAAATAACTGGGTCTCCTTCATAGCTCTCTTCAGCCTGGAAGCACTCAGGATAAAAAAAATAAAAATACAGACACCCTACTCTTCTTGAACAAATCATGGACATTCCACTGCCCACAACAAACAGAAGTGTTAAATGCAAGATGGCTCCTGGCAATTCTTGGGGTGTTTGCACAGCACTACTCACACTAAGCAATCAGAAGTCTAGAATTTACACTGCTTAAATCCAGCAACTATTACCCAAATATACCATTTCTGATGCAGCAGAGCAATAAACCAGAGAGCTCCCCTACCCTGCTTTTTCAGAAACTACCTACCAGGCCAGAGTGTGTGCGCAGTCCTTATTTTTAATAATGACATTTTTCAATGTCTAGAATATGCTCTCCTACAGAGTCATCAGACAGCCCAGCTATGCTTCATAGGACTGTACCATCACCTTAAGAAAATGCTCAAGATGCGTAACCCTGTGCAGCAACCTCAAACACACAAATCCACAAAAAAAATGAATTCTTATTCTGCCTCTTTTCTGTCCCATTCTCTCTGATGTGTCATATCTTGCCATACTGCCTCTTGCAACAGCGCTCAGGGAAAAAAAAAAAAAAAAACCACAAACAAACAAAACACCTATTTCAACTGCAACACACAATACAGGGTCAAAGCAGCAGATTGATTTCTTTTCATTTGCAAATGCCAAGAAATCAATCTGGGAATGGTTCTGGTCTTCCTTTGCAAACATCCTTTCGCTTGTCTCAAGCAGAAGACCTCTAATACACCTTCCCTGCATGAAGTCCACAGCAAGTGACATTCCACGCACAGTTTTGATAGCACTCACAACAATTCCTACAGGGGATGTTAATAAATAAATAAATAAATAAATAAACTCCTCTAGTCACTTCGAGTATTATACTGTGCATAATTTAAAGCAATGAATTCCATCAAACCAACACATATAGTGGGTGCATACATATATGCACTATACATAAACAGGTCAGAAATTAAGCCATATTGATTACCAGTTGAAGAAACTAATTTTTTTAAGTGCTTGTCAAAAGTACATCTCAGCTATGCCTAGTTGCTTTTCAGTGGTCTCTTTTGGAGGGGCGTGGAGGAGGAGTGAGAAGTATGCCTGAGACTGAAAATGTTTTACAGCTGATTACAGTGAATTCTTTCATTATATGCCTGACTGCTACTTACTCCATAGATGCCTTTCCATTATATGTTTTTAAACTCATCAGAAAAATACACATGGGATGAATGTATTTTAAGAAATAAACTTCAATTGTAACAGGGTATGTGTTTCATTTTAAGTACTTAAAATATAAAACAAGAGGCTACTCAGCATTGAAGACCACCAACAAAAAAAACAAGAGGCAAGGTTTGGGAATGAACAAGACACTTGTTCAAACAGAGGGGAAAAATCACTTGTCTCTCTGTCATGAAGATGCTACAGGCACCACATCTTTGGTTTTGGATTGTATGATATGTATGTGTATGTATATGACATTTTATATCTAAAATATGAACATGTAATGTATGTGTATACACTCACAGATGCTCTGGTGTCTGACTTGCTTTTCCAAAAACACCAGTCATCAATATCACCCATGAAGTCAACAGCAACTATTATTTGGCTCTACGAATAATTGACCTAGATGACAGAATTTAGACATAACAGCTCAAATATTGGCAGCTAAACAGGAAAAAAGTGCACTGAACAATCCATACTGGCTGACGAAAGTATTTCAGGTATTAATTTTAAGCTTCTACCCAGTAAAGTGCATACAAGGAAGGTGTTAATCATGAATTTTATTAAATGAGGTATCTTAAACAAAGTAGTATCGAGTTAATCTTGCATCTAGATGCATCAAGTGGTCCAAAACCAGTCTCAGCAGACATTGGGCAAATTGTTCATTTGTTTCTTGGGGGAGTGGAAGCAACATTCTCTTATTGTTGCACTTAAAACTTCCTCTTCAGTCCTATTACTAGGTGAACTGCTGTCAGAAACATATACCAGGTTACAGACTGCTTCCTGCACTGCCCAAGCACTGGAATTCCTGCAGGAAATACATCCCAGGCTGTGTCATGATCTAGGACATCGATTTTAACTGTATGCAAAAGGAAAGCTATAAAATGATAAAGCCACATAGTGAATAGATCTAAAACTATAAAAATAATGTATAAAATCCTGAAGCTGAAAGGTAACATGATAAAGGGCAGGCTTTTGGGTTTACAATTACATTTCTTTCATTCCTTCTTTTGCAAGTGCAATGGATTTCAATAAATTTAAAAAAAAAAAAAAAATTGTGAACCAGAATCACATTTCCTTTCCATGTTTGATTTTTGGTAAGGACCCATACCTAAACGTAGTCCAATGGAGGAGCTCAAATGAACAGAGCTACTGGCTATATGGCATCATAAAACTTTGAATACAGCAAACTTAAGCCCCAGAGATAATACATCTTTCATCATCTTTCTTATCTATCTTTTTTAACAAAAAAAAATCTATGCATCTTTTGTAAGGGCAAGAGAGTTTGTCTTCCAAAGCTTGAAGCTCAAAACCTTGAAACAACAGTCTCTCTACAAAGCACAACTGAGCCCACAACATGGGAGCCCAAGGAAAAGCCCCCTGAGCTACCAGCAGCTCAGGTCAGCTCCAGCACCAGCAGAGCTGAAGCCACATCATAACAAGCTGAGCAGAGAAGCAACAATTGACGGATAAAGTCCAGTACCACAATTACACAAAGTAGCTTACAGGCCTAAATTAACACCCTACATGGCGGCACACCACACTTGCTGCACAAAAGCTACAAGTTGCTTAGATACACCACAATGTTTGCTGCATAATCAAGGGTACCTTCTTAGGTGTTCTGGAGACATTACAGCTTTTGTTGTTTTCAGAGCATATGCACGGAGCAACACTGGTACCAACTAAAAACCCGTTTTCAAATTCTGAAAGATAACTAACAAGCAGCCACTCAAAGTCTCCCCTCTGAGATAATCTGAAAATAACAAATACAACTCCTGAAATGCTTGCCTAAATGAATTCTTGCCTTGCACAGCATTGTAAAGTGAAACGAGACATTAACTTATATCCTCAAATCAAGACTGCACTTATTTCAGGAGTAATTTCATTCAAAGGGTGCAAAGGTAAAGTTATTTTTGTTTCCTTTTACAGCATTAAAGAGCACAGTTTTATCATACACCAAAAAGATGCCAATACTAGTGATCCCTGAGATATTTACAACCTATGCCACAGCCCTTTAAAGATTTCACTACATTTTCCTATTAGAAATGCTCTGATGGCAGGGGCCTCCAGACACGTAAATTACGACAGCTTCTCATCCATTCCCACAAAATCCACCTCTCTTTTCTCTATTCCATCCATCACTAGCAGCTAGCCCTCATTTTCAAAATGCCTCGCTGCTTCCTCTCCTCACCAATCATCACTGGCTCACAACCAAGTCAGACCCCACCTTTATCCTAACCCAGAAACCCCACTCCCACTGCCCACTTATTACACATTTTATGGCAATCACATGCCTCCTCCCTCCACGCCCACCCACCTCCCATGCCTTTGAGGAATTCTGTGAAAACATTTGTGGTTCTACTTCACTGTGCTCTCTTATCCTTGCAGAAGTAATGCTGACATCCAGAGCAACACTACACTCATCGCCTCATACGGGACTTAAGGCTTCAAAAAAATAATTAAAAAAAAAAAAAAAAAAAAAAAGCCAAAACAAAAAAAACCAACCAAACAAACTTCCAAAAACACACACACACACACACACAAAATAAAAACAATAATAAAAAAACCAAACAAAAACACAAACAAACATAGAAAAGTGACAGAAACATTTACACTGAAACATTTAAGATGTATTAAAATGCAGTTTATTGCAAAAAGTGGCAACATTGTTCTTAAATAGAAAGAAAGTAGCTTAGTTTCAGTTTCTAAGTATTAAAAATGTAACTATTTTGCTATTTTTAGCAGGAGCAGGCAATTCTAGACTAGCTACCAGCTTTTTCTCTTCTTTCCTCTTTGTGCAGAACTAAACGTTTTGTTCTCCCTAATCTGCAATATTCATGGATATAAATAGAGAATACACACTTGTAGCAGTCATAACATTTCAGAGAAAGTACTGTCCCTGTCCTCAAAGACCACATCTAATTTTGCGTTAAAATATTCTAAAACCCCCTAGCTTATCCATTCCCCCTACCAAACCCAAGCACATCTATGCCTTTCAATCAAGGAAAGGTCAAGGTCTCAAACACAATAGCACAGGCTTCACAAATAGTTTTTGATAAATTTCATGTTATGACAATGCAAGCAGAAAAAAAAAAAAAAAAAAAGAATCAAAATAGAATCCATTAGTGAGTTGGAAAGCTTCTTGCTACGTAAAAAAAAAAAATCCAATCAAGAAACAGAAAACTATGCCAGACACCATATGCTTCTGTCCTGACATAACTGAGACCGTTTTACAGCAAGCAGGTCACATGTTGGAAGCTTCATTTTCATTATAAGTTTTCATGCAATTATTTCTCATGCATAACTGTAGTAGAAGGTGTGGGAAGTTGGGGTTTGTGTAAACCCACTCCCCAGTTTCAAGTGGAAACTCCCTCCAGTCTTGGTTGACTTTCCTATACCTCTCATAAAAATTTTCTCATACAAGCTAAATAGAAACAAACTTTACTCCAATGTTTATATTGTTTCTGTAAGAGTACTGTACCTCGGGTTGCATCATAAAGTGACAAACAAGTGAAAGCAAAAAAAAATTTAAAAAAAAAAAAAAAGAAAGAAAGAAAACATCATATTTGTAATTGTGATTTCTACTATACTAAGCTATATGATTCAGCACATGAGATTCAACCAGCCTTCAGCATAATAAGGAGGAAAAACACCCAGACACTATTATCAACACCATTTTCTATGCAACCATTCTAGTAACATGCCCTGTCCTGAGCTTCTACCTCACTTTCTCAGTGAAGATCAATGAAGTCACTATATACCACACCAGCCTCCTCCTAATTGCACAATACTATTTGGACTGTTTGGGAGCACTTTCAAGGACTAACATTTGTATTTTTAGAAGTTTTCTCACAGAATTTTACTCAAGAATCAAATTGTGCTTCTGCATCGTGAGGAGGACACTCTGATAGAGCCTCCAGAGAACAAGGCTCCTTTGTCCTTCACTGCCAGGAGTGGGGCCTCCCACGGGATGGGTGAAAGGCAGCAGGCCCTCAGGAAAGCGTCCCCATTTCCATTCTGTGCCATGAACCAGTGGGGCAAGGAAGGTCTACAGGTATTTCTACCTCACTTGGGAATTCTGGAGTTCATGCACCCAGAAAAACATTTCAGCTAAAGGGAAGGAACAATTAAAGAAATTAAGTCCTTTAAAGATTTTTCTTTCTACCCTCCTAGATGTTAATTGATAGGAAGTTACTCCATATATCACCTCCTCTTCCACCTAAAAATCTGACAGTTACAAAACTTGCCCTTTTCTCCTCTTCCCATTCTTCACAACACACAATTCCAACACTGCCAATTCACCTGCACACACATACTGCACCACAAACCCCCCCTGCAGCCTGTTAAATCCCTTCCACACTTGGGCTCAGCTGAGCTGAGACACCCCCATGTTTACTGTCACCTCAGTTACATAAAGCATAACACTTTCTGAAACAACCAAGTACATTGGCTAGAAGATTTTCTTAGGAGGAATCACTGCTCTGACTCTCTGGATTTGGTTTAATCACCTTCAGTTGTAAATTCTGTTACCAGATTACACATTCCAGGGTAAGCTTGTGAGGGGGAATTCAGAGCTCACCTCCAAGTCCACTACGCCTTGGACATCTGCAAGGGTTTCCATCACCATCCAGGACCATCACAAGCAAAGCAAGCAGTTGCCCAACTGAACCAAAGACAAACCCCAGAAATAATCTGAAGCCCTCCTCTTAAGCAGCAGCTCCCCAGCCCACTGCAATTAGCACCCACTGAGGGCAGGAAGGCTCCTTCCCACCACGGGTAAGGCAGGTGCTCCCCATCACCCCTTCCAGGGTCCAGGTGCTGCTCCTTTGCCAAAGTGCTCAGCCTCCATCCAATCTCTGCCTCATCTGACTCTTCTGCTAGGTCTGCTCCCAAGGGACACTTTAGCCAGGGTCCCCCAGAAAGCATGTTCCCCATCTCTGTGCAAGCCCCACAAGGTTCTCATCTCCCACCAGTGCAGCATTCCTACCAGCTGGGAACTACTGCACTCAGTATTTCCTAGCTGGCCTGGCTTTTTCTCTCTCTGCAGATCTCATCTCCAAATAGGAGAATGATTCTTTTTATTTTATTGGAAAGAGTCCAAAGAAATTTGAAGACCAATAAGCGGTAAATCTTAACAGTTTCTCACCAAGTTATTAAAGGTTGAAACATTCCAGATATAAACACAAATATATCTAATAATTTGCATAATATATCCAGAATTCTAGGGCAATTATGGTATTCAATTGCACAAACTTTCAGATAAAGCTAAGATAAAGAGTAGTCTCTATTTACAGTAACCATAAATAAAAATTCCCCTCAGTTTTCAGTGTTGATGAAAATTAATAGCTTCCATACAGATAAATGACTCGCTTCTGGTTTGCTTTTCCTAAAGAGTGGCAAGTGCCTGAAAAGAAACCGAACTAGAAGAAAATCTTCACAGAAAGAAAAAAAGATTACAGTTTTGATTTCCTTTAAATACACACACATAATAACTGAGCTTCTTTTCCAAGATGACACTAGATAGCAGCTCTAAGTATTTTTATCCAGCGCAATCCATTTATTATTCTCTGTTTTCTCTTTCCACAAACAGCCTAAGACTTTCCATTTCCAAGACTTCAAATTGAAGACTTTCATATGGCTAACTTAAGTCATGCAAAGTTCAAAAATAGTATAAATGCAGAACAATATTACGAATGTAAATCTAAATGTACACTAATTGCATTCAGTAAGCAACAAAAAGCTTACCCTCAATAATCGAGAAAATTAAGAGTAGGTCTTTATTAAAACACAATCAGAACCAGGAAATTAGAACTGCATTGCTTCTTGTATATCTGTTTACAACTGGAAAGGATCACAAGTGATTATTAGTTCAGATTTCTGTTTTGCTCTAAAGTAGGCCAGCCAGCTCAGCACTTTTCTTAAGATTATGAATACTTGTCTGCCCTACATACGGTTTAGGCTGAAACCAATCAGTTGAGCTGAAACATGCAGTAAACCCGACTATTTTCACGTCATTCATTTTCAGCTATAATGAAGAAGTGCACAAAACCAGTATAAAATGATCAAACTTAAAATATTTTTAAAATTTGCTTTGCCATTCATTAAGGAGCTCAATAATTTCCTCATTATTGGATTAACACTTCATCTAGATTCAAAAATAAGTTGTTATTCATTAATAACTCTTTAGCCACTTGTTTTCTCCACTAGTTTCCATTTCACCTTTGTGCATTGATTATCTCATACAATAAGAAGAAAACTGAGCACTGAACTTCATCCAATAGACTTTCTCAGTACTAGGACATGCAGAATGCAAACAGGCTCTGCAAGAAGCCTTAAATCAAAACTTTAAAAACATATGAAACAAAATAATTCCTTGAATTTTTAAGTGAAATAGTTTTATTTGCTCTCTCTCCCTGGCACAAGCCATCCATAAGATTTTTGTTGCTGTTTGAATGAGGAGGGGTTAAATAATAGAAGGTTGCTTTCTTGAGTTCAAAATAGTAATGTCTTCAAACAAAATTGTCTATTTATAAGATTGAGAATGCAGAAAAAGCTTTGTTTAAATTGCCTTTAACTTGTTTTTCTTAAAAGTTGACTAGTCTCATTTTCTAGAGCTGTTAAGCACTCATATACCCAGTGAAGTCATTACCTTGAAAATATAAGTTAACTATGAAAACAAAAAAACTTTCACGTTTGTTTTTTTTCTTTTTACATTTAAGATATAAACATTGTCAAACTACTAGTAAGACATTTCTGTCAGATTACACCTCTCCAAACTATCGGTAGGTATCAATAGCAAGGCAAAGACAAAAAAAAAAGTTTACAAAGCAAGTTTGTGTAAAACAAAGACAATGCACTTAGTATTGTGATGTATGAGATACACTATTTTTGTAACAGGGGAGAAGCATACCTTTCATCAGCTGCAGAACCCTGATGTCAGGTTCTGATGTAATCCAACTGGTCTCAGCAGCATTTTCCACAAATATCCACAAATTTGAGCTTCAAGAGACTCTTCCACTTCCCCCAGGAGAGCATTAACAATTACTTATGAATCCAAACAGTTAAGATGCTAAGCAGCTGTATAGTGAAGTTTGTACCGCGTTAAGCACCCCTGAAGAATCCCAAGCTGTATTCCACCATCCAAAGAGTAATGCAATATGGCACCCATCACAGTATGTTCTGGCAACCATCCCACTGTCCTGGCAATCATGTTTTGACCTGTTCAAATAAGAGGAAAAAGTATTAGTTCAGCACAGTAACTGACGCACTACTTGGGGACTAACATACAAATGTAAAGTTACATTCTTCTGAATAATTTCAAATACAGATTTAGACACCTCCTAAGCTCAAAGCCTGAAGATGACATTTCGCTTTAAAAACATCACCAGGATGGAGCATAACAGAAGAAGTTTCAGGAAAAAGTCTTTCATAGATCTCTACAGATTGCACAGTCTTATATTCCAGAAAGCACTGAAGTGTCAGGAAAGACAGGTAATATAAAGGCACTTCAACTGCCCTAGCAGGTGTTTCATAACTAATGAAAGCAATAAAAAACCCTCATGTAGCAAAAACAAATCTCCTCAACCCTTTTGAAGGAAACATATTGGTCCAGTGGATGAGAGAACTTAATGGTGACCTTTTTTCCCTCCCTAGCTCAGTGTCCCCACAGCACCTCCACCAGCAGATGTGCTACTTCAGTTGAGACCTGGACTATGAGAACCACTGTTGACGCTTGGCCCAGCAGGGAGCAAGCCAAAGAGTCCAAACCTGCATCTGTCTACTCTGGTACTCCCTCTGGGCAATTCCTTCAGAACTACAAACAGAAAATTTTGCTTAGGTTGGGAAGGGGACTATGAGGGATGGAGAGAAAAACCTTAGCACTCTGCAAAGGAGGAAACAATGACATGAAGAACATCATCGGGCCTGCCAAGCTGGAGTGCAGAAAAGTAAAAAGAACACATTTCCACACCAAAGAAAAGGGAGAGGAACTAGAAGAAGCTTTTAGAGACTGGAAGATGTTGGTACACAGAGACAAATACAAGAAGAAAGGAGAAGGTGAATACTGGTGAAGAACTATCGCTAGAAGCTCTGTCTGTGCAACTGAGTAACATGTAGGTAGGGTCGACCACAGAAGAATAAGTTTAGAAGAGAGAACAAGAAGAAGCTTTATGTTTGCTTCACATCAGGAGAAACTTCAGCATATCTATGCATCATGAAAGGAAAGACCCTGGCAAAAAGAGTTTTTCATGAGAAATGCAAGCAAGCATAAAGGTAGAAGAGTAGGTGGTAAGGGATCAGGAAGGAGGAGAAGGAGTGACAATAGAAAAAGCAGAGGCTTCAGAAATTGTGGCATGGATAGATCTAAGGAGAGAGAGTGAAAACTAAGAAACTGGGACAAGAAAATGACAAGGAAAAGGGAAAATAGCGGATAGGGATGAAAAAAATGAGAAAAAGCAATGGTGCTTACACAGCATAGAAAAAGTATGGGTAAATAAGAATACACTACATTAATCAAGATAATTAAGAAAAGTACAAAGAGTGCATGAGTAAGTTTGCTGAAGTTTTGTTGCTCACTCTAGAAAGTGTGAATATGAATAGGAATGGAACAAAACCCAAGGCAACCCTTGCGTTTACAAAGGGATGAAGCAAACTGTACTGTGCAGGGGAGCCCAGCCGACGAAGGGCCAGCCTGGACTGACCCTTCCTACTCTATCCTTTCTCTATGATCGATGCATTCGGAAGAACAAAGTCCTCCCTCCGGTCCCTCTCCTCCTAAAATTATCCCTCGGCACTTCTGCACACCTTGTTCCCCTAGAATGGTTCCACAGCAGCAAATGTGAGACCCTCTGTGTGTCCCGGCCATCCCGGCCCAAGCTGGCACACGGCGGAGCCCCCACCTTGCCCCTGCTGAGTGCTGCCCTGCCCAGCCCCACGGCCACCACTGGCCCCCCAACTTCCTGGCCGGGGCCGCCAGAACTCCTACAATCCCAAAAAGTTTTCTCTATCTTCAGCTTTCCTCTGTCCCAACTCTTGAAAACACAGCCCGATCCAGAAAGCCCTCCGAGTCCACTTCCCTCCGCACAAAAAAAAAAGTAAGTTAAACCCCTAAAATAAAACACAAAGCAGGCATAAGAAAGAGACAAGATCCCCCCGAGTAGTGCCCCCCAGCCCTCATTACCGGAGCTCGGGCAGAGCGACTGCCTTACGCTCCCCAAAAATACCTGCATGTGCTCCCAAAAGTACAAAGGAAAGGCTGGGCTGGCCCGCAGCCGCCTCCGCTGCGCTCCCAGCCCCAGGCGCGGATGGCAGGGCGGAGGGGGGAGCGACGAGGGAAAGAACAATAAACCCCAAGTCCAAACGTACCTTCTCCTTTCTCTAAACTGTGAAACCAGATTTCCTTAGAAGCCTACGGCGGGGCTCTTTGCTTTTAAGCGGCGGGAATGCTCGGAGAAAGTTGAGTAAATCTCTCCGGATAAAGTTGCCGAAGATGAGATAACCCGGGAGAGGCGAGGGAGAGATGGAGAGTTAATCCGAGTTTCTCCTTTTGTTCAAGTTGCCCGAGCAGACAAAGAGCCGGCAGCGGCGGCAGGTCCCCCGCGCCCCTGCTCCCCCCGCTGCCCGGGCCCCGCCGGGGTCCCGTACTGCCCTCGCCCCCCGCCTCCTCCCACCACCGCAACTTTCCGTCTGTTCCATCCCTCCTCAGCCGCGACCCCGGCTCCGGCGCAAAACTTCCCTCGAACTGAACCTCCCAGAAAAAGAAAACAATTTAATTCAAGGCGGGGGAGTGAGTGGGGGTTGGAAAGGGAGAGAACCATCTCTCAAATCATTATTTCCGGTAGATGCACCTCTTTGTTTGGATTCCCCCGACTGTCAGTGAGGACGAGCCTCTGGGGATCTGCTTTCGGACAGTTTGATCTCCCGGAATGAGATGGGCAAACGCAGGACATGAAGAAAAATAACTTTAAAAGAAAGAGAAGAGGGGGAAAAGTAAATACAAAACAATTTAAAACTCCGGAGTTGCGAAACGAACTCTTCTTTCATGGATACGGGAAGTACATAAATAAACAACTGAAGGGGAATTTCGGAAGACTGTTGCCTCTCCTCCCCCCTCCCCTTCTCCCTTTTCCAGAGACCGTAACAAAAAAAAAGAGCCCCCCAAAAGCTCTTAGCCGCGGCTCCGTGCCACCGCCGCCAGCTCCTGGCATCCCTACCTGTTGCGTAAAGTGCAAAGATGGGCCCGACCGCATCCGTCCCAAAGAAACCAAACGAGAAGGAGGGGACCGCCCTCAGCCTCACGGCCCCTTCACCTGCCCCTTCGGCCGCCCCTCACGGGGACCCCTCCATGGGTGTCGCCGGCATCCCCGGCGCGTCCCTGGCGGAAAGCGCTACTGTCCCCTCACCCTGCCCGGCCCCGGCTCCGGGGCGGCCGTCGGGGCTCCGAGGTTCCCGACGAAAGTTTGGCGGGGCGGGGCGGGGCCGGGGTGCGCTGCGGCCTCGCACGGAGACAAAAGAAGCGCGGAGCAGTGCTGAAACTCACCTTGGAGGGGGAGCGGGAGGCTGAAGAGACACCTTCCGCCTCAGTCCTCCTCCTCCTCCTCCTTCCCAACCCCGCGGCCCTGTGGAGACGGCGGGGCCATGGGACAGGCTCATGCTGAGGGCTGGGGTGTGAGCACCCGGCTCAGCCCCGCCGAGGGTCCGCTCCCCCGTGCTAAACAAAAGCGCGGGGGAGCAGCCTTGCCGCCTGAACCCGCCCTCCCCGCCCCGTTCCCTAACTAATACCTAACTTTTTGGTGCCCACCTAGCATCCCAGCGTCCCGGTCCCGCTCTCGGGAAGGGCAGGGGGAAGCGGGGCGGCCCGCCCGGAGCGGGACCCCCACGTCGTGGCGGCGGGTCTGGGGCGGCCGGCAGGGCTGGAGCGCTGCCGGGAGGTGCCGCCGGGTGAAGGGGCCGCGGCACGGATGCGCCTCTCTTTGTCTTTTCGAGGGTGTCCGTGCTCACGTGGAAGGGGGGCATCGACGGCGCTTGTGCGTGTGTGCACCGCGTGGGCGGCCGCACCACGCGAGGGTATCTTGTGGGTCTGTGCACTCTAAGTGTGAGCACAGTGTGCATACCCCGAGCGTGCACGGTGGGCAGCCCCCAGCCATCGGGAGCTGTCCCATGGGGCCTGAAAGATGTCCTAGTTGCTGTTTACCTTCTTTTGTTTGTTTGTTTGTTTGTTTGTTTTTCCTCACAAGCAAAAGAAACCTTGAAAAAGTTACTAGGAATTGGTAGTCAATAACAGCCCACACCCGATATGGGAGGGCTAGTTTTTTAAAGGCAGAAAACAGAGGATGATCCTGAGTTGTGGGGGGTATTTTTCAGAAGAAGGAAAAACAGGATGGGAAGGGCACGCTGTTCAGCCTTTGGTGTCCTGTTGACACCTTCTACAGTCCCTGCTCACCGATGTCCCTTCCCATTCCCCTTCATTTCATGCCAGCAAACCCAGCTTGTCCTTCTTTCAGCTCCTTTCCTTCTCCCCATCTTCCCTAGATTTGAGGCTCATTCAAAGCATTCCCCCCTACCTAATGCTCAGCCTCAAAATTTTGTTCTTCACAACATTTTGTAACTCCACACCCAGGATCAAGTTTTTCATCTTCCTGCTCCAGAGAAACCACCTCCGGCTCTTCCATTGCTGCCTGTGACTTATGTTGCTCTCAAGCATCATCTTCCTACCTTCTGTGGCAATGTAAGTGGCTGCAGGTTTTTGCTATAGTTTTCTGAGGTGAAATGATAATACATAACATAGTGTGATGCCAGGATCAAGAAGTGCATCCTTGTAGTCATTCTTTACCATTCCTTTCACCTTCTTCTGCCCTTCTGCACTGAGTACTCTGGAGCAATTATCATAACACCTTTACAATTTCCTCCTAAATTATTTACTACACACTGTTTCTCCTTTCCCTCCATTTCTGACTTTTCACTGATCCTAGATTTTTATTCTCTTCATCTACATTATTCCCATGATTGTTTTGTCGATGTTTCTCTTTCCATCTCCACACTTTTGTTTCCTCAATCCTTTGGTTTCACGGTGTAAGAGGAACCACAACTCTTCCATAGCCCTTTAATTACTTCCATCCTTATTTTCACATGCGCTCTCTTAGAAATGCACACTGAAGTCCGACCAACATGTACTCTGGCTGCTAACACATATGTAGCTTTCTGCTGTCTCTCTTTCCCAGATGACCCCCAAATCTGGTGGAATACTATGCATTGTGGCACAACCAAAAAACATCTTACCAAGGGCTACTCTTAGTGGCTTTCTCTGGAAAAGCACAAATCGTACAAGTAGCTCCTGGTTTCACGGGATTTTGGCTTTGGCAGACATCAAAGGCACTTTTCATGAAGGTATGACTTGCTGATGATTTGTGAGGATATTGATTTGCCTCATGGTCTGTCAGCTGGGTTGGAGTTTGTGGGGTAGGCAAGTAGGACCACCCATGTCCACTTCTCCACCTGCCCTTGGAAGTTTGAGACCAAAAATGTTTAAAAAGATACGATAATATTTATTATAATTCTGTAATACTATCTGTATTTAAACAAGGTATGTGTCTACCTTATTAATTCATCATGAGTGATAAAGATTAATTAATCATTAGACCAGGGGTCACCAGTTGTCTAGGGTCCCATAATCATGACCTGATCACATTCAATACACGTATAGAGAGTCACAGCTGATAATGTCTAACGAAGAGCTAAATGACCGAGGATGAGGAAAACAGGAAAATTGTTTGGAAGGACAAAAATGTCAGGAACATTTCAACAAAAGTCACTGTGTCTTACAGAAGAGTTTATTTGATGGATAAATGGCCATCTGACATCGAGACAATAAAATTTGGTTGAAATTGCTCTGTGGTTCATTGGCCAGGTAAAGAGAAACATTAAGCAGTAAAAAGAAATACAGCAGAAGCAATAAAAAAGGAGAAGTTGTTGATAATAAACATGAAATAGAAATTATATAATGTATAATATTATTTGATAAAGTCAAAAACATTACTGAAAAATCCACATCTGGAATGGATGAAATTCAAATAATTTTACTGTAAGTGAGGGATTAAGCATCTCCTAATAATGTCGGTTAGACATAGGAACATTTTTAATTATGATACAAAATGCACTAATAACAATACCTGTGTTCTGTAAGTGGAAAGATAAATACTGCACACAGAAAATTACCTACTCTTTGGTCTTTGGGCAACATCTATCTCCAATAAACATTTAATCCTTAGCTCCAGATGCCTTGCACACTAGCATCAGAAAATACTTGGTACTTTATGTTAGTGATGATCACTTTAATAAATCCTAGAACGTCATGGAAATTATGGGAATCTATCTCCAGCGTTGTGCCAGTATGAAAAAAGGGCAAACAGAATGACTCAGATTACAATACTCCGTTTTGCCTGACATTCATCCCTTAAAAAATAGTGGAAAGCCTGACATGGGATTAAACTCAAGGAGAACTAAGGATAAGAAAAATGATTCTAAAGTAGCATTCCTTCATCTTTTTTGCCATTGTATTTAGATTTCACTGTGGCTGTAGGATGGATCGTGACTGGTCTGATTTGAAGAAAGCCATAACAGTGAAGAAATTTCCCCTAGAATGACAATATTTACAAATGTCATTTACAAACGGCAGTGGCCTAGTCTCTTCTGGCTCCCAAATAATGGGGAAAAGTGGCCTAAACTACATATGTTTAGTTTTTAAATCCTTGATTCCCCCACTGCACAACCACGTTTTTCTTAATTCTTTCAGTCTCAGATATCTGAATCTCTTTCTTCCTTCATGTGACTTTTATTTTGCTTCTCAAGTGTTCTTGAGGAAAGGTTTCATCAAAATTCACTCTAGACATAAATTGAGGACTTTTAAGATCAAAAAAAGGACTGTACTTCACTTTAAATCAAAATTTGTTTGGCTTTAGCTTCTAGTTACATTTTTTAATTAACTTTATGTCTCGCCACCACATTCAATTAGTGTACAGCTAATTTTATAAATGGGGGCCTGAAAGCAAGACTGGCTGCACTGGACAGGAAACCTTCCTGCAGAGATAATGTACTTACAGGATTGTTTTAATCTCTTTGAGGGATTACTTACATTAACTTGTTTAGGTTCCATTACATTTACCAAGAAAACATACACTTGCTTGAAGTTTGCTAGCTGAGTGGGTTTTTGGGGCTGTAACACTCATTCAGCATTTGGTTGCCACATTAACGGCAATGGCCATTTTGAAACATGTGTCAGTGGAAAGACTGTCACCTCCAAGCCCCTGCCTTTCATGTGGAGGCTGTTAAGTGCAGATTAAAATGAAAAGCAGGCTTTTTTGACTTCCTATCTCCGTTTCTTTATGGTCAAAAGGGGAGGAGTCCTAAAGCATGTCACCTGTGACCCCTCCAGCCATTTACCTGGAGTTTGCCAGAGGTCAGATTTGAAAACCCACGGGATCTCTTCTGATCTTTGCTCCTGACTGCATAGAAGAAATTCAGACCATGCAAGATCCACTGAACCACTATCACAGAGCATTCCAGAAGAGGAGGATTGGTTTCAGTCCTCTGTATTTTAATACATCAGAATTAAACTCACAGAACTCAGAAAAGTTAGCACACATCAGCTACAGCTACTGTCTTTGCTTTTACTGTGAGAAAAGACTGCACAAAAAGTTATTTAGTGTTGTTTGACCCTGCTTCCCTGAGAATTGAACTACTACTTATCTTCCAAGAGCATCTGAAAGTTCTAACTTGCTTATGAGCTTTTGAATGTTGATATGTGTAGGAACATGGGCAATACAGCAGATGATCAGTAAAAGGTGGTCTTTTAATTGATAATTCAGATGATCTTCTGAATTTGCTGTCCTAGAAAATTAGAACTAGCTATTCTGGTTTTATTTTTCTATGTGCAGAGGATGATTTCACTACTGCTCTCTCTTGAAGTGTGAATCAAATCAATAGGTTAATCCACTCCTGTAAATGTAAATACCAAGACAGACAAACCTGCAAATGAGAGAATTGTTTTGGCATGAATATATTCTTCTCCGTAGACACATACTCAGCAAATTCATAGAATGTTTTCTCTGGGGGAAAAAAACAAACCAAACCAAAAACCAAAATCTAGCCCAAAATATATTATTCCAAAATGATAAAAAAATTGAGCTTTCCAGCACTGCATCCTTTCAAATCACCTAAAAGTCTTTCATTACATCTTCACTCTAGAAACAGAAAATATAATTTGCAATTGATTTGCAACTATCTGCACTTTCCTTATGTTTTCTCCTAAACCATCAAAAAGGTAGTGAAATCCTCTCTGATCTTCTTTTCCAAGTCTCCATTTTGATCAAGCCAAGGAAAGTCTTAGTTCATAGACCCCATAAACACAACTTTTTTTTAAGGTATGGACACCAGAGCTTCTTTGTCACCTCCATTTATATCTTGTTTTGTTGGAGCTTTGTTGTTTGTTGGTTTTTTTTTTTTTTTTTGTCCTAACCCAACTTTTTATGCGGCAAATCAATAATTTGACATATACCTGATTCCATTCTAACTGTTTCTGCCACTTTTCCTTCCAGAGCCTATGGTTCTTCAAACAGATCTTACACAAGAATCCCTAGAGAAACAGATAATTCCCATGCAAATTCAGAGAAGTGTTTAGTTCAGCAATATGTTTGTATATGATGGTTGCTACTGCATTTTCTATTCCTCACAAATAAAAATTTTTATTATGAAGAATAAAATTTCCACTGCAAGCTGAACAAATGAACAGGTCCATTTTATGCTATTCTTAACAGATAAGGTCAAAATCATTACTTTTTCATATTCTTGTTCCCATATATGCTATATACGAGTACTACTTAAATGGATTGTTATTGTCAAAATAAGACTAAGTTTTGGGAGTTCTGTTTCAGCCTTACTTTCTGCAGCCTTAAAGTTTTAAAACATTAACTTGGACTTATTCTTTCCTGAAAATTTTGACAAAGTAAGTTTAAATATAGCTACAAAAATATGATATTGTATAAGGATTATCTAATGTACACATACCTTCACCTTCAAAATTGTAAGAAAAATATGGCAATTTATTTTGAATGTTTGAGACTTAACATTCTGAATATATTGTTTGATAATATCCATTCTTCTCAACCCCAGACAATGTTCAAGTCACTTCTATTTGCTTTTCAGCTGATTTAATTAATTATCTTTCTCTCTGGTTTATATGGAAAACAACAGCCTTTCCTGCTCATCACTTCATTTAAGAAATCACCCCATGGTGTTGACAAAGGTGCTGTAATCATTATCAGTATGAACTCTTTGGTTCATAAAACTTTTTGAGAAGTCATCTGAATATTTGTTAAGCAGTGAGACTGCAAAATCCTTGTCCTGAATTCCCTCATATAGAGAATATATAGGACAATGCCAAGAAAAAGATTGGAATCCTGTTTACAATCTTGGCCTTGTTTAACAGGGCTTTGTGCACTTTGTTATCATATGAAGCACCTGTTTGTAGCTTAATAATATATCTTTGTGCCTTCATAGCATGACCAGATAGATACACAGACAGAGAGAGGTTTTTGCGGCCAGCACAAAATCTAATTTAGGACTTCCCCATCTCCACAACCATAGGCAGCCCTCCAAAAAAATGCACTTCTGCTTCATGTGGGTGCGGTTACACCGCCTGCAGCCCTCAAACACAAAAAAAAAAAAAAAAAAAAAAAAAAAAAAAAAAAAATCACTCTACCAGACAGCACACACTTCCCCTGCACGCACAAATGGACAGGAGAAAGAAGCAACCCAGAGAGTGCAAAGCTGCTCCTCTTCTCCTGGCTCTAGGCATACCCAGGTGCCAGCAAGGACCAGGGCACAGGAAGCTTGTGCACCCAGAGGGGTCTGCTTCTTCTGGGACAACTGGAAAGCCCCAGATGAAGGAGGGAGTGAGTGAACAGCTGAGGAAAGACAAGAGGATGAAGGACAGATTTTATTCCACCATCCTGTCAGAGGCCATGCAAGCAGGCAAAACCTCCTCTGAGCAAAGGGCTGCCCGGGGCCACCACGAGACTGCACTGCAATTCCACCCACACCAGCACAACAGAATTTTTTCACCCTGCATAATACCACGTTCTTCTGCCCACAGATACAGCAAGCCAGCCCAGCCTTTCTGTTTGATTTTGGCTTGTGTAAGTATAGACCTACTGTTTCTTTAGGTCTTATGGGTTTGACCCTTAAATAGGTATGGCAAAAATGCAGACATACACCTGCCATTATGAAGGATGATGGAATATAACTTGTTTTTGCAAGAAATATCAAGGTCACCCTAAGCACAGAAATACTGTACCAGTTCTGGTAAAACCAGCATAGTAAATAGAGACATGAGATAAACTAACTGTCTGGTTTTCCATTTGCCTGTGACCTCTATTACTGTTCTTTGTTCCTTTGCCTATAACCTCTATAATTGCCTTTTTGGTACTTTAGGTCAATATGATTATCAGTCTGAACACTGCCATTGCTCTCAAATTTTTCAAATGAAGCTTCATGTGGAAAGTTACCACCTTATTCTGTTTGTGACTTATTCAAAAATTTGTGCCTTTGACTAATACAGAATACTTTATTAATAGATACATATTCATAAAAAAGCAGCTACTGTCTTATCAATTTATTTCTCTTTTGTCGCTGTTTACAAAACATAATTTATCTAATTGCCAACATTATCCAAAGCATTTCTTTGTTTTAGTAAGGACTTATTAAAATACAAACTGTACACTGAAAACCAGCACCTTGGGTAGTCCCAGTCTTGAATAAGGTTATTTGGTATGAATGAAATACATATAGTAACAAAGTCAGTCTGATAAAAGTTGAATTTATCTCTGTATTTCATGAGTAAAAAGATAAAATATATACAGAGTCTCAGTGGGATATTGCTTGTGCTCACTCAACAAAGCTGGGGTGTATATTTGTCAGTACTGGTAAAACAGTAGATTGTTTTCCTTAAACCCAGGATTAATAAGCAGAGACTCAATCCAGTTGTTGGTGAAATGACTGAAATAAAATGCCATTGACACCAGTGCTGATAATGCCTGCCCCCATGCAAACCTGATCACGATGTGCAGTCATGCTTTCTCCAGCCCCACCTAGGCAACCTCCCACACAAGTGATTCCATGCATATGTGCCTGACTACTGCAAGAAAGCTGTATTTTGAGAGTCTCAGTCAAGTTCTTTGGTGAATTCCAAAGGCAGCGCTTGAACCACTAAAATCTATCCCCAGCCTTTCTTTTTTCCCCTCATTTATTTTCTAATCGGTGGTATTTTTAAGAAAATGTATCAAAGAAAAAACCAGTAAAGCTCAAATAAGCCAATTCTCTTCAAATTTGTGCTTCACACAATGCCAGAGGTGTCACGAAAGGAAAATACCATTGGTAATGTGTCACTGTTTGGAATAAGATTTGAGAGATGCATAATCTGCCAGTAACCTCTGCATGTAAATTCAAATTAAAAATTCTGTATTTACTACACATCAGCATACAATGTTTCCAGATTATGACTCCACAGACAATGGATAACTCACGGGATCCATGAGTAAATAGGCATTTTATGTTAGACTCCATCTATATGTAACTATATAATAACACATTCACAGGGACAGCGATCAATTTTTTTATATAATTTGGTTTTTTTCACAAAGTGAAACGAAGTGTGGGAGACGGTAAAGAGAGGCTGCTTCCTTGGTGATGACAGGAAAAGCCTGGAGAAAATCACCATATGCATAAAAAGAGGCAAATATTTGCAGAGGACCTATACTACTACCTAAAGGCTGCAGCTGGTTGTCTCGGCAGATTTTAAAGGATCAGCTACCAAGACTGTAATTCTAAGAAAATCTCCTATTAATGGATAAAACTCAACTGCACACTGTTTAGTACAGGCTGGGCAGTGAGAAATGAGACGTTCCTTAAGAAAAAGAAAAACTTTTGTTTCCATAATTGCAGGCTACTAAAATTGCTTCACTGGTGCAATACATAGCCACGTCTTGGTGGTAACTGGTGGCTCCCACCACCAGTTCATTTCATAGGTCACCAACTGGCCATCAGATTGTAATGACTTCTGGCTATTTCTAACTGGGATTTAAATCAGTGACCTGAAGTAAAGACACTCATCCTATTACGAGCCTCCTGAGCCATGTAAATTCCAGTGGAGCAGGTTTTTTTTAATTCTTCCTAAGCTTACTTCACACAGATAAAAATGCTCACAAAAGATCTGAGATGAAGAAAAGTCAGGCCCTAAATATTGATAGGAATCCTCATTCTTCTTTAGCGAAAGCTCTAGAAACCTCTGGCTTGCATTATTCATTCACCAAACCACCTCTGTACACGATGTGTGTGTGAGAGCAGTTTCAGCAATTTGTCAGCTCTAGTGATAGCTGAATATGCAGATTTTAGATTCTAGGACATATAACAGAAACACCTGGATACAGATATCTAAACCACCACTTTATGTGCTGATTTGTTTCGTGTAGAGGTACTGTACTGAAAAGGTCAGTTCATCTACCATTACATCAATAACTTAGTCCATGAAGTTTGCACTTCCATTGCCACGGACAATTAAAAACACAAAATAATAAAAAAAAAATCAATGTAACCCAATTTCTCCCATTTCCATTGAAAACCAGAAATTGAAAGTTCCACTTCAGGACAAAAAATTTCTGCTCATTCAGAATATGAAATGCAGGGATACTGTGGAATTTAAAAACAAACAAACAAACAAACAAAAAACACCCCCATCCCCCCAAGTTCATAGACAGCTACACATGGAAAATTTAGGTCATTATATTTAATCACATAAAATGAGCAAATATCCTGGAAATAATGTCAATAACTAACCACAGCTAGAGGCTGCAGAGATACTATTAACTCACTGATGCTAAGCTTCCAGCCACCATGACCACCAGACTATCTTTTTTAACCAGTTTTAGTTAGAAAATGTGTCTAGCTACATTGTTTGCTTCCTACATTTCTTTCTGAAAATCACATAAATAATATTTTTATATACCCAGTAAAAATCAAGCTATTACTCTAATAAGGTTTTCTAAGAAAAATAAAAATTCTGAAGCTCAAATCAGTATGAAAAGATATAGTTTCCTTGTTTTGTCATCAAGAAAAGAAGAACAAAGGTTCTAGTGTTATAATATTTTTAAATATTCAAAATTTAAAAATGTCCTTTGTTTGAACTATAAATAAATATAAATGTAAAGAAATACATCTGATGAGAGAAATGTCCTCTGAAGTGGCCACAGACAACATGGCTTTCTAGGAACCAGAAATCTTTTACATCATAAGACTAAAAATGCAGTGAGATGACAGACAGCAAATAAACTGTAGACAAATTAGATGCTTAGCCAGGCCTGTGCTGATCTCTGTATATAAAATGCTATATACACACATGCCAGACAGTCATGAAACATAGAAATAATTTTGTGTGAAGATTTACCAGAACTCACAAGGATGAGAAGCATTTAGACATAACTGCAGCCCAGACAACTCAAACTTCTCAAATGATCTCCAAATTCAGAAGGAGAACTACTGAGAGAGGACAAAAGAGTAGCATGAAGCTATGTGATTAATTTGCCTGAGGCAATTCTCATCCGTGGTGAAAAGCTGCTGTTACCTTTCAGCGGCTAGAGGAGGGTGCCCATTTGGAGGGGCATTCTGAGGACAAATGAGAGAAATGGGATTTATAGCTCAACATCTGAAACCCATCATGCCCATCCTTTCTCACAGTTAGGACTGATTATTCAAGACTTTCTGCATTAAAGAGGGCTCACATACGACCTTCTTCATTGTCCTGCCCATCACATAGTGCACATTGTGAAGCCTGTTGGACCTCTGCAAAAAAAAAGACACCAGCTTGTGCAACCCAGTGCTCCCCAGCAAGAACCTGGCCCACATGACACCTTCACTCATGGGAAGGACAGATGACCCTGGAGAAAGAGGGACAATGGTGGCTGGTCACAGCCTCTGGCTGATGCTGTAGGATCTCCCCAGACTGCAGATTAGTCCTGGCGCTGTCACCTACCATTGTGGCCACCTTGCACGTTAATCTGCACAGAGATGACCGGCTGGCAGAAACTGGATGTTATTGCAGGTTGTTATAACACTTCATTGTATTTGATTTTAAAATGACAAGGATTCTTGAAGTCACGGGATTGTGACCTGTTCCTATCTGGAAGAGGTGCAACCACCTACATCAGTGGCTTAAATGGTTCAATAGGATCTATTAAAAAAAATAAATAAAAATTAAGATTTCCCTTTCTGAACACTCCTGCAATTCTTGGCTTTAGCTAGTTTACATCACACTCGTCCCTGCTGACTCACACAGCCCCAGCTGGAACTGTCAGGTGTCTTATACTACATCCTGCAGATCCTGCAGGAGGTTCTTCTTGTACTAAACTATTCCTCAGTTTTCCAATAGTTGGTGAAGAGAATTATCTCAGCTTTTACTGACAAAAAAAAATCCTCTTTAAAATTGGAATTTATAAACTTTAAGAAGCATTTATAAACGTTTATAAGCATTTATAAACAAGCTCTATTGAACAAAGTAGACAAGTTCAGAAGTAGAAGAGAATTGTTTTAGAAGGGGAGTACCTGACTAGAAGAAGTCACTTCAGTTCCTACTATGGGCATAATCCAAAGCAGATTTAAAGCAGTGCTGCCTTTTCTGCTTGAGTTCAGTGCACGTCATATCAAATTTCATAAAATATGGCTTTGGGTGTTCTCATTAGAAAAGTATGTAACACTAATACCAACCAGAAACACCAAAGCCTATTTTTGCAATCTTAGGTTGCATTGTGGATGATAAGAGAGCTGATTAACATGTCAGCCAATATTAATTTTCTCGTCTCTGGTGCTGCTATTTAAGTAATTTTTGGGTCTCATGGTGCTTCAGCTGAAGTGCAGAATAGAACAAACAGAGCAAAAAAGGCCTTTAGCTCTGCAGGAAGGACAAGGTAGAGCTGTGATGGGGATCACGCCTCACTCCTCCTGAGCCTGCACAGCCTTTGTCAGGCAAAGATGTTCGCCCCCAGGAGTGGGGGATTAGGATATTTATTCATAATTTATGCCATTTTGAATAGCTACTATCAACTCAAACTCAGCTTCAAGCTGGCATAAGACAACAGGGATAGAACACAAAAGTTCATTGCCTTGTGAGGTGTTTGTAGTTTTTCTCTCCAGTGTTGCCTTCGCTATCAAATCCAAAATGTTCAGTTTGGGCTTGGGTGTGTTTGAGAAATTTGCATTGTTTCATTTATTCAGCAAGACTTCTATAGCAGAAATAAAAGTAGTCTCTTTTCCTTCTTAATTAGGGCAGCATTATTTCATTTACTTTCCATTCAAACCCCTTTATTTTTTGAATACAGTTTCTAGGACATACTTATATTCCACTGAACTATAACAAGAAACATTTGATCAGAGTAAGCAATTTCTGTGATGTCATCAAAGGTAACACATTATCCAATTCAACACTTATTATTATAGAATAATATATTAATTCATCCTTTATTCTGAATGACTACTTTATTAAAAAATTCTTTGCACAAAGGATCAAATTAAATCTAATCCCTGATATGACACCCAGTAAAATGGACAAGGCCTAAAGCAACTTATATCCTCTTTAATCTCCTATGTTATTATATATGGCAGGAAACCTTGGAGTACTGTTTATCAGGTGTTAATCAGAACTCACCCTACAAGCAGGACACTCTCAGAATTTTAAACATTTCCTCTCTTCTATTTGTGTACACACTGAAGGAATTTATATTCCACCAGTGCAGAAGATCTTACGAAATTCTATCCTTACAACTCAAAAATATTGAGTACATTAATTTACTGCAGGGAAATATTCGGGGACAACTTTGAACTAAAGAAAGAGAGAAAAAGAAACCTTGGTAAGTTAGAGCTCTGAGGTGTTGCTCATAAAGATATACAGGGCTGGAGATAAATAAAGATCTCGAGCAAAAAGGTAAGAAATTTTCCAAGAGTTGTTCTTTGAGGATCAGAGGAAAGGGATGTTTTGAAGTAAAGAGGACTACATTTATTCCTCTATGAATAAAAATAACAGGCTTTTCTGGAGGAAGGGAGGTATTTTTTTAGCTCTGTAAGACACGATTGATAAAATAATGCAAGGTCCTTTTTAAAACAACTCCCCACATAAATTAAGATATCTTCTTTTTAAGATTACCCCGTTTAAACTTGGTACTAAGACCACCAAACATCCAAAGTATAGAATCACCATCCTCAAATTTGGGAGACTTGGTCTTGATGTGTCATAGCCATGACTATCTCATTAACATCATTTTCATCACCATATAAAGCGCAATTTCGTATTGTTTTCTTGGGTTGTTTTCTATGTCTCTTTTTACATTTGTTTCATGTTTGAGATTGAAGGTTCAGGCATTATTTGTCCTTGCCTTTACAGAGACAAGGCACTACCAGACACTTGGAACTACAATGACAGAAATGCTAACACAAATGTGTGAAATGAGTAGCTTGTTCTGCAAGGGCTGAATTCGTATTTTATGCATTCCATTAATTTCAATTAGCACAGTTGGCTGTTTTAAGTGATTAGTGCCTTTAAACCTGAGAAACTTATTATGGGCATGGATTGCCAGATCAGACTGAGATTAATTAGGACTTAATTAGTAATTTGTTACTTTTTCTGTGTTTTACTGTCAAATCAAAAATTTTATTTAAAAAAAGGACTTATTTAAGCAGAAATCAAGAGGTAGAGGTTAACAGTCTTTTATAAAATAATAATTAAAAAAAAAGTTTCTGGCAATTTATTACCTTATTCTTACTTTAAACAACCTTGGCCAAGCAGTTTAAGAAGACCAAGAGATTTTAGGAAGTTAATATTAGGGAAAGATTAAAGTAATTATTATTCAAGCTTGTTCTTTTATACATCAAACCATTCACTTTGTATACATCTTACGTATTTTGGAATATATTTAGAGCACCTTTGCTATGTTCAGTTTTATCCCATGTAGAAATGTGTGTATAATACTAAGGATCACACAGATCTTCCAAATATTTTCATTTAAAATTTCCTACTGCCACAGTAGCTTCGCTGCCTGAAGGAACAGATAGTGATCAAATAGTCTACACTCCCAATGAATCTTTTGGCATTAGGATAAAAAGTTAAAAAAAATTTATCGACTGTCTAGTTGATAAAATCAGTATGTTCAAGACATCACAGTTAGCAAAGGAAGAACTATGCCTTCCTCATTACTCTGTAAACAAAAAAATGTTAAAGACAATGTACATGTATTTAAATCTAAAAAAAAAAAAAGTATCAAAAAAACTTTGCTGCATTATTTCTGATTAATAAGTACAAATGCCTCCTTCAGTGTCAAAAAATAAATAACTTATATTTCACAGCAAATGAAGAACCTTCTCCAATGACCAGGCCTTCCAGGAGAGGACAAGATACACAAAAAAAACCAACAAGGATTAAAAGCAGAATGGTCCATTTCTTCCTGTTCAATTAGGCTAAAACATATTAGGAGACACTGAAATCTGTCTCTAAAATATTGGAAGACACAGTGGCAGTTCAGCCTACCAGCAACAGACCATCTAGGTAACATAACAAGCAGTTAAGACACACTCTGCAGAAAAACCTGGCACTAAACTCCTCAGTGGTGATGCAGCAGGAGGAACCCACTTTGATCAAAACCATTGTTACAAGCCACCTCCAGCAAGCCTGAACCAGAATTCTTTGTCCTTGTCCTGCAGGCTCAGAATGGCTGGTGACTTTACCTCTGACTTCAACTCTGACACCAGCCTGGATAGAAAAGTCAACATGGACCTTGCAGGAGCTCCTGTCCTTGGTGGCTTCCTCTTCTTTCTTCTGGTGTAGACCTCAGCTTCAGTGCAGCACCTTTGGGCACTTAAAAAAGTCTGTGAAGGTTTTAGCAACTTAGCCCTACCTGGATGGGTAACATGGGCAACCAGTGCCCCACTAAAATAAATTCTCAGAGCTGCAAATCTGAAGTCCACAGCACATCTAGATCTTGCCTTTTAAAAGAAACAGATTTAAAAAAAAAAAAACCTACTTTTTTGCTACCCAGCATATTTTAACTAATATCCCCCTTTCCCTCCAGATTGTATGTATTTTTAATGAAAGTTTAATTACCATCCAAATACAGTTTGAATGAATGCATGAGGAAAAATAAACATCATTTAGAAAGTCAGAAAATATTCATTAATAATTTTGCTAGCATGATAAAAGTGTATAAATTAAGAATCTGTGTAAATATATGTTAAACTACTTCAATATATGCAGACGTAATATGCACTTAATCCTAGTGGTTAGCAAAAGGAAATGCTGAATTACATCAGCCAATGAGAATCAACCTTTATTTAGAAAAATACTTAGGAAGCACAAATGAAAAACAAGATGAAAATCAATTATTTAAATCAAGGTTTCCAACTTGACAATTTAAATCATGATTAAAATTGGCAATTTAAATGACTTTGATCTAAATCTCTCCCCTTGATGTGAAACCAGCCCATTTTGTTTGTCATCATTATTGTTCTCAGAGCACCCTGATGAAAAAATTATTTGTAAATGTTCACATGTGAATATTTCCTTATGAGTACACTTTGCTCTATGTATTTGTAATTCATTTATGACAAGAAGATCACTAACGACCCCTTAGCATACCTATGGCACATCTCTATTTACCAAGAAATATCATTAAACGGAAATTTTATTTTTTAAGTGATAATATTTCCCATTCTTGCATCATATTCCCACATTTCATAACATTACAGGAAAATTTAGAATTAATTGAGTTTCAGATCACCAACAGACCTGCCAATCACAAATACAGCTACAAAAGCTTTAGATCTGCCATTTGGCATTCAACATCCTTCAGAGGAGGCTACAAAAAACCACATCTATTAAGGCCATAGGACATCAGGTCCTATCTTGAGTTCTAAGGTCCCTGGGAGCAGTGCAAGCACAACTCTCAAATGCTTCCTAAGCCCATTTCACCAGCTGGAGATGGCCACAGGCAAAAGGCTCTTTGGAGTTTCATTTTCAACCTTCTTTCCTGAAGAGGGATCATACATGTGTCTTCACTGACTCATTCATCCCTCCACCCATCCATAGCTTTTACAAAGGGAAACTGAGATTCCAAAGACACTACATTTCTACAGGTTTTGCAAAGGGAGAAGCCCAGGAGAAAGGATAAAGGCCCAGACCTCAGCTTAAATGAACTCATCAGGGGTGGTTGAGAGTTACAAGTGGAGTTGGCCAGAGGAATGAAGCTAATGTGCTATCAGGCCCTGCCAGATAGGTTATAGCAGGAGCTCTCCTGAGATATGGATCTGAAGAAACCAGTTTTCATGGGCTAACACAACAATTTGCTGATATCCTCATCTCATAAGAAATAAAAATCTATCCATTACCACTAACACTGTCTGTGAATACCCAGATTCTATACTCTGCCTGAATTAAAAAAAAAAAAAAAAATACAATTTTCAATCCCCTCTAGGCTATTAAAGCCTTCTTCCTACCTCTTCCTCAATTATTGCCTTAAGATACTAGCTTCCTGTTAGTCATCAGCAATAATTCTCCTTTAATACCCAGGCTAAGGTTTAGCAGTACGGGGGGCTTTTTAAAATCTTTTCTTGAAGTTCACATCACCCTGGGTCCCTGCTACTGCAGTAGGTTTCTCCCCCTCTTCATTCTATGCATCCAGACTTTCTGATTCAGTGATGATTTTCACAGGCCTTGGGCTAGACCACAATAATCCAGTTCATACTCTTGGCCACTGGCCCTTTTTCACAAGTAAGCTTATGTCAGGGTCCTTTCCAGCACCATCACATGCTCATCAACTATCTTATTGTTGCCATGCAGCAGAAAAGAGTTGGCTACATTCATTTTGTGATCCCAACTTCTTAACTGTTTGCTTGTTATGTTTTGTATTTTCTGTTTGGTGAGAAGTACTTCGGAAGAGGTCCCTTTTCAGTGGTGCAAATTTATGTGTGCTGTCTTTCAAATCCCTCATTAATAACTGTCTTCATCTGTGATACCTACAAAAAGTGAAAGAACAGCTAGCTCAGGCTAGCTGTGAGATGTAGTGAGATCAGTGCTGCCAAACCAAATGGTAACATTAGTTTGTTTTCTGCTCGTGTCCATGGCTGCTTTTCTATCCTACATTTGAAGTATACACAGTCCAAACTGGGCTTTCTCTTTTTGTCCTGTACTGATAGTGAATCAAGGACACGAGCTGCTGATCTAGGATTAAGGGCACCAACATAACAACAGTAATAATACAACGGAGGAGAAGAGGAGGAGACACTATGATTTCATTCCTATCTAAACCTGGAACAATTTGTTAATGGAATTAGGAAGCTTCCTTTATGTAATTATCACTGAGTACGTCATTTAAAGTCTAACTCAGGGTGAGTATCTTTCATGGTGATAATACAGTATTTTGTAACTATGTGAAGTACACCATTTAGATAAGCTGAGCTGGAATTTCTGACCTTCCATTCCCAACCAGCTCCACAACACTACTATGCATTTCCAATTCAGGATAGGAAAGCAAAGGATTCAGTTCATAAGGCTTCATGTTCCTAAAAGTGAGGAGAGAGCTCAAGCAAAGAACATTTTCACACTTTCTTCCCCATGAAGTTGATCAAAGAGAACAAACCCAAACATGTTTAAAATATTCAGGATTCCTCCTTTTTTTTTTTTTTTTAATGAAAATGTACAGGTGTATTCTGACTTTGCTCCTTTAGCCTGCTTCCTAGAAACACCACACATTTATAATTAGTTAAAAAAAACCAAACCAAACAAAAAAACACACAACCAAAACAAAACTAAGCAACAACAACAACAACAAAAAACTCAAAACAAGCCCCAAACATTTAAACCAAAGCAATCTGATAAGATTTACCAAATGACGTTGAGCCTTGGACAAAGTTTGCAGGAAAAACTGGAATCAATCTGAAGATGCCTGTATCCAGTTGACTGTTTTATTCACTGTATCTCTTATTTCCCTGCTGCTGGAACTATGCAAGTTCTTTGTTTTGAAAATAATCATGATGTTTTCTCATTTACAGAAAATATGACCCCTTCTTCAAAATTGGGCCTTAAAGTTGTAAACAATTAGACCACATAAATACTTATATGTAAACAGGAGCTACCTCACATAATGAAAAATGTTTTGCCTTTCTTGGTGCCCTGAGTAACTCTTAATCAATGGCATCACAGAAGTAGTACCTCAAATACCACATTTCTGTATGACAGCAGTCTCTAGCACAAATTCTGATAAGTCTGAAGACTGAATTCTCTTTCATAGAAGTAAACAAATCCAGTTCCAGGTGTTCAAATCTGGAGCATTGCCCAGATCCACCTTTAAACTGCCATTCCCTTTGCCACTCCCTGTGTCCCACACCATCATCACAGCAGTCTCTTTGTGTCTGGCCAATGCAACCTCATTAGCAACTGCCCCACTGCGGCAGTAATTAAGGTTTCAGCAGTTCCAGGGGCCTGGAAATATTTGGATATTTGTTTCACTTTTTTGAGAGGGACAGAACAGACTGAACAGACCATGAGCTGCATGCAGTCACAAACTTCAGGCAGACTGCTACAGCAAAGGGTTTGGCACATGAAGAATGTGACTATTTGTAAGATGTGGTCAGACTTGAACCTAAGTGTAAAGGTTTTGGTGAACTGTGCTGAGATCATGCAGTCAGACCTTTCATAGCGATTCCACTTCTTCCCAATGGTCAATCTGAGCAACGGCATTTTAAGTTATTCAGTTAGATACCAGTTGTTTTCATTTAGCTTTCAGAAACAGTCACAGTTTGTACCCAGACTGGTGCTATTTTTGAGGCAGACGATGTGCAGAGATACCTTCATCTGAGAGCCTTGGACTAAGCTCAGGATGATAACGTAGCATGGGTACATCTTGGATACAGCTTAAATTAGATTTCTTTTCATTCTACTGCAAAAGGCAACATGACTTTTGCAGGGGAAGATTCTAAATGCTTAAACATGAGGAAAAGGTGGTCTGTGAAGGAGGAAAGATGTAATGTTCTGGGTCTGCTGTTATGTTGTCCTTTGCTTCAAATAAACTCACTTAACAGTGAAGATGTAACAGGAGCCATTTGGAGTTTGGGGATACTCTTTTGCCATGTAGTAGAATCAAGCTTTGATTGCAAGAAAAAAGCAGAAAAAAAGGCACAGGAAATGACTCTAGACTAGTATAATCTGACCAAAGACGTAGTATTAGGAAAGGTTGCAAAGCCATGCCAAGTTATGCCTATCCAGGGAATTTAATTCTGCTGGTGTTCTGTAGGTTGGTTACTGTAAATTCAGTGAATGCTACTCCTTGCCTTGAGAGGTTTATGTACCATGCCCAAAAAAGAGCAGTTACTGACTGGGTAATTATTAAGATGTGAATAAGTCATCTTTTGTGTCGTGGTATACCCATCTTAGAGAAAACCACATATATTTTCTTCATATTGGTGACAAAAATCCTACCAGACATTTAGAGCTCACTGGAGGACCCTGGAGCGGAAAGACTGAAATGGTGGGAGGTGGATAACAGTTTTTGAACTCTGGCATATTAATATGATCAAAACACACGTAGGCCCAGGAGGTCTCATTGTAATACCTTGTTAATGTCTTCTAAGCTTTTCAGAGACCTTTATGGAGTGAAAATAAATGAGTGATGTGAAATGTGAAAAAAAATTAACCTTAATGTATACATTCAAAATCTATATCCAACAAGCAGAATAAAAGAGCCCTTGAGAGGAGGGTTAAGCTCTAATCTGCTTCTTTTTCCACTTTATTGTAGAATCAGATGTGGCAGAGAAGGAGCTGGCCAGTGTGAAGGCTCTGCACTCATACAAGCTGATATTCTGTCGTGTATTGTGTAAGTGTGTGTGTCATGACAGCTAACAGGGAGGCTGGGGAGGCCTCTAGCTCAATACTCTCTTTTCCGCTCAGACAGGTCTTTTCTGCTGGAAACATAACACAAGAGCACAAAGCTTGCAAATGTGTTCAGCACTTCTGGCTCCCAAGGAGTCCCAGGGAACCCTACTTTGCTGTTGAGAAAGAAAGAAAATACAATACAGTCTATGCATGCAATCACATCACACACTGCTTGACGAGGATGGGAAGGAAATGAAATGATACACAAGGGACGTAGACCTGATTACTGAAAATTATATATACACTCTTGAGGTGAACAGTCTTCATCTAATTTGCAGGTAAATTAATGATTTACAAAGGAGCATGATCTATTAAAGATAAATTTTAGTGGCAGACATATGCAGCCTATTAAAATGATATTTTTCATTTAAATCTTCTAGTTCAATTCTTTTCTATATCTCTGTACACTATAAGATGAGCTGATGAAGGAACAGCAAAGAGCTATAAAAATGAGTGGCTTAGGAAAGAAGGAGAGACAAAATTGTCACAGCACAAGAACAGACAAAATTACCTATACTAGAGTTAAAATAGAAAATAGAAACTTGTTTTTTTCACTCAGCACACAAATGAATTCCCTCAGCATTCCACAAGATGTTGTGAGGGCCTCAAGCAAGAAGAGAATGCCATGGAGGATAGAATAAATAATTAGTGGGATGGGACTCACTGTTAACAATGACCGTGTGTGGCTGTAGAAATCTCTAAAATGTTGACTACCAGGGTGAAGGCACAGCATGTAGGGAGCAATTTTTCTTTGCCTTGTGTGCTGAAGCATGGTTGCACCTGCCAGGAGCAGGGCTGGGGCCTCTCAGAGCAGCTGGGGCAGGGGCTCCGGCAATGGTGGCGGGGCAGCAGAGGAGAATGAAAGCTCCAGCAATCTCTAGTCAGAGATTTCACAATGCTGTGGAAATACATCTCTTTGTAGGCATCCACCACTCTGGCCCACATCCAAGAAAGTGTTGGGCAATCCTACAGTCAGACAGCAGTTGCAATTCCCCAAATCTCATTTTCTTCTACATCAATCTTGGTTAACAAAAGAAAATATTTCCAATAAATTTGCTAGTTTCCACATTTGCTAAAGGGCTACTACTTTTCCTTCCAAAACAATGATATCAGAAATATGGCCTATTTAAAAAAAAAAAAAAAAAAAAAAGGAGAGGTGGGGTTGCAGGGAGTACCTTGGTAATATGTCCTTGTGGGGCTTTGTTCTGGGTTTTCCTGTAGTAAGAGATTTATATTGTTGCAAGCAGCAAGGAACTTAGGAATATTTCCCATTTATGTATAAATGCACATATGCAACTGCTGTCTGAACATATATATATATATATGTATTTTAGCTTGACTTCCACTTTGCAATCTGGAGGCAACAACTTGTGTCACCAAAGAGTCCCCAGGAAAACAATCTGTTTGCCAATACTGGACCGTATTATAATTAAGAACAAAAACCACATTCGCAGGAAACCATAAAACCCCCCAAGTTAACTGTAGCCAACGGACAACAGGCCTGGAGCGGCAGCAGGCACAGGAGCCAGGCACAGGGAGGGAGGGAGTCCCAGGCCTGTCGCCTGCCAGTGGCTGTAGCTGAATGTTGTCACCCATCCCATGGCGATCCCTGGCCGTCTTCCTAGGTGATTTTGACCAGTGCCCAGTTCCAAGAGGAAGTTTGTCGCCAACCACAACACCTGTGAACAGCAAGGTGCCCTGGCCAGGGTAAGTCTGGGCTCACACCTCCGGTGGGGTGCCTGCCCGCCCCCATCGCACAGCCCAGCCGGGGATGCCCCAACAGCCGGGGACAAGCCGAGACCACCGGCAGAGACATCGGTTTTGCAAGTGGCCTTGGACAGGAAAGGCAATGCACGCAGAGGGAGTAACCGGGAATGCTCCCAGGCGATGAGTGGTGTGGAGATACTGATGGGATTTTTTTGCATGGCAAATACCACCCAGGAATTCACGGGGATAAGGCAGAGCAAACATTAACCTCCTGTGCCGGTGGCTTTGCGAAACAGCCGGTGCCACGGCTCTTTCCGTTTGCTGCTCCTTTTTCATGGAAAAAGAGTTTGTGGCTCAAAGCAAGCTGTAAATTAACAGCTAAGTGAAATCATTATGTCAGTGGCATGCTTTAGTCGGTAAACAAAACACTGCTTGAGGTACGATGCATATTCGTAGGCAGGAGGGAAACGCAGGCGGGTACCCGGGACGTGGAAACCCAGCGGGGTCATCGAACTTGGCCACGACCCGGTCGCCCTCCACCGTGTCGGCCAGCAGGGAGTTTGGAGCCAGCAATTCCCCTCCGAGCAACAGGGGTCCCGGGCCGCCAACCCCGCGCCTTCACACCGCTGATGGCCAGGCGTTTGCAACCCCTTCGCCTTAGAAAGGCTTCATTAAATTGCCCCAGAGAAACTATTGTGGGTGGGTGGTGGGAGCGGGGGGTCCCAATGCTGCTCTCTCGTCCCCTCGGGCGGTTTGCACCCGAAACGCCAGGGGAGAAAGGAATAAAAGAGGGATATCTCTTTAAGGGGAAAAATAATCTCAACCCGCGGTGCCAGTTCGGGAGGCGAGGCGAGGCGTGGCGAGGGCGCCGCGGGGAAATCGGGAGAAGCAAACCCCGCTCTCCGCGTACTCCCGCCCCTTCCCCCGAAGCCGCGGAGCACCCACCCGCGTCCGCCACACCCCGGCCGTGCCCCGGCCCCGCTCCGGCCCGGGGGGGAGCTGGGTGGGCGGATCGGCGGTGAGAGCGCCCCTCCCTCTGCCCGCCCCTCCCGGCAGGGCCGTCCGTGGGACTCCCGATACACCTGCCCGGAGGGGGCTGGGGGGCATAGCAATGATGACAAGAGCAGCCCAGTGTTAGGGTTCAGTTCCAGCTGATTTTATTTCCTTCCCGAAGAAAAAAAAACAAAACAAACAACAACAACAAAAAAAAAAACCAAACAAAAAGCAAAAAAAAAAAAAAAAAGAAAAACAAAACAAAACAAAAAAAGAGGTTATTTACAGAAGGTATATCAACAATCTGACAGGCAGTGAACTTGACATGGTTAGCTGGCATGATTTTTTTTTTTTTTTCTTTCCCCACTTTGCAGTGTGGGTGATCGTTAGACTTTAAAAAAAAAAAAAAAATCTACACAGCATATTGCACAGGATGGATGACCAAAAAAAAGAACAAAAAAAGAACAAAAAAGTTAAATCCTTAACGGAACCACCTCATTAGGCAGACGTCCTAGTGCCTGTCATGTTATATTAACATACATAAACACACAATCTTCTTTTTTGCTTATTATAATACAGACTTAAATGTACAAAGATGTTTTCACTTTCTTCATCTTAAACACAACAGCTATAAACCTGAATACATATGCTATCATCATGCCATAAGAGACTAAAACAATTATATTTAGCGACAAATAGAAAGGATTAAATAGTCAAATACAAGAATGAAAAACGCAGTACATAGTGTCGCGAACTCAAACCGGCATTTCGATAGATCCAGTGGTTTAAACGGCACGTTTTTGCTCAGAAAAAAAGTGCAAAAGATGTGGTTTACAAGTTAAAGGTACAGGATCCCTTCTGTGTAAATGCACCAGTTGCTTCACTTCATTTGGGGACAGGTGGTTCCCCAAAACGGTAGCATACAGTGTATATCCCTTCCCTCCGGTCCCCTCGCGCCCCCTCCGCAAAGCGGCGGGGGGCTGCAGAGCGGGCAGCGGCGGGGGCAGTGAGGGATGCTGTCACTTTAAGATGCCTGCAGATTGGAGTGTAAACATGGACAAAATAGGGGCTGATTCGTGGGTGTGTGAGAGTGTGAGTGAGCGTGAGCACGCACACGCGTGTGAGATACTAACCAGCGGCCCTGTTGTTAAAAATCAGGAAATCCAAACAGCGATTTACACCGATTTACACCCCCTTTATATATTTTTTACAAAAATACACTGAGAAAATAATCAAACGTTTTCATCTCTCTTCTCTTTTTGTTTTTAAAAGTGTCAAAAGTCTACATTTAAATATAAAAAATTAAAAGTTAAAACTCTAGCCCTTCAGTGAAGGAGACATAAAAATGGTGCGGGTAACAACAAGAACTACCAAAAAAGGACAAAGAAATACAAGTCAAAAATGTTTGGCCAGTATAAATACGTCCACTTATAAAATGGCATCCGATTACATTTACAAGGAAAAAAACAATACGAGGATGGAGCATCGGTGAGAAAAAACAGTCTTTTCATTTACAGCTATAAGGAACAAACACATACATACTCTGAGAAAAAATTTGGTCCTGAATTTCATATTGTTAAAGTCCAGCACAGATTTGAGTTGCGTTTGAATCCTTTAAAGAGTTAAGAATGAAAAAAAGCTGGTGATATTTTTGTAGGAATCAAACATAGCGCCATCTATCTGCTTTTATATTATCCTAACACTAGTTTGTTTTTTTTTTAACTGTTCAACAGTCTTACAGAAATCTTGAAAAGATAGACAGTATAACATGCTATATTAAACCCCACCAGTGAAATAATCCAACACCATCACGATTCTGAGTAAGAAGAAAAAAACTACTTTTTTTTTTTTGTATTTTCGGGTTTGTGATTTTTTTTTTTTTTTTTGCAAAAGCCATCGCCCTCCGTTTCCCCTGTACCACATCATGACAGAAACTGTTTCCATTCGGTCTCTGTTTCAAAAGAAGTTTTCAGTGTTCTTGAAGTTTCAGCCTTATTTTTCTCTCTACATATAACATGAGGTGACTGAGAAAAGCGCTGCTGTCACCTCATCTGTACGTGCAAATCCGTTTCAGTTTATTATTATTTTCCCCCCACCGTATTTCCAAGACAGCTCTCAAGTGTAAGTCTGGATCTTCTCCGGTTAGCTAGGACTCAGTCCAGCTCCATCCACCTCCTCCTCCTCCTCCCAGCATCGTCGCCTCTCACCACAGAAGAAACCGAGACAGGATTTCTCCCCCCTAGACGTGAACCTTGCAAGTCTTTGGGTGGATTTTTTCTTCTCTCTCTCCTTTTTTTTTTTTCTTTTTTCCCAAGCAGTTCTGATCGCTCTTTCACAGGAAAGGGCGAATCCACAAGACATCCAGTGTGCGCTCAGCACAACGCATCGCTTCCCCTCCTCTTTATTCGTGTAAAGTGGGCAATAACAAAGAACCCAGAGGTGTGTGTGGTTCCCCCCTCCCTCCCCCCTTTCTCCGTCTCTCCTTTCAGGAAATAAAATGGAAAAAGGCAGCGTTTCGCTCCCGCCAGTCTCTAAAAAGCACCGTCAGGCTCCTTTCTCGGAGGGGGTGTGTGCGGGTCCGTCTGCAGACAGAGGAAAGGGACTGCTTGCCTTTCCGCAAGGAGAGAGCGATCCCGATCCCGCTGCCTCTTTCCCCGAGCACAAGAAGCAGTCTTTCAACAGTCCCTTCCCAGAAACAAACAAACAAAACAGAAAAAAAAAAAAAACCAAAACAAAACACAAACACCAAAGAAAAGAGGAAAAAAAAGACACAAAAGCGCCCGGCGGGGTGGGCGAGTCCTGCCGACAGCCACGCGCGCCGGTGCCTCCTCCAGCAGGGCCCGGCTCTCGCCTCAGTAAGTGAAGACCAGGTTGGAAATGCTGGACTCCAGCCAGTCCCCCGAGATCATCTCACTTACCTCCGGCGTGCAGTAGTCCGGGAACTCAAAGTGCGAGCCCGAGCCGGGCTCGAAGTTAAAATCCAGGTCCCGGTCGAGCACCGAGGAGCTGAAGCTGCCCAGGGACATGCTCTCAAAGCCGGGGCTGGGGTTGAGGTCCAAGAGGTCATCCTCAAACTCGTCGTCCGACGAAGAAGAGCCGGAGGAGGAAGAGGAGGAGGAGTGGGAGGAAGCGGAGGAGGAATGCGCCGTCGAGGGGGCCGGAGAAGAGGCGCGCAAGCTGGTGTAGCTGCGGTGATCCGAGGGCGAGCCGGAGCCAGAGGGAGAGGGGCAGGCGACACCACCGCAGTCCCCGTCGGGCCGGCCCGCACCGCCGCCCCCCTCCTCGTAGAGGCTCAAGGGGTCACCGGCCTCCGCGGAGCTGCTCAGTGTGGGGCTGCCAGGCACGGCGCCGCCGGGGGAGGCGGAGGCGGCCGCCGCCTGCCCGCTCCCGAAGATGTAGACCCGCTTCAGCTTCTTCTCGGCCAGCGGCTTGCCGGGAGCCGAGGGCGCGCCCGCCGCCCCCCGGGGCTTGTACAGCGCCTGGTGCTCGGGCGGCAGCAGCGCGGCCGACGGCTCCCCGGGGAAGGGGGCGGCCTTGCCGCCCGCCGCCTTGCCGTGGGGCTTGCCGCCCGCTCCCGCTCCGCCGCCGCCCGCGGGGGAGGGCTTGGAGCCGCCGCCGCCGCCCTTCTTCGGGGCGGGCTTGGCGGGGGCCGCGGGGCCGCCGGGGCCGCCGCCCGCGCTGCCCCCGCCGGCACCGCCCCCGCCGCCCTTGTCCGCCTTGTCGCCGGGCTTGGCGGAGCTGTTGCCCGACTTCACCTTCTTCCTGGGCCGGTACTTGTAGTCAGGGTAGTCCGCCATGTGCTTGAGGCGCAGCCGCTCCGCCTCCCGGATGAAGGGGATCTTGTCGCTGTCCTTGAGCAGCTTCCAGCGCTTGCCCAGGCGCTTGGAGATCTCGGCGTTGTGCATGTCGGGGGACTGCTCCATGATCTTTCGCCGCTCGATCTGCGACCACACCATGAAAGCGTTCATGGGCCGCTTTATGTGCCCGCTGGGCGTCTTGCACCAGCTCGGATCGTCCGCCTTGCCCCCCGTGGAGGCGGTGGAACCCGGCGTGGGGGAGGAGGCGATGCCCAGCTCGATGCCGGACCCGGAGTCGGAGGTCTCGGCGGCCAGCAGCGCCTCCGTGTTCTCCGCCGTGTTGGTCTGCTGCACCATCGCGGCGGCGGCGGCGGGGGGCTCGCCGGGGCTCAGCGCCGCTCCGGCGCGGGGCAGGGCGCGCAACTTCTCACAGCGGCACCGGGGCGGCGCAGCCCCCCGCGGCCGCGCCCCCGCTCCCCGCACCACTTGTACTTCCACACCGGCGCCTCGTCCCCGGCGGCGCGGTCCTCTCCCCCTCGAGGCGGCGGCGGCAGCAGCGGTGCCGCCCGCGGTCAGTCAAGAGTTTCTGCAAAAGCAGCGCCGCGAGCCGCCCGTCCAAGTTTGCTTTTTTTTTTTTTTTTCCTCTTGGTGTGGTTTGGGTTTTTTGGCTTTTTGGTTTGGCCTTTTTTTTTTTTTTTTTTTGGAGGGGGGTGTCGGTCTGCTTTTTTTCCTCACCACATCGGGTCTCCCCCCTCCCCGAAGCAGCTGGTCCAGTTCACAAGTGCGCTCCGCCTGCCCCCGATGTTTCAGGAGAGCGGCACGCTTGCCGCCGAAAGTCTCTCAGCGCTGGGCACGGCCAGCGTGCACGGCCGCGGGGGACGGGGGAGGCGGCGCGCCCCCGAAGCCCCGAAAATCCCGGCTCCAGGACGCGTGGTGGCGGCGGCGGGGTCAGCGGCCAGGAGTTTGTGCAGGTTGGATTTGGCAGCTGGAGAGGCACGGAGCGAAAAGGAAACCCCTCAGGATAAAGAAATAATAATAATAATAATAATAAAAGCCAAAAAAAGAAGAAGGAACACCCAGCAGTAATTGAAAAAAATCGACGTAAAAAAAGGAAAATAAAAAAGCGCTCGTGCATGAACGAGTGTGTACGTCCCCGGCAGGAAGAGAGCGGCGAGCCGGGCGCCCAGTCCCGTCCTCCTCCTCCTCCTCCGCCGCCGCCGGTGGTGGTGGTTCTGCTGCTGCTCCGCGCCCGCGGAGCCCCGCGGAGCCGCCGCCCCCCGCTCTCGCCCGCCCGCCGGGCGCTGCCCCGCGCCCCCCGCACGCCGCGCTCCGCCGGCCGCAGCTGAGAGCGGACCCCGCGCCCGCCCCGCGCCGCTTTATCCTTTCGCAGCCCGCCCCGCGGCCAATCGCGCGCTGTATCCAACGCCCTCCGCGTGCCAAGCCCCGCCCGCCTCCCCGGGATTGGCGGCGGGAGCGGCGCGGTAATAATGGCCGCGTGCAATGGGAAGCGCCCGCGCTGACCTCATTCCCGGCGGCGGGGCGAACTTTTTAAAAGGGGCAGGAGGGCAGCTCCGCGCACCGCCCCGCGCCTCGCCGAGCACGTGCCCGCGACCCCCGCCCCCGGCCGCGCTCCTCCCTCCCCTTCTCCAACCCCCCCTCCCCGCCCTCCCCTTCCTTTGCTGGGGGAAAAAAAAATAAATTAGGAAATCAGCAAAAATCGTCATAATACAAACCGTATTAAAAAAAAAAAATAACCCAGACCAAAACAAAAAACGGGAGAGAGGGGGATTAAGCGGCGCCGCCCCCGCGCGCGGGGTCTGCGGGGCGGTGAGCGGGGGACACCTGCCCGCACAAAGGGCCGGGGAAGGTGTTCCTGCCGCCCCGCAGCCGCCCCGCTGCCCGGCGAGCAGGGCTGCCCGCGGGTGCCGAGGGGGTGCCGGAGGGTGCCGCATTCCAGTCCCTGCGCCCACACACGGAGTGTCGCGGAGGGGTCGTCACCCCTCGGGATGCGCCCGCGAGGCGCGGCCGTCACGCCCCCTCCGCCACGGAGCTGGAGCTGGAGCTGGAGCTGGAGGGGAGCGGCGCCGCGTGTGGGACGGCACAGCCGGCTGACACCTCCCGCGGAGCTCCCGGCCTCGGGCCGGTCACGGCGCTAATTAGCCGCTGCCACCCATCCCAAATTCCCCGGCGCGACGAGAGGAAGAGGTGTCGCCCTTATCGCCTTTCTACCCTCCGCCCCCCCTCCCCTGCGTTTCGCTGGCTGCCGCTGTCGCGCTCCGCGGTCGCGACGCCCGACCCCGGGGAGAGGCTGCGGCTGGAAGGGCCCGGCCCGGCCCCGCCGGGTGCCCAGGGAGAGGGAGGGGCTGCGCGGGGAAAAAGCGGTGCTCGGCCGGCAGGCAAGGTACCAGCCCCCGGGGCAGAGGTGCTGCCGTGCGTGTCCCAATCCGCCCTGCTGAGCGGGCCCTTCCTGGGGCGCAAGGTCGTTTTCGGGGGTTGCTGCTTCGTCTCATGTACCTCTCTGCCGTGATCAGTGGTGAAGAAAAGCAGTGCTAGGCGCTGTACACCACCCCTTAAGTCCCCGTGGCATAAAAAAAACACAAAACCAAACCACAACATTCCCCCCCCCCCCTTCAAAAAACCCAACCCAAAATCCTCACGTCCAGGTAAAGAGGACAGTAAGACCATAATAACGGTGTTACTCCCCAAAGATTCCTCACATCATTCATCAGGCTAGGAACCACAAAAGCTGTTAGGCAAAACAGCTGTGAAAATTTTTGTTCCACACAACACCAGTTAAAAACACTTTTTAAATCAGAAGCAAAATAATGGTTGGAAACAGCTAAAATGTCAAAGACAGGTCTAAAAATAAGTAACATATTTTTGCAAGAAAATTTATGGTAGGATCCTGTAGCAGAATTTTTAGCTGGTTTGAGAACAGGCTTTGAATATTAAGATCGCACACTGGACTCTAAGTACACTGTTGTGAAGTGCTGAGAAAAATCCTGAATTCCCAATACCTCCCTGGTAGGTCACCTACATTATTGAGAATGTTTACAAAGATACAAGTTAAATTATTGGTTTGCATGCAAAAATAATACATGGGTTCCTCATATTCCCTCTGGTCAGCATTGCATAAAATACTGCTTTCCACTAGGTTGACGACACCCAGTGACATCAGTGGAGTTTCTCACCTTTGCACTTCATAAGTAGTAAATCACGCTGTGTTTTTCCCCTGCAGCCCCAAAGCTAAGATCAAATCTCTTCTACCCTATAGCAGCACCATCTACAGAAATGGAGGCTTGCAGGGGGTTTGGTGTCAGGAACATGCACTGGCTTTTGCTTACACTCTTGGTATTCATGTGCAGCAGCATGAAAAACTGGGACTGGGAGCAGTCAGTAGCTTCTGGCTGCTCCACCTGTCAGCACAGTATCTAGAAGGATTTCAACACCCAACTGTTGTATTTTGCATATAAATATCAATTTGTTTAAACTACAAAGCAAGTAAAATATTCTCATGTTTCCAGATACGGGTTAAAGCAGAACGAATAAAAACTCAACTGATAGGCAGACATAGAAAGAAAAAGCTTTGGAGAAGCTTTTCACTTGGTTGTGTTATGTTCTGCAAGGTCTTGACTGCCATGAATAAAATTTATCTCCAGGTGACGAGTTAAGTCTTTTCTTAATGAAAGCAGCCACATCAATTTAATCTTGGTTGAAAAAGTGTTTATGTGGGATAGTCAGAAGAGTATTATTTCCTGAAAGAAAACTGTACAAAAGTGCTATTTAGAGCTGCTTAATAAAGCAAGTGTGAGAACAAGATGTGAAACTCTATAAAAGCATTTTACTACAATTTCTTAGCTGTTTCCTCAAAGTTAATTGCTTCTACTCCTAATCCTCCAGTGCTGGACTGAAAGTACCTTCCAGCTCCCCAAACTTTTAAGCCTAAATGTAAAGAGAGAGTACTCAGCTTCCATCTAAAAAAAAAATGAAGTTTTAAGAGCACTGGCAAGACTTCTTCGTGTTTTACAACTTAAAAAGCCTTGAAACTCCATTCTATTTCCTGCAGGCTCCATGAGGCCGGGAATGAGGCACGGGACGCGAGGTGGCAGCGCTGAGCCTCTTCTGCCCGACGTGGGAAAACGCGAAGCTAGCGAACAGACGATTATTCTTTTATTCTAATTATTTTTCTCCCCTATGGCTTTATCGAGCAGTATAAGGCTCCAACTTTTTGACTGAAACTCGGTAGGTTTGCATCAGAGAGCGGCGGTGCCCAGGCAGTCGCCTGTACGCCTCCGGAACAGTGTGCGATTTATGCTAAACCCCGTAGTGGAAATTAAGGAATTAAGGGCACTGATAACACCATTTTCACACACTGCGAACTACAGTTTGCCTTGCACATGGAGCAAGAGAGCTTGTTCAGGGACAACTCTCTGGACAAAACTACTGCAGGACTGGGCTCCGCAAGCACTGATCCCAGCATTTCCATCTCTGGAACTGTTCATGACAAGGTTGAATGGGGCCCTGAGCAACATGATCTAGTGGGTGATATCTCCGCCCATGGCAGGGGGGGTGGAACTAGATGATCTTTAAGGTTCCCTTCTGACTGAAAACATTCTACGAATCTACGATTGATTCTAGGTGTTATGTATGAATCAGCCTGCAGTCCCCATCGGTTAAAATATCTTAAGGGCACGCAGATTTAGCGCAGTAGCAGACTCTTTCCCCCTCCTTCTTCTGTTTTAAACTGAAGATTACGAGTGCTCAGGCTTCTTTAAGTGCAGCCCTTGCAGCTGATCTTTTCCACACCCCCTGCTCTGTAGGCTGTGGGAAATGCATTGCAGCCTACTCCCGCTGAGCTCTCGGGAGCAGACCTTCCCTCCCGTGAACGTGTTTCTGCGTGCCCTTGCCGGCGCGGAGCGCTCCCCTTGTCTTGACGGTGCGCAGCGAGAAGCCCCCACAGCTCCCCCGGCCGCTTTTTACCCCCAGTCCCGGGGAACAGTCCCTGGCGTTTTGCTCCACATTTCAAATGAATGTATTGGGGTAATTTTAGCCTTCCTGAACTTCAAATGGCAGGGCGAAGAGAGCAGAGGTATGCTGCTAAAGAACATGTTCCCTATTGCCTATTTTGATCCAAAGAAGATGAAGTAGATGACATAGTTGACAGTTAAGGGGGGGGGGGGGGGAAGCCGTACTTTTAAAAATAATGATAACAGATATTCATGATCAAAGAAGAGCATGCTTAAGGATCAGAGGTGTGAACTGAGACATGAAAGTGGGCCCTCCTTCTTAGCCCTGTTTGTGAGAAGAAAACTCCATTGTACAATTGCATCACTCCAATTCACAGCATACTTTTATTTAATATGATTCATAAATGCTTTGAACTCTCTCCGATAGCTTTGTAGAGAAGAACTTTTATTACTGGGAAGTGTTTTATGGAGGATATTATTTACTTAAGAGTGAAAATCTGTTGCCTAAAGTTGTATGGTATTGTTTCCTTCCAGACTGTATATTCACTTGGATTTTACTTGAATACAAGCTTTCACATAGACACCCAGTGCTCCTGATATTAGAATGCCAAGACATTTCTCACTCATTTAATACAATAAGTAGGTAAAAAGCCATTTGCATATACAGATTTATATTAATTTAGATATTTATCACTTATATGGAAATGTTTGGCTTGAGAAGGCAGAAACACCTCTCCAGTGATTTTTAATAAGAAAACATGATAATACCTTCTATTCTTTATCCACTTTGGTGACTTTTTAAGTTTAATCTTGTTCTCTAAGAATAATACAGGTTCAGAAAGCTCTGTTAAAAAATAATACTAAAAAAAGAAACTTGGAAAACACATTGGTTACATTTACTTGAAAGGAGAATTGTGCACCCTATTCAATCCTATAAGATTTAGTAAACTGTTTTTTGGTGGTTTTTTTTTTTGTTTTTTTTTTTTTTTTTTTTTAACAGCTTCATACCAGAAAAGCTTGTAGTTAATTTTTAAAGCCATTTTGGTAAGCCTTCTCTGCAAAGTGAAAAGCAACATAGCCACAAGGTTGAAGAGGAATTACAGGTCTGCTGCATATGTAGCAGCAGATTGTATATGCATGAGCTGCAGCTGCGTGAAGGCCACGGCAGGAAGGGGAGCCCAAGAGGAGAGCCAGAGGAGGGTAGCAGAAGCCCTCGGGGTGCCTGGAGCCAGATCTCTGACAGGGTCGAGCCTTTCTTCCTGCAGGAGGATTAGGGAAGGAGTGCCCCGCTTCTTTGGACCACTGCGCTTTTTGAACGTGTTCCTCTCTTCCTCCCTTTACTCTCCCTCCCAGACATCTGTGTTTTCCTTCCTGCTTGTTCTCACCTTCCCCTGCCTTGTCCTTCGACCTTATCACTACCACCCCTCTAACGTTCAGTTCATCTTTTCCTGCCATCTCTATGAAAGAGCAAACAGCTGCACGAAGACAGTTCAGCAGAAGCCCACATAGTACCAAGAAAGAAGCAATAATTCTGCCCACTTCCACAATGTGATGATGTCACCCAGACTTCAGCACCATTGATAAGACAGAGCTGCAAAACCACCGCGCACTGAATTAAATTTGGGCTGGTTTTAAAGACCTTTAAGTGGGTTGTTACATGCTATTAGATTCGGAATGCCTTCTTGTATTGAGCAAAATGTTGCTTATACTTAGTACTCCTGGAGAGGAGGCATAAGATAATCTCTCTGTACACAGAAAAAAAAAAAGGGTTCTTTTGAAATTTAAGTCTTAGCATTTCTAACTTCGTTTTGCGAGACTATTTCTTAAGTGATATATTCGAGATAATTAAATTAAAGAAAAAAAGAAAAAAAACCTTGCCTACTATTTAGTTGTGGAAATTGTCCTTTTTTCCCTTTTGCAAACTCTGGGTTATTAACAGGTGGTTATCCACAGGATACAACTCTAAGTAAAGAAAATTCCTTTGGCAACCTGCAGGCAGTTGGGTTTATCTATGTACTCTAAGATGGTTCTGGCAGAGGTAGACAAAGAGTGGTCTATCATTTTCTGGTATTTCTACCTTTGACAGTATTTAGTATTTTTTAATATAAAATAGTCTTCAGGCATTAAGGGATTAATTGCTGTCAAACAACTTTTACTTAATTTTTCTGATTTGGTGTTTCTAATGCACAGATCAAAAAAGCTACAGCAGGTTCTGGTGGGAAGAGGCAAAATACATTTAAATCTAAAATGAATGCAAGAAAAAAGTAATTTTTCCCCCCCTTTTGTGCTCAGGACAAACAGAAGCCTGGCTTTCATCCTGGTTTCCTTCCATATAATTGTTCTTAATGATGGTGGTGGTGTGACAACTAGTAAGTAGATTATTTTTTTTTTAATCTTTTCCAAATAGATTGCTCAAATTATACCACTCTGTACTTGCCAGGGTCTGTTCTATAATCTCTTTCACCTACCTTACTTATGCTGCTTGTGTAGAATAAATTTACTGGTTTGATATTAAACATCAATATTCATTGAAAAAAACCAAATATATTTTTGAAAGCTTGTTTTCTCCAAGAATTATACCTTTTTGAACAGAATGTAAGAAAAATGTGGAGGAGTTCTGCTCTACCTTATGTAATCCTCATCTAGCTGTCATACTCAAGAACTGTATATGAGTAATCTTGATGTGCAGGTGTGCTCAAGTGAGGCAGGATGTCTGAATTTGCATTGTCTTATAGAGTCTGTATTTAAATTTTGATTAATTTCTATCAGAAATAAATTGTCCATGTGGAACCTCAGGAAGCTATAATATTATACACTTTCTCATAGTACAAGAATTGGCATATTCCAAAATTGTAATCATTATCTCCTGTGTTTCCACCAATAACAGACAGTCCAGTGTCTTAACTTTGTATCAGAAATTAATTAGAAAAAAACCTCCTGAACTGTTGAATTTTGCTTGATAAAACTACTGCTATACTTAATATTGTATAAGTGTGTATAGTAATTTTGTGGATTATAAATATTGTAGTTGAAAAATGTGAAAAAATTGCACTCCTGCTAATCAAAGCTCTTTCACAGAAAGATTATCTGCTAAACAGCCCTTTGTTTTGTTTTGTTTTTGTGACTGCCTTTGAAACTTGAGGTGTAAATCTTGTTATAGATCAGAAAATATCAGTATTCATGGAAGACTGCACCTTCAAATAGTCTATTCTTACTCTCATTTCATTAAAAAGAAATCAATTATTTTAATGCCTAACTGGGATGACTTACAAAAATTAGTAATCTGCTCAGAACTATTAACATGTTACACAATTAGATACCAAATAAGATTCCTTACAACCCAAGGATCTCCCAGATAATATAGAAAGTCAGCATTTAGACTAACGTTGCTTTAACTTCATTGCACCGGCTTTCACCAGGAGCTTGAGATCTTCTCCTTCAGGCTGTCATCCTGGTGAATGGTCTTCGTGGAGACTCCGAGGTGGAAGGTAAGGTAAAGTGCTGGTAAGTGGGTGGTTGCTGCAACATACCCACCCCCCCGGGTGTTCAAACCTCAGGGCTGGAATAACCAGCAGCTGTGTGTGCCCCACTGAGGTGCGGGTGTGGGGGTTGAGGCACTTCCTTTGTTTCAATGCAGATCTTACGGTTTTCCCCAGGCTCTCACCCCTGTGACACAAAGTACCAAAGAAAGCCTCCTCTGCCCCGCTGTGGCAGCGAAGTTATGTGGAAACAGTGTAGAATGTTTCACAGGGCGTGGAAGTAACCAGGATGCCAAACTGTATCTTGTGTATCTCGTACCTGGTGTGTTAAGAAACATTCCGGAGGTGTGCGACTGTCAAGGAACAAGCTCTGAGGCACCACAGGGCGTGGTTGATATGGAGCACATGCATATGCACAAGCACGGAACTGAAGAGTTCTGTGTATGACCTTGTCTGCTTGTATATAAAAGAGGGGGGAAAAAGATTTCATTGTCAGAAACAAATAGTGAGATCACTGGGGAAAACCCCCCAACATTTAGCTTACAGAGCTAGAAAAAACAGAAGTATGTCAAGTTCCTGTAGAAATATCCTATAGCAAGTGGAGAGACTTGTTTATGAGGACATATACACTGCAGACTGTGGTGTGGTGTAAAAATACCAGAGATAGCTGTAAATGAGGTGTCTTAGGCACCAGAATGTTTCTTTAATAGCTTTTCAGTTCTCACCTTTGTTTTATGCAGCCCATCAGCAGTGATTCAAGTTCCCTCAAGTTCACCTCCAGTTCCCTGTGGTATTTACACCGCAGCATGGAATGGGCTGTGGTGCAGGTATGTCCTGCCTGTCTCTTGTCCTGTAGCTTCCCTGTGCACAACTCTGCTCCCTGTTCCATCCTGGGAGGGAAGGCTCCACCAAGCAAGCACCAGCAGGCTTTCAGCTCCTTTGCATAGGTTTCCCAGCCCACAGCTTCTTGTGTCTTGAACTTTCTGCTTCCCTGCTCTCAGCCTGTAATATGACTTCTGCACTAATTTGTTTTTAATCACATAAAGGAAATTTAAACAGCATTCACTCAGCGCATAGCTTGCATTCCATCCAGCCTTGCAAAAATTTACCTATGGGTGCTTTATTGATTTCATCTTCAGAATCTCATGGAGCAAGTAAGCAGATAAATTGGCCACCTACTGATGAAGATAAAGATCATCCATCATCTAAACTTTCTCAAGTAATCTATTTTTGGTTTTCTATTTTCTTATCCCAGAAATATATTACCATCTTTACTGCTATAAATGGAAGAATTTCTGCTGTTCTTACATAGATATATGCTGATGTATTTTGTAATCCTATAGGCTTCATAACTATATTCAGTAACTGAGGTTTCAAAATGCATACTGCAGTACATCCTGGTGTTAAACAGGCTTGAAACTGCTTCTCAGAAAAGCTCAACATGTAATGCCAAAATTACTGCAACTAGGGGAGCAGAAGCGGTATCAGACTGCTCTTTGGATTGGTCACAGATTTCTAAGCAAATCCAGCTGTGAAAGATATCTGACACCCAGCTATCTCACAGCCATGGTAAGACTTCAACTCAAGACATTTGATTGCCTTTTTTTTTTTTTTTTTTTTTTTTCCCTGTAATTGTTCTTTTGGAACACCGGGCAAGAGCAGTATATTAAGCAGACACTGACAGGAGCAGTGGAATCTGTTGTTTAATGAGGGCTGTAATATTCATGCTGACTGCTGTGATATGCCATTACTTAAATGAGAGACTTGTATAGCTGATACTGTCATTTGAAACAAAGACAAATTATAGCACAAGTACATTTTAATCAATATGGTTGAGCAGTTTTTTAAGGTTTAGTTAATAGAGTATCGGATAGTATATAGCTGGAGTAAAAAAATCCACACCCTGTATTCAGGGCACCCCTTATTTATCATTCTGGCTTTTGATTCTTTAAATTAACTTGTGAGTACCTGATCTGGTTGTGCATTTGGCAAGTCTACCCAGGGCTGGTCATCCTTCAAGACAACACTCAAGCAGCATTTTTCCACGATGAAACAGGAAGACACCCTACTGCTTTGGGATGTGGTACCCAATTGTCCTGCCCCAGGAATGGTGGCCATCACCCATCAGCTCATGGCACTGCTTTGCTGCAGAGGAGTGGGTGCTTGCTGGGTGTTTTCCAGCCCTGGGTGTTCTCCCCAGGCCCCAACAGGTTTCCTGTCCCACAGGGTGCTCAGCTGCCCTTCCTGAGGAGATGTCAACCCCAGCAGTGATGTGGGAAGGGAGAGAGCAGCTCTGGAGGGGTCAGCTGCTGCTTTTTTGAGGGGGGTGCCAGACGTTTTGCAAACCTTGGTCTCTGTGAGAGCCCCATGCTGCTCTTCACAGCCACCTTCTGCTTCCCAGCATTTTTACACCCACTCTAGAGCAGATAAGGCAGTGTCTGAACACCACACATGCAATGAGCCTCCTCTTCTTGTGTGGTTTTTCTAGCCAAAAAAATAAGGGATAATCATCATCATCATCTGTTGCTCAGGAGCTGCTGGTGACTTCCTCAAGGGGAAAAAAGTGACTGTTATAGCTGTTGGTAAGTTAACCTACATTGTATTTTTGTTCAAAACCATAGGAAGTCTTGCAAGGCCTTTGCAGTCCTGAAAGCAATTTCACTAGACAGTGTTTCCCTTTCTCCATCTGAAACAAACACTTATGTGACTTATTCTGTCCACACCGGTGAGATACAGTCTCATTGATTTGACTGTCTCTTTTTAAAAGCAGGAAAACAACAGGACACTGCACAAACTAGAAAAACAAATCCACTGCATACAATTTTTTCCTTATTGTTTCCTTTATTATTTACAAAAGGAAAAAAACCTACCTCACCAACAACAGTTACTCTGCATTTATCACAGTGACTAGTAGAAAGCATGTGATTCTTATGGTAAGCAGCAATTTACAGATGGCCAGGTGCATGATAATCTTATCATGCATTTGTTTTATTCACAGCTGAAACAGTTGGTGTCAGTTAATAGGTTACCAACCATGAAGTATATTTATTTCCTTTTATTGTGCTTCGGGGCTACAGAAGTGATTTGTAAACTGTCCCAGTTGTTGAATTGATATTTAATTTTTGTGTGTGTGGCTTTTTTGTTATTTAGCTAGTGCCACTTAGGAAGAAAATGGCAGCGTCTTCCAGAGAAATCATTCTGTTTTCATTTTATCCATTCATTTTTTTAGGAACTTAGAAACTTTTAAGTAGTGTGCTCTCTAGGTATCTAATCTACAGTAAAAAGGCAAGGTTTTTGTCAAGTATATATATATATATATTTTTATTTTTTTTTAAAAAACTGATCCATCATTGATGAGGGCTCATTTTTGCCTGTTTAGTTTCATCAAGTCATGTGGTGGATTCACTGTCAGCCTTTCCAAATACTCAAAGATAATCTGTATGAACTGAATTTTAAATATTAGTCATAAAAAGTAATTATTAAATTATCTTCCTGGTTTTATGTCTCACACTGCGATGTGTATATATATGTATGTATATATATACATACAACAGTGGACTGACTAAATAAGCCATATAACCTCCAAAACTTTCTACATTCTGGTACAAAATTAAAGTCTTTTTTTAATATGCATGTATATGATCCTTACTAATGAGGCTTTTCCAGTTTTTGTACTGTGTGATAGTCTTGGTTATGTCTTTTTTTTTTTTTTTTTTTTTTGCTTTGACTTACATCAAGACCATTTTGTATTAGATAGTGATAAATAATTCCTTAATAGTGTACGTGTTTATATATATATTGCTTACACTTATCTTCAAATCTGCTCCCAACAAAAGAAATTTTAATGGGAAAGAACACACCTATTCACACATGTCAATATGTGTGAATCAGGTGTTCTCGAAAGTAATGAAGTTGCACATGTAAAGGAGTTTATAGGAAAAAAAAAGACAGAGAGAAGAGAATTTCAGATTTTGATCCTCATGGTGGTTTTAAAATGCATGACCGTCATTGGCATAGAGCACTATATGCATGCAAAATAATTGGAAACTGTTAAATATATGAAATTAATGGACCTGAAGAAAAAATTGCAGGGAATAATTTCCCTGTTCAGATTAGCCCCTTTCTCTGCACACATTGTTTTGAGGTGGATTGGAATTGCCTCTGAATTTTAATTCTGAATTACATTTTCACCTTGTGACACATTTTTATTGCTCTGATATTTAATCCTAGTACTATATTTGCATTGCTGTATAAAACACTGAAAATAAGGTCTTTCCTAAAACAGCCTATTAGCAGTTGTTTATAGGCTGAGGATCTAAGAAGAAGGTTTTAAAGCATTTTGCAATTTGGTATAAATAATGATTAGATGCATGCCAAGATTTTACACAAACTGACCTTTTTTCTCCACTGTCCTGTCTCCGAAGCCTCTGGTATTCATCCTCCTTCTTATTGCTCGTCACATTATTGTAGATGGGAAGACTTCTCCAGGTAAGGCTATCTACATCAGTTACCTTGTCACTGGAGTTGGACACAGAATTATCCAGACTAAATAATACGCTATAAAAATATTTGAATCTACAGTCAGGGAAAATAAGGCCATAATAGCAATTTTTAAGCTTCCAGCTTAAGGAGCTTTAGTTGTTGGAAGGTAAAGTTACTGCCTTACCTGATTTACTTGTCAGGTCTGTACTTAAATTTCAGGAATTGAATATTTGAATAGTTGACTGTTTATGCTTGCTTACACATGCTGCTTTCAGTCTAAAGCAGAAGATACTGACACCTGTATGTTGTGTCTTACAGTTGTTACACACATCATACTGAGTTCACTCACTGTCTGTACCGTGGAGCGGGGATGGGGGTGTGTCTGACCTCACCTCACTAGTGTGGGGCTTGACTCCTGGGTGGCCTGCACCGTGGCTGGGTGCCAGCAGCACTGGTACTGCTCAGAAAGCCTGTGAGGCGAGGCCAAGTGTTACTCTGGGACCACTGCTGACACTGGTGAGCAAAGGTGAACATGTCCCCAGGAGCAACCCTCACCCTTCTGGTCCACCTCTTTCCACAGCTTTTTTCAAGGGCGTTTATTGTACAGATCCTTTCTAAACAAGGACCTGCAGAATAGCAGAAACTTCTAGACTTTCAATAGCCATGTGTTAGTGACAGTAATGGTTTTTAAAGGTCCATTTTATTTGCTGTGCATGTGTGTACTGAGGTCCAGTAACCCACTGATGCCTGGCTGATCATTCTGGATGGCTCTGCCCTTGGTCTCTGAACAAAGTGCCTTTTGCAGCCTATCATCCTCTTAAATTCATTAAAAAGAGGGCAAATGGTTTCAGTCCTGCTGATTTTTCCTCCAGTCTGAAAGGCTGGAGAAAAAAGCCTGAATCTTCTTTTTCTTCACTCTTCTCTAAGAGTGAAAACCTGCTCTTATCAGCAGCAAGGACTACAACATGCTTTCCTTATTTCTGGCTCCATCTCTGGTACCCAGCTATGTGATTTCAGTGTTTTATTGCTGAGTAAATCAAAGAATAAAAGCATAGGAGCAGTGTCCCATTCCGGTGCTGAGGCAGGAAGGATGTTCTCTGCCCAGGTTGGTCTGAGGAGTGAGACACCCTGCAGAGAAGCTCAGGGCATCAAAGCTTCCAACTGGCCATGCACCAAAGGGAAACCAACTGCAAAAGCACAGGAGCACTACGACTCCTAGCCAGGCTGATCCCCACTGGAGATCCTCTCTTCTGTGGAAGCTGGGACAAGATGTTGGAGTCTCCCAATTCTCATGATATCTGCTTGCTGACCGAGGCATGCATCTCAGAATCTTTAACCCTTGGCTCACATTTTCACCTTTTTTTTTTTATTTATTTTTCTCCTGCAGAAAGGAGAGCAAGAAACTCTTGCTGTTCTGCCAAGCAAATGCTGAGGTTCAGGTGCCATCACAGGTCTTGACGTATCAGTATTCTACATACTTGCTTATTATATTACTAATTTTGACTGCAGCCACCTGAAGACTCAGTAAATAGTAATCCACTGAAGGAAGATTTAGTTTTAGGAAGAGCAGGGTTCATACAGTTTTCTTTAGAAACACAGGTGAATGCACAGCTGAAATGGGTGCAAGATTGGAGAGATGTGCTGCTCTCGACCTCACTATGACAGTTCTACTAGTATAATAAACCATCAGGTACTGACATGCTCATCATCCCCTTTGTGTCTATCCTTTTATGTGGATAACTTCCTAATGTGAGGCACTACTTCATAAGATTGCCTAATTTGGTGTGTTCTCTAGGAAGGATTTGTTTTTATCTTCTGAAGTGAAGAGCATGGCATGACACCTAATGTTGTACAGTCAGTCGTCAAAACCCAAATGTTATTGTAGCAGCAGCAGCAGCAACCTTGAACTCACCTGGCTTTCCTGTGCCATGAAACTTTTGGCTTTTGCCCTTTTACTGTAGGTAACTAGAGGTGTTTTGGCCTTGGTAGTTCATCAGTTGATAACTTACAGTACTTTACTATAGCAGGGCTGAACCTTTATCCCTGCAGTACAGTTGGGGAAGGAGTGCCCCACTCCCAAGATGATTTCTCAAGTCAGTCTGAGGGCTTTCTTTAAATTTGCCTGTTTAGGACCTGAGATGATATTGGATTCATTTTGCTTTTTAATGACTAAGCGCACCATTATTTAAATAAGGACACTTTAAACACCCAAGTAGTGATTATTCCTGACTAGAATACTCTACTAAACACATGCTCTGGCAGACTTCTGAGCAGGCAAACATAATGGAATATTTTTTTACCCTCACAAAATATTATTTTCTATTAAGGACTGTTTCATTGAAGTATAGCATTTTAGTTTTGAGAAGTAATCTTCTGTCTCTTTGCTTAGGGGAGAGATTCATGAGGACGGGTAAGAAATGCTTTTGTCTTTCCTAAATTTATTAAGAGACACCTCAATTTCAAGTCTTAAAAAAAATGCTACCAGTCTCAGATGCTGCCTCTGCAGCAAGTGGGCATGAATTTAAGCATTAGCCTCAGCTAAGGGAAATGAGAGTTGTCATTTGAAGGATGGAGGAAGTTCACTTTCCATTCACAGCAAATCTGTTTGAGAGCAACCATTCCCCCTGGACTGTGCAGCACCATTTGTTGCCCATGGTAGCATGTAAGAGAAAACCTGGCTCTCAATGGTCTATAAACTATAACTAACCTGACAGGTATCCCACAGCAGAGACCCTTCTGTTTCTGCTCCAGACTTGAGATTTCATATTGTCAGCAAAAATCATCTGCTGGATATAGGCTCAGTCAGGGAAAGACAAGATGAGCCATCGGAGCCAGGAAATGAAATTTAGTTTTGCTGCTTAAAAGTCTAAACCCATGAGATGCAGAAGGGACAGATGACACCATTGGTACCTTTGGTGCTACTAGTAGTAACAGTTTTCAGAACACAATTAGAAGTGGTAAAAAGAAATGTCTTTGATCCTCAACATTTCAGGCAGCATAATGCACAGATGGTAGATGGGACAAACACACTCTCTTGGCTTTATAAAAAGTGTACTACGGCTGAGTAACTAAAAGGCTGCATTAGGTAAAATAAAAAATTCTCTAGAAAAACTAAAAGAGGTATTTAGAGGCTGGTCAAGTATTTGATATAGTGCTGCACAGGGAATAATAAACTGGGAAAGATGGGGAAATTTTGTTTGTGAGGTTGATGAGGCATGGAGGCAGGGAGATCAGCTCTGGGGGCTGCTGATAAGGGAAGGTATGGGCTGGAGGGAACTCATCATGAAGTCAACAAAGATTGGTCCTGACATTTTCATTTAGTATTTTCATTAATGGTTCAGAAGTACATTAAGGAAATCTGCTCATAACACAAAGAGGCACTGCTAATAGAGAGCAGGATTGGGATAACTTACAAGGACAACTGGATTACAATATGAATGGGGCAGGAGAAATGGGTTGTAGAAGTACAAAGTGCAAGTCCAAGCTGGTAGAGGTTAGAGCAATCATTGTTACTATGGAATAAGTGCGTCATGATTATAAATGACAAAGGTAGATGGAGCATTCTGGATATACAAGCCTGTCACAGCAAGGTTATCATCTATCAAGGTGCAGCAGCCACAAAGAGGCATAAATTTAACAATTTCATAAATAATAATGATTCTAAGATCAATTTAATTTTTTTTTGAACAGAGAACCTTAATACTGTTATGCAAGGCCCTGGTAGGATGCTAGTGAGAAACCTGGGACACTAGTCATCCATTTTCCAGGAAAGGGGAATTCAGATTAGTATAGGTTTGGAGAATAGTCTCTCTCCAAGGGAGCAGAGAAATCTAAGGTATGTATGGAGGCTAAAAAAGGTTAGCTTCTTTAATTTGTCAGATCAAAGGCGAAGAGGGAATTGGACTTCTACCTAATTAAAAGAAACAGCAAATAGGGAAAACAGCTCTAAAAGAGCTAAGCTAAGAATGGGATTACCACAAGATTAAATGGTTATAAAACAACTTATGAGCAAATTGAGAAGTAATTATTATATCCAAAGTTCCATACAGCGAAAGTGTGTGGAGAGAGCAGAACTATTTAGAACATAGTTTAAAATGCTGGCCTAGCAGTCTGTAGGATATATTAGTAATGCATTTCTTTTATTTTAACCTTAAGCTTGGCATTCTGTAAAAACACGTTTTGCACCTATTTACTTAAAATATCATTTTGAATATGTAAGAGAATTGATTTTTCTCTTGTCAAATAGTAGGACAGTCTTCAATGATCAAAAAGTGCATGTACAGGGAAATGCTGTAGCCTCAGGCTAGATCATACTTCCTTGGAATGACAAGTGCACTGCCCAGCCACGTACCCCTAGCTGCAAGAGGATGAAACATTATTAGTCACTCTGGAGATGGAACAAGGAGAGCCTGGTGGGCAGCTCCTAATTTTCCAAGACGCTGAATACCAGACCTTAAACCGCAAACACACGTGAACTTCAATACTTCAGAAATTCATAACTCGGTCATATTATGGCAAATTTTCACAGTGATGCAGTTCTTTGGGTTCTCAGATTTCCAGTGCAGGCTTCAACAAAGCAGGTTCCCAACAGAGCTGCTGGTAAAATGTGGTGGTGCTCCTAAGGTGGACAAGACGTGTTCTTCCTTGGTCACACACAAATCAGAATGGATTTAACCACAACTTCTCAGTAAAATGTCAGCCTGAGCTAGGTGTGTGCCATGAAACATTTCAGCCTAAGCAGTTTTAAGTATTTCAACAATAAAATTAAGAAAAGCAATATCTCACAGTAAGAAAAGGGTTCATTCCTAAGTATTGGAATTGCCTAATTTTACACTGATTAATTTCATAGTACATGTCAGAAGCATTGGTATCATGTTTTCTATATGCATTATGACTAATTTCATTATATGGTACATATAGACACCTTTATTTATACTGTCACAGATGCACTTTGTATTTCAAACCTAGAATTTTGGTCTCTAGTTCAACACATTCAATTGCTTAAACTTACTACCAAATAAATAATAACCATACAGCAACTCACCAGCCCAAAACTTGCTCACGGCCTGTGGAGCTAAGAAGATTAAGCTGGAAAACAAATAAAAAACATTCAAACTTCAAATGCTCAAAACCTTGTATAAGCCCTGCCTCTCCCAGACCATATGTGGATGTGACACAGGACTGGGGCTGCAGTAGTGCCTGTTGTATTCCAGCCATTGGAGAATTAGCCCATTGACAGCAGAAACAAGGTCATATGGTGTATGAGTAATGAAATGGAGAAACATGAATAAACTTTCAGATGGTCAACAGAGATCAGAGGAACCTCTTTACAGAAAAGTGGTTTAAGATGTATTTTAAGCATATGTTTAACTTGGGGTTTCTGTTACTTTTAAAGCCATCTAGTTAAGTTTTTAAACTACTCCAGAAAGGAACAAGGGGATAAATTTCAGGCAAATGTTAATTGCGTCTAATAGCTCGACTTGAAGAACTGGTTGAACTTCTTTTGCTAATTTTTTTTTTTTTTTAAATCATTCATTACATTGTTGTTTAGCATAACAGTACTTCATAGGTTCAGATAAGATCAGAGATTCACTGCATTTTGCGTTGTGTCAAAGACCTACAGAAACACGATTCCCATCCTCAGACTGCAGAGCAAAGGAAATACTGCACATCACATCCTATCCCTGTTAAATCAATGGGAAAATATAACCACTATTCTTCTTTTTAAGTTTCAAAACAGAACGGCACATTTCTATTTCTCCTGAAAGAGATTTAAATTCTGTTTTCTTTTTGATCAGGCTATATTTGATTTGCAGATAGAAGGAGAAATGAGTAATTTTCAGGCACTACATAAAACCGCAGAATCATTGCAGAGGGCAAAACTGGAAATGTAAAGCAAAGAAGTCCATAACCTGTGAGTGCCTGTGAAGCACTTTCACGTGGCTGGTGAATGAGCTGTGGATTTAAGTGCCTGTCTGCTAAGCGATGTGTGCTTGCTGTGTGCTTAATGTAATTGCGTTAGAGTTCCTCTGAGTGGGTGAGAGTCCATCAGGCACACAGTTTCCTGTTTCTGGACAGCAGAAGCTGATGAAAAGCAAAGTATGAGAAACTGGGTAGGTCCAGGGTGGTATTTCCACAGATGCATGCCTCTAGACCTAGCTATCAGCAATTTGCTTGTTGTCCGTGGATAGCGGTGAGTTTGCCTGCCTGCATTTGTTGTCTTAGTACGAAATGTAATGTGGTTTACACCTACGAGAAAGGTGGAAATTTCCTAGATGAAGGGTGATACAGAGGTCATTGGGTGTAAGGCCCTGAAGCCTGAACTTGTTTGTGTATGTGCCCGTGTGTGTTACCCAAGAACTGTGCATGGGATGGGCCTACCAAAATCCAAGTACATGTATGCAAGATGGTCTTCTAGATGCTACCAACAGGTGCACTTGCACAAGAGAAATGTTTATTACTGTATAGAGGAGCCATCTTCTCTTAAACATATGCGACTGAAGAACTAAATCACAGTGGTTGCCTTTAGCAGCTACATCGAAACCAGTTTTAATAATCTTATTGATACTGAGTAATAATACTTTATTCTACAAGTGACTTCACAGCTTTAGAAGAGCTATATGTAGTATAAAAGTGGTACACAATTGCAAGTATTCTTGCAGTTCAACAGTAAAACAAATCTGCATGTAAAATCATTTCCATTAAGCTAGTGAATGGATTGATGATTTGGTTAATTCTAACTAAGTGGCTGCATTGCCACAGCTTCACAGATCCCAGCAGACCAAATATGAAACCCGCATTACAAGTATGATTTATTGCCCTACTTATTCTAGAATGTCAGAAAGATTATTTATAGAGAAAGCTTGCTAAGGCTCATTAAAAGTATGTGTTTTAGTTTTAGGAAAGCTAAGCTGACATCAAGGGTATGGGGAGTCCAGGGAGGAGGATTGTGCAGGAGGCTTTAACAGGTTTCCCTGCAGCCAAGCCAGGCTCTCAAGACATTTTCTTTTGACCCTTTGGTCTTTTCCTTGAAGAAGATGTGGAATAGCTCCTTGCTACCTCACAGGTAGGTGCTTCTTTAAATGCTCTGAAAGGCAGGGTATTTAGACCCTGAACTTTGTGCTGCATACATGTAGGAGAACTTCAAGCTGGGACTTGCCAAATCAATGCATCTGGGTGGGTGGGACAAAAGGGTGAGCTCTCACCTCTCTAGGTGGGAGAGGTCAGACCAAGTCACAGTTGTACCTCAGAAAAGAAGAGTGAAATGACAAGTAGCCATCAGATTTGTGCTATGAGGGAGGGAAAAGTAAGAAACATGCAAGTTAAAATGAAAAGAAATGCAGTATCTTTTAAAGTGCTTTTTTAATAACTGAATAGGAACAGAAAAAAACCCCTAAATTACTGTGTTAATTTTTTATTTAATCATGTTACAGCAGCCCACATAATATTATCTACAATTTCTTTTTTTTTTTAATTTTACACAAAACCCCAGATTCTGATATTCTTTTGGGTATTGGATAAAATATTAAGCAGTTTTGCGTCACACATGGCCTGACACAGCAGATGGGGGTTGGCATGGGAGGAGAGGTCAGAATGGCAGATCTCCAGTGTCTGTGTCATTGAAATAGTCCAGTTTTATGACTGACCATAAGACAGGAAGAGAATCTTTGTCTGTAGCTCTTCTACCACTTCAGCTTTGATCAGCAGGGTAATTTGGAAGCCCATCTTTCAGCTGTTTCCATTTCTGCGGATGTTCACACCACAGAGCCCCTTTGCAGCACACACAGTGGCTTCCTTTTGGATTACCCTGACCTGGAAGACATGCACCAAAAGCACACCTAACATCCATCTTCTCCCATGGAGCTAGACTAGTGCAAGTACCAAGTAAAGCCCCAGAAATTTATACAGGGCTAGTACCAGGTGCTTGGCATCAAATGTTTTGCTTTATCATTCAGCTGTTAGCAGGCTGAATCACTTGTTGATGCCTGGGAGCTTAGCCTTTGCATATGACAGCCTGTATGCCAGAGACTGCACTCTATAAACCTAGTAAGATCCATCCTGAGGGATAATAACTTTTGGGGGTTTTTTTGTTTTTTTTTTTTTTTTTAAGCCCAAGTTCTCTGTAGTGTAAGCCTCCTCCAGATTCCCACTGCCCCACTGATTATGAACACTCCCCTGCCATTTCAGGAGCCTGCTTCCTTAATTTTGAAACTTAGTGCAGAGCATGTAGAAAATTAAGTCAATACCTCTGTTTCTTCCCATTTTTAAATGAGTGAAAATAGAAGTCTGGAATGACTCTAAAGAAAAACACTAGTAACAGCTATGAGTCTGTGACCACCCAGTAGTGGAAAGGGGGAGTGGTGAGTGTGGGGAAGCTGTTTTAAATCTGGAATTGATTGCATTCATTTTAGCACTTCCCTACATGTTTGTTTCTATTTGTAATTTTTAATTCCAATTTTTATTTTTAGCTGCATATATTTTAATAGTTTAAATGAACAAATTGATTTATGTTCCAATTGCAAGCAATAGTGATTATTAAAACAGCTTCTATTAGGAGCATGACAATTTTAAGTAAAATCATTGCATATCAAATACAAAAATACGCAACCATGTAAACACAGCTTGGTATTCTGGATATAGGTGTGAATTTTTTTTTATTAGAGGATTAGGTTTCTGAAAGTTTGTAGAGAATTTCAGGTTTCTGGGTGGGCTGTGGCAGACTGACAGCTTTATCTGCAGACTGCTGCATTTGGCCAATATGCTCAGTGCACTCACTCAGTTTTGCCCTTTTATAGAGGTTCCCCTACTTTACTCCATATTTTTCGCTTTTTATTTCTCTCCAGGATTGTTTCCTCATTCATCCCTGGCACTACTGCAGTCTTTCTCAGCAAACAGAAATACCAAGTGAAGCACAAACAAAAGCTGAAAAAACAGAGGCCCCAAATGGATAATCTCATAGATTATTCCATGATTAATTATCCCAGATTTATCAAAAGCCACATCCAAATAAGGTCAAACATGTTAGTGTAATCTTCCTCAAGACACGCAACCACCCCTTTGCACAAGCCTTGGTTGGTATCACGGAAAGTTTAAACCAACTTCCATTAATAGTGATAGAGGGGGGGGAAAAAGTAATGTTGATACATTCTGAGCTATGTACTCAACATGTCAAGGAGATCATTAGTGACTGACACCAATGATGTGTCGCAGACAACAGGATGTCTCTTTTGTGCCTGTCCTTTACTGACATTCCTGTCGCATCGCATTCACCGACCTCGTGCCGTGAGCTTCTCGCACTTTGGATCAAAAAATTTCCATGTTATTGTTAGTGGTTTATGCATATTGCAATTTTTTCTATTTTTTCACACGGTCTTGCTTGCACTTTAATCACCTGAATGAAAAAAGGTTATTCATAGGAGAAATCAGCATCGAGACATATATATATATACCTGTACATGGGTTTTTTTACATCTTTTTAATGGCTTTTAAGTCCCAAATCCCAGAGACAGACTCACAAATTCACTTAATTTTCCCGATTTCACATTTAAGTCTCCACATCAGCTATAAACATGTAAACCCACATGAAGGGAGTTCCTATTTACGACATAGCTGAGGAGGCACACAGCTTTTTTTTTTCTTTCACCATATGGCCAAAGTAGCTCGCACACAAGCAATTTGTTCTGATTCAGCTGTTTCAGCAGGAAGGATTTGCAGAAGCAGGATTGGGAAACACACAGGATTCTCTTTCACTTCCGTGACAGGAGTTATATTTTTAATTAGCCCCTGTTAGTCTTCTGAGGGCAGCTTGTAAAAGTTTAATTCTGTATCTCGAATTTGAGTCCCATTGGATAAGGCCGTTTTTGAAGTGTTTTTAGGGACTAGTTCTGAAAGCATTTTCTGGTTTTTAGAAAAGTCAGTTCCTTGGCAGGTTCTGTTGAAGAAAAGTAAGAGTTTTGGAGTTTTTTTCCTCCTGGCAGACTTGACGTATATGAAGATTATTGAAGATACAGGGAACAGGGGATGGTGGTCAATATGCTACTCCACTGAATTCTTAAGAGAACCAGCTGTTGGGAAGATACAGTATGTGCTCATTATTGTAAATACCTGAAGGCTCCAGGTTTGTACATTGGGAAGAAAAAAAAAATAGATCAACTAATCATGGACAGGAAAAATCTGTAGAATAATGTATTCACTGTTCCTTGCTTACACAATAGCATCATTCAAATTAAAACAGATTTACTTAAATCTGACAAGCAAAAAAAACAAACAAACACAAAAACCTGAAAAGATCCAATTGAAATAAATATTATTTGATTTAAAAAAAATTATTCAATACAATGACTAAAATTTATAACCAAGATAAGAAAGGTAGAAAAAGTGCAGAACATAAAACAGTGTTATTAATTTGCAGTGATGCTCTAAGATTTTAAAATAACATCATTTGAATGGGCATACTGTTGCACATGTTTAGGAAGGGGGTATACAACATCAAAAAGACTTGTAAAACAGTTTGAGTTTATAATTTAACATCATATGTGGGATATATTTGACCACGCCTTAAAAATTCAGCTCTAACACAGCATCCTATCAGAAGTGCCTGTGAGAGAGCAACCCTTAAATGTAACTGGCCCTTCAGATTTCAGTTTAATATTTAAGCTGGTTTTAATTGTGTTCAGTGAAAACTTGGCATGCAGTTTATGGGCTTGGATGCAATTTTCATTTCAGTAAAAAAGAAAGAGGGGAGAAAAGAGACAAAATTTAAATCTGTTCTGTTCCCAGAATTCTTAAGTGGTAAACAAGGTAAAAGTTTCAATCACTTTTCCCAAATTTGTCCAAGCATGATTTCTTACCCTAAATATAATTTAGTATAATTCAGTGTAACAAACTACACATACATAGAATCAAAGCCAAGGACTAATCAAAACACTCAACTTTGAACCTTCTGCAACAGTCTTCAAGAAAACCAAATTAGGAACTTGTTCATGAGGGCTATGTGTGTCTTAATGTCTAGAAAAGGAGCTCTGCACACATAGCAGGAAATTGCATTAGCCTTCATCAACACCAGAAAACTAAAGTGAAAAGCCAGTCTGGAAACAAACCCTAATGTGAGCTTTAAGACAGCTCCTGAACTGTTCTCAGTGGAAATGCACCATCCTGCATTTCACACATCATTGACCCCCCCAAGGCAGTGCTGGCTTCCCTCACCCTTTCCTTAGCAAAGGTTGCAAGACACAGGGTTTATGGGAAATAAAATGCCTCTGCCTATCCCCAGTGTGACAATAGGATACAGGGAAAAAAACGTGGCAGAAACTTTGGATTTGTGATTATTACAGCTGTAGCAGGCCCCACAGAGCTGGTGACTGGGGGAAGAGAAGTTCTCCTTCCTGCCCTGTACTCTCCCACAGCTATAATGGTCAGCAGAATTGCGTCTTCTACCATCTACAGACCATCCTTTGCTTAGGAAGAACTGTAGCTTGAAAGACCCCAATCAGAGGAACAGCCATCCATCTTTTCTTGAAGCCAGAAAGTGAGGCCATGGAGAGGAGCCCAGCAGAAAAGGAGCCTTCATTAGCATAGTCAAGGCAACACTAGTCATTCAGCAAATCCTTCAAGGTAGGAAAAACGGCATCTTTGGCTTCCAGAAGTTTGCCTAGACTTCATTCTTCTTCCCTAGGCTTCTATCAGAGGTCCCAGAATAGCAAATAAAAAGATAGCCTTTAATATAGAGCATATGAGGCTGTGGAGGCACAGGCTGTAATCAAGGAATGTGGCTGGTTAGTTGTAACGTGGTGGAGCAGGAGAGTGCAGGCATTTCCCCACTAGACGTCTGTGCTGATTTTGCTGATTGCAGGAATAGTGGCCTTCAAGGCATTTAATAAAAAATGATTAAGGAAGAGACAGGACTGTGGCTGTATTACTCATCCATTAACTGTCTGCACATGAGATCAGACATCCCTCCCCCCGAAGCAATCCAGCAAAGGACTACAGTCTTTGCATGGGTGCTCTGCTCTTTGGGTTGTCCAAGAGAATTGCACCTTAAAGATACAGCACAGCTTTTACCTTTTTTTATGGCTTTATTACAGTTTGGTTGGGCTTTGGTGCAAACTGCTGTTTTATGACAGAATTCTGTATTATGTCCACTTTAATGCTTGTACATGAGTATAAATATCACAGGAAATACTAGCTTGGTGGATACTGCTTGCTCCTTACTTGACTGTTGTTAAACTTTGGGCTAAGACTTTCTGAGTACTTTACAGCAAACTTATAAAGTGTATTACCGAGATGCACAGTCTACAGTAGTAGCTGTGAGAGCCAATTTAGTTCTGGCCCAAGCACATGATGAGTGGAAGCCAATCTGTCCTAGGCCAAGCATAATGCAGCATAATTCTTTCAGTAAGTGACTGGCAAGTTGATTTATGGCAATTTCTGACAAACCTGCCCAACTTTTAGGTATAATTTAAGTAGGCAGACACATGTTGAAGTTTTTCAAGAGCATACCTGATGTTCCCCATGGAACTTACAACGTCCAGGATGGTGGTAGAGCACTTGACTCCTGTTGACTGCATAAATTCCCATATTTGCCAGCTGTAACTTTAAATTCTCCCCTCCGGTTTCCCAGAGAACAAACGATAAACTGTTCCCAGTGAATTTAGTTGGGAGCTAGAGAGAAACATGAAAATTAGTCTAGGTGGTTGGATGCCTCAATGACAACTCAGAAATATGCTCTTGCCAACTAGGTTTTTCCTTTCAGAGGTGTTAACATGATAACTTTCTTTCCTCTGGAGCATGTCCATAGTGACAGGGAGAGGGAAGTTAATAAAAATCCACCTGGTTTTCTTGTGGAAACGTGACTTAAAAGCAATATTTTAAAAATAGTTAACCTAAGCACTGCTATTAATGGTAACTATTGTCGTCAGCTGTACATGACCATACTGACTATTTCATGATAGAAGAAAAAGCATTCAAGAGATGACAAGTTCTGTTTTGCAAAGGAGGGAAGAAGGAAGGGAAAAGAGACCATTAAATGCCGGCACGCTCCCGATGATGATGCTCTACTTCACCACAAAATCATTTGCAGGTGTACACAAGTCTCGCCGTTCCTCCTCGCCCAATTTTTGTATGCAAGGTCATCCTCCTGGTGCTACCTTAGAAACTGGCCTTATTCTATAGAGGACATTGAATGATAACACTGTGAGTCAGCTGACTGCTGTGTCACAGAGCTGCTGCTTTCTACATTATCGCAACTGCCAGAGCTCTTACTGCTGCAGTTTTCTAGTCGCAGTGCGGCAAAGCAGACGCATAGAACCAGGCACAAAGCAGCATAGATTTTTTTTTTTTTTTTAAATTCTTGTCTTTTTCATATGAGGGGAATATTCCTGGTGCTAGCGTAGGAACAGACACAGCCTGGATGCGTTGGCTTCAGCCTGGCAGCATTTTCAGCTGAGCAGGGACTGCTCGGAGCTCTGTACCTAAATTGCCTCTGAGGAAGAACGCCTGGTTTTCCCCACTTTGCGTACCTAAAAGAGGGGGTTTTTTTTATGCTACGGTAACGTACCTGCAGCAATAGGACAAAGGAGATGGTACTTGTCGCGACTGGTACTTGTCAGTCTGTCCGACTGGGGCCTTTGGCGGGCACTCCACGGCCGAAGCTGTGCCAGCGTCCCAGGCTCGTATAGGTGGGCAATACAGATTGCCGCAATTTCTTACATCAGTTAGAGCAAAGCTCAAACAAGAATCCAGACTCTCTGACCTAAATCAGTCCCAGTCCTTCTGGATACAGGGCAGCAGTCGACTAGCAATGACACAACCAGCCATCAAGTGGAGAGTCTCTGGGATTGCAATCTGTATCAGTTGGAGTCTGAGAGAACGAAACCCTTTCGGGTATCCACTCGCTGTCTGAGAGAACGAAACCCTTTCGGGTATCCAGTCTCTTCTCCTTCTAATACTGCAATTGCTGCAACTACAGCTACTACTACTACTACTTCTGGTTTTCTTGCCTGTAAGAAGCTATTAATTACGGTTGGTCTCTGACTGTACATTTGCGTGGATTAGTCTGTCTGTAACGCAGTCCTTATCTGCTTCTGCTGGAAATCGGGGCATGAAGTCAGCCTGCTTTAACAGTTGTTTCTTTCTGCGTGATGCTATGCAACTAGAATGGGTTACACTGACAACAAAGGAACAAGCACAAAGCACCACTTTCTTTGCTGGACTGTTACAGGAACATAACTCTTCTTCGATATGACACCCTGGTCTCTTCTCTTTGCTGGTTTTTTTTTTTTCTTTTTTTTTTAATTTAATTCATCTAATCGAAGAGCCTAGCAGACACCATCGTGAATGTGGCTTTTAATGATTTGGAAAAGACAGCCTGTGGAGACTGCGATTCGAGACAGCAACACATTTAGGTTATTGCCAATTTTAAATACTTGGTTTGTGAAGCACAGCCCTAAGGGACGAGCTCAGTAACTGAGAAAGAGATTGTAGATAAAGAAATAAAAATGACAAGCGTAATGGAGGCTCTGCAAAAGAGACTGTCAGAGAATCAGTTCATGGATGGCAATTTCACCAGTCTGAATCTGAATAATTCATAGATTGAAATTACCCTGCTTTCACCTTTCCATTTAAACCGGCATGATCTGAATCTCTAATAAATTTTCAAGATAAAGTAAAATGCCAATTTGAATCTGAAGAGCTTTTAAAACCAGATGCTACACCCTGAATCTTTCGATACCTTTCACAATTATCCTGTGAGAACCACACTTCATCACGAAGCACCATTACCAGTGAAAATTACTGTGATTACAATAGCAACAATAGAATACCATCAAATGATCTCTAATCTACCTAATTTAGCGAGGCTGACTGTGTGCCCATTGTGTTTCACTACGTCTGGCATTGGATCAATATCGCAGAGGAACAAAAATGCCTTAGTGCGTGGTTCCTTTTGGTACCTTTAACTCTGACAGCACAGGAGAAAATCTGCCTACTGTTAAATGTTTTTACAGCCTATCTACATGCCTGCTGTAGGACCTGATTGATTCTCCATGATTTTCTTTAGTTCTCGGATATCGGATGTCACTGTGTTCCTAATTTGTTTATGATGTATACTCATGCACAAAGACTGCAGCAGGCGAGTGCCAGCAGAGAGACCCTGCACTGCTGCTGCAGTCGCAACGCACTCGCAGGGGAAGCCAAAATGAGTCCGGTGCCTTACGTGAATAATTACTCCTGTCTGAGTTAGAAATGCTTTGCAGCATCACCGGTCTTGGTTGTGCTCTGTGAAAAATGTATGCGAAAGCCGTGGTCAGGGAAAGCGACTGTGCGTAATTCTAACAAGATTTGTTTTTCCCCCCTGTTCGGCAATTAGCATGTGGTTGTGAGAGACAGGCTGCGACTCCTTCTGTAGATATGTGTGTGTGTGTATGTAGGTACACATGCACATACATAAATGTATAGTTCTGTGAATATGTGCTGATCACTGAAAGTAACAACTTTTTCTGACAAGCCAGGCGCAGTGTTTTGCCACAATCTGCTCAGTTGTAACAAATCCCTGTTCTGAAGGTGTAAATTTCCTATAGGACGATGCGTGGCTTCTGGAACAGTAAGTACCATTTATGCAGTATGTTGGTGCCTATAGCTATGCTGCAGAATAGTATTTTAAGAGTAGCTTGAGTGCTTGTAGCGTAACTAGAATGTGGAGAAGTGAGAAACATGCACAGAAGGCTAGAAACAGGCATTCTCTACGGAGGCGACTGTATCTGCTGTTTGTATGTGTGTGAGTTGCACACTTCAGGCTTGTTTTTCATTTTATAATCAGATTTGCTCTGCCTTGAGGGAATATTTTCTAAGGGAGGAAGGTAAGCAATATTTCTTCTTACGTATATGGCTGTTCTGTTGAGAGAAATGTATGTTTATAGCACACAGTTATATAATACACCATGATCTCGTGACATCTAACTGTTTCAGTATTTGTTCCCATTAAAACAGGGCAAGAAAGCATATTTGAAGTATAGCTTTTTATTGAATATACAGTTGCAGAAATGCTACACAAAAAAGAGAATTTACAGACTGTGTTTGCTTTCAGATTTGACTCTTTACTGTTATTAACTAAGAACTTACTCTACATAAATAATAATGGTCTTGAAACCTTTCAATTTTTGATATTTTGTCTTCTCCAAGCACAATTTACTGTACTTCTAAATTTCCTGTATATTAGTGGAGACTGTTCTCTAGAGGTGGAAGAGGCAGAAGATTTTACTGCTTGAGCTGTGATAACAAAGAACTTTGAAAGGGCACAATATGTGATTGTACAAAACCCTCAAATTCTAAATAAATCAGTAATGTGATTTAGCAAACTACTCTTCTTAGACAACACACTCTCAAGTTGCTACTACTATCTGGAAATAATTAGTCCATTCAGTGCTATATTTATATTCTTCATTTTCACATGGTATTCAAAACTTAACAAGGCAAATCCTTGGGCAGAGCAAAGACTGAAACTTTGGTAAAAGTGGAAAATCTACATTATGTTACTGTGGTAATAAAATCAAGAGATTCAGACCGAACTTAGATGAAGAGAACTAAGTGTTTTGGTTTAATTATTTTATGATGAGCTTTTTATGTTGTTTTTTGTTTTGTACAGAAATATAACATACTGATATAACTACTACGCTGCAAGGATCATGCAAACAGCAATGTGAATTGCAAAATACCATTCAAATACCTGGTAGCATTCATGTTGTTATTATTGTTACTGCCACAATCTTACAGCATCTTAACGCTGCTCTGAAATCATGGTCTGTTAACTAGTTTGACTCCATGGAGTCTTTACAATCCTAATTTTTTTATCATTTTTATCTGCTGTGACAGTCTTTAGAGAGCAGCTGGCCATGGGGTGCAAGGTGTCCTCACTAACAACTGCAGAGCAGAGCCAAGAGAGAGTTTACACGCTGTTGATGGCTTCATTTAAGAGCCTGATCCAAATTGTTCTGTGGATCCACACTGGAGCCTTCCAACTTTGTGGTCCTGTCATTGAACTTTTAACATGCCACTAGCCTTCTCACACTCCTCCATGCTGCATTCCAAAATATGCAGTGCTTGTCAGGCCTAATGCTGTTTGTCAGTGCAAGCCCCTGCAGTAGTTGCCAGAATCTGTTAAAACAGTGTACTCAGGAGGTGGGGGTATCTGTGAGACTGTTAAAAAGTAGTCTGAAAAAGTTTGAGAACCTTGGGAAGTGAACTCTGCCTTTTGGGCTGGTGTGTGTTGCAAAGGCAGCAGGATTGCAGTCTGCCAGCAGGATACATTGCACATGCAAATGGGGAACAAAAGCATTAAAACCTTTTCAGACACAGGATCATGAAGTGAAAATTAGCAATATTGTCTCACAAAACCTGTTAAAATATAGTCAACTGTATCATCCATGTATTTTTTGATATGGCTATAGCCAATCAGGTAGCTACAGCTGAAGTGTTTAGGATGTACAATTGTATGTGCCAAAATAAATGGGAGACTGTGCAATATCAATCTTCTAATATAAAGCCACTAATTTCAGCAATAGTGATTCAAACGTTATTACACATCATATCAAAGATTTATTAGTCTGATTTTGTGCTTATGTTTTTCACTATGTTACACTAACCTGTCTGAAAATGAATTCAAAGTAAGGACAAAGCCATTTCTTTACATGAGTTCCCAGTTAAACACAGATAACCACTTGAGTAAAATTCCCTCTATGTCTTTGGTGGACCCTCATCTGCAGGTAGGCAGTGACCGTGATGAAGCCACACGGGAAAAACATACTGGAGCCCATTCTACCACCACTGAATTTAATAACAAGTCTCCCTGTGCCATCAGCATAAAAGATGGATTAATTAATTTCCTTCCATTACATCCTTCCTGTGAAAGTTGTTGCTGGTTTTTTGTTGGTTTTTTTTTTCCCTCTTGATTACAATAGTCATGTGAAGTTGACACAATGTTGAAGAGAAGATCTTTTCTGTTCACTAGTACGCACAACCTGAACTAAACATACACTGAAATCAGCATCTCAAGGTAGGTTTATTTGACAACTGAAGGGACCTTCTTGTCTGAGGTTTTGTTGATAATATTTGTGCTCACTCGCTTGTCACTTCTGCATTATCATCTGCTATAAAACACACAAGTTTGTGATCTGTAATGGTTGTATCTATTTGGACAAGAGCCCTGAGGATAGGAGGGTCTGTTATGGGTTTTGTTTGGTTTTTTCCCACTGTTCAGTTGCTTTGAATTAATTGCAACTGCCTATGGAAATACAATCCCTTAAGAACGTAGAGAAATGCATTATTGATGAGTATGTATAAGGATTGCTAGATTCCTTTGCATCTGGCTGCTATGAATTTCACACCATTGCTCGTAAACAAAAAAGTAAGGAGGAAAGTAAGACCAGCGTAAATTGAAAGGAAAAAAGCATTATTTCCAAACAACTGTTTTGATGCAGAAAATTCAGAGCTAAACAGAAGAAAATCCAAATTGGCTCATAGATACTATTAAAATACCACAGCAGCTCACTCCCTTTTTGATGCCACGTGATAACCGCAGGATGTGATAGAGGTAAACAATTTTGCCATGTCAGTTTATATTACATAGATAGGATCAAAACCCACCCTTGGCTTTAAAAGTATTTGAATTGCATTTCACAGCATCAGATCAGTTTCTTGATGGACTATAAACGTACACCTGCTCTGTGCTTTTAGCTGTGTAACATTACCAGAAGTTCTGAAAATCTAATGATTCCTGAAAGGGGGAAATGCAATCCTAAGTGGGAATTGCAGCAAAGGTAATGGGTTTTCCAAGTTTCATGACAACAGAGATTCTTCCTGTAGGTTTTCCAGATCAGGTTAAACCCCTCATTGTGTTAGAATTTGTTCTAAAAAACACATAGTTAAAAATGAGCGGGAATTCAAAATATGGCCAAATTTGTACCCAAAACTGTGTGCCTTCTTTTTTTTTTTCTAACTACATTCAACATTATTTCTGCCACAGGTCTTGTCTCAAAGTTTACCAAGAAATTGTGTCCAAAAGAATATTTGCAATGTTATTCCTCAGTCGTAGGTGCATACTGAAGCACATACAATGAGTTGGCACTTGTGGAAAATGCTAAACTGGGAAATGTTGTTGAAATGGAATAAAAATAAATTGATAGACTGTGGGATTTCCACTCTACTGTTTGCTTATACTCAGCATTCCACAAGGTTATGCAGAAGTGAATGTATGGTTAAATTATATGCAGTTACACAGTGAAATGCTCCATAGAAAAGCCTTTTCTTGTACTCACACGTTTGTTTCTTTGCCTCCTATGTTCATTCAAAAATCACCTCCAGTGGGACAACAGTCACAGCAATTGGCCATTCCTCTGACCTGCATGTAATAAGTGATGGTAAGAAGTTTCACTGAGGTAGCAAAGGGATGAGATCCCACATAGTGTGCTCCTAAAGGCTATGGTTGATGGGGCTAGGGGAGAGACAGGTACGCAGAGGGGCTTTGAGAATGAGAAACTGTCTGTATGCAATATACTTCTGACTCACATATTAAAAAAGGAGTGGGAAAATGCCATTATTAAGTAACTAAAGAGGAGTAGGAACATCTTTAATTTCTATGTTTTCACAGGCAGCTCTTCTGCAAACTTGTCATGATTATACTTAGCATGAGTATCGTGTGGTGAAATTCCAAGTCACCCAGAAAAGTTAACCTGTTAATCAATACTGAGACTGTAGAAAAGGGTCCATAATCCAACAGACTACACTAATGCTTACTCATATACATACACACAGTCCTAGCATTAGTGTTCAGATACAGCTTTAAGTAATTTTAATTTGCATGTAAGTGTAGCTTTCTGTGCTACTGCACCTGTAATATCTGTAAGGTGACCATATATTTCACATCAGCTTAAGCAGCTACATCCCATTTAAATTGAACTTTTTGGTAATGGCATTTTTGGCATTTCTTTGAGTGACCATGTGCTGTGCATAGAAGTAGTGTAAATTGTTAACACTTCTTTACTAAAAAGGTACTATTTTCTTCAAAGCTTGTCTCTATAACCTATAGAGACAAATACTATAACCTACCTTTCCATGAAGGGCAGTCTTTGCTGAGCTGCTGGGCTTGATCTGGTTACGAATTGCTTGCAGTTTCTGGTTTTTATGTTCTGTGTTTGTTTTATTATATTTAGGAGTTGGAATGCATCCTTTCCTCTACCACAGAACTTGATGCTGGGTAGTTACTTAAGCACTTGAACTTCATCTTCTGAATGCCTGACAGTGTGTGTGACTTGCTGAGCTCTTGCAACATATCTGGAGTCCATGGGAGCATGTGCAGGGAAAAAAAACAAACAACAAAACAAAACCCAAAACTTTCTTGCTTCTGATTGTTTGCCTCAATTTAGACAATACTTGTGACCTTAGCCTCTGGGTCCTTATTTTGTTTTTGTAAATAAGTATCTCCAGACACAATTCTCTCACCTTACAAGGCACTATGAAATTAATGTCATTAACAACTGTGAGCCAAATAATGAATAAGTAACTGTTAGAGGGAAATCTTGATGGAAAGTAGTGCTCCCATCATTAGTTCTGTGTGTGGTAAATTAGGAAGAGGTTTTGCAGGAAATGAGGACAAAAAGGCTGAATTGCTGCTCACTGAGAATTTTTGTTGAGCACAGAGTTCATTCTCTTTAAGATCAATAAGTACATCCTAAATCTGTGTTTGGGATATCTATATATGTATATATAACTTGGGTGAATTTTGATCACTAGCTAGTACACAGAAGTTATAAAATTGACTAGTCAAAAGAACTTTCAGTGGTACTTTGTGGATGTTAGGGGCAGAAAATAAAATATAGCTGTCAAGGAGTATCATAAGTGCATGAAAAAGACTTGATACCTAACCATAATATTTTTTTGTTTATTTATAAAGCATTAAAATACTGTCTTAATAATACTGAAAAACTCCCAGCCTACGTAATGATTTGAATTTGGAGAGATCCCTTCAACTACAGCAGTAGCAGTAGGAACTCTTGTCAGGTACGTACTTCTATACAGGTAAGTTTATATTATTTGTAGGTAAGAAGTCTAATTCCACAATTTCTGTGCATTCATAAAAACACCATGGAAAATATTTGCATTAGTATATATTTAGCCACAATACCCATCAAGAAAAAGCAATACTATTGGCAAAGCACTGTATGAAGGGAAAACAAAACAAAAGGTCTATACTTCAGAGTTGATTTTTTTCTGAAGGAAGAATGTCCACTTAATATTTGAGAAAACAATGTGCCATTTTGAGATATTCAGAGAAGATAATTTTCATAAAAAACAAAGCTATAAACTATAGCTGAAAGATTCACATTACAAGGGCAATCCGGTTTTTGAACAACCTTATTGTAAGTCTCTTACCTACTTTTATAAAAAATTCATTGATGATTGCATTTAAAAGAAAGTATGATTCCCTCTCACTCCAGAAAAAAAACACCCTGTAATTTCAGGCCCTGATTAGGTGTTAGAAAAATTAAAGATTTTAGAGGTATTATTAGTAGTAGAAATAACAATAATTATACACAACAGTCTAGACAATCATTCTTGCAGCATTCATAAATTTACCTGTAGCAGAAAGTAGTCTCATTCATGTGTAAATTTTGAACAGCTTTCCAGCTGCCAGCAGCAGTTTTTAAAACTTCTTGTGTCTTCTACAAGGATTGAAGAACTTATCAGGCCCAGGTTGGAATGACTTGTACAAATGAGGTAGCCATTGTTCTGTATATTTATCTGTGGTCACTTAAGTACAGTGCAAGTGTCTTTCATGCTCATGTAAAAACCTACCACATAAACAGGGAAGTTTCTGGATTTTCATTTAAACAACTCACAGTAAGTTGTTAATTTTCATTACCCACCAATGTAACACTGATTTTTAAGAGACAGATTTGAAATAAGAAAATCTACAAAATAAACGAATGTATCCTGGAATATCAGAAGTAGGGAAACTTGTCACTTTAGACAGACGTAGAATCTACATCACAAGAGTCTGTGGATATTCCTATTACGTGCATTTGGTTTTCTAATTACTGTAACCATAAAGGTTGGGCTGGTTTTTGTTTTGTTTTGGTTTTTTGTTTGTTTGTTTGTTTGTTTGTTTTTAAAGTGATCATGAATTGCATCAGGGCCTGAGCTTATTTAAATTCCTTCACAATCCAGGTTGAGTCAATATTGCTGTATCTGCATGAGAAAACTATTTCAATGAGTGACCTGAGGTAAGATCAAGGAACATGGTGGGTTTTGCTAATTAGGACTGCAGTTGTCGTTGTTGATGGATAAATACTTAGCTATTTTAGAGGTGCCTGTCAGCAAGTTTCTTAATAGTATATTTACTGTTTTCCTCTGTCTTTAAAGATCTATTACCATTTGCAAGTACTTTTATTTAATATTCTTCCTTATTCCCAAACAGGTTTATTCAGTTTTCTGATAATTAACGTATATAAACACCAGAGAGAGTATTGAAACTGTACTTAATAGCTTCCCAAATATTAAATTTTCCTGCTGGATTAAATTGTAGTCCACTGGGAAAACTTAATTCAAAAATCAGCACATCCAAATGGCAGAGACAGAAATTCAAGTTAGCCTGACACAAAGATAAATCAGAAATCATAGGTTACTGCCTCTTTTTCGTGATATTTCCAGTTTTGATGACCACAAGAGCTTTTATTTTCAACTACCTGACCCCTACTGAGCACTGATCACACGCAGCATACTAAAATTTCTTCCCCTGTTGTAGATGCATTTCCACTGTGCACAGACTTTAGAAACACACAATAACCTGACACTTATAGTTGCTTTTCTTTGTTTCTCCTCCTTGGATATTGTAGATTCACTTTCACCAGCTAAATCAGCAGCTAGTCATTTACAATTGATGGTACAACTTTACCAGGTCCCACCTGCTATTTGGGTACTGTTGGGATGGGCATTCACATTCTTCTGTTCAACTGACAAGGCACAATGTCCTCCCAAGAGCAATGTGCAAGGAGAAATAACAATTCCTCATCAGAAACCTGCCCTTCCAAACCAGTCCATAACACTATTAAAAGACTCATTTATACTCTGCAAGCAGAAGTGACAAAGTAAAGTCTAAAAAAAAAGTGACAACTGGCAGCAGGAGTGTCAACTTCAGGCATGAAGAAATTGAAATTGCTCTCTTAATGATGTGAGCTCCTTTTACTCTTAAAAGCTTCCTGAGGCCTTCAGGCTTATGGCTTCAGTTAGCTGGTGGTGGCAAAAGCTACTGAATGCAGTAGCTACTAGCTGCAACTAAGAAGAGAAAAACCATTTTCATGCAGAGGTGAAATAAAGTGAAACAAAAACTGAGTTATGTTTTGACTTATTTTCATAACATTTGATGCATAATTACTAACTGTAAGCTAACAGCTACACATACTTAAGTTGATAATCCAGTTTCTTCCATAGTAAATCTTTTGCAAGTGGACTTACAGAGAACACAGATTGTAAATAATTCAAGATAAAAATACATTTCTAATTATATACACATGTGCACACATACACTTGAAAATTAGAATATTTAACATGACTTTATACATATGCAATCATTTAATTTTATTTTCAACGGTATTCTATCATCTTATTTATATTTTGACACTGATAGGGAAATGCCACTATTTTGCCTTTGCAACATTTTGTTTTTCTTTCTGCTGCTTGGCTTTACGGATGAGAGAATTTAGATTAGTTTTTAAACAACTGTAATTTTTCAGATGGCATAGTGGCATACCACAGATCTGAATTTCAAGAGCCAACATAGTGTTGAGTGAACCATATTTGTTAGCTATTAATAGTGGGGCTATTACAGGCATCAGAAGCTGCACAAGAAAACCTTAAGAAGTGCTTTCATGTTGGGTCTCTAGACTAAAACCCTGACTGCAATATCAGCAAATTCTTTCTGTGTTAGTGGAAATTAGCTTCATAACATTTTCCCTGTCTCCTTTGGACACTCTTCCTGAATTTGAAGTTGTTCTTCTAACTCACACTTCTATGTTTGGTTTATGTTTGCTTCTTTCTTTGTGATGCTGAGATTCCATCTTTCCCTGGTGATCATCAGGGTTTTTTTCTTTTCCCTAGTACTGATTTAGACTAACAGAAAATGCTCATCCAAGAGGGCCAAAACGTAGCTAGACTGGTATAAATAAATAGGTGGACTTTATTTTCCAGTTGTCAGAGTGATAATACTGTTCTCTACAACTTTAAAGAAAACGAGGCAAAATAAAAATAGAAGAAAGATACACTAGAAACTCCAAGAAAATTAGAATGTGACAAATTGCATCTTTACATTAAAAAGAATTAACTTCAAACCACTGAAGTACAATGTGATACCTATTTATCAAGTTAAATTGTTTTCATATTGCAAAACACAGTTAATTACAGAGGCCATTTACATATGGATGGTACTTATTTAAGCACTATTTTTAACACTGCATGCATAAATAAGATTTAATTTCAATTTTGTTGTTTTTTTTGGTTTTTTTTTTTTGTTTTTTTTTTTACTCCATGCTTTCAGAAAATAGGCAAGTATAATGATGGAAACAATCTTTTGAATGATCCAAATGCAATCCTTTACCTACTCATGGAACTATGCTTATGACTTTTTCCATGAACTTAACAATTCTCATCATTAAATAGCTTGAGCTGTTATTTATTTGGTCCCTACCACTTGTATTAAAAAACAACTCTAGAACCTTACTACTTTTATGGTCAGAAATATTCTAGATTCCAGACTAAATTTAGTCATGGCCAAATTACATCCATTTGTTCTTGTGCCAACATTGTCTGCTAGAATAAATAGTTCTTTTTCCTTGCCTACTGTTTACCACTCTATTGTGTTTTTAGAGAATAATTATTTCCTATATCAGCTTTTGTTTCTACTAGACTAAACAAGGAAAAACTTTTCAGCCTGGATCTTAAAATGACTCCCCTTTGGTAATCTCTACAGCTCTTCAACTATTTCACCTTTCACAAATGTGATGAAAAAAATCTGCATGAGATTTCTCAGGTGCTTTAAGTAATGGCAGAGATTTTTTTCCTTTTCTCTGCTAAGAAATTGTTTAATTGGTTCATACTTGGATGGCATTTGCTTTTTCATGGTTCTATCCCACTAGTAACTAATAACCCTGCAGTCTGTTAATATGCATACCTAGATCTATCTCCTGTGTTATTTACAACTGATATTCTCCTTTACAGCAGACTTTTTAATTAATCCTTGAGTGCATCTCTCCACTGCCAACACTATGCACTTAAAAGCGATTTTAGCGGTGAGTATTTTTAATGTGCCTTTTCCAAGGCTGACACGTGTTTTGGATAAATTGATGCCAAAGATAACAGAAAAATAAAAAGGAATAATGTAGGAAGACCAAAGGGAGGTACTCAGCACACTGACAGCTTTTTACCAGGCATGATGTATTAAGGAGAAGTTTTCACAAGTGCTTCAGTGTATTACGATAGAACATAAAGTGTGGCACATTGCACACAATACTTCAGGAAATTCTTTTTTGGCCTGGCATACTTACAGCTGCTTAAATGTTCCATTTCAAAACAATTACGATTATTGCATCAATACTTTTAGAGCGGTTCACAGTAAAAAAGCTTTGCTACTGCCTGGTTGTAAAGGTTCCATTTAAGGGCCATACATTTTGGAATGAAGACTATATAACTCATACATTTTAAAAGACATGCTGATGATTTTGAACTGCAAGGTCAAATAGCCAGGAATTTGGAAACCTTGAATCCTTGGGAAAACAACTGAAATTTCCTCATTTTGATGTACAAGCCAGCAATTTATAAAATACCTTCAGCTGTACGAGTATGGATAGCAGAAGACTAGTGAATTTCCACACTGGGTATCTTTGCTCTTTAGTAGAAAGATGAACAAGATTTTTGAAGGATTTTTTTAGAGGGAGAAAGATTATTTAAAAATCATGTGATAGTTTTGTGGTTTTGGGGTTTTTTTGTTTTTTGTTTTTTTGGTTTTTTTTTTTTAAATTTTGCATAAGAGTGCTGGAATGAGAAAATTTATTCATAAGAGTTATCTGCAAAGGCATAGAGCTTTAGAGAACTCTTGAAAAATCTTTTTTTGTCAGTTTTAAAT